>OZ038462.1:14105263-15305263 GCA_964036295.1 Plumapathes pennacea
TATTATTTAAAGTCGAACATTTGCGTGCACAAGAAAACAAACCACGCGGCTAAACGCTCTGAAAAATATTTCCCGCGATAATGTGTGGTTTATCGAGGAAAACCAGAAATGCTAACTAGCCTGCGAATATATTATCAACGCTTCAGTGATCTGAAAACTAAAATACCTTCAAGTGCACGAGCCCCGCTCTGGTTTCTTTTGCGTGAGATTTGACAGCCATAAATATATTGTCCCTCGGTCTGCCGCTGGTACATACAAGACATACAAGGCTCAAGCGCGCGTGGAAGGAGCTGGAAGTGCTCGAAGTGAAGGGCTTGAGCGTGTTCATAGGATGTCTAAAGTATTGAAGCAATCGTCGCGGGGAATTCGACCCACAAAACCACCAAGACCTAGCATAAGGTAACGATGAACAACGTGATCGAAGTTTGAATCCGTATGGCTTTTTGCGTGTATTGGCTGTTGATCTCTTGCTTCAGAATTTTGTTGATGTGTGATTTCAGCGGCATGTATGAGAAAACCCCGATGCGATTCGATTCAAAAGTCTGTGACACTGGGCGATGAAAACCTAACGACAGCCACAACAGTAATAATTAGCAATGATATACTTTTTTGCTTTTCTTCCTCACCGTCACGACATGGGACTAGACTGGTATCTCGGATCGATTGCATGAGGGAGGACGCAGCAATTAATTTGACCACTCTTTTGTCGGCACGTACATGTAAATATTCTTTTTAAAGTGCTTGTGAAGGTTCGTCCCAAACTGTAGTAGACAATTCGGTGATTTGGTCATTCGATGGCCGTCTGTTTATATCTGTCAGCTGTTAAAGCGTCGACGAGTGATGTTTATTTTCATTGAAAGCGTTTTGTTTGACAGTTTATTTCAGACAGTTTACAAAATGTTCAGACTTCCTTGAAGACCTTTCTTTGTCAACTGGGCATTGGGGCAACTCACAAGTGAAGTTTCTGTTCGAAACTGAAATTTGGGGTGGTCGCTTTGACGGTGTCAGACAAAATGTCTTCACTTTTTCTTGTATTGCATGGTAGGCTTGACTGATTAATTCTCATTAGTAATCTCCGTTTCAATATTCCACCCCTTGCTGGGTTCCTCTTTGTTACATGATTCACGTTCTTTGTGAAAAAGGGTCAAATGCGAATTCTAAATTTGTACATTTGGATTTGCATGACACACAGTATTTTGTCAGTTAACTAATTTAGATCTTGTCAGCTTTTTGACAGCAGTCACAAACAATAGATAATGGCCTCATTCCAGAAACTTCCATGGGTCATTGTGAAAACAGTTCACATCTGGTCAGATTTCAGGAAGATCCATCTTCACGACACTGAACAGCCATTTTGCTTTGAACCAGTCCTTCTATTTTCCTGAACAACAGACAGACTGACAAATATTATTTCAGTCTTGTCTCTCTGTCTGTCCAGTTTTTGACCAATTTATTCCATTTCATCCTTCTTGCAATATTATTATCTGCATGACAATGGCAATTTTTAAAAAATACTTATTTTCAGGCTTATCGATAAAAGCAAAGTTTAGGCCTAATCCAGGATTAGCATGCTTTGAACAACTGGCCCTGAATTAAAATGAGTTATCTGTGCTTTGAACAACTGGGCCATGGAAGACAGACAGATAAATTCTTTCAGCCTGTTTATCCAGTTTCTGGCCAATGTCTTTCAATTTTCATCCTGTTTTTGTCCAGTTTCATCCATTTTTCATCCTTCTTTCAATTATCTGAATCACAGTTTTGACTTACTGCAAGCTGACCGACTTGTATTCGTATACCACTATTAAAGGTTATCATGAAATGTAGTTCTAACACCCTAGCTGGATAATCTAAAGTATTAAAATTTCAAATAGTACAAAAAGTATACTGTTAGACAACTCTATAGCCTCCTGTGCAGACAGTTTGGAGAAAATTTTGTGAAAAGCACAAAGGACATCTCAAAATGCAGAGTTTTCTCCATTCTTCTTTCCTTTTTATCATGCTAATTCTCTATTTAACAAACCTTCCAGTGAGCAATTATATATAGATTCATGCAATATTTATGAGAATCACAAAATATATATTGGTATGCCATTTTTTTATCCTCAGCCATAAAGTTGAAAATATTTCTAGTCAGTTATATGCAGTTGATCAGATTTACATTTTGCAGACTATTTTTAAGACAGGAAATCTTTCTCACATGACATATAATCTTAGATTAGCAAGAACATCAGTTGATTGGTAAAATAATATTTTAAAGAGGTTTCATTATAACTAATTCTTCCAGTAAGTGATAATTAGATTTATGAAAATTTCAGTTGTAGCTTATAATTCTTGCCCCCCTAACAGTCTCATTATAATTATTATCATAATTCTGCTCACTCCACTTCAGAATCCAAGGAAGTGGGATATTGCGTGGATGTACTTTTTTATCATGAATGCTATATATAGGCATGCTTCCTTAATTAGTGAGGAGACTTTTCAATGAGATAGCTCTAAAAGTTCTGCCAGTTGAGCAGTGGTTTAAAAATTTTCATTCTTTATAGATTTTGCGAGGTTCATGTGAACACTTAAATATTGCTGATTGTATTTGGATTTTAATGGGTGATGACAAATATCTTACTATACCATATATATATATGGGTGTATATTGGCATGTAATGCCCTCGCTTATAGAATGTATTACAACACCTCAAATATCTTCCAAAACTATGTGCATGCAAGTTCATAAAGATAAAAAGGGACAAATGGCAGGCTTTTTATATAAATGTGCCTTTATGCAAAAGTTCAACACTATTATTTTTAAATATTTCAAGTACCCTAATTCTAGCAAAATGTGAGGCATGTTACATATGTTGGTGTGTAAGTATGTACAGTCACGTAATTTTGCAACATTTTGAAGACAGATAATTCTCTGAGCATTTTAGACCTCTGAAACCTTGTATACATTTTTTTGACTCCCAACTACAATTTCAATCATTTCATGTTGTGCTATGTGGGGTGATGGTATGGGAGATAAGAAACCACTAATGTATGCTCCTGAGATAAAATAACTCTCAAGCATTCCATTAGCACCTTGCAAGAATGATCTGTGATGTTTTACTATATATTTCTAAAAGCAACAGCCAGTGGGGCTGCTACTTTCAAATAGCTGTTACTTTTGGGTGGTTAAAAACCAGTTTATAATGGTTTATGGTATTTGTACACTACTTAAGATAAAACAACACAAGAGAAAAAGATGTGTTTGAAGCTCAAATATGATACAGTATACCATTTACATTAAACAACACACACTTATAACATAGTTATGATATAAGCCACGTTCTGATTGGTCGAAGAGCGTGCTCCATAACTCTATTGTGCATACCCGGCTGTGCTCAATAATATGATGTGAGCAAATGCCGCTTCCTTTCGATTTTTTCTAGCTTTCCTCATTTAAAAATTAACAGGCGCTTTACAACTCAGAATAAAATAGCTTTATTTTCCCAAAGAAGTTTGTACTACATGGAGTCACACTGGCATCCAAATGATTAATGATGTCTGAAAAATTCTGTATTTCAACGGTTGGCACAGAAAATTGTATAAAGGGTCATTCCACAGTATTTGGTAATGTTACGGAGGGGAAAATCAGAGCATTTCAAGGCCTCAAAATTTGACAAATTCCACAACAGCCAAATAAAATGCATATGGTATCATAGAGATTTGGGGATGCTACAACTTGAATATGTTTTAAACTGCAGGGCTCTTATGCTGGCAGCACTAAGGAGTGAAATTTACCCGTTACGGAGGGGAATCAGAGAATTGGCATTTTTCACTAGTTTGTTTTTGCTCTCAAATTTCTTGTTTGCAGCATGGATTGAAACAAGAGTATGCTCTGATTATTTGACAGTGCATATGCTATTAATTTATTGCAATAAAAAAATTGAATTGCTTGCCATTATTCAGTAAGTGTATCTTTTTTGTAAGGATGTTCCGTTACGGAGGGGAAGTTATGGAGGGGAACTTTTTGTCCACATCAAGTTAGCATGATATATATTTTTATTTAAGAATATGTTTTTAGTTTAGAATGTATATATACTGGTATATGTTGTCAGTTCAGAAGTCATGTCTTCAGTTTAGAATCTGTGTTATCAACATGGACAATCTATTTATCATTTATTATAGAAATATGAAGTGTTTGTAATATTGGTCCATATGGATGCCCCATAACCTTCCCCTCCGTAACAAAAATTTCCCCTCCGTAACAAATTTCAAATTGCAATATTTTGATCAATAAACTTTGTCCAGTTTTACTGGTTATCTCATCTGAACACTTCCACTTCAAATTGGAACTTCACAAAGTATGACATGCCAGGCCACACTACACTCTAGGAATAAAATAAACTTTTCCAACTAAATTTGTTATGGAGGGGAAAATGGTACTTTAGGTGCATTCTGGATTTTTACGTTAAGTCGTGTAGAGTCGTGATGGGTTTGTGGGCTACCCGGATGTTGTAGGGTCATAGAATACGTGCTATCGTCTCAGAGGTGCCTCTGATGTACGGTAGTGTGGCCAAGGTCAATGGACTCCTTCCACAAACACCTGAACGACCAAAACCCTGACATACAGTTCACTAAGGAAATCGAAGACAACGGAGAACTTCCGTTCTTAGATTGCCTCGTGAGCCACGACAACGACAGGCTACGAACAACAGTCTACAGAAAACCAACGCACACTGACAGACTACTTGACCAGACTTCTTACAACCCTACTTCACACAAGGCTACCACGATCAAAACGCTGACGAAACGAGTGCAACTACTTTGTGACTCTCCCGACGACTTACTTAACGAGACCCGACACCTGGAACGCGTTTTCCAGAAGAACGACCACGACCCTAACTTTGTCAAACACAACACTCACAAGAACACCGCACCCAACGAGACTACCGACAACGAAACCACTGACGACACAACTCCATTGACCTTGGCCACACTACCGTACATCAGAGGCACCTCTGAGACGATAGCACATATTCTACGACCCTACAACATCCGGGTAGCCCACAAACCCATCACGACTCTACGCGACTTACTGACCAACGTAAAGGACAAAGACGAACCCATCAACAGACAGGGAACAGTATACAGAATATCTTGTACTGACTACAAAGCCACCTACATCGGTGAAACTGGCAGAAACCTGAACATGAGACTTACTGAACACAAACGAGCTACCAGAAACGGCGACATCAGAAATCACATTTCTGAACACCACCGACAGACTAAACACGACATCAACTGGGACTCTGCTGAATACATCAGCCACAGTACCAACTACTACCAACGACTTACACTGGAAAGCTGGTACACAAACTTAGAACGGAAACCTCTCAACAGATGCCAACAATTACCGGCACCTTACAAACGACTGATAGATGACATCAAACGCAGCCGAACGAACAATAGACTAATCAACAGGACAAAAGAACATCAGCTGACATCAACAACATCAACACAACCAAGCCGACTCGACCAACCATAGGCCGACATAACGGACCAATCACTTCTACGACCAGAGACATATATACCGCCATCTGACGAATACTTTTCACTTGACTCTGAAGATGACTTCCGCTCAGGTAGTCGAAACGTCAGCCACCAACAACAGTCTTTCTGGAGACTACTCTAACCCGGACGATCACAGCCAACCTACTCTTTTGTAGATGGTCGGACTGTTCACAATGTTCGACTGATCACTTTGCATTTCCAGACCCTCATTGTCTGCCTTTGTTCAAGGTGAATCTCAGTTGTTTTGAAGCTGCGACGTGAATTTCCTGGGTACATTTTAAATCTTCAACAACTCAGTGTACCGTTCAAAACATTTACAGTCACCAATTCCAAAGACACCGCAGGCTGCTCCTTACACCACGCCAGAATAACAGCACTCTCAGTGTTTTCGTCGATTAAACAACATCTTTTTCATCGACTCTCATCAAAATATGACAGAGATGTAAGCTGTGGCGTGTTTTAATCAGCCAATGAGAGAGTTTGTTTTTCCATCAAAAGAGAATTTTGCATTCAATCAGAAATTAAAATTTGTTTTTTGCCCAAGTTGTTGTCGCTATGTTATAAAAGAATTGGTTCATGCTTTTAGCTGTTCGTATATCGAGTTATGGATGCACTTGGGAAGTTTGGAGAGCACTCAAGAAGCTAGAGTTGCTCTTGGCTGCGCCTCGAGCAACTTTTAAGCCTGGTCCTCACTATCACATAAGCATAAGCATAAGCATAAGCATAAGCACAAGCACAAGCACAAGCATAAGAATAAGAGAGCGACAGTGGCGACATAAGCATAAGCATAAGGAACGGAAGCATTTGATCCTTATGCTTATGCTTATGTCGCCACTGTCTCTCACTTATTCTTATGCTTATGCTTATGCGCTAGTGAGGACCAGGCTTTACACTTCTCTCATGCTCTCCAAACTTCCTGCGTGCATCCATATAACTCGATATACGCACACTAAGCATGAACCAATTCTTAAATATCCAATACACATATACACACACACATATGTAGTGATGTATATTTATTAGTATAGATAATTGCATGATTTTGAGTGCAATTTGGAATGAGCTTAAGTAAATTTTTCAAGGACCACAAAATTTGTGGTCTTTGAAAAAGTTACAAGTGCTCATATTCCAAAATTGCTTCAGAAATTATGTGATTACTTGTTAATAACATGCATACAATAATTTACGTCTTTACTTTTTAAAATTTCCTTACAATTCACAAGTGTCTCTTAAGAACTTTGTTTTTTGTAAACAGAATATTTGCACAATTGCCTCACACCTTAAAAATTGATGCACTTCTTCACATTCCATCCTTTGCTGGGAAACTCAAGAAAGTGGTTACCATTCGCTTTTATTACTGTTTTGCTCTACTCCAAAGAAAATATGCCATTACATGCAGTCTGACCTTAATATTGTTACCAATCATATATACACAGGTGCACTCAGTTATATAGCTCTCCTTACAATATATGTACAATCATGGTCAAAATTGTTGGGATGATTTCAAGTTTATCCCCTCCCTCCCACTCAATGTTGGGTAGTTGAGCATGGTTCAGCTTATAGCTGCACCACGGGCCAACATTGAATGGAGGGGAGGGGGAGGGACTTGAAAACAAGAAATATGAAACCCCCATAGGTTGTACGGATTTACATTGTGCTCCGGATGTGCGTAAGAGGAGCGTCCCAACGACTTCTTACCATTGTAGTTTGGAGATGTGACAAAGAAAACTTAAAATAAAAGTATTGTCCTCACTTGATATTACATACCATTTGTGAGTTACCATCATTTGTGAGTTACAATGGGAGCATCCATCATTCCATCAGCTTCATCATAAAAGAAAGCCCTCTCCTCACTGTATATCTGTGGTGATGGACTGAAAAGAGAAGAATGAGTTAATTGATACAGTAACCGATCGTGTGCTTTCAGGAACACATGTAACCACTGCAAGTGCCCAAGAGAGAACCACGACGTTCCCTCACTCGATTCAGATGTTGCTGGAGTTGAGTTTAAGATCAAAGGCCTCAAGATCAACACAAACCCATCTTTTGATGATGACCTGCCTCCTCCCCCAATTGAGGAAAGAAATAACAAATATGATTTATACTCCAATGAGTCCAGTGAACTTCCTCCCCCTCCTCCTCTGACGGATTACCTGTGGACTCCTCCAGGACTTGATCCTGAAGAGGTATGTACCATTTATATTCCCTGGGGTGGAAGAAACTCCCTGCGATCGGCTGCACCTGCAAGGGATCCCTTTTTAAGACTTTGGTACAAGAAAGGGTGTAGAAAAATGATGCCTTTTAAGGGTTGGTAAGAACAGCTGGAGAAGGAAAACCATCTCCAGCAAAGGATATTGAAAACCAGTGCCTTGATTGAGTTTTTTACATAAATGAATGAGTTTGCATTTACCAGGCCCCACTCATTTTTCATGTCTGCCGCAATAGAGTGGTAAAGTGATGACGTCATAAAAATATTTTTTCGGAAATAATGGACTTTGCACAATTCTTCAGAATGGCCTATCTAAAAAAAGTTCTCACAGAAAAAATTGGCTCTTTAGTGCATTAAACAGCTGAGATATAGGCTTTCGAAGTTCAAATTGCTTCATACTAAACCCTCTTATTTGGTGTTGGTTCCTTTGATTTGGAACCAATGCTAAATAAGAGAGTTTAGTTAAGACTATCTCGAACTTTAAACTTCTCTATCTTCACTTTCAGTAGGGCTAGCAATTTGAAATTTTGCACATGTTCTTTCAGTAGCTGTGTATATCGCATGATGTGGTTTTGAGGTTTAAATGGAAAAGTTTGCAAAATGATGACGTCACACTTTACCACTCTATGGTCTCTGGAATCACCAGGGGACAAACAAATGTTTAAAGAGAAAGTTTGTTTGGGGATTGATGAAGCAATGAAGAAAGTAATCCCCAGTGAAATCTAGACTTAACCCTTTCAGCCCAAGAGTGGCGAACTTCAATTCTCTCCTGCAGTTTCTCACCAGAAATAAATCATCCAGAATAAAGAACTTGGCTTTTGATAGCTTGCTCAGATAAAAGTTGGTTGAAATATCAATTTACGTTATATCACTTATACAGTTTCTTCTTGAAAGGTTGGGAGATTTACATTTTGAGTTTGGAAGTAAAATGGCTAAATATTACTTTCTTTCCAGGCTGAGGTTTACATGAAGGCACTGCCTGTGGACAAAGCACCATTACTGGGAACACCCGGAGAAAAGTATTATGAGGAACAGCATTTGTTACAGAGGCCACCACAGGACAACGTTCCTCAGCAGTGTAATAGCATCCCAGAACCCCAAAGGGAGGCTTTTGTTCAGTTTTGGAACAGTGAGGAGAAGGCGCGTGGCAGGGGTATTGTGAAGGTCCCAAACCCACGACGAGAGGTACATGTACATTGTAATTAAACCCACCCTAAGTTCAGAGTCCAAATTTGCCGAACCATCCATTGTTCAGCAAATTATTTCTTCTTTTCTGGGAGAGGGGGGGGGGGGGGGGGGGGCTGGATGGGGTATGCTCATATTTAAGCTATACACTCAGGTATGTGTATGGTTTACAAGTCTCTAAGGTCATAATGCAAATAAACAGAACAGAATGCCTTTATTTAAACACAATTATTGTTAAAGCTTGTAGCTTGTGGGGTTGTGTGAGCTAATAATCAAAAATCATCAATAACTTGCATCAGGTTTGGCACATACTGTAGAAGAGAGATGTTTGAACCAGGCCTTAGTCTGAAATACAATTTAGGGTATGTAGATTTTGTTTGCTCCTTCTACTTCTCCTTCTGTTAGTCATGAATGTTTACTTGCATTCCTGCTTTAGAAATGCCAACAATGTTTCAAGACCATCCTCAAAGGAGAGGTAGCCGTGGCAGCAGAACTGAAAGAAGAAGAAGTAGAGGAAGTATGTTACCACCCTGCTTGCTTCTGCTGCTGTACATGTGAGGAGCTGTTGGTGGAATTGATGTATTACCGCTATGGCAATAAGATCTACTGTGGGCGTCACCATGCAGAACTCACCAAGAAGCGTTGTTCTGGTTGTGATGAGGTGGGTTAATTTACTACTTCATTTCTTTCACACCCTAGGATTCGATTTTTTATAATACTGATACCTTGCTGAACTGATTAAGCTATTGATTCTCATTACATCACTCATGTATATTTTCTTTGTAAATGAAACGGTTTTTGAGCTTGGGAAATGAAAGGGTTAAAGTGCTTAAATGTCAAATACTATATATTATCATTAAAATCGATTCTACTGTACATCAAAATAGTTGACTACTAGAATGTTTTTTTTTTTTTTTTGGTTTGAGTGTTGCACCAGTCTATTTTTTATTATGCCATTGAGAATTTAATGTACAAAAACTAGAATTGGTATAGACCTTCTATGTATTATATAAATGAGTTGACCAATATTGTTTGTTTGAATGCAAAAACTGTTTCAGTCACAAGAAGAAAAAATTACAAATTCACGTGTGTACCACAGATTTTATTAAAATAATTGTCAACATTGATAGCTTCATCAACTGTCTGAACACAATATCAGATGCCATGGCTTTTTTCGATATGTTGGATCTCTTTGTAGAGAGTTTAACTTAGTTGCAGATGTAACTACATTCAATGTTTCTCAGCTAAGTTCGGCCAGAAGTTGAGTATTTTATTGCACAACATTTGAAAGATGTACTTATGATAGTAATAATAATAATAATAATAATAATAATAATAATAATAATAATAATAATAATTATTATTATTATTATTATTATTATTATTATTATTTATTATTATTATCATTATTATTATTATTATTATTATTATTATTATTATTATTATTATTATTATTATTATTATTATTATTATTATTATTATTATTATTATTGTGGCCACAGATTTATTAATTATAGGCAACTAAAAAACCTTGATCCCTCCAAATTTAAAGCGGACCTAGAGAAAGTCCTGTGGTTTCTCTTAGAAAATTACGCTAACAATGTTGAGGCCATGTGGTTAACGTGGAAATCTGATTTCCTTGGAGTAATCGATAAACACGCACTTCTGCGTTGTAGAACAAATGCGCAAACGTGACTATCAAAAGAAAGTGGCTATCAAAACAAATGATCCAGCAGAATGGTCAAAGTACAAACAACTAAGAAATGAAATAAATATTTTAACTCGCCAAACAAAAACGAATTATTATAAGGAGAAGCTTAGCGATAAAACTTCTGCGTCGAAGGAGACTTGGAGAGTAATTAATGAAGTCACGGGCCGAAACTTCAAGAAAACGCAATAGGAGCCCTTAAACGAGTCAGACATTATGTCCCCACTTCCTCCCTTCAAACTATGTACAACTCATTTATTCAACCCATCTTTGACTACTCTAGCGTAGTTTGGGAGCGACTGGGAACAGAACTCGCTCGAAAAATCCAAAAGCTGCAGAATAATTACATTTTCTAGTTTTGATTATAACATAGTTACGATATAAGCCACGTTCTGATTGGTCGAAGAGCGTGCTCCATAACTCTATTGTGCACGCCCGGCCGTGCTCAATAATATGACTAGCTTTCCTCGTTTAAAAATTAACAGGCAGAATAAAATAGCTTTATTTTCCCAAAGAAGTTTGTACTACGTGGAGTCACACCGGCATCCAAAGGAAATGATGTCTGAAAAATTCTGTATTTCAACGGTCGGCACAGAAAATTGTATAAATCAAAACCTACCTATTTCTTGGCGGCTTAAGTCTCATGGAAGGTGAAATCCATCACAGCAAAGATAAATATCCATCAAGCCTCCAACTGCTTTGAAATAAAACGGCGTTCATTCATTCCGAAAGCCGCCATACTTGCAGTGTTTACAGTACAGTTTGCTGGCTGCTCGAACAACAAGCAAGTCCGCTCGGCAAACATTTTAATCTCTTTCGTAGATGGTCGGACTGTTCACAGTGTTCGACTAATCACTTTGCATTTCCAGACCCGCATTGTCTGCCTTTGTTCAAGGCGAGTCTCAGGCTGCTCCTTACCACGCCAGAAAGAGCACTCTCAGTGTTTTCGTCGATTAAACAACATCTTTTTCATCGACTCTCATCGAATTATGACAGAGATGTAAGCTGTGGCGTGCTTTTAATCAGCCAATGAGAGAGTTTGTTTTTCCATCAAAAGAGAACTTTGCATTCAATCAGAAATTAAAATTTGTTTTTCGCCCAAGTTGTTGTCGCTATGTTATAAAAGAATTGGTTCATGCTTTTAGCTGTGCGTATATCGAGTTATGGATGCACTTGGGAAGTTTGGAGAGCACTCAAGAAGCTAGAGTTGCTCTCGGCTGCGCCTCGAGCAACTCTTACGCTTCTCTCGTGCTCTCCAAACTTCCCGCGTGCATCCATAACTCGATATACGCACGCTAAGCATGAACCAATTCTTAATTCAAGCTCCGGTCCCTTTCCTGAAAAACTGGAATGGGATAGGATATCAGTACGTAGAATTAAACTATTGGCAACAGAAATGTCTAAAGTTTATAATAATCAAACACCTGAGTACTTAACAGAAAAATTCAAAAGGGTGCAAACACCCTATAACACTAGAGGCTCATCGACTAAACTTCAATTGCCCCTCCCTAAAACGAATTATGGCAAGAAAAGATTTGGTTACAGAGGACGGAGCATCAGTATGGAACAAACTACCTGAAGATCTGCGGAACTGTAAATCCTTAAGCACATTCAAAAGTAAACTTTCTAAACTAGAAATACGATAATCGCAGATACCCCCTCGCTCTGCCATTGATGGGACATTGATGGTACTCCCAACAAGAGTAGCCTTTGTTTTACCGAAATGTTGACACAATCTTTTCTTCGAAGTCAAGTGCTACACGCAAAGGAAGGAGAAAAAGAATGGTGTGTGTTATACTTTTGCGTTGAAAAAAGAGTCGATTGCGTGACGAAGTCGTATTTCCCACGGTCGGCACGTCAAATTAATTTATACAGTCTGCCAAGCACTGATTTTCCAATTTTGAATTCATGGGCAGTACAATTAAATAGGCTTCCTGTGCGATTTTTTTTTTTTTTTTTTAACTCTGGACTGCATGCACCAGACTCAGGCATGCATATTTAATAGACTCGAATTGTTTTTTATGTGAACCCGCTCAAAACAGCGTGATTTCTCCCAGAATCAAAGCAAAACTTGAACGGTTTACTTCGAATTATACACGGGCTTCAGACCTAGTCATACTTCTAAGGGCTTGTGAACGATTCTCGCTGCAATCACCGCATGTCAGAATACAGCATTTGTTACAGTTTTAGTCTTGAAAGAAAAAATAAGACATCTGACTAAATCATTCAAGACTCCAAGTTCCGATTGCTCTGATCAAACTGGCGACAGAAGCGTATTAAAACAATACTTCGAGGGAAAATGATCAGCATACAGATTTCTAATACATTCTTGAAGTGATCGAGTTACAAGATACGGGTAGAATATATTTGTCACGGTGATTGTTCTATTTCCACTGACTAACCTTTGTTGCTTGTCCTTTCTGAATAACTATCTGAGTTTAATACAAAACGGCGTCTGAAGTTCCCGATTCGCTTTCAAGCGCTGTTCTCTTTGTGGAGTCTTTTCTTCGGCTCGCTTGTGTTCATGTCGCTTTCGATCGGCATTCATGCGCTGTTTTTTCTGCGGAGTCTTTTCTTCGGCCCGCTTTTGCTCTTGAAGTTGCCTATTTGCTTTCAAGCGCTGTTCTCTTTGTGGAGTGTTTTCTTCAGCTCGCTTGTGTTCATGCCGCTTTCGATCGGCATTCCTGCGCTGTTTTCTCTGCGGAGTCTTTTCTTCGGCCCGCTTTTGCTCTTGAAGTTCCCGTTTTGCTTTCAGCCGCTTTTCTCTTTGTGGAGTGTTTTCTTCAGCTCGCTTGTGTTCATGCCGCTTTCGATTGGCATTCAAGAGCTGTTTTCTTTGCGGAGTCGTTTCTTCGGCACGCTTCTGTTTATCATGCTGTCGTCTTCTCTAGACGTATTTGGCGCTGTTCGATCGTTTCACGATTTCGCCTTGCCCGTGCCTGTTCCCTTCTCTTTTGAAGAAGAGCTTCGCGAGACTGTTGTGTTTCAGGTTTTCCAGTTTTCAAATTCATTTTCTCACACAGCTACGATGGACTGTAGTTGCTTCTTTCAATCTAATTTCTCTTATTGCGAGTAAAACTACAGGGCCACACGTGATCGATCCGGCCTTTGTTATTGGTTATGCAGCGATGGGAACTGGGGACGAGGTCGTACGCCAGACTGACAGACGGACATTAAATTTCGAGATAGCGACACGCTTGGAGTCTCCGAATGATCCGATAACTACTGCATTAGCGTTGTGATTATTTCCCTCACTTCGCTCGGGGATTACCTCCCAGCTTCTTTGATGCCCTATAACTTATTCTTACTGCCTTTACGATGTAGAATAGTATAGACAATGGACAATATAATAATTAGAATTAGAACTTTATCTTACATGTACTGTATATTCAATTTTTATTCACGGCTTTTATGTAAACCAGATATTCCTGTTAAAACCGCCGTGGCTAAATAAAGTATTATTATTTATTATTATTACTAGCTAAATAAAGTGATCGCAGCGGAAAAAGAGTCCATATTTAGGACTTGGTCTTTATCATACTTTTACTTCGTATTTTACCAGCTGATTTTCACCGGTGAGTACACGGTGGCAATGAACAAGTGCTGGCACCTGGGCCACTTCCGTTGCACCACCTGTGACGTAAGCATCACCGGCAAACAGTTTATTGTTGTGGAGGACAAGGCCGTGTGTTCAGTTTGTTTTGAGCAGAGGTGAGGCTTATTGTATGTTTTTAAAAGGGGGGAGAAACCTACTCGTCATAATTTTGAGTGAGAGTGTGCCGAATGGTCCTGAAACCCCTTACCCTATTCAGACTAAAATATGTGATTTTTTCCATACTCTATTTTAGACCTGACTCCAAAATGTATACCCTATTCAAGAGACCAATTTGTAAATTTCACTACCCAGTCTAAGCATAGTGCTATAATTTGCGGCCCTCTTTGAGGCAATGCACTAGAGCTGGGGCCTTCTCAGCCAATCTCAGCCAATTCAATGCTTTTGTTTACATCTAGAAAATCTAAAGCTAAATTTGGTTACCAACACGAAAAAACCTGTTTAATCAAAAGAAAATAGGTTAGTAGCACTTTTAGATCAAAAGAAACTAAAATTGTTCTTAAGCTAGTTGGATGGAAATGGATTGCTATTCATTGATCCGCCATTTTTGGGGGCCCAGAAAGTCGAAAGATGAATAGCAGTCCATTTCCATCCAACTCGTTTGTAGTTTCTTTTGACCTAAAAGTACTACTAACCTATTTTTCTTTTAAAGTACGTTATTTTGTGTTGGGAACCAAATGTAGCCTTGGGTTTTAGATGTAAACAAAAACATTGAATTGGCTGAGAGGGCCCCTTTAATTTAGCACGTGGGAATGTACATCGGTTCTTTTAAAGTTTCGTCTCACGTGCAAGCAAGCATGTGTTAGTGTGAGCACGGCCTGTGTCTGGATGCCATACAGGCATGGCAATGACAGTATAGCTTTCTGGTGACAAAAACCACAACAGACCAGTTTCTCAAGGCTGCGCGCGCATTCATGGTTGACGGGCCAAAGCTTTCAAATTTAACTTTCAGCTTTCTTTCACGGCGGACGGTGTTCGGATTTGAAGTAAATGCTTCATGCTGCGCCCTTATTTGAGTTAGGACGGCTATCTTGAGTTGAAGTCGTTTTCTACAACAGTCACGCATGAATGATCGCTAAACAATTATACCGAAAGTTTGTTAAAATGCGCGCGCAACCTTGAGAAACTGGCCAGAGAAGTGATATTTTGCGATCAAGCGTCTACGGATTCTTTGGTACACTACGTGCATGTAAGCATACACACTGTAGACAGAGCTGAGAGCTGAGAGAAAGAGCGAGAAGAAGCAACAGAATGCTTTAATAACTTTGTCTCATAGTTCTTTTGAGCGCTTACAATGGACCGTTCCTTTTCACTGGATATTATTTTACCGACAGTTTATGTTCAAAAGTTTCAGATTTATGAGAGGCTTTTGGGGGATTAAACTTGTCGGTGTCTGTCAACCTCAGATTAATAACTGGAACTTTGTACGTGCTGTTATACATGTACACTGTAAACAAAGAGATGCACAGTACCATCAACAGAGGTACATTGAAATAAGGATAGGCACAGAAAAAGTATTTCAAACATGCTGGAACAACAACTGTTGTGCTCATCTTTTCCGTTCGTGTGTGCATGCATGCATATTAGCACGCACAAGATGATCTCCCCCAGACCTCCCGGACCAACTTTCAACCAAACACTATTATTACAATAACACGTCAGTTTCTCGCTTTGCGATTGGCCAACTTTTCATCTAAGTTAGTGACGCGCCTGAATGGATTAACGAGATTCCAACTGTTCCTATCTACTAATCATCAGTAAGAGGACAGACACAAAACTTACGTTAGTCGAGCGCTGACGACAGTGACCTGGACGAAGAACGTTTAGATTTTTTACCTCAATTCTTGCGACCAGAAGTGTTCCAGATGCGGAACTTTTTGAACTGTCTTTCAATTGTTGAGAAAACCGCAGCAGAAGAACGTCGTGTTGTTGTTGATGTTGTTGCTGTCTAGTTTTCGTTTTCTTTCCAACTTCTTTGTCAGAATTCTATTTTGCACGCTTCAAACGTTTTTCACGTGTTCTGCTCATGTGTGTCGTCAGTGAATCCCAGACTTTCTACCATTTCTACCGGTTTGGTGGCGGTGAAGCTTGAGGTGATGCATTAGGTCATGTGACCTCCAGTTGAAAAGGGCTTGCCACACATGCGCGAAGCATTTGATCTCAAAAGCCGGCAGGCTAGCTCACGACGCGGAAACTTGCTCGAACTTCAATGCGAGTAGAAATGATCAGTTGTGTCCTATGTTCGATGCAGATTTCCTTCCAGATTATAATTATAACTATAATTTAGTAATTTTAACTAGGAATGGTAATTAGCATAATCGGATTTCAGATTATTTTTTAGATTTCAGATTTATTTATAGATTATGGAAAATGGTGTCTTAGTAGATTTGGATTTTGATTAGGCTTCAGATTTATATCTATTCGAAGATCTAATGCTAGTAACGTTAGATAGGTGTCCCCAATTAGTAGAAGGAACTTATCCTCCAGCTGTGTAAACTCTGACACATGAATAAAGTTTTCATTTATTATTTTTTTATTATTGCTAATTTGAGCACTCTCTTCCAGATATGCCAATTGCTGTGACTCATGCCACAAGAAGATTGGGCCCCAGTCCAAGGACGTTTCCTCTCTGGACGACAGGCACTGGCACGAGTCGTGCTTCAAGTGCGAGATGTGCCGCCAGACATTGAAGTCGGACGGCAAATTCACCTTCTACATGGACAAGATCCTCTGCACGAGCTGCTACCAAGCGAACTACCAGAAGCGCTGCCAGACCTGCAACCAGGTCATCGAGTCCGGGGCCTCGCGGTTGGAATTTGAAGGGAAGCACTGGCACGAGGACTGCTTCACCTGCTGCGTCTGCGATGCTACTATCGGAACCAGCGGTTTCGTCCCCAAAGACGGCGAATTCTTTTGCCCAGAGTGCTACGCCAAGGAGTTCGCCAAGCGTTGCGTGGAATGCAGGCAACCCATGGTGGAGGGGGGAGTGCTGTACAACGACAAGACATGGCACAAGGAGTGTTTCTGCTGTCACATGTGCCATGAATCATTGGCAGCTCGGGCTTTTTCCGTTCATGATAACGATCGCTACTGCATGGAGTGCTACGGGCGCTTTTACGCCAGGCAGTGTGACGTGTGCTCCAAGCCGGTCATTGGGGGCGAATATTTCACCGTGCAGGAATCTAGTTTCCACAAGGAGTGCTTCAACTGCAGCCAGTGCGAGCGACCGCTGGCCAATGAAGGGTTCATCCGCGAGGGCCTGGATCTGCTGTGCGCCAACTGCGCCGAGTGAATTTTAGATGATGACTGCTGACCTCCTTGTGACTGTGACAGTACGCCAAATCTGTTAAAGGTGAAAGTCGGAAAATAGCATTGTAAAGAAATCAGTTAGTTTCCAAAACCTACAAGCCCTGTTCAAACGAACTTACAAGTCGCTTGCGTCCACTTGTGCTGGGTGGCCAAACGGTGAAAAACGCGGGTCGACTTTGGTGGCCGAACGATGCGGAAGTTAAACACAAAGCGAACACTGAGTCCGTTTGGCCAGGGCTTCGTATTTCTTTGTCGAAAAGATAAGGCTCTTATATTGAAGAAGAGAAAAGAAACTTAAGAAGATTTCTAGCCGGAGAAAGCGTGTGTTTATATTATAAAACTGGAGCCCAGCTCATAAGAAGAGTTTCCACTCAGTAAAACCGGTGGAAAGGGTTCTAAGTCTTGCTTCAGTGGATGTACAGAGTAGACTGTAATGCTAATTTACGTCCTTTCGTCAAGGCTGTAGGGACGGGGCCTAAATTACCCGATGTTTTTCCTTTGGTGTATTGCGTCTTTTAAATTGTCTTCAATTTTCTAACACAGAAGTAACTCTTATTCAGACTAAGTTTTGATACTAGTATTGTTGATTGTTTTGGAAATGAGTGTTTCTGTCGTACAGAACATGCGTGAAGACAAATAACTTGCGCATGTCTATAGCGCATGCGTTATGTTAGACACCGCTGACCAGTGGAAATACTGAGCGGTCAACACGGTTTTCGATCTTAGTCTTTTCAATAAGCCACTTGCTCACTCGTGCGTAATTATCAAGGCTCGGATATTCTTCCGAGTTGGCGGACAAAGTGGAGAACCGGTGAATTGGTCATGATGCAATTATGCAGAAACAAATCAGACTGGGTTGAAAGATTTACTTCTCAGCCAATCGTTATACAGCAATTAAAAAGTACTATTAGTTTCTGCGATTGATTGTAAAAGTGGCTTATGCGCAGCGTTTTGAAAAATGTGTACCGGTATTGTATGGATTTTGTATCGTTACCAGCAAGAACGAGAAAGTACATTTTTATACATGTTTATATAAGGGGCGGGCAAAGCAAAGCTCGCAGGGAATTCCTGAGGCTTCAGGTTGCAAAGGAATTAACCACAGCTTATGGGAACCTAACGGTGCATTCCAATGTAGTTTTGTATTAGCTTTTGGTGGTTAATTCGAAGTGTTACATGACAGTGATGTGCGAATGTTTGGAAAACTTGTGAATATGAAGTGAACTGGAATAAAAGCAAACATCTACAGTTTTTGTTGTTGAATTCGCCTTTATTGGTATAGAACCCATAATCTTATCATGGTTTGATTGTTCCTATACGGCAAGAGGACTCATGAAAAACCTAGGTACTTTTCTAGGAGACCCCTTGTTACAAGATTAATAACATGCATACAATAATTTCTGCATTCTGATTGGCTGAGCGCACGTCAATGTATCCCAAACAGTGCAAAAATGTGAAATTAACAGTGCAGAAATTTGAAATTAAAAATTGTCGACAGCTGGCGCACGTATTTGCGAAGCTAAACAAAACAAAAGGGCGTGTTTTCATCCCTCATGACGATTCTGATTCTGTTTGCGAGAAAACAAAGTTCTTGAGACTGTGAATTCTAACGAGATTGAAAAAACTTGGGCGACGTAAATTATTGTATGCATGTTATTAACAAGTAATCACATGATTTCTCGTACAATTTTGGAATAAACAAGACTGGTGTTGCCAGTGAGCTCGTTGGGTGGGGTCGAGACCAGAAGAAACTAAATTGGAAAGTAGGGACAAGAGCGAAACTCCCAAAAGAGACTTTCAGTTTCTCACCAGAAAAATATCACACAGTATAGATAACTTGACTTTTCACACCTTGCTAAAAATGAAACCTATTGGTATAAATTATCATTACAACACTCATACACTTGCTTCTTAAAGGTTGAGCGACTCTGCATTTTGAGCTTTGGAGTGAAAAGTTAGCCAGCAAGAAAAGAGTAATGTGTGACTTATCTTTTCATGCACAGTCGATTTTGACAGTTTGACTTTGAAGACTTATTTGTAATCAGAGGCCACGATAAGCTAGCCTTCGCTTCAATACTTAGTTTTTTTTTACTAAATGCGTTTCTTCTATGAGGCTTTCGAGTATTCGCGCTCTGTAACAAATATAAATTGAAAGAAAGGAATGTAACATGAGACTTGTTTACAATATTATTGCGGTTTTGTTCACAGCGTGTTCAGTCATTTGTGACTGACAAACTCAATGTTCAGGACTATTTCGGTGTATTTGCTCGCGGCTGCGGCGAGCTTAAAAACGGAATTTGTTTTCGTTTTTGACTCACGGATATGCGTAGCATATCTGAGTCACTGGTGTCTACAATCTGTTGCTCACTCACTCACTCACTCACTCGGTGTGTTAGCTTTTTGACGCGGTTGCTAAGTCAGTACATGTCTCACAATGGCGGTGAGACGGCTGAATGTTTGTCAAATTCTGCTATGAGCTGCCGCCAAGTTTAACAGAGCCTCAACAAAACCTGTGATTAACACTGCCACAGCTGTAGCTGCACTCATCCGGAGCTCTAATCGCAGTAAAAGCAGGCAGATGTTAGCAGCTGTAAACGATATCATCTTCCGGCGTAACCTTTGCCCTGATCAATGAGATAAATAGCAGTGCTTTGATGTCGGGCCAATGTTAGCGTAAACTGTATATCTAAGCAATGTCGCCGCCAAGCTCGCCTCGTTGCCTGTAGCCTTTCGAAAGTTCTGATTCGGATTCCCTAAAGTTCGATTATACGATTGGCAGGCCATATTTGTCGCACTTGTGCCAGTTAAAGCCTTGCCAGTTAAAGCTGGTCACGTTCATCAGGCAAGTCGCAATAACTCCATATACAGATTCCAATGCAAAAATTTATGAAAGTCAACCTTTGTCCGAATAGATGTGTTGTACGTCGCCTGGCCAAGAAATACGCACAGTGATCCACCCGGCTGCTTCTTTTCTACGGCTTCCGAGTGCCACAAATCATAAAACTAAAACTAAACAATGATATGAAATCCGATTCCTGATTCATTTGTTTACCGCCTTTGCGGTCAAGGTATTCGTTGCACATATACGTATTTCACTTTGAAAGACATGGAACTTCGACATCAAAAATTTGAAGGAACTGCTTTGTGTGCCCAAAGTTCGTCGGGACTAACTAATTAGTGGCGACAGAGTTATTTGCAATCCTGTAGCGGTAGAAATTAAATATAATCGAATCCATCAAACATTTGTTTACGGCTATGACGGTGAACTTAAGAACGCAAGCCAAAATCGTTCCCTAAAACCTAGTTTATCCGTGCATGTTCCACAGAGGCAAACGGTGTTGAGTTTGGATGGCATACATATAACTTTATGCTCAATCATTAACGTATGATTCAATCGACTACATCTCAAGTTGTTCGCAAAGTCACCTTACGTCATCACATATCACGTGGCAATGTGAACCAATCATCGTGTGCTGATTCGTAACCCAGAAAAAAAAATGACGAAGAATCCTAAGCTCGTGGCTACGCCCCTACAAGCAATAAACACTCGTAAATTTTTCAAAGACCACAGATTGCACTCGCGGCGCTCGTGCAATTTTGTGTTCTTTGAAAAATTTACTCGTGCTAATTTATTCCAAATTGCACTCGAAATCATGCGATTACCTATACATATAAAGGTTATTAATAGGCCATTATTAACTTGTTGATTATTTGGTAAGGCCACTAGATATCACCATTAATAATAATTGTATTGTTCATAATAGCAAGTTCAATGATGACAGTAAACTAATAATGATAATAATAATAATGATAATAATAATAATAATAATAATAATAATGATAATAATAATAATAATAATAATAATAATAATAATAATAATAATAATAATAATAATAATAATAATAATAATAATAATAATAATAACATGCATATAACATGTAATTAAGAGTGCAGAACTTTGGGAGAAATTTGAAATTAAAAATTGCCGACAGCTGGCGCGCGTATTTGCGAAGCCAAACAAAACAAAGGGGCGTGTTTTCTATCCTCAGGACGATTTCGATTCTCAGTTGCGGGAAAACAAAGTTCTTGAGAGACACTTGTGAATTGTAACGAAATTGAAAAAATTGCGCGACGTAAATTATTGTATGCATGCTATTAACAAGTAATCATATGATTTCTCGTGCAATTTTGGAATAAATAAGCACTCGTAAATTTTTCAAAGACCACAAATTGCACTCGAAATCATGCGATTACCTATACTAATATTAATAATAGTAATAATAATAATAATAATAATAATAATAATAATAATAATAATAATAATAATAATAACATATTGAGTAAGATTTGTTTGGACGGTATGTAAACATAATTAAAAATAGGCACCTTTGAGGTGCGTGTGTCTATTGCATTGTTCTCCTATTTTTTGTATGAAGAAATGGCATTTGCCTTTCTTGCACCACAAGATGATTTGTGACGTGTTTCCGTTAGCTTGAATCAGCTGGCCCGCTGCCAAAATGTCGCGTCGCATCTGTGTTTACGCTAAAACTGTTCATATTAGGCCCTGTTTACATGGAGGGAGGGTAACCCTCCAAGGAGGGACACCCTCCAAGAAGGGTCAGAAGATAGCCCCCCTTCACATACCAAGCGTTATCCCTAGGGTTATCTCTCCAAGAGTCTGAAAGGAATCGCGCAGTCGCGAAATTTGAGATAGTAACCTGGCACCGCTAAACTTAGCCCCCCTGGGAGGGTAACCCTCCTCCTAGGGTGACCCCACCGATCATGTAAACGGAACAAGGAATTTCAATAGAGAAGAGTGACCCTTCTAGGAGGGTGTCCCTCCTGGGAGGGTTACCCTCCCTCCATGTAAACAGGGCCTAAAAGAAACGATTCTTCTCTGGGAAACTGGAAAAAAATTAAAAATTGGGAAAACGCACACACTTCATGCAGGAACAGAGAGAAGGATACCCAGACATTGAAGGCATTTCACAGATCAAAACTCCGATCAGCTGAAAGAAGCACTTGCGTTACCTCGACTCCAAGAGCGTCGAGAGGCAAAACTGAACTACTGGAGAAATATAGGTTCCCCGAGATGAAGGTGCTTGAGGATGCAGTAATCATTGCTGGGAAATATGCCTATTCAGTTGCTCTTGACGGTTTTTGTAAACATTTCACTTCACAGCCGTCACGACCAAATCAAATCAGTAACGACAAGCACAACTAGGCTCAAGTAAAGTATATAGTTATTTCAACTCGTACGCGAATGACCAATGGAAGACTCATAGATGCTTCACATTTTACTGACATACTGTCTCTGCCGACTGAAACATCGACACAAAATAATGACTGGTCGATTTACGTACCGTTGCAACGGCGCGTGTTGTCATTAACTGTACACAGTTCGTCAGGAAAATCGGGCGATGCATAGTACTGGCCAGAACCTTTCATTCGAGCGTTTTCGGCATACATATTTCCAAAAATTGCGATTTGAGGAAAACTCAACAAGCGTCCGCAGCTTTTATCACACCTTTCGTTTGACCGGTTTGACACATACTTCGAAAGCTGTGGCAAGTTATCCTGGTAAGTTTAAGCAATTCATCGTGAAATATTCCGTAACGTGATCGCCTCGCTAAAAACCTTGTGACCCATGAGTTTCTTGTGATCACGAGCTTGTCACGAACCAGCCTTCGCCGAACAGTCATTGTTTCTTCGACCAATAGCGAAATTCGTGTACAATCGGCAATCCAATGCTTCCTTTCATTGGTTCCGAACGTCAACGCGCGACCATTTATCGATTCTTACCTTACTTACGCACCCGATGACATAGTGTCTACGCTTCTTCGAAGCAGTAGACACAAAAATCATTGTTAATTTTTTCTTCTATGAAATTTTTCAGCATTTGTTTAAATTTTCTGTGAGAATTTTGTGAGCTTTTCAGGTATTCAGGTAGTTCATTCCATAGTTTGCCTCCTTTATTTTTTAGGCTATGAACTCCATAATTTGTTTTGTTGTGGTTTTGGCAGATGTTTGTGCAATTTCTTGTATTGTATGAATGTATGTCTTTATTTAAACTAACAATTGTCAAATGATTGCGATAAGTTATTCTGATGATATTTAAACATCTCTTGGTTGATCTCATTAATTCGACCTTCTCTTTAAAAATATTCTGGTTCCCTTATGCAACAAAAAGAAGAGAAACAAAACAACTGTCTTTTTGCCCCCTAACCACCCACACTCCCCACTCCCTCTTCCCCAAACACCCTTTCACTAAATAGGCTGGGATGGAGAGAGGGAGTGCACGGTATAATCGCGTGGTCAAACTAAGCGCTCCACGCATCGCTCCAGGAGAGGGACCACTCGATCCTTTTACTAAATGTAATTGTACAGTTTACAGCTAACCGCCCCCGTATCTCCGGCGACTTTAAACAAAACAATGTCCAGAGTTCGTTTCATTCCATTTGCCTCTGAAAGGGAACTCAGTAATAAATCCTATATTTTGTACGTTGCAGTTTAATACAATATCATGGGGATTGTGCGCCGTAGTGACGTGACCGTGAAAATGGCGTAGATACTAATCACATAAAAGCAACAGACAGGTCTATTCAGGCAATCAGCAGCTAACAAAAATTAATGTGGCTGTTGTTTTTGCTGAGACATTTTAGAAGCCTAAGGCAAGGCATCCTGTCTGACTGACTTTTACTTCGGGAAAGTCCGCATGAACAACACTCATACGAGACCGCGGGAACGAGACACAGAAAATTGGCGCCAGGCCCGGGGAGGGAGGTACTTCTCAAAATTTTGGGTGGGAGTGTGGCGCCCTGGACTGAAAACCATTACCCTATTTCAGACCAAAATTTGATTTTCGACTCTATTTCAGACCCAATATCAAAATCTCCGACCATATTCCAGACCAAAAGGTTAAAATCGATACCCCATCTAGACTAAAATGCTGAAAATGATACCATTTGGGGCGGCACATACGGCTCATATATGGGAGCCAGCTTTTAAATAGAAGGGTAACACTATAGTCTTGGTGAAAATAGGTTCGTTTATTTACCAATGAATAACTGGATGCTTATACTTCTGCCGTCTTTCCTAGTTCGGAAGGCTGGTTTTTGTAGTTATTTGAAGCGCGGTTTGAGCCCTGGCCAAACGAGGTGCAAGTCAACGCAAGTCGATGCAAGTTTTCAAACTTGCGCGGACTTGCGTTTCGTTTGGCCACCAACTTGCATCGACTTGCAGTGACTTGCATGGAATAGTTGAATATGTTCAAATTTTCATGCAAGTCGACGCAAGTTTTTCACCTAAAACAGCCGCGTTAGCAAAGGCAAGTCTAAATTTAAAAAATCAAAAGTAAAAGCCTCCTCATTAAGTTCCAGCTCAAGAGAGACTTTTTACTCGGTTTCTGACTCAGAACCGTCTAAAAAAGAAAAAGTTTTTACAAAACTTGCATAAGCTTGCATCGACTTGCGTCTCGTTTGGCCACCTTTTGCAAGTCGATGCAAATTTTTTTGTCATATCGAACTTGCATCGACTTGCATCTCGTTTGGACAGGGCTTTAGAAGGGATTTCTTTTAATCCCTTCACATGATGGGGATTTTACACTTTCCTCCCCTTTCAAAGAGCCACCCAGCAAAGACAGCAAAAACTGCGCTGTATCTGAAGCATACATCTAAAAACTACTGATTTTACCATACATGAAACTGTATTAATTTTCAATGCCCATGATTGGTGATCTGCCGCGCGGTAGAGTCGTTAGGCTACTGAAAGAGGATTTGTGGGAACAAAACGCTTTTAGCCTTTCCGACCGTACCGAGTTGGTGTCTGTCTGGCCGCGGAGTCCGCTAAATTCTCCGTGCCAAATTTTATTTCCAATACTGTTTTGATTCCTATCTGAATTGCAAACAAAACAGACACACACACATGGATGCACGAGGAAGGGTTGCCTGACTTGGCATGCAGTTCAAGGGTTCAGGAATTTGTGACTGACATGTAAAGTGTAGTACAGGACTACCTTTTACTGACTTGGTGGCAGAGCGGTTTGGGGGTGGTGGACCTGAATCCGTAATGAAGCTCCAAGCCAGGAGGTCGTGGGTTCAATTCCCACGGCCGGCAGTAGTAAGAAGGTTTTTCATCCGAGGAGGCAACTCCAACGATTTTTCCCTTCTGAACCTGTCTTCTTTCTACAAGTATTCCACCGGTCGGACGGACATTTGAAACATGAGCCTCTGGCTCGGGAGAATGGGCAACCACTCCCTAATGCTTCAACTTTAAATAAACGATATTTATTTATTTATTTATTTATTTATTTACTATCATTTAAGAAAGTAGACAGATACTCTTTACGAGGGTTAATTGGGGGAGCGGGATGTTCGTTAGCAAAAGTGAAGAGTGTGCCGGGGTGGGGGATTGCTAGTGAGTTGTCGGACTGCTGTGCCAGAAAAATTGTGTCTGGGGTCTAAAAATGGGGTCTAGCTCGAAAATAATAATAAAAATGGAATTATAATTTGGCTTCTAGGGCTGTGATAGGGTTTACAAAGGCCGCACACATGCACAAATAAAGGCAATACAAATTTGAGAAAGGGTTTGGAAAATCAAATATTTGGGTCTGAACAGTACACTCAGGGTGTGAGAACGTGCTACACATATCTGTCCCCGCCTTCCACAACCCTCCCCCCCCCCCCCCCCCCCCCCCCCCCTCCCCCATGCCCGCTGGACTGGCGAATGCACTTCAGTGCCATCATGGCCTTTGGCAAAAGAGGACACATTGTGGCGGCAACATTGCTAGCGCGCATGTTCCCCAAATGTTTCCCCGTTCTGCCACGCGCGAAACATTTGCTCTGGACACAAATTTGTGGCCTTGACCCAGATGAATGTTCTGAACTGAACTTTACTAAACATTTCTTGCAGTCTGCTCTGAGCGCAGCCACTCATAGCCGCACGTTTTGCCACCTGGAAACGTCGAAGGGCATAATGTTGATAATGTTCGAGTGCCGTCCTCGTTTTGCCAGGCCATTTAGTGTGGCTCGCACACATAACTGTAATCGCGTGCAAGACACTATATTGATGGCAAACAACTGTCACACGTGAGCTAATATATTTAATCAAATTCATTGTCTCGAACTTGTTGCGTGACCCTTGGAGTCACTTCGCGCTTAATACGAGAGACTGACACGAAACAGGTCTTACAGGGATCAGTTATCCCAATCAGGCTCAGGAAAGAAGGTACGTGTTTCTTTTCCGTATGCCCACACACTTTTTGTGACTCCAACCCGGCTACCCAGTTTCAGTGCCAACCTGCTTCTGTTGTGCCGAAATATTGTTTTTGTAAACTTTGATAATTGAATTATTGAGCTAACTTGAATTGTTTTCTTGTTTCCTGGAACTTACTGGATAAAATAATCTCAGTTTTCCTCTGCGAAGGGTGGATTCCGGGCGGGCGTGCCTATTCCAACCGGAAGGGAGGAGGCAAGTTTCCACCCTCTTCTACCAAGCAACCGTTTTATTTTTACGTTATTTTATAGTTTACATGCAAGAAAGATGCAAGTTAGTTATCTGAATAAAGCTTACATACAAATTAGCACAATATCAGAGGAAAGAAAGAGGACTATATCGGAACGGATCAAGGAGAAAAGGACACACTTCTCAAAATGATTAACTATAGTGAACGTGTGATTAAGTTAATACCCCCTGCCTGCAAAACCTCCCTTTTGCCTTCATGTTTGGCTTATTCATAAACTAAAGGTGTATAGGCGAGTTCGTTTGTGTACGGGAGGGCTACATTTCTCCTCCAGACCAGGATTTGATTACATTTGGTACGGTATGTTTTCGTAAATTCTTGAAATAATTCGCCGCGGCTCGTGATTGGCTCTAAGCATCACGGGGCTGCACTGCCGCATTGCTTTCTGCTGCTCCGCATGATCGAACATTGGAAACTTGGTATATTGACGTGTTGTCGGACCTCACATGAGCCATATTGTTGCTTAAAGCTCCCTGATTATATCGGTGGCTGGCGAGTTTTAATCTGCCGTTGTTGAACACCGGTTCGACTTGGCGGACAGATCACACCGCGTCGCTTGTTCATTTGACAGCCAGCTTCAAGTTCTTTTTCAGCTGTTATCGATTATTCTGTTTTTGCTGAGTTGTTCTGGAATTCGACAGTGGACAACTTGGCTCTATGCTTGTGTTATGAAGCGTCTGGAAGAGAGTGTCTGAGGGTGTACTTGTGGAGCGAACGTCTCTTCCGATATATTCTTTGATAAACACATCTGTGGGCATTTAGCATGGAGGAAGACCCGAGCGGAGCTTTCACGCTGAAGATCAAGTCTAAGTCAGGTAAGATTTGTTTAAACAAACGTAAAACGAGTTGTAGATTTTGTTAGTGCTGTTATGCGGACGAACATGCTTTGCGATATCCTCAACACCTCTGTGTGTCGTAAAGCGTGAGCGAATGTCACATGTGAACATTTCGTAAGAGTTATTCAGCCGTAAAATAGAACTTTGTGTATTCGAAGTGATAAGTTTAATGCAGTTGGATCTTTTTATAGTCGGTGCTTTTCCCGTACAATGTAACGGGCAGTCGCTGTGCGCTGTAAAACCGACTGATCGAATTATAACACAGCGATCGACTGAAACCGTTCGACTTTGTGTGGCCGCTGTGGTGTCAACCTTTCCATTATATTATATTAATGGTTACATCGGTATTTAAACACGTACCTCGTATCTTTGGAAGTTTTAATTGTTTTTAAAGTCAGAAAATTCATGTGAAGTGCTCATTTGCTGGTGATTTTTTAGTTCACGCAAGCTATTCGTATGCAAAATATCAAGTCAGTTCAATGGGGGTTCTATAATGAATGAAAAATGCTCAATATTTACTTCATTTCCAAGTTACCCAAAGTTTCCAACACTGCGGGAGATGTCAAGGGCTTTTGAAAAGATGAAGTGAATGGTCTAACGCTCTTCTGCTGTCAACTGTAATATGTAAATCGTTATCGAAGACTCCAGCTCCGTTCGGGAAGCAGTTGATGTCACCTTCTTATTGCGCATCTCCTGTGGATGTCATGCTGTGTACTGTCTATCAACTTCCTGCATTAAAAATTGGCCTTCGGATGCCACAGAATTCGCGTTCATTTTGACTAAGCTATTTTAATCTTCCTGCCTCGTGCACTTACCACCGCATATAAACAAGTATGGATCCTTCGTCTCCCCGAAAAGGTAACACAAGTAGTAAAATTTGGCTCTTCATGTGACGGAATTATCGAGTGCTTTGCATGCAAAACATAGTTTTGTCATGGCAGAACCCTTACAGAATAGCGTAAACATGTCAGCCCGCGGTTATTTATTTGCATTATGTCGAAATCAACATTGTTGTGAATTTCATTTGGCCATATTTCTTCATTGGCGTTTCATGTCGGTATTTTCAAGAGCAGTAAATCCTTTCGTGGTATATCCGTTTACAGGCTTGACAACACCCTTGTAATTACATTTTAATACATAGTGAGGGATCCTTTTACGAAACCAAAAGGTAGTGCATGCCCAAAAGGCTGACATTTCAACAAAGTGACTGTATTAAAATTATAAAAGACAATTCCCTTGAGTAAGAGGATTTCACAGTTCATTTCACATTGTGTGAAAAAACTTAGTGAAGCGTTCTCATGACTTCTGTTCAATTATTTACCACAGCAATGTGGCTTATGTTTACATAATCCAAGAATGATTGATGAACATGCATGATAATGCCACATGGTCAGAAAACTCAAAAACAGTAAATAATTTTGGAAAACCAACGTTATTGGTTTATTTACACAATTTGAATTGCATGCTTTTCTGTCACACAATAATAAGGGAAAAGCAAAACAAAGAAATATGTTTACACTGTATAAATTGATTTCCAGACTGCATATAATAATACCTGGGCTGTTTCTAAAATATTTAAAATGTAATTGTTACAGAATACATCAATGATGCCATTAAGATTTTTTGGCTGACATTCAGGGTGTTAAAAAGAGCCTTTGTGTGATAACTGTAAGCCAATACATTCTTCATGATGCATATTTATATTGACACACTCTGTTGTAGGTTTTATTGTCACATCTACCTTATTCAGCCCTGGCTAAATGGATGCAACATTTCATGCAACATTTTGCAACACGGTTGGGTTTTGTTGCAACATGTTGTGCTAGGGCTGGTGAAATGAATGCAACATGTTTAATTATTTTTCATTTCAATCAACTATTCAGTCCCCACTTCCTCACAGCCTTTAAAACTTTTCTTAGTTTTTAAGTTCTGCATCTTCTCTTTCTAGTTTGTGATGAATTAAAACAAGGAAATTGCACTCAAATAATCCATTTCACCATCTTACAAAATGTACCCATCATGTGAAGCATGCTTTAAATTGGAAAATGCATATGCCCTCATGCAACAATGATATATGAAGGTGGCCAAAGAATTTGCAACACGAGGCAACAGCCCAGAGCAAAATAAATTGAGGTGGCTCAATATGGTTTTCCCTTGCATGCGGTATTTTTTCTGCCATGAAATTAAAACTATTTTAACTTGGTTTAATCCTATGTCATTCAAATTTACAGGGGCAATAGCAAACAGGCCAGCTAAGTACTGTATATACAAGTTTGTTTTACTCCGGAGCTGTTTCCATGGAAATGAAATGCTTTTAAATTAAGGTGATTCCATCGAAAAAGAAATAGTAATTGAATTTTCTTAAAACTTTGCACAATTATTAATTACTTCTAGTACATTAAAAAAATAAAATAAAAATAGGGGGTCACCATGAAATAATAGGCAATTTGATCATCTACACGCTTACACTGAAACGCCTAAAAACATATTGTAATAGTGATTCAATGATAGTATTTCAAAATTGAGTAAAGAATTTTTGTTTAAATTTGGATATATCATGGGGAGTCGTATTTTCTTAAAATACATGGAATAAAAAAGGGGGGTCACCATGCTCATTTTTGCGCAATTATCCAGGAAAGGGCGAATTCACTTCAAAATACGTCTTTCCAAGAGGGGACTGGGGCGAGTTTCAACTTTCAAGGTGGCTGCTTCCACAAGGAACGACAAAAAATAAAACTTATTTGCGTAACGAGTATAAAGAACTTTCGATCTTGAAATTTCGGTGGTTCTTAATGTCGACCATCTCAAAAGTGTTGTGTGCACTAAAGATGCGCAATGCAAAACTAGGGAATCACCTTAAGGGTCTTTTCAGCCCCTTTTGAACTCTTAGCTCTATTTTCTGGAGTTAGCCTCAGTAAACTTGTCCAAAACTTTCAGTAAATATCAGAATTCTAACAAGGTAAAAATAGGTAAGAAAAAACTGGGGGTTACAAAATTAGATTTTCCACTATTTGGCAATTTTTGTTTTTGGACAAAACATAAAGTTCCAACTTGTAGAATTTTTAGAAAATTCTACTATGAAAAGGTGGGGATTGTATCTTTGTGCGCAGTTTAAAAAATATTCACTGAATGGAACTGGAGAAAATCAACCTGAGAGTTGTACTTTTTTGACACTTGCTGACGTCAACAGTTGTATTTTACCTGAGGAGCATGCACACAATGTAAACACAAGTAGAAAGCAGTAATCGCACGCTGGCAAATACAGCAAGTTTTCTGGGTGCAAAACTAAAATGAAATAACACCATGCAATTCCTGAAGTTCTGTCTTGAGAAGTTTGTACTAGATATGTCAGCTAGGAATTATGCTGTGTGAACTACGGCGAAGCCTCGAATGATTTGAGGGGAATAGCGGTTCAGCAGCTCAATCCTTTTCAAAGCCGTGAAGACTGTTCGAAAGTTGTCAGTTTAAGCTGTTGTATGCCAGTCCACTAGCTCCCAACAAGTTTTTTGGTAGTTGTGTCCCATCAAGTTCATTCATACTTATTCAGTACAGTTTGTGAATATTTAGTTTTGCGACACACTGCTCACTGACACAGGAGAGCTTCATAACACCACCAATAATTTTTTGTCTAAGTTTGCTTACTTCCAAAAATTGATGTCAGTGTTGTGACTATGCTGAATGTACTGGTTTGTTCATTGTGACTGGTGATTATCGAAATGACCATCCGAGCCACGTTTGTCATGGCTTTTCATTTCAGAGTCAAACAGAATAAAATCTCATTTGTAGAACTTGTTTACTTGTGCCATGAAGAACCATGCACACATTGTAAACTGTTTGTACAGTATTTCACGTTTTTAGAATTTCCTGTTACAGTAATCCAGATTTCCTCCAAAGAATTACGAAAGTCAGGTTTTTATTTCATTGTGATTTTGCTGCCCACATGAAAATAAAGTGTATTAAGGTGCATATACAAATAATATAGTACTTTTGACAGTTAATATAGTACTTTTGACAGTCATCTGAAAACAGCTCTTGTGTACTATATGTAACATATTTCAAGTTTTACTTTTAGGAACTCTAGATCATCTTTGCAGCATGTCTGTTTCACAGAACTGACAAAACCAATGGAACCCTAACCCTAACCCTAACCTAACACACACTAAACCCTAAACAGTGATTTTTGTATTTGATTTATAGATGAGCAAGAAGGAACACAGAAAAAGACTTTCACCAAGTGGATAAATTCTCGACTGGCCAAGGTTAGTTAGAGGCACAACACTTGTTAAGACACATGCCTCCACATTGAATGCAATGATGTATTTTTTGGACTTTACATTCTGTTGTCACCTTATCTTAATAATAAGCTGCCTCCTCCCCCTCCATGAGGTCATATTTTTAGGGGGGAGGGTTTGGTAGTGGGGGAGAGGGTGGGCTTATTTATAGCATTGGTGGTGTCTTCTAGTCATACAGTACTGTGCAAAAGTAATGGCATCGAAATTCGATGAATTTCGGCAAAAAAGAGCAAAAAATGGTGAAAAAGAGCGAAATTTTGCAAGAAGTGAAAATTGGACGAAATTTTGAAGCGTCTATTGTTTGCAGAGCGAGAAATTTCGAACGAAATTTCGTTAAGAAGAACGAAATTTCGCGCGAATTTTCAAGCGAAATTTCGTTGAGCAGAAGGGTCATTCCACAGTATTTTGGACATGGATATCAGTTTTCTAAATGTTTTGAATCAAACCCAAAATGTCCTTTAAGTTGTAGCTTGGTGTTGATAGTTTACTTTATGATGTGATTTATGGGGGTAGCATGTTGATAATGATGCATAAATTATAATCAAACATGAAAAAAGTAAAAATGGCCGTTGCGGAGAGGACAAATCAATTTATTATTTAAAAACAAATGAAAAATTGAAACCTCACAAAAGTTATCATGACATAAACTATTGCTGATGCGGTTTACAGAACAGTTGTTACAGGATGATGTTTTACCCAGAGTCCTGTGCTAGAGACTGTCCATTTGCTAAATGTCCTCTCCGCAACATTTTGACACCTAAAAGTTTATGTTATGGATGACCACATAATCATATTAGGTACACAGTTTGATAACTTCTAATTTATAACAGGAGGTATGTTTTATTGTGTTCAGATATTCTTCAGCTCATCACCTTAATGATTTAGGGACGTTTTCTTTTTGTTGCGGAGAGGACATTTCTGTTGCAGAGAGGACACATTGCTTAGAAGTTGATTTAAAATAAACTCATTATAAACGAAATAAATTCTAAAATAAACTCATGTTAGGTAAATTGTACTTTTCAGGGCTGTTAGTATATTTTGAAGTGTGCAGCAGTGTACTTAGACTGCATTAGTTAAAAGTTTGAGAGGAAGATAACATTACTACAGGAAGATAACATAGGAACAAGGCATTCTGTCTACTCAAACAGCATTTGGGAGAGCACTTGCTAATAAAAATCACTTCACCACATTCAAAGTTCTTGCACAGAGTTGGTGCCAAAATGTTTGATTGGCCTCAGATAGATGACATTGATAAAGTACATGCCACCTGTGTGTCTTATGGCCCGGTACGATGGCAGGGCAATGGCCCCTTTGAAACTCCAGATCTGGAGGAACTTGGAACTGTTTTTCAAGCTTTCAAGGAAGCAGAGTTGTCACTAAACTCCTACACTATGTTGCTGTTCAGTAAACATGAGATATGTACAAACATTGTACATTAACATGTACAAGTATTTACATGACTGTGTTGAAATCAACATTGTTGCAACCAGTTTGAAATGAAACGTTTTGAAGTTACTGTGATTAGGACCTTGTTATTGTTGACATTTAACAGCATAGTATGTTTCTTTAAAAGCTGTTATATATTATAGGATATGTTAATAACAAAGAATTTATGTGTACTTGACAAGAATTATTTTGGGGGGGTATTTTTGCCAAGTATTCTGGATTTTTTGGTTTTACCCATAATGCTTTGTGGTCTGAGTCAGCATTAAAGTTTATGCATTTCATAAGTTTTTTCCAGAGTTTCTGGTAACATATCAGTTCTTGATGCACCAAATACAATGATTAAAACTACAATGAAGTAATAATGTCTATCCATATCAAAATCAACTTGAAAAATGTGACCACAACCCTTTTCTTTTTCAATACCATGCTAGTCTGATCAAAGGACCTTGTTTTTGTTGACATTTATCACCATATGTTTCACTAAAAGCTGTTTTATATTCTAGAATGTTAATAAGAGTTGTTTAACATAACACACTTTGTCAAATTCAATGAGATTTTTGTGTTATTTGTTCATGGACAAAAATGTCCTCTCCGCAACGTCTTCTCCGCAACAGAGACACATCAAAATATGGTGAGTTTTTCTGATGATCGAACAAATGCAGCTGATTTTTTTTGCCATATATTTAAAATATATACACCACTCTTTAATACAAAACAAAAAGAAATTGTGAATCCATCATAGAATCAGAGAACTTTTCACTTAGATTTTGTAAAACAAAAATAGCAAATTCTCTGAGTCTTCTCCGCAACAGTCACTTATCTTGCTGTAGTCTTCCATGTTTAAAACTTACAGAAAATTGCAACATAGTGGGCATAGCTATAATAAATGTCTACAAGAAAAAGGTAGAATTTTATTACTGTGACATTTGGATTTCAAGCTGTGGCATACTGAATGTCTCTAAATGTCTTCTCCGCAACATACGAAATACTGTGGAATGACCCAGAATGAAATTTCGCTCTTGTTGAAATATTGCACGGAATTTTGAGTGAAATTTCGTCGAGGACATCAATGCTTTCTCAATGGACTTGAAACAAACACTTGTTTGAGGGCTTAAATCCAAGGTTTTGTTGAAACGATAAACAGAAGGCTTCGATCCATTCGAAGTGTAAATGCCTTTATAACAATAGGCGGTTTTAAAAAAACTTCAATTCAATTCAATTCAATTCGATTCGTTACAGTGAAGCGTTGAAAACGTTTAATTAGTGGTTTGGATCCTGATTTGAAATCATAGTATGTGGTTCGATCCATCAATGACTCTGGCTAAAAGGGCAGTCTTCTATCCGCTAGCGGATTCTATCTCGGGGGATAAAATTTGCTGTGACAGCATTTATTTCACGTTTCGCCTCTCATAAGTTGTTTCTTTCCCAACCAAAGTCAACAGTCGTTTCGATTCGATTCACCCAACCAACTTGTTGCATAAACACTCGTTTTATTATGAATTTCTGTCGGACCCAATTCCGATTTTCCAAAAAAATCAATCTGCACCGCGGCATTATGTTTAATATCAGCTTGTTCACAAATTGAGGGTCAATAATTTATCCGAGGAGTCTGGCAAGACAATGAATATCGCAAACAAGAAGCTTGGCGCAAGGTGTTGATTATTGTAAACAATAAAGGTTGACATGGAGGCGTTCGAAGTATTTCTAATTTAAAGTCGATTCTATGCCGGTTGCACCTTTGTCGGCGAAATGTCGTGCGACTCTGACTTTTCCGACCTTCTGTGATCAGTCTTCGAAATTTCGATTTAATGACCTTGAATTTTCGAGCGGGTCCGAAAAAATTTTGTTTGGATTTGCAAAATTTCGTTTGACCTTGCAAAATTTCGTTTGAAATTTTGTTTGGACTTGCGAAATTTTGTTCGAAATTTCGTTTGGATTTCCGAAGTTTTCGAGATTTCGTTTGGACTTGCAAAATTTCAACGAAATTTCGTGAGAACAAAGAACGAAATTCGTCGAATTTCGCTGCCATTACTTTTGCACAGTACTGTAACTAACTACAATGTAGGCAAAGTTAATGTCCAGACTTGCTGGTCAGTGGTCAACCCTCCAGCTGGGCGTGTCTACTTTACTTCTGGGGTGAGTTTTCGCACCTGCCTTGCTTGACTTTTGCTTGATCGTATTGAATCTATATTTCATTTGCTCAATCATAGCAGATAGATTTTGTTTGCTTGTTCATAGCGGATCAATTTTCCCCTCCCGTATCTACCCCTCTGTAAGTTAGTTACAGTTAGTATAGGTCTCCACTGATAATCAGTGTGATGGGTGGTGGGCTGTGCCAGATAGATAAAATGGTGACAGGTTTTTATCTCATGATAGTCTGAAAGTGGACAGAGAATCAAGGACTTGTTTGAAGACTTGAAGGATGGTACCAAGCTTCTGGCTTTGCTGGAGGTTCTTTGTGGAAAAAAAATTGTGAGTGAGATCATTCATCAGTGTGATGTTTAACCCGTTTATGGCCAAGTTTCCAAAGGGGAAAAAAAAAGAGAATACTGTAGTCTTGTTCCCTGGGCCAAGTTGTTTTCTGAGTGCGAGCTGTAGCTGAGTTGTTGCACTGTGAAATCAAACACAGTTAACCTTATGAGACATTAACATGAAATTTGTTGAGGTTTTCTTGATACAATGACTTCAAATTGACAACTGTACAGTACATCTAGATAATTTATTGTCCAGCAAGTCTAACAGAGAAAAATGGTGCACTGGCTTGTAGTTTGCTATGTAATGGCCATGTGATTTGGAGTATCTGGGAATTAGGATATTTAGCCTTCTTTAGATGTTGGAGCTTAAAGTGGGCCAAGGTTGGAGAATTGTGAAAACTGAATCAATGATTCTTGTTTTTATAGAGACGTGAAAGGGGTCGAATGCGTCTACATTACTTGAACAATGTTAGCAATGCTTTGAGGACCCTCGAGGAGTGCAGTGTAAGTGCATACAGTGTGATGACTTTGGTAGAGGTATACATGAACATATTGCATGTGGTAATATATAGTTCATGTGTGTACATTTACTCTCCAGTTCAAAATGCATAAGACAGTGTATTCTTTCTTACCATTCAAGAAGTATATGTACTACAGTACTAGTGAGACTCTATAAGATAAGGGGGAATCTTCTTTGGTGATGTGTTAAAAAATATGAGTTAGTAATTGTAGTTCATTTTCTAAGGTCGCCCACGAAGTGGGGCGAGCTTAAAGGCGTCGTGATGTCCCTCCAGCCTTCTGTGTCAACAATGAACTTCCAAATAAGGATTTTGTCAATTCCAAATGTGGGCATGATTGTGTTACGCATTATAATAGCAGTTATCCAAGTAGGTTTTCTGGAACTCGTCATTCTGGTGGTCAAGCATTCGAAGTTAGTTTGGTCACTGAGCTTAAAAGTTTCTGCGAATGTAGATTACATTGTGATTGTTAAGGCATGAAAATATAACGCCGTTGAGCGCGGACGCTGAAGACACTGAAATTATAGGTCAAACTGCATGGCTATACTGTTATCATGAAGTGCAGCCATTTCATTGTTTTTAAAACGAAAACCAGCCACTGAATGAGGGTGCAACAGCAGCTTGTGAACTTGAAATGTTTGACGAACGCTCGTGTTACTATTTAAATGGAATGGTAAGGGTAAATAAAGTCGATTTATATTCAAAAGCAACTCAACCAGAGAACCGTCGCATATTCTTTTACGCAAACTTCTAAGACTCTTGGAAAAAAAAAGAAACAACGTCGCTGTCACTTGTTCAAATTGTCATATTCCACAGCAGTAAAAACTGTACACAAATGGAAGAATAATGTGTGACCGAAACCACAAGTATTGAAACTCAGTCAAAAGAAGAACGGCACAGTTTTCTCTACATGTGTATTTAGTTTGGATGCAGCCCAGGTGTAGTATCATGGCTTCTGATAAATTTGTAGGTGTCAAATACTAGCTGTGCATGATACTGGATACTGGAAGAAGAATTCAAAAGTGAATATGATTGACCAAAACCACAAGTACAGTTGTCAACAAGTTAAGTGTACAGTCAGACTTCCCTAAATTTATTTAACTTGAAACTCGACAAAAAGAAGAGAAAAAAAGAACCAAAAAAAGAAAGGCATACTGTAGTTTTTATTGTGCACATATTTAGTTTGGATGCAGCCCAGGCTGGAATATCATGGTCTCTGATAAATATTGAGGTGTCGAAAAAGTCACGGATAGACCTTTTTTTCTTTGCCGGCTTGGGAAGTCCCGTCACGGTTCGGAGTACTAAATGATTGCTGCAGTGTTTTGGAGATAAATCTAAATTCTCTCATTTCGAGTGCCACATGTAGTTTTCACCCTCTGCCGCCTTGTAAATGGAGGGTTTTTAAAACTAAGATTTATTCAAATACACTCAGTTTAGCAAAAGTGGAGGCCCACGCGGAAACGGTTCCGAACTTCCACATACCAAAAATTGAGCAAATTATAAAATGCGACCTTAAGCCGCAAAAGTAACTTTCACAAATTCGCGAGCTTAGAGCTGCCTTGCTGTTTTGATTCGCTGTTTTCAGTCCTTTTTAAAAAATATTCAAAAAAATTGTTTCATTGTTATATAGCAATGCCAGTCCCAAACTAACTTTTGCAAATAATTATAAAATTTGTCTCTGCCTCATTAAATAGTAGAAAAGTATACCTGAGCTAGCAAGTGCCTCGAAACCTATCGATTGACAAGAAATGGGCGACCTTTCAGCGGTGATGCTGCTTTGATTACTGCTATGGGGCAGGTGTTCATTTGAATTTAGCATTGGCAAATTTGCCAAACAAATTGTGGCATCCTGCTCTCAGTCCAAACTTGACTGTGATCTTTGCACTGGAAAACCCGCCTGTGTCCGTACCCAGAGATTTCCTCCTCTGCCACTTAAGTTATCGAACAATTTCTAACAGGATTTAAACTCATATTACACTGTACCTTTCCAAACTCATTCCAATAATAATTATTACTGTATATAATATTACTGGAGAATATTTGTATGGGAAATTGTTGCTGGGATGCAAGGCATTTCTGAGCTTCAAAATGCTGCCAGATTTGATCTGTACATGCTGTGAGTCTGAAACTTTTCATTTCTACATATCATTTTTCTGGCACTCAAACAAAAAAGTCTTAGGTGATGAATTTTCAGTCATGTGGTGGCTTTTGGTCATGTGACCAGCCTGATTTAAGGGCCTATCAAGTTACAAAGCATGATGTATGGTATATATGTTGTTGATTGTAGATGTTTATTGATTGTAGGTCAAACTCATCAACATCAGTAATGATGACATTGTTGATGGGAACCCCAAACTCACACTGGCTCTTGTCTGGCTTATCATCTCACATTTTCAGGTCAGTGGTCAAGCATGCATTGCTTCAGTGTAGTGTACTTGTTTAACTACAGTGTACTGTATATGACTGAGTATTATAGTTTATTATATGGCACTGATACTACGCACGCTACGATTGGTTAATTTACCGGTTCATACTTTCCTATACGGACCGCAAATTGATTTTACGCACGTTCTGATTGGTCAATTTTACCGGTCCATAACTTACTGTACGGACCGCAAAATCAGTTTGCACATGTGGATCGCAAATGATTACTCGAAAAGTTGCTAAACGTTTGTCATAAAAGGCCCAGAAGTGCAATGGGGAGTTTAAACGTTCCGGATACTCACTGTTAAGTTATGATGATCGGGGAAAGTTTACAATCTTGGAAAATGACTGTTACGAAGAAGGAAAACGTCAGAGGAAAAAATTGCTTGCGACCTTAGCCGTCATTGACAACAAGTGCTGCAGAGTATGGAGGGTTGTTTCACCCCTGTGTTAAAATTTGCACACTTGCCAGGAAGAAAGTGGAAAGCGAACAATCCACCGTGAACAGTTATGACTAAAACCGTGCAAGAATCAAGTTTTGCAGACATGTTTGCTCGTCATGGCGCACTGTGAAGACTGTAAATAAATTTTTCACAATGCACGAGAACTCTGTATTTCGAAATCACTGACTGGGACAAAAACGCCGTGGTGATTTGAGGACGTTTATTTTGCTGGAAGAAACCTAAACGCTCCACGAGGAGGCAGGAAAATTAAGCAGTGAGTTTTGAATAATATAACTTTCAACGATGTGTCGGTCGCAGTTTGTGATGAAATGATTTTCTTTTAGTGCCATTTTGCCTTCTACATTATTGTACGTGTAAGAAACTTATTCAAAAGAATAAAAAATACTCTGAGTTACAAAGCAGTTTCTTCTGGAAAGAGATAGGACTGCAGTTTTTTTAAATCTTTAGTGAGTGAGCAAGGGCGAGTTCGAGTCGTTCACCGAATAAAGCTCACTGCAGTGTCGTTTGACATACGCTATGGGCCATTTCATTCAGCTCAGAACAAATTAGTATTTATCTAGGCAGTTGGTTCGACAGACGCTTATTTTCTTTCAAGATTTTCAAATCGGTAGAATTGTAAGCTGTTAACTGGATTTGTTGTGAAAACAAACATGTGTAATTCATGCCTGATCGCGATTGATGTTGTTGAATGAACAAGACGAGTACTCGTTGGGGCCTTGTTTTATGTTTGCCGAAAGATCTAAAGCCATATAATAAATATCTTATTAACCTCGTTTGCTTGGTCCGTACCGTAAGTTATGGATCCTCGTTTTTTCATAACTTACTGTACGGACCACGCACTCGGTTAATAAGATCTATGTACAGATACCAACAGCTTTAGGTAGGAGATTCATGCCAGGGTACAGCAGATTGATGAGTCAAGCTGAAATTTAGAGGGCTGTCCAATACACCCCATTTGGCACTACTGTAGTTGGGAGTGAGATGGTGTCCGACAGACAGAATGAGGTGGCAGTACTATATAATGAGTGAATACAGAATTTTTGTGTCGAGTGCCTACAGGCCACCAAAGTGTTGACTGGCAGTGCTCTATCGACTGATGGATGGACTAACATCATTGTACATTCATTTTAGAATAAAGCAAAACACTCGTAGTGTCTGTCTGTGTGTGCTGTACTTGTATTGACCAGCAGTGAACAATAGATGGATAGCCAAATTAGAAACCTTTTTGTCTGTTGGACTCAGATGGGGTGGACAGTCAACTACATCCGAGATGGACACCCTCGGGGCCAGCATTAACTGTCTGTTTTAAAGAGGTGTCCGTCTTAGAGAGAATTTAGTAGGGGGTATGAATGGAGAATTGACAGAAACTGCTCCTACCAGGTGTTTGTGTTAGGGGTGCCCATTAAGTGGGAGTTGACTGTATTAGAATTTAGAGCAGAAGCAAGTGTTTGGCAGAGGGGGAGTTGGGAGATGAGGCATGCGGATGTGGCTCATTTCCCTAAAACAGGTGTTTGCAAGAGCCTGATGGTTCTGATGAGGTCTTGCTGTTTGCTTTCTGTAGATACTACTCAGCCCTATTCCCTATGGAAAGAGTTCTCATGTATATGTCTGTTCATGTACTGTATTGTTCATTGCTTTGACTTGATAGTGCATTATTTATGTTTAGTTAGCTCCAGTTGGTATTATTATGACTACTTTATGTTATTATTGTCATTATTTTTGCTTCAACTGACCTATTCTGCCCTGGTAGCAGTATGCTGAATGTTCTTTTGTGCTGTAAGTGCTTTGTTTTGCCCCTATTTTCCAATCTCCCAATATTATTTTTTTTTGCAGTGATATTGTGTTTTGCAGTTTTTCATTGAACAATAGCCTTGGCTTAGTTCATTTACAATGTGTTATGTATTGTTTTGCTGTCAGACAATTATTTTCTGTTCTGAACATACTGTTGTGCTGTATTATGTGTAATGTGATTGTTTTGCTTTGTTTTGTCATCTTGTACTTTGCTGACAGCTCACTGTTAGCCCCCTTTCCTCCTGTTTATGTCCCTTTTAAAACAATGTTGTGATAAGACAAATTAACAGGAAGTCAGTGAAGAGAGACTAATGCTTACCTTCAGTGATTCATTCATATTAATAAGGAACTCCTTTTCAGCTGTCACAATCAGCAAGGTTTGTTTTGTTTTTTATGTCTGCTCCCTTGTTCTTTGAACTGGTGGAGGTTTTGCTAAGAGAGACTCTCAGAAGATGTTGTCAAAGTAATAATGTGTTAGAAAGTCACATTCATGGCTGGGTTAAACACACCTATGGGTTACAGATCGAGTTTGCACTTTCAAGTGCATGTAAGTAAATATACAGTATAATGTCTGTTGCTAGTTTCTCTGTCTTGTAGCTGGACATTTCATACAGTATGTTAATGCCTGAAAACTTAGTTGTCCTGTAGGCTTGTGGATTAACAAGAAAGTTCAACTGTAGCTTCCTATTCTTTGTTTCTTGCCTCATCTTGAATTTGCCAAAAGAAAACATTGTGTATGCTTATTGAAGTCAGCTCTGCTGTGCATCATTTCACACACTCCAGAGTATTATCCAGTCTCTGTGACATCTGATTTAATGATACAGTCAATCTATTTCAGCGTGCACGAAGTACAAACAGGCATCAGTGTTTTCTTGCCACTGAAGTGCATCTTGTGAAATTATATTGTATTTAAATGCCAACAATATTTTGCATTTCTATTCTAATATTTGGAGTCTCGATCAGATGTAATGCTGCTGAAATCTTGTGTACATTTTAAACTCTGCAAGAAGTTTGAAATTTCAGTGTCGATTTTAATTAGTGCAACAGTAAAGCAATGGACCTATAAACAAAGTGGTCATCAGAATGAATATTGAAAATCAACTTGATGGATTTTATTAACAAACTTGGATGACCAAACTGGTCATCTAAATAATCAACTGATTTTGCAATCATCGCATACAAAGATAAAGCATGTGTTACATAAAACATGCAGCAGATAATATTTAATATTGTCTGCTGCATGTAAATGTAATACACACTGTTAACAAGCTGCAAACAGCAGTAGTTTTTGACGCCTATGCATCAGCATTAATTACATACAATTTATGAATATGTATAATAGAGTAGCTGCAGTTAGTAGTGTGATACAGGTAGATCATGTAACACCACTACACGTAATATATTCCATAATCATGCTGACTAATCCATGTAGCTTATGTTTCAAGCAATATAGACCTTTGTCAGAGCAAGATAGCTGTGCAAAGTTATTCACATCAACCTTCTGTTGATGCAGTACAATCTATGTTGGACTTATAGTACGTGTTGTTCTTCAATTCTAACAGCTTCAGAATCCTGCTATGGGCAATGGAGAGAACCTGGAGGAGAAGCTGCTTCAGTGGTGTAAACATTCAACTGCAGGGTAAGAAAGGATGCAATTTATTTGACAAGCCATTACCCTAACCAACCAATCACAACAAGGGATATACTTTAAAATTATGTGAATAAGCCTTGGGGTTATATTTACTCAAGAGAACTTGGTTTGAGGGGAATTTTGTATTTTAAAAAGGCTTGGGTATTCAGTTTTCGTACAGAACATACAAGTCCGTTTGTTCATGGGCCATTGGTATCAGGATACTCAACCATAAAGCCTGTGGGTTTTAGATGGGGGGGGGGGGGGGGGGGGGGGGGGTGGTAGGGGCTCATTGTTACAAGGACTTTTGCAGTTTACGTTTGTTTACACTATACCACATAGGTTGGGCTTTTGCAAAAAACCTCTCCGGTACAGTGTAAGCACAAATAGACTAGTTCGGATTGACTTTGGCCAAAAAATCTAGAGCCAGTCTGGAGCGGCATTTTCACAATCGGAACGTCCTGAAAACCTATTCGATACGGGACGTACCACTTTCGGAACGGCACAAGAGCGCTCCTTTCCAAAAAATGCTCTAAAAACAGCGTACCAGATGCAAACGGAAAGCCTACCCAGTGTGTTTTTTTTGCGATGCTATGGAAAACTAAGTGTAAATGTAGCCTAAGATGTGGAGGGAGGGGGTATTTACAATAGTTCACAGTATGACAGTCCGTGTCTGGGATCATGCCTTGCAGAGTACAACTTTCATCTTGGTTTTTGCTTCCAATTTTTAAGTTTCTGCCTTGATTACACCTGGGAGCCTTCTGTACTGTAGGAGCCAATAGCATGATAATTAGAGTAAAGTTGTTGTATTTGTTTGATTTTAGGTACAGAGGTGTTGATGTAAAGAACTTTACTACTAGTTGGAGGGATGGATTGGCATTCAATGCTCTTGTTCACAGATACAGGTTACAATAATTGTTGCATGTATTCAATAATTACATGTAGACTGAATGGTAACTAGCTGTTAATGACACGGCCAATTACAGAGACACCGCGGAAATACGTTTTTCGGTTGTGCGGTCACTTTGCTTTTGGGTCAGCGGTTGTTACACAAAACAGTGGATTCAGGTGCAGAGTTTGTAGTTAAATGTATTGCTCGTAAAATCTCAGGACTTAACCAAGAAACTCAGTATTAGGACTCAATACTTAAGTGTAAGTTAGTTCAAGGCATTTTCTCTAACATAAGTTGTGCACAAGAAAAACGAAGCTTGCACATGATGTGAAATTTTAAATCGAATTATGCGATGTTAGATAACCATGGCGACGAACGCTGACCAACGGAAGTGACGTCAAGAACGTTATTCCGCGGTGTCAATCACAGAGGCTGTAAGAAGACACTTTCAGATAGTACCCAAAGTGTTTTGCGAATGGTATTACTCTGAAAAACAGGCCAATCAGCAGTGCGAAAAGGCACCATCGTTACTTGCTTGTTTGCGTGAGAAGACCGCAATCGGGGTTGCTTTTATTTCTGATTGGCCAAGAATGCTGAGAAACTTGTTTTAACCTGATGCGAAAGCGTAGCAAACGCAAAATCAGAACAATCACTCCATCCACTGCTTATACCAACCTTTCATCGAGAGCTCGTGTATTTCTGTGTACTGTAACAGACTGTATACAGTCATATTCTCGTTGAAAGTTTGACTTTGGCCTTGGATTATTCTTACAGACCCGAGTTGTTTGATTACAACAACATCTACGGTTGTGACCCAATCACTTGCTGTGAACATGCCTTCACTGCTGCCCATGATTACATGGGTGTGGATAATCTGCTGGATCCAGAAGGTAAAGAAATCCTTGATTTTCTGACAGAATAATAGTACGGTGGAACTTCCCCGAGTGACCACGTGACCAAAATCCCGATCCGGTTCCTCAGTGTTGTTACTATTTGTGAGATCTCTTTCGTTAGCGACCACAGGTCCCCTTCAAACGACCACTTAACCAAATACCAGTTTGTTCCTTGACTGCGCAGCCACCTTAGTGTATGATGCTTATCGTTGGAACGTTGCTGGTATTTTTTACCTTGACTACCCTGTGTGTCCAAATAGCAATTTTAAAGGAAACGCTGTACAGTAGTAGCACTTTTATAGAAATTAGACATAACATTGCAATCTATGTGACGTGGCAACAATTTTTTCAGTTAATGGTGTTATTCAGTATCTGATAGCTGGACGGTAGTTGTCATAGTCATATGTTGACAAACTACCGTAAGCAACAGTATATCACAGTCAGTAATTGTTCTGGTATGTGGTCAGTGACGTGGTCGGTAATGTGGTCGGTATGTGGTCGGTACGCGGTCTTTAAAGTCAATCGTGTGGTCGGTATGTTGTTACTTGGTTCCAGAGGTTCTTCGCTTGCCAATGAAGAGCGGCAAGGGCGAACGGTGGCGAGGGAACCTCTGGGTTCGCGAGATAGCAGCCTCACTTCCATGCCAGTTCTCGCTTGCGATCGCCATTGTGTTTGTCAAACATTAACCAATCAGCGACGAAGTTTAGCTGAACTCATGGAAGTGAGGTTGCTTCCTCGCGCGCCCAGAGGTTCCTTCCCGATCGTTTTGTCGCCGCCGTTCTTGTCGGAAAACTCTTGAAAAAGTAATATAAGGACCTCTGGAACCGGGGTAGTATAGTATGTTGTCGGTAAGACGTCTATCAAACAGTGCAACTTGTTTAAATTTATCATCACAGCCTTTCTGATAGAGGTTCATTTGTCACCAGATGTGGTCCAGGCGAGACCAGACAAGAAGTCCATCCTACTGTACGTAGCGAGCTTGTTCAATACCTTGGTACCCCAGTCCCCGTTTGGACCAATCAAAGAATCCACCGAGGGTCACCTGACCACCCGTAGCGAGCGCCACACAAACGGCACGACCACCACTACCTCCCACACCGTACAGAGGACGGAACACAGCCAATCAGTGAAGAGAACATATCAGAGCAGCTATCACACGGAGGTGAAGCATGTCAAGACGACAAACGAGGAGACAGAACCGGTTCGGTTTGTGACCACCACCAGAACTACAATGAAAGAATCTCCAGTGCAGCACACCGCGTCCTCCAGCCTGGTCAGTACAGTGGGCTCACTTGTATAGTAAAAATGATTCTATCAGCTCCTTTCTTCCAATAAGCGCCCCAGGTTGAGTGTCTTTGTTAATTATAAGACTCTTCTCCAAGCGCAATTTTTAGTATTGCCACCTCAGCTGTGCTTAGAATGAACTCGTTGGTATCGAGTAAACTTTAGTCACTATGCGGACTATATGCATACCGAGTCGCAGTTTATTGTTGAAGTTTTTACATACCACCATCTTCCTGTTAAAAATGTTGTAAACTGAATAAGCGCCCATCTCCAATAAGCACCATGTATCTAATGAGCGCCCTCCCTCTATGTTATTAGAATCACCACGGTAGTTGTACACAGAGAATCCTCATAATTCTCCGTTTTCGGATGACTGTTGTTGACGCCGCGGAAACATCTTTTTTGGCGGTGCGGTCACCCTATTTTTGAGTCAGCGGTCATTGCCCAAAACTGTGGATTCAAGTGAGATTTTGTAGTTCAGTGTAACACTCGCCAACTCAATACAGGGGCTCTATACTCAACTTTAAGTTAGTCAACTGCGTGCGGACTCATTAGGTGATTCCGAAAAGTCTAATTAAACCCAACATTTCGGAGACAAGACGTCATTACAGTACGTAATTTTGTTTCTCTTAATTTTTATCGCGGTTTTAGTTGGAGACTCTCCCTGCAGAGGAACAACTGGAGGCGAGCGAGACTAGCAGCGTCCGCGACTCGATCAGTTCGTTTAGAGAACTGGATGACTATAACGGCTCCTTGCACGAGGTGCTGGGCTGGCTGTCGGATGCGGAGAGGACCCTAGAGGTACAGAAACCAATCGCGAAACACGTGGACAAAGTCAAGGAGCAGTTTCACCAGCATGAGGTAACAGCGCCGGGATTTTAGAGTTATGCTGAAAACATCAGCTTTGGGTGACCTGTCATGTGTGATGGGATCCTGACACATGATATAGTTGTTTTCGGATGACTGTCGAAAGTAATCGTGTGATTGCTTTGGTTTTCTGTTTGCTACGCTTTCCGATTTGTCCTAACAACTTTAGCAACATTCTTGGTCAATCAAGAGCAAACGCAAAACCTAGTTGCGATATTCTCGCGCAAGAAAGCAAGTGGCGATGGCGCGTTCTCGCTGATTAGTTAGTAAAACAGTCATTCGAAAAGCTGTCTAAGCATTGGCTGCGTATGCCCGGCAAAGACACTGCTTTTGGCTTCGTAAATGCGCACGGACATTGTATTTTCTTAGTTCTTTGATTATGAGCAACTGTATTTTCTTCTTCAATTATCTATGGCATTGGAAATTGGCTGACTGGAGGTAGCTTTACGGTTACCGTGTGGCATGGAATTTTCGCGGAAGTTTAATTGCGCGGATTGCAGAATTTTTGTGTTTCGCGAACTTTACTGCTGGGAACAAATTTTCGCGTATCTCGGCCAAGTTCCTGTCAAAAAAGGTCGTAGTATTGTTTGCAGTCGATGTAATTAAAATTCAGTAATCTAAATAAATGAACTAAAGTTTCGCGGATTTTTTTTTTTTTTTTTTTTTTGCAAGAATTTAATTTTACGGGATCTAATTTTCGCGGATCGTTGGAAAATTCGCAAAAGTTAGATCCCGCGAGTATTTTATGGCACACGATGGGCCATAAAGTAGACAAGTTGTTTGTTTGTTTGTTTGTTAGGACTTCATGATCGAGTTGACGTCGCACCAGAGTGATGTTGGTGATGTTCTTGGCTTTGGAAATCAGTTGATTACTGATGGTGTAGTCAGTGAGAGAGAAGAAGGCGAGATCAGGGATCAACTCATCAACTTGAATGACAGATGGGAGGCGCTCAGGGTCGCCGCTATGGAGAGACAGTCAAAGTATGGCACTCCCTTATTGATTCAGTCAGTCAGTCAGTCGCTAAACCTTTCCCTCGCTTGCTTTTTCACTCTCCAACTCTATCATTCACTCACACATTCATACCGGTATCACTAATTTTTTTTTAATGAAGTCGATGTATGATGTAGTAGATGTAGTATTTGCTTATCGAAACAAAACGTTTAACCTTCTTATACGATAGTATACTGGTTAATTAACTTGTCAATAGTATTACACGGCTCCCGAGTAGAGCATAATTACTAGATATTTTTTTTTAGTAATGTGAACGGATCCGTGTTTAAATACATACTCAGTTCAGTTCTGGCTCTTTTCATTCTGCTGCAGCGACAACCTTTCTTTCGTTCTTCCTCCACAGGCTTCACGAGCAACTGATGTACTTGCAACAAATGCAGCTTGATCAGCTGGATGACTGGCTTACATCTGCCGAAAAGAAAATAAACGGTGCTGATGTTGTCGGGTCTGACCTGGACACCGTCCGGCTTCAAGTGGAACATCACAAGGTACGAGCTCTCTAGTTTTATCCTCGTTCCCATGGGGCGGGATAAGGAAGAGGGCATGGGGACGAAGATGCCCTCATTTGGGGGAAATTCTTTACTAAGACTACGTTACACTAGAGCAAATGTACATAAGTCAAACCTTTGGGCTCTGCTTGTTATTAAACTTTCAATTTGTTGTCCAGATTTTTCAGGAAGACCTTGAAAAGCAGCAGCTGGAAGTGAACTCTCTGACTCACATGGTTGTCGTGGTCGATGATAATGCCGCTGACAGCGTGAGCGCGGACTTAGAGGAACAGCTGGCGGTGCTGGGGGAGCGCTGGTCAGCGGTGTGCAGGTGGACTGAGCAAAGGTAAGGGGGAGGAGGGCGGGCGGGAAGGCGGAGTCATAAATTGTCGTAGTATCTGATATCCCAGAAGTTGTCAATGCGGTTCCACTCACTGAACTCAACGTTACAGCGCCAGCGTTTGTTTGAGTTGTTAATTAACGTGACTCGCTGTCACAGGTGAGTATTTCAGGTTATTCAGCGTTCACTGACATTGCTATCTAACTTGGTCTAATTTGAGGTAAAATTTCACATGGTGTGCACAACTGATGTTGTATAAAGCGTATTAAACTTACTTATACTTACAGTATGTATTGAGTTTTATTTTTGAGTTTCTTGGCAAAGCCGCAAGGTTTTACAAGCGTTACACGAACTACGAAAATGCTGTCGTTTCCATAGTTCTGTGCGATGATTGCTGACTCAGAAATAAGGCGATCCCACGGTTAAAAACGTATTAGCCGGGAGGAGCACGCGAGAGAATGCGCGACTAAGGGTGTGATTACATTAGACTTCAGATCGGTCCCAATACGGATCGTTGTTTCTGTTTACATGAGACTGGTTCGAAAGCTCACCTCGGACCGGTTTGACTCATTCCGAGAGCTGAACCGACACGAATGAGTCAGACCGGTCTGACTCAGATCAGTTTAACAGTTCTTCACCTGTAATCGCTCCGTTTTCAAACCGGTCTCATGTAAACAGAAACGGCAGGTGTTTGTGTGGAGACCGATCTGAAGTCATACCGGTCTGAGTTCATACCGGTCTCATGTAATCACTTACTTTTTTCATACCGGTCTCGTGTAAATGACTCCGTGCCAATCTGACTTCGAACCGGTATGAGTTCGTACCGTTTTCATGTGATCACCACCTAAGAAGGTGTAACTTTTTTGATCGAGAATGTTGTCACATAGAATCACTCCGCAAAAGATCTCTCGACATTGTTTGTTTTAGATGGGCCACGCTTCAGGACGTGCTGGATAGCTGGCAGGGTTATCGTGACGAGGAGAGGAGACTGTCGGGCTGGCTGCACCTGAAGGAGGCGCAAGTTGAAGACGTGAAACACATTGATCTGGGTGACCTGGGCGACGTCAAGGCCAGCTTGAAACAAGTTGTTGTGAGTCTGAGGGTTGTTGTTCCCTACCTCCCCAATTTTTGTCAAGAGATTTTTCCAAGTTAAAGCCTGGTTTTGTAGAGCAACGCAGGCATAAGCACAAGGGAGACTTGACGCATACGCGACCACAAGGAGTTTCCTTGTGTCTGTGCTTGTCCTTGCGTTGCTTAGTTTCACTGGCGCATATCTCTTGTGGTTGCTCAAATTCATGCCACCGCATGTGCTTGCGTCACTCGTTTTACTAAAGCGCTGGCCAAACGAGATGCAAATCTTGCAAGTTTGACTTAAGTTAAACTAGCATCGACTTGTGGAAGGGTGGCCAAATGAGACGCAAGTCGATGCAAGCTCATGCAAGTTTTGTAGAATGGTTTTAGTTTATTTTTGGCGTCCTTTTGTGTCACAAAATGCAACAAATGATGGTCGGAAAACGCAATTCTGTGCAAGTTTAAAAACTTGCATTGACTTGCGTCAACCTGCATCTCTTTTGGCCCAGGGCTTTGTCTCTTGCGCTTGTGCTTGCGTCGCATTTCACGTCGCATTTCTAGATTTCAACAACGGACTGGGTGACAAAGTTCATAGTGTATAGCAACGAAGTTTTGGTTTGGGCAACTAATGCTTTGTCGGTGAATTTGGATAATTTTTTTCAACAAGCATCTTGTGATTTTTATAGGACTTCTTTTGTGACTAACTTCTATGTATCTAACGTTTAACAGTCCATTGAACAAGAAATGGAAGCTGAACAGGCAACATTTGGAACTTTTAACACGGCAGCTGAGAGGGTGGCAGAGAACCTGGAGGAAAATTCTCCCGGCGTGGCGAGTATCCAAGAAAAGATGGAGGAGTTCAACGAGCGCTGGAACAGAATAACCACAGATGTCTCAAACAGGATCGAACTGGTATGTTTTCTAATCTGTCTTCGTATTTTGGTGTAGTCTTTATACATTTATATTTTGCCACAGTGCTGCATCTTTGTATTTTTAACACCTAGTATTTGGGAGTCCTCGTCCAGGCTCGATTAACCTAATGCAGAGCTTAATAGGCCATTTCCGGGATGCTTGTTGTCTGTTTCAAAGCGAGGCCTAGTGCGCAACCTTTCTTATAAAAATGAGTTTAAATTGCAGGTAAAACTCATTTTCATAAGGTTTCGCACTACAGTAGGCCTAGTTTTGAAACAGAGAAAACAGGTATCTCGGAAATGGCTTATTCTTTAAAACTTTTACATTGCAAGTTGGAGCAGTTTTCCTTCACGCATACCATTACTAATTACTGTTGTAACTCTTCGCTTCAGACTTGTATCCGTAACCTTTTACAGACTTTCATCAAATTAATGTCCGTTGAGTGGTGATAGAGCGATAGTTGAACGTGCAAAAATGTATTGAATTGGCCACTGGATTAGCTTGAAACTTAGTTGTGATATCTTGGCCCACAATTTTGAGATCGAACAAGTTGGACTTTGATCAAAACTCTGAAGTTTGTTTGCCACTGAGAGAAATATTATGGCGTAGCTTAATCAAGCTTTCAACAAAAGATTTCAGATATTTCTTTTCTCTTCCTGTTTTGGTACAGTTAAAAGTTATTGAGGTTAAACTGGAGAACTTTAACCTGGATCTTGAGGACAAAGTTCAGTGGATGAGCGACACCGAAACGTTGCTAAAGTCACCCAACTTTACGTTTGACGACGAAAATGTGTCCAGCGAGAAAATGACTCAGCAGAATGACCTGATCGAGGTGAGCAGCACTGTACAGCACAGCTTGAAATAGCACGATAAAGTACAGTGCATCACATCACATCACAGCACAGCACATATCATAGCATAGTACAGCATATTACATCACATCACAATACAGCACACCACACAGAACATATCATAGCACAGTACAGCATATTACATCACATCACAATACAGCACAACACAGCACACGCATACCGCACCCGCACCACACCGCACAGCACAACGCAACACAACACAGCATACCACACTATGACAAAATGATAAAGTACAACATAGCACAGCACAGAACACATCACATCAAAGCGTAGCGTAGCAAAGTACGGTACAAGTTCTTCCCGCTCCAAAAACTCTCCACTTCGTATGGAGAGGCAATTTAGTGATTACGATCTGTATTTGACCTTCGTATCATGCGTGATTGAGACTGTTTGATACTTCGAAGAGTCAGTCGGTTTGCTCCGAATCTGAATCCTCAAAAGTCTGTGAACGTATTGCGCGTATTCAACACGTTTCTTGGACTTGGAAAATTGGCACCCCAACGCAGTGACACCAGTTATGAAGTGAAAGCAATATTTACAATCGAACCTCTAAGCGGGCCACCCTCTATTAAGCGGCCAGTTATCAAAGTCCGGATAAAATCATCAGTGTGATACTGTAAGTTTAACCCCTATTAAGCGGCCGCCGCCACCTTTTTGCCGTTCCCGACGAGGGCCACGTACACTGGTTTGGTCTTGTAATCGAAACGCTGACGACAGATAAAGTATATAAACATACAGTACATACACATTGATTCCTTTGTCACTAAGATATCTTTTGATTTTCTGGCAATATGTGCGTGACACTTGTCACAAGCTGCCAAAAGTGTTTGTATTTAAATAAAATAACATTTTTACCACGCCCTATGCTAATTTCTGTCAAACCTCTGTTAAGCGGCCACTTGCCATTGCCCCGAGGGAGGCCGCTTAATAGAGAGTCAGCTTCTTTTTGGCATTTGCATAACCCGAATTATCGTTCATTCTATTCCCAGTCCCTTGATAGCGCAAGGAAACAAAAGAAGCCAGCAGTTGCTGCTGTCCAGCGGAAGGGGGAGGAGCTGATCGAAGAGTGTCGTTCCCATGGAAATATCCCAGTTACCTTGGAGCAGATGTTGTCAGGTTTCGGTGATCGTTGGGAGGCGGTCGGGAAGCTGATCGAAGACCGAAAGCACAAGGCGATGTTAGCCCGACAGCGGCGCGAGGTCCAGGACCTCGCGGCCAAGGTAGAGGCACCGCTTAAGGAAGCTGAGCGTTTGATTGGCAAGTTTGGAGCGGAGTTACCGGAAAGTGATAACGAGCTGAAGACGCAGTTTGACCAGTGTAATGTGAGTAGTTCATTATCAAGTTGTGTCCTGTTTAACGTACACTATTTGTAATGTCCATCCGTGGATGCAACCGGATTTAACCACAGTGTACACCACACGGCATTTAATGGCGGTTCAACATCACACACCTTACGATACATTAACTATCTCCCAGGACTACTTTCAATCCGTAGTCAATACAAGAGATCCCTTTTAACCTTACTTGAATATATGGTTCCACTAAATAAGTGTAAAACAGATTTCTCGAGTTCAAAATTTCACAGCCTACTCTCCTATTAGCTATTATACTGAAAGACATGAAAACTATCCCTGATAGGCATGTAGTTTTGAACTAGAGTAAAACTCCGCTGTTTCGAACTTTCTACCCGAGAAATAATTCGAGAATCGAGCGGGGAATGGAGATTGCGAGGTTCTACCAAGGGAAGTTTTTACCAAATTCACTTCCAAGGAAAATCGGATTCTGTTCGAGACAGCGGGGAGTTGGGGGTACGGGGTTGTACTGTAGTTAATCAGTATAGTCCTGCAACTGTATTTTGGAACTAGTTGATTAGACAAGAATATAGTCCTTGAACCTTTCTGGCTGGCGCCTTTTCCTTTGCTCCCTCCTTGGCTCATGTGTGTCTTGAATTGACTTGTTCCGACGAAGGGCTAACACTCGAAGCGTCAGCTTAAACTATTAGCACTGGTGCCTGAAATTCTAAGGGTGTGGAGACTACCTACGAGAGGTAATTCATGCACGGGTAACCAAGTAAACCCACTTACTTTTGGGTGTGCTGGTGTTTTTTATAGCGCGTATCGATGGGGTTTTAGTCGCAACTAAGTTCTTTAAACTTGACGACAATGCCTTTATTATAGAGCAAATATAACGACATGGTCAGCAGCGAGGTTCACCTGATCAAGGTCAAGGAACTGTCTAAGAAGCTCACCCGCGAGGACAGACACACACCTCACATCCAGAGCAACGTCAAGAAAATTGACGAGCGTTGGACAGTAGCTTGGACAACTTTAGAGGAGAGAAAGAAGCTCTTATCCTCAGCCATGGAAGCGGGGCCACCTAAGCAGTACCTAAACAACTTGGACGCCATGTTGTTGAAGATCAAGAACTTCGAGTCTGCTTTGGGAAAAGAGTGTCATTATAATGACGTCACTGTGTTGGAGGAACAGCTTCAGAAATGCAAGGTCAGTTAGGAGAGATGAGACAGTTACGTGACTGGTGTGACAATGTTTGTAAAATTGTGTTAAGCCCCTCTGGTACTCTGTAATAGAATACTTGGCTACACTAACACAAACAAAAACGAAACAAATTAACGAAAAATATTTACAGGTGGCATCTCAAACGAACTGTCAAATGGAGGTAAAATGATAATATGTTCAACGGTTTACCAAAACAAATTCCCTTTTGTTTATCCTCACTATGAATAAGGCCCCGTTTACACTTCCTATCTGAGCGAATTTATCCGAGTTTAAGGCTTTTGTTTCCGGATTCGTAAAATTGTTTACACTGCTTTTTGTGAATCCGGTAACATTTTAGTGAAATCCGAGTGTAAACGGGGCCTAAATAAATACTGACATTCTTTGGCCAAAAACAGCAACAAAGAAACAGAAACAGAAACAATGACAACAAAAACAACAAGCTTTAGTATAACAGCAGGCTTGTCTTGGATTGTCTTTGTTCCGTTTCCAATCCTTGTGTTTCCACTCCAACTTTCTCAGGTCCTCAAAGGAAACGTGGCGGAACAACAGCGAGGTGTAGACTCGCTAAACAGCACTGGAGAGAAGTTTACCAAGTCACTCCCACGACAGAAATCGGAACAGCTGCGCGGCAAACTCTCAGAACTGAACGACAGGTGGCGAGACATAAATCTGCTGGCGGAAAAGCGACAGACTCAGTTGCAGAAAACCATCAATCAAAGCCGACAGTACACGGACGAGATGGAGGGTTTGTTCAAGTGGATCAAAGAAGCTAACGACTTTTTGAAAGACCAGGAACCGGCCGCGGGTGACAGCGAGACACTTGAGGCGCAGCTGGACCAGAGTGAGGTATTCTTTTTTCCCCTTACTTTTAGTTTAATTTGGAAGAAGATGCATTGGAAAGGGTTAAAGTGCAGAAGCCATAAGTTTCACACGGTCGGTTCCATACTCTTCTTTTTTCTAAGCTGCAAACGACAGTACAAGATGAAAATCAATATCACTGAAGAGATCTTAGGTGTTTAGAACAAATACCCATTTTTTTCTATTCTGTATATACTTTTCAGATAGGTTCCAGAAAATTAACTCAGTAAACTGTTTTGTTTTGCGATCATGACTTTCATTACTTTCACTTTTAGGCATTACAATGCGACATCAACAAACTTCAACGCAAACTGGATTCTCTAAACGAGACAAGCGTGTTCATGATCGGTAAAGCGGACTCGCCCTATGTGGACCATTTGCGAGATGAGGTGGAAGAAGTGAACAGCGAGTGGGAGGAGCTGGTGCGGCTGGAAGCGAGGGTCAGGGACAACCTGGTTGCGGCGCTCGAGAAATACCAGAAGCTGAGTCACGACATGAAGGAGATGGGACACTGGATACTACAGGTGGAACGATCCATCGTTGAGGACGAGAGGGACGTGGACACCGGAGAAATCACTACGGAGAAGATGGAGCATTACAAGGTACGAAGCAAGTCCAAGTCAGCTCCACTTCTTTCACCTTACCTTCTTCTACTTGTTTACAGTTTGGCTAAGGGGAGTGGGGGTAGCAATTTGCCGGGGGGGGGGGGGGGGGGGTGAAGTGGAGAGGGTGGGGACGGTTTTTGCGTGCGGTTTTGTGAAGGAGTTTGTCGTCCTGATTTGAACTTATGTTATGGTACCCAGGTGGTATCCTAAACATGAAGATAAAATCTTGTACACGTTTCATCGAATGTTCGTTCACATCAAAGTCTCGCAAGTGAGACGTTGTTTACGAATGAACACTTTTTGTGGATCGAATCATGCCGACCGTGTGGGACAAGCCTCTTCATTTATGTCACTCCTATCGGAGGCTAATGCAAGGTCAAGCTCATTTATACATTTATACACGCGCGCACACGCATTCCATTCGCGGTCGTTTGAGCCAACATGCTGCCGCTGATTTGACTGTACCCTGCAGAGCCTTCAGCAAGAAATCTCTCACCGCGCGCCGGCGGTGGTGCGCATCAACACGACGGCGAGCCAGCTGGTGAAGCAGACCAAACAAGGGAGCGCTGCGCCGCTACAGGACAGCATCAAGAAGATGAACGGGGACTGGGCACGACTAAAGAACAAGGTGACGCTTAGGCAGCACGAGTTCAAACAGATGCAGTCTGAACTGGAACAGTTCGACTTGACTGTCAAAAAGCAGCACAAGTTGATGGCGGACGTAGAACGGGTCGTGGAGAAGAGCGCGACCGTGTTGGAGGCCAGTGAACCTGAAGTGGAGGAGTCGCTCAGGGTACGACCATATTCAGGCCGCTTGTTTTATCTGTTAAATAGATACAGTAGAAGCCCGCTATCTCGAACTCTCAAGGAAAGTGAGAAATAGTTCCAGATATTGGGGGATCGAGATTTAGGGTTTATATTACTTTATTATTATTTGTAGTTTATTTAAAAAATACACGCACAGCCCAAGGGCTGAATTGTGTATTTTACACAGTGTTACGAGCAGCTTTGGCGGTGTTCTTTTGCGCTCCAGTGGTCCATCGTGTCACCTGGTTCTATAGCTAATTAACTTGCCGTGGGTCTTATATTGCAACTGCTCATTTCCTAAAGGTTTTGGTACACACTATTGTAATCAGGAGATGAGGTATTTAATTACTAGCTAAATGCTTCCATTTGCCAACAAAGAGTTGTTTTCAGGTTTTGGTCTAATTTATTCTGGTATTATTTCTGTACTTTTTGAACATGTTTTTGTTCCAAATTTGCCCCTTCACAACAGTAAGAAGATAAGGACAAATATACCAAAAAGGGGAAAGATACACTGTAAAAGAAATGATGTTATATCTGTTGGGTTTCCATCTTTCAGGAAGCTGTTTTTCGGCTTTTCTTTCTTTCTTTTTTTTGTTTGTTTAGGTATTCTTCCTTACTTTTTCCCCTTCCTTCCTTGCCCTCGTTTCTTTCTCCTTTTTTTTTTCTTTTTCCTTTTCTTTGCTTTCTCTTACCATCTTTCCCCTTTCCCTTCCTTCTTTTCCTTCTTCCCCCCTTTTTTCTTCTTTCTTATTTTTCACCTTCCCCTCTAACCCTCTTTTTTTCTTTTTCTTTTGTATTCTCCCTTTTGTGCCTAACGTTCTTGTTTGTCTATATAAATCTCTTTGCTTTTAGTGGTTCATGTATAAAACCTGGTGACTGTCTGTTTTGCCTTTTAGAGTCTTAACCGTCATGTGAGTGCGATTCGTGGCAGCGGGCCTGGTTCGGTCACAGACCTCGGCAACAAACTTGTCGCGAAGAACATCACGGTGGCCTACGTCACCGAGCAACTGAGTGAGTACCAGTCCCGCGCGGACGAGGTGCACGGCAAGGCCGAGGAAGCAAAGCGGGCCCTGGAGAACAGCCTGAACAATCGACGTCAGACAAAGAAAGATCTGGAAACTGTCAGAGTATGGCTAGTGAAGATTGAGGTGATGATCAACACGAAGTTCTCCAAACGGGATGATGTGGATGAAAGAGAGATAAAGGTAAACAAACAAACAATAAACAAAGGAACACGTCAATGATGATTGCAATGTGTAGTGGGATAGTATTTATCGTTAATTTGTAGGGAGGAGGATTTTTTTTTTCTGTCTGAGCTTTGCTTTTGTTAGCATCTTAGCACGTCACGGTACCTTACCACCCAAACCATGAGAACTAGACTACCACTATTATCATGAGAACTAGACTACCACTATTATCATGAGAACTAGACTACCACTATTATCATGAGAACTAGACTACCACTATTATCATGAGAACTAGACTACCACTATTATCATGAGAACTAGACTACCACTATTATCATGAGAACTAGACTACCACTATTATCATGAGAACTAGACTACCACTATTATCATGAGAACTAGACTACCACTATTATCATGAGAACTAGACTACCACTATTATCATCACATCGTTACCGTCGCTATTGCATTACCACCATCATCAATTTATTGTTGTCGTCAATATTTAACACACGTTTACCATCATCATTATCGTCATCTTCATCATTATAATCGACATCATCATCACAGTCATCAATTTCATGATCATGATCATGGACATCATCATCAGATTCATCACATTTATCACAATCATTACTTTCACATTTACTGCTCACTCACTTTTCTCAGCTATGCTGTTTGTTGTTGTTGTTGTTGTTTTTGCTTTTATTATTATTATTTTTTCTTTAGTCTCTGGAAGAAGAGTTCACCAAGCATGAAGCTTTAATGGAATCTCTTGAGCAGACTTTCCGAGAACCTGGACAGTCCCGGAAAAATTCAGTTTCCCCGAAGTCCATCCGGGAACTGGACCAGATGCGAACCAAGTGGAAAAGCCTGCACGGCAAGTTCTGCGAAGTGAAAGAGCAGCCGGTAAAAAAGCTGGAGAACGACTTTATTGCGATGCACGGACAACTGTTAACAAACTTGGACAAGATTCAGCGTGGCGTTAAAAAGCTGAAGCTGGAATCTGCCGAACCCAGAGACGTCAAAAACTTGTTGGATAGGAGTGTGGTAAGACCTTGCTCTTGATGTTTTGGATCTAAAGGATTATTAATTTTCACAACTAAATTCGATTTTCTTGACCTTTGTCCTGAGGAGGGATACTTTCAAAAAACAGTGTGTGCTCTCAAATGCTCAAATAAGCAAAAAAAAAAAAAAAAAAAAAAGAAAGAGAAAAACTCACAGAACTGTTTTCTGATGACTGTCGCACGTAATAGTGTTTTGTTTTGCGTTTGCTACCCTTTTTGATGGGTCCAAACGAATTTGGCTGCATTCTCGGCCAATCAGGAACAAAAGCAAAACTTGACTGCAATTTTCTTTCGCAAGCAAGCAAGTGGCGGTGGCGTTTCCTTGCACTGCTGATTGCTTTCGTTTTCAAAGTAAAACCAAACGCAAATTTCTTACGGTTTCTGATTGGTTGAAAGTATATATTAGAACCTCTGTGATTGGCGGTGTAGTTGGCTTGGTTTTGGTTTAGCGAAAAGTCACCCGAAATCTGCTCTGTGTTTTCATTTTGTTGTTGCTTCGTCTGCTCAGCAACGCTCAAATTCATAGCTTTTGCGATATCGGAGCAGGAGTATGGGGACCATGTCCGCTGCAGTGCCGCTCCATGCGAGGGACGATTTGTTGTTTACGTTTGTTTGTTTGTTCCCGCAGTCATTTAAAAACGAGCTGGAGAGTTTGAAGAGTGACGTGGAGGACGTGCAAAAGATGGGTCACCAGATCATGGCCAAGTACCCCGACGAGAGAAGAGCTGGAGTAGAGCGGAGAATTGACGAGGTAGAACATGACTACCGAGAACTGGACAAGAAGATCCGCAAGAAGGAGGATGTGAGTTTGCATTTCTTCTGATTTATCGACTAAACTTCACGCTAAGAGCTGCTTGGCACACACTCACGCACGCGCAGTGCTGCGCCTATTGACAGCGCCCAGTCTGTGAACAAACATGCCGATAAAAAAAATTGGAATTGCTAAGTGCTGATTGATTGTGGCTTCCTAGTGCACACGTATGAGATAGCGGCACAAGCACAAAGAAATGAAGGACAACTTTTCTTTTCCTTGCGAACTGATTTATTAGATAATTTGCTTCGTCTCGGTTCACGTAATTTCGCTTATGCTTGTGTTTTCCATCGTTTGTGTGAACCAGCCGTTTTTGTACGTACACCGAACTCGTGCATCTTGTAAAATATATTTCTATTAAATTAAAAAACAAACGAACAAAAAGATGAAGGCGACTTTTTTATGATGCATGGTCTAAATTTCACACATGCACGTACGTGATCAGAATTCATCGCCACCATTGTTTGAGCATATGCACAGTGTCGTGGCATAGTTGATAACAACTGAGCATCGACAGCATCACGACAGCTTCTTTGCACTTGAAAAGTCATAAGTGCGACTAGGGTCTAATTCCGCACGAAAATTGTTAGCTTCTCTGTAATGAACTACTTTTGAGCTGAGGCGCTTGTCTCTGATCGCTCTTAGGATTCTCCTAACTATTTATAAAGAAAATTTGTGCTTGACCAAGTGAGGATTAATCTTTCCATCAGCTTTTTTGGACGAAACGTTAAATTCTGCTTAGTGCGTTGTAAATGTGTGTTGAAAGAATGGTTATGTTGGTTATGATTAACCGTGTGATAGTCGCTTCCAAAATCCTCCCAAAACCTCGCGAGGTTTTCACTGCCGGGCGAAGTGAACGAGAATTAGAAATTTTCTAAATTAAAGTGTTTTAAAACTGTATTGATTGATGAAGCGTGGAAGACAAACACCATGTCATGTCTCGGGAAGTTCATTGTATAATTTGTACCAAAATGATTTGACATCTGATAAAGCTCATGAGTTGCGGATACAGAATACTAGAAGCGGTTTAAGCAGTTAAGTTGGAAAAAGAAGAAGAGGAAGAAAACGAAAAAAAAAAATGTTGTTAACAGGATTCGAACCCACAACCTTCGCACTGCTGGCGTTAGCCTGGGTCCTTGTCTAAACAAGGCATTCCACACGCGGAAGGCATGTGACTCGGACCACCACAAGCCTCATGTTTAGCCGCTTGAGATTGTTAGACTTTGGTCATTCTGCATAGATCAAATAACATCAAACTAGACAGCTGTGAATTTAAAGTAAAAACGAATCAAGAGCAAGAAACTGTTTACGTGACATACTGTATTCCTGCATGCTTCCTGGTGGAAACATCGTTTTACATACTCTGTTTACTTTCGCCAGGTAGGTTAAATAAACGTTTGCGCTTGACAATGAACTTCTACTTATAGCTTCAACAACATTTCAATGTTTTTTTCTTTTATTTGAGACAGATTTTCATATCGGCGCTACGAATCTAGACAAGAGAATAAGTGCTTCGTGAAGGTTCGAGTTTTAAGTGGTCTATACTTCATTAATTCGAGTAACGAATGAAAAAATCACCGATCGTGTCATCGATAAGCGGGCCATCTGCTCAGCACTTTGTTTAAATATTCGTTTCCAACCACACTGATGTAGTTTATGCTTCGCCGAGAAAAGGTATTTTTCATCAACATAACGTTTCTTCGCGTATCGAGGTCATTTTCTTGTGTTTTCTGTGAGTGTGCGAGGGAATGGCTCCGTTAAATGTCAGGTAAGCTTTCTATGTGGACTAATTTTGTTTCGACATTGGCTCGGTTTGTGCTATCTTTATAATTTTATCGTGATTTCTATTTCTGACTTTTATGCGTGGGAGGCTCTGGAGGTTCTGACCCGTCCAACAGACTTGTTGTTCGGCTTGTTCGACACGAGATGTCTCATTATTTTCACGCTCGGAGCTCTCAATGAGTAAAAATCTTCACATTGTCGTCAGTGTTGGCATTTTAACCCTCTTATTAAGACCACCAACTCCGTGAACTGTCAATTGAGACGAACCAAATGAAAGCTCTCGATCATGCATTATGTGCTGTAGTTGCAGTGTTCCCGTTGTTTGTCGAGTGTCTTGGTTTTGCATTTACACTGCCGACGGCGGGTTTGACTCAATCTAGAAAACATCTAACTCGTACATCGTCAAATGAAATGTTGTGTGAACACCCAAATGAAAGCTTCGAATGAGAACATTCTGATAGCAGTATTCACTTCCAATTCCTTGCGTGTCACATGAAAGCTCTCCGCGAGTACACTCTAACAGCAGAGTTTCCGTTGGGGTCAAGTGGAACACATTGTGTGAGTTTAATTTGGACAGAAAGTATGACAGTGAAAAACTGCGTACTAAGTGACATTAATTTTGACCTGGTAATTCACTGCTTTGATCAGTTTTCAAGCAACTACACATTTGTCTTTCAAGTGTCATTGTGTGACGGGATTTTAGTGTGTGTTTGACGGTGAAAAGTTCAGATTTTATTTAAGTCAGGTGCGTTCGTGTCGAGCAGGTTTTATTCCGTGAAATGTCTTGAAATACAGGAAGTCGGTTGTTGACAGAGGTATCACTGCCGTAGGCTACGGAATGTGGAACAAAAAAAAAAATGCAACCTAAACCTAGTGAATTGCAGTATTCTCGTGCTGTTGAAGTTTTGCTTTTCGTGTAGATCTTTGGACGTGGTAACCATTCTGCGCCCGCAAACACTGCGTGTTTACATGTTTGGTTTTAATTCCGGCGATGAATGGTCAGGAAATATGGAGAAATTATTTTACAGCTACAGGATAGATAAACAGACCAGAACAGACAGAGATACAGACAATCGAGCAGAAAAATACCGAGAGAAAGGCTAGACTTTCGGCCATTGCTATTGCAGATATTCCGCGAGGGCCTGGGTCTGGCCGAGCGTCTGGATGACGATATGAGCAGCCTGGAGACTTGGCTGGAGGAAACTGGGGTCGAGGTTAAGAGCCGCGAGGAGGCGGGCTTTCCTGAAGATGTGGACGCGGAAATCAAGTGGAACAAGGTGACTCTTACTTTCTTCCCCACTAGAATTCCTTCTTTTCGTTCCATACTACAGTCTCTTATGTTCCTCCCATACCGAAGTGTGTTCTTTCTCTCCAATCTAAAATCTCATTGAAGTCTCATACTAAAGCCATTTCAACGCATATCCGTTTTTAGTAGGCCATTTCCGAGATGCTTGTTGTCTCCTTTTCAAACCAATGCTCAGTGCTTTGTTAATGCATGAGAATAGAAACTAATTTTCATAAGAAATGTTCGCACTAGGCCTCGTCTTAAAACAGAGGCAACAAGCATCTCGGAAGTGGCTTACTGGAAATATATACATTGTGGATCGGCCTTTCGTCCACACGTAGACGGGTATCGAAAACGGAAAGGTTCGAACACTCCGTTTTCATGTACTCGTGTCCAATCGGAAATTTTCGAAAACGATGACGTCATGATGATCGCGTGATTTGAAAACGCTATAGTGTGTTTGGAAAACAATTTTCAAAATGAACAAGAAAAGCGTTTTTGAATGAAAACGGATTAATGTGGCCGGGGAAAAGTGAAGGGGAAACGGAGAAAAAAAGTCTGTTTTCAAAAGAAAACGAATTCGTGTGGAGTAGGCCCAAGTGACTTGGGAGCCAATTTCTACAATGTGTGTTGCAATTTACTTGTTTCATAAAGAGGCCGAGTGCAAAGCCTTTTTTTTTTTTTTCTTTTATGAAAAAGAGAAGTTGGATACGTATTTACTCATCATCGCTCCCAGGCTCTTTTCCTGTCCCCGCAACGGGGGCGGGTGGGGAAAAGACCCTGGGAACGAGGATGCAACGCAGCTTGAAAATGAGTTTTTGTAGCAACCGGCTCCCAGGGTTTGAGTTGGCATGTTACTCATTTCGCCAATACTGGTTTATTTCCTGACAGGCGCATTTTTCTGTTGACAATTAACTCGTAATATTACGTTGTCGCCGGTGTTAATAGTACTGACGTCAAACTGTCGTTGCGTTTGAGAGAAGCTTACCGTCGGTGTGTTTTTGTTTGTTTTTGCAGGGCTTGGTTCAGGAAGTGACGGGGCGCATGTCAGATGTGCAACAACTCACTCAAGTTGGCCGTGAGCTGGTGGATCTGTCCGAAACAGGGCAGCTAGAAGCGCTGGAAGATCGCCTTACTCAGATAAATAACGCGTGGGAAGAGCTCAGCTCCATCGCGGAACAGAGATTGATGACCTTGCCCAAGTACAAGGCCAAGTTGGTCGAGTTTGAGAAGTCCGTCGATCAGATGAATAATTGGTTAGAAGACATGGAGAAAGAAACCAGTACGGTTCATGTTGATGAGCTCGACACGGCTCTCGATAAGCTTGGGGTAAGTTTATTCCGTTCACTGTGTTACTTCTTTATCCATAATATTAAACTTAATACTGCGAAATACGTTAACTTTGCTCGAGTTGGACATCAACAGTGCCACTAGAATGCACTTATTGAGAACTTTCGTTTAAGTGGTCACAGAGGTTTTCTTTGGCAGATAAGGAGTTGGACGTGAACAGTGCTATTAGAATGCGTACTTTTTTAAGCGTGGTTTCAAAACGTTCACATTTTAGGTTTTATAGTCAAATTCCCCTTGGGTGACGAAAGGCCCTTGGCCCTGGTCAATGAACTGTTTTTTGTCGAATATTTTGAAGTCATAGCATTTTCACATGCTTTTGAATACTCGGAATGATTGATTTAAATTATTCTATTTTCATTTCCGTCTTTAAAACTCAACGGTTTAAACTTGTGTTGTCCCGTTAGCAGCTTAGACCACCCCGAAGGGTGTTCGTTTAAGATGTTATATTCCTTGTACTGCTTTGGTTTCATCTCAGTGGGGATTTGTCATGGAAACTTGAAATATTTCCACTTAAAAGTTGGCGGATTTTTTCTTGCGAAGGCATCTTAGGACTGTTTATGACCTGTAGTCTGGCTTTGGGAATCTTTCATCCGGGTCGAAATTGCGATTTCTGCTGGACATTTCGTCACATCGCCTTCCTAAAGTTCTCTCGGAATGCACAACAACAAGCTCAACTTAATTTGAACTGTCCATTTGATTGTGTTAATAGTTGTGATATTGCGAATTCGATGTTGGGATCTTTCACAAGGAGCTGACGCAAAGATTCAATATGACCACACCAAAATCAACTTGCGTATCGTTTCTCGTCGTGCTCCTTTCTAAAGATCCAAACATCAATATCACAGCTACATGATCTAATGGATGCTTCAAATTAAGATTAGTCTACCAAGAGTAAAAGAGTGCGAGGGACAAGGAGACAGAGCGAGAGAAAGAGAGATGAAAAGGTACACCGAGTAAGGCGATGCGAGAAATTTACGCAGTATCATTTGCCAAGAGGTAAGGTCACCGACAGCAAGATTCAAATCATTTTTGGCGAGGTGGGAGTGGCGGTGGAGAGATGCCTTATAAAACAGGAAAAACAAAACTGAACGTCTTTATTCCAAAGTTGTTCTTGTAGATGGTGTGTGATGTTTTTGTCAACTGTTTCTGTGGTCACACTATATTGTTGTGATATTGATTTGGAAATTATTACAGCAGAGACGATCTGGGAGGTGCAGTAGGTGATATGAGGTTGTTATTTTTAACTGAATACCGGGTGCTAAGCAATGTTGCTTAATCAGCGAACTAGAAGAAATAAGTGATAAGAAAAGGAGAAATAAGAAAAGGGATGTTAGTAAAAGGAGGAATGCAGAATGGAGAATGAGATCATAGAAGCCGACAGAGCTAAATCTTGTAGGTTTAGTTTTAGGCTTAGGGCTAGGTTATGGTGAGAATAATCCTAACCATAACTAACCCTAAATTTAACTCTAAACCTAACCCTGCGAGATTTAGCTCTATCGTCTACTTCGATCCCATTCCCCGTTTTTGTAACATCCATACAAAATTGAAGCCAAAACAAAAGCGAAAAAGAAAAAAAAAGAAAAGAAAAACTATATATAAATGAGTGTAAAGTAAACTGTCCGACCGAGCTAAGCGGATTTAGTCGTGCATCTTTAGAAGGCGTCTCAAAGTTTTTGAAATTTAGTAAATCTGCCTAGAATAATCTTTTTTGTCAGTGTGTGTGTGTGTGTGTGTGTGTGTGTGTGTGTGTGTTTGGTATTGTTGTATTTTTCGTGCATTGTCGCATCCTTTGGCCTCTTTGTGGAATGTTTGGAAATGACAGAGGACTTGATTTTCGCAGAATTAATTCTTTGTGGGTGTCACGCAAGGCACTCAAATAAAATCTTGGTGCACAGAGGTCTATGGAAAATTCTTTATACAACTACCGTTTCTACAATCCACTGTTGTCAGCATACGGAATATTTTTGCTTTAATAATGCCTTTGCTATTGGCATAACAGTTTCAGATAGTGTTTGAATTAGCGAGAGATTAGTTGATACAAAATGTGCACAAAACTACGGAACGTAAATAACTCTACGCCTCAGAAAAGAGCTGATAACGAGTGAAGTTTATTTGTATCGTTTGATCAATACAAACCAGTCTGGCATAGCTCATTAGCACGCAGTACTCATATCGGTTCGCCTGCGTTTGGATGATTTGTTTGTTCGACGCTCAGTCGATCTGATACTTCGCGATTGCTGGAATGCAGCAACGTAGTAGACGAAGTTCTGAAGTGGTTGTGCTCTCATGCTATCGTGATATGGGGTTCTTTCGAATTTGGGATTTACATTCCGTTTTAGGGCGCGTTTGTTTTGGTCTATTCAGGAATGGGCTGATTGGTAAAGTGTGTTGATTTGAGACTGACTAGATTCATACATAGACAGGAAGGTATTCAAAACAAGGTAGAGTAAAACTAGTCCAAGAGTGGACAACGGTTCTGGCTATTTTTATCCCGAAATAGACCTAAAAAAAGAAAACAAAACAAAACAAAAAAACAAAAAACGCAGTCATCCCAACCAGAGTCCTTTGCGGGTCGGAATCCTTGATTCGCCATTTTAGGGGCCCCACAGCCGAACCATCCGACTCGTTTGAGAAGAATATTAGTTTTTTTTTTTTTTTTTTTTTTTTTTTTTTTTGCGTGGAAAGGTTATTTAACTATTTTGCTATTGATTTATTTCCTTTCGCTTCTTTTCTTTTTGTTTGTTTGTTTTGTTTTTTGTTGGGAACCAGATTCAGCCTTCTTTTTTGTTGTTGTTGTTGACATGTATCAGCCCCTTTAAACTCAAAGAAAATAAAAATTAAAAAAAAGGTGAAAAAGAATTGACAGACTATAACGGGTTGCTAGTACTTGTAAGAACTAGATTAGGACTGCATCGGCGCAGTGAAAAAACGTATCCTGAGGTTAGATGAGTTTCAACCCTTAACCTTCGTGTGAGGAAGTACCTTGTTCCGATGAAGGGCTAACGCTCGAAACACCAGCTAACGCTTTATTCTACGACGTTCAGACTTCGCAGATTAACCTTCAGTTCATTTACCAGAAAGCAGAATATAACATAACTTTGTGTTTTCACACAGGAACTTCAAGATGGTCTGAAGCGCAAAGAGAACCAGCTACAATCGATCAGAAAACAGAGCGGTGAGTTCGTGCATAAGGGGCGGCTCATTATGGAGCCTTATAAACGGCTCGTGGATCGGCGCTGGGAAGACATGTCGGCCCGAGTAAGAGAGCTGGAACAAGAGCTGGAACGAGCTAAGCAGAGGGCCGCGGAAGCCAAGAACATTCCCACCCGCGTGGAGACAGAGGTGGTGGTAAAACGAGTCAAAACTGTCTCCAAGCCGGGCGTGTTCGAGGACGTCATTATGTCCGAGGAGCGAACTGAGACCGAGTCCGAGCTGGCGTTTGACGAGGAGGCGTTCATGCAACCGGAGTTTTCTTCGACCCAGGCCACACCGGACGAAACTGGTAAATATAGTTCAGTGTTGACTGTGCTTGGTTGAGCTCCCGTGTGTTTGCTAGGAGCCCATTGCCCAGGTCTGTAAGCCAAACATGTGGCCCGTCTTGAGCTATTTTTAGAATTTGTCCCCGTTGTCGTCCGCGAGGACATAGGATTAGGGAGCTTAAGTAAACTAGGACGGCGACGGCAACGCGAGGAACCAGGAAAAAAGGATCTCTGTGGGGTCTCTGTATTCCTTGTGTCTTTGCTGTGCTGTGCAGCATCCTCGTCCCAGGCTCTTTTCCCTACCTCGCCCCCAAGGCCCCGCTGTCCCCGTTGTACTGAACTGTGCTCTACTTTGCTATGGTATGCACGCTCCTTTAGTCTATTTCTCAATTACACGGTGTTGCTTTTATTTAGGTGACTTTAAAGATCGCCTTGACGACGTTCTGTCGCATATCGGTGATCTGGAAGAAATTTTAGTAGACATAGAGGCACCTGCCAAAAACACAGTTGATCCAGCCTCCGATAAAATCAAGGTAAAGAATAAACCGTTTTTACACGTAAAAACTACCACTGAGAGAAAACAATAAATATATTAGATTGATAAATAGTTACTTTTGTATTACAAAGTCGGGTGGCCGCCACTAAAGAGGATTTAACCTTTTTTCTCGCAAGAGTGATCAATTTGAATTTTCCATTTCAGTTTCTCACCAGAGATGTATCACACGTTGTTTTTATAACTTGCTCAGAAGAAAGCTGATTGAACTATGAAGTCGTTCTGCGACCCTCGTACATTTTCTTTTGGACTCGGTAGTTCAAAGGCCAATAAAACTAACCCAGGATTAACCAAATGATGTCTGTAGACTGCTTAGCAAACAAACTGCAAGGTTTTGATCAAAGTCAACTAAAAAGCCTCTTCTAGTCCAAAACTTGTGCAGTAAGTGATCTTCGAAGCGAAACAGTCTCGCTTCCTGGCATAAGGAAAATTGCAAGTTTGGGCCTAATCCTGAATTAGCCTAATCGTGCTTTGAACAACCGCACTCTGGAGTGTTGGAGAGTGTTTGTGTTATGAGCTAAGGAGTGAGATTTCCCCCACAGCTGGCAGAGCAACAGCTGGATAACCTCCAGCCTCGTGTTGAACTGCTGTTGAAGGAGGGAAAGATCATGGCGAACAGCGAAGGCAAGAATGGTGCGACTATCAGGGAGTCGCTTCTGGACTTGTCGGGTCGCTGGTTGAAGGCGTGCGACGAGGTGGAGAAGAAGAAAAGGGCAATTGAGGTAGTGCCGCATTGGTACCAGTTCAAGAGCAACCTGAACGACATCAGCGGTTGGATACTGAAGGTTGAAGAGGACAAACATGTAGAGGTACGTTAAAGGGGCCTCTCAGCCGCAGCCGAAATCCTTCAGTTTTAACGCCCTCGAAAATTGAAAGATAAATCAAAATCCATTTCTATCCGGCTCGTTTGAGGAAACTAATCTCCCACGACACAAATGACCAAAACCGCAAGTAATATGTCAAAAAACTTCTCATGTTACATTTACTCTTATTCAACTATGACTCAGCCAAAAGAAGAACGCCATAGTTTTCTTTACGCACGTGTGTAATTTGGATGCAGACCAGGCTGGAGCATCATGGCCTCTGATAAATATGTAGTATCAAAGATATGCTGATAACTGATGGTTTTTAAAACTGAGACTAATTCGAATACGCCGTTCAGCGAAAGTGGAGGCCCGCCGATTGAGCAAATGTGACCTTGAGTCAGTCCTAATACCTACAGAGGTACATGTAGAGGATAGAGGCCTCTGAACCGCAGCCGAAATCCTCCATTTTTAACGCCCCGAAAATTGAAAGATAAATCACAATCCATTTCCATCCGGCTCGTTTGAGGAAACTAATCTTCCACCTCTAACACCCACAGTTCTAAGACCTACTCCCGCAAAGGTACTTTTTACAAAATCGCGAGCTTACAGCTGCCTTACTGCTTTGATCCGTGTTGGGAGCCAAATTCGGTCTTGGATTATTTTCTTACACATTTTTGTGTGTGTGTGTGTGTGTGTGTGTGTGTGTGTGATTCGCAGGACTTGAAACCGGAGGAGTTACAACAGCAGCAGTCCAAGTTTGAAATTGTGTTCAAAGACATCGAGGAACTGAACCGCCAGGGAATTCAGGTTCTATCACCGGGAGACTTTGAAAGGCTGAGGAAGCGATACCGAGATATTAACACGACCTTTGAGCAGTACAGCAAACCCAAGGAAGAAGGTAAGAACACGGGCACAGCGTGGAAAGCTCGCGCGTTTTTCGGCCGTGCGGTCACCATATTTTTTGGTCAGCGGTCATTGCAAAAAGACTGGTTTCAAGTGCAAATTTTGTAGTTCACTTTAACGCTCGTAACTCACCTATCTGATATTTCAGTGTATGTGCACATGTACACACGAAGTAAAAGAATACTGCCGAGTTATGTAGTAATGACGACGAACGCTGACCAAAGGAACCGAAGTGAAGCCAAGAACATATTTCCGCGATGTCGAACGTGGTGGTGTAAAACAACTGTAAATGGGATACTTGTGGAGCGTTCTATTTTACGTCAGTATTAGCCGACTGTTGAAACTATTCCAGAAAAAAAAGACCCCACTTGTCAGAGATTTCGGTATTCTGTTTCCGTACATTTGCCCGTTATTTGCAGAATTGGATGAGACAACCAAAACATGATTTGTGGTTGTTCATAGGATAACTGAGCACAAAAATTAGAAAGTAGAAAGTACCACAAGCTACTGCGCACGTGTGAAAGGGGATTATTCTCAAAGAGCATATAACTGAAAGCTCTCAGTCAATGGGTGCATTCAGCCTATATTTAGTGTTACTTAGCGTAAATTTTGTTAGAGATCAAAGAAAAAAATGTTTTTGTTTCGCTTCAGTTGCCTCGTACAGAGTGGCAATTCACACCGGTGACGTCAAAGACGCGGGAACGCAAGCCCACGTGACCTTGTTCCTCATTGGCGAAAAGGGTCGGTCACCCGAGCTCCATCCGGAAAAATCCGAGACGTACCATACGAAGTTCTGTCGGGACCAGTACGATACGTTCACGTTCAATAATGTTACTCATCTCGGGGATCTGAGGATGCTGCAAGTAACACACGACAACTTCGGCGTCAATTCGGCCTGGAATGTCAAGGGGATTTATGTCGAGGACAAGTTGACCAGGAAGGTGTACTTCTTTGATTGCAATGCGTGGGTTGGCAAGGACAAGGGGATCGAAAAGCAGGACTTTGCCTGTGCTGGATTTACGCTTCCGGAAGGTTAGTTGATGTTGTTTTTGTTTTTGTTTTTTTTAATCGATGTTGTTGTTGTTGTGGTCGTACCTTGGTACCGAGGTTCTTTCGTCAATCTCTCTCAAACCGTTGAGTGGGAGTCAATGAGTGAGCGTGGCGGACGAATAAACCTCTTTAAAAGAAGGATTGGACTTTCGCTTCTGTCTCGAATTATTGAGAAAAATTGTCCGTCGTCTTACCTTGGTTTCCAGAGTACAACAGGGTCGCGACCTCGGTCTCGGTCCTCCGACGGAGAGCGATATAATTGCTGGGATTGGGAACCAGGGTACCCTTGTTCTTAGGCCTGTCATTGCCGTGCACTATTGGTTGATTGTCACACGAGTTTAATCACAAACCAGTTTTACAAGTATGAGGTGAAGATTTTGTGAGATTTTGCTTAAATTTTTGTCGCTCCCAAACTGTCAAATGAAAGTTGGTGTGGGCACTCAAACGAAAGGGCCCAGTGACATCCTACTGGCAGTGTCTACGTTGTTGAGCGTAGTTCAATTTGTTTATTTGTATTTATTTTTAGTTTAATTTGTGCAGAGAAATATTGCATTTAACTCTTTCACTCCTGACCTCATAATACAAATTCTCCCAACCATTCAAGAAGAAAATGTATGAGCGATGTAGTGAGAATTGATAGGCCAATCAGTTTTCATCTGAGCAACCTATCAAGCGGCAGATTTCCCATGTTGTTCCATGATTCTCTGGTGAGAGACTTGTCTGCATCGTTGTTTCTAAAACAATTTGCGAGTTTAGGAAACCAATTGAGGTTCTAAGAAGACAAATCAACTCTATGTCATAGAGCTACGATCACAGGGTATTTTCTCCTTCCATTTTCTGTTTAGAGATATAGAGGAGAGTATGGAGATTTGAGCATGTAAGAGAGCGAGTCTAATTAAGAGAGGATTATGTACAAAGTGAACAGAGAATAGGGATTAACTCAACAAATTGTTCATTATTGTTTGCTTTGTTATGGTAAACACTCGAGATCTGGCCAATTCCTTCGTCTCCTTGCGTGTAAAGGCAAGTGTCTTTTGCGAGTTGCCAGAGAGATTTTGTCTTCGAGTGATACATGTAGTGTCTTCATCATGCCTCGTGTTATGCTCTTCGTGGAAGGTTTGTAAACTGAATTGTTTCGGAAGGTTCTGGTCCAAGTGTTTTTGAAACAACAGTCATTGAACGCGATGGTCTTGAATGAAAGTTTGTTTGCAAACAGTGCGTCGTGCGATCGGAAGCTGTCGATACGTTGTTGTTCACTGAGCTGCTTAAACTTTGCGTAGCAGATAAGGGGACTTGAGCCACGTCAGAGCATGTAACTTGTGTTAAATAAGTTCTACATTAGAAGTGATTTTGGGAAATTCAGCGGCGTCTGTTTGATGTGCTGTTATGAACTGTTGATCTTCATTTTCTTCTATCAAGCTAGCTTAAGTCGTAGTAGGTTCATTAATTCACGATGTCTATGTGGGATTTGGCCGCTTTTTGTTTGCTGCGAGTTTTTGGAAGCTGCCGAAAAAGCAAAGTTTAAATATTGCCGGACACTGTTCAAGAAATGGAGCATCTTATTCCCTTTCTTTGTCAGGAAAACAGATCATCTCCCATTAACCCTCCCAAGCTCAAAATGCAGATTCTCCCAACCTTTTGAGAAGAAAATGTATGAGTCATGTAGAGAGAACCGATAGTTTAATCAGTTGTCATCTGAGCAAGCTATCAAAAGCCAAGTTCTCCTTACTGTATGACATATTTGTGCTGCGAAAACTAAAGTAGAAAATTAAACTTGATCACTCTTGGGAGTGAAAGGGTTAAAACTAATTTCTTTCAACGTTGATAGGAAATGTACGAGGTGAGAAGTGTTAGGTGAATCAGCCTTTAACCCTTTCACTCCCAATAGTGATCAACTTCAATTTTCTCCTTGTGTTTCTCACCAGAGATACTTGGTTTTTGATAGCTTACTCAGCTTTCCCTACATCATTCATACATTTTCTTCTGTTGAAAGGCTGGGAGAATCTGCAGTTTGGTCTTGGGAGTGATAGGGTTAATTTGGTAGACTACGCGATGCAAGTTCTCCTTACTATTTGTGGATAGAGTTTAAAATCTGAAAATGTTTCTTGATCACCTTGAGTGCTCAGTTGTTCAAAGCTGAATTTAAGTGCACCTAACGGCTCTGAAGAAGCATTTTCATCGAAATCTACACACATTTTTAAGCACCATAGTGAAAAAATTAAACAGATTGATTAAAATCTCTTTAAGGTGAAGTAATACGGGCAACATTTTTAGTGCAACTTGTCGTGCAACAATGTTGCGTTGCAAGTTGCACCGTAATGTTGCGCGTATTACCACCGTGTTGCAAATTGCAGCAGCATGTTGCACGAAGTAGAACCCACTTCTACTTCGTGCAACATGTTGCTGCAACTTGCAACACGGTGGTAATACGCGCAGCATTGTTGCACGACAAGTTGCACTAAAAATGTTGCCCGTATTCACCTTTATTCAGAATTATTACTCTCAGTATTTAACTGATTGGAACAAAACGAACGGCATATGAAAAAGCTAATAGAGGTCCACAAAGAATCGGATTTGTTAAATTTTGCCTCAAATTTTATATGTACTTTCTAATTTTATCACATATCTAAACTTAAAAAAAAAAGGTTTTGAAGCAAACTTTTAAAAAGCAAAGAGACAGTTTTCTAGATTCCATTAGCCCTTTCATACACCTTTGATTTCGTAATTCCGATCGGTTAAATACTGAGGTAGATTGTGTCAAAAAAAAAAAAAAACTGTTATGTCATTGATTGCACAATAACGTTTGTCATATTTAGTGTCAATGACAGTAATACTATTAGTCCAGAATTAACCATATGTCTTCTTCAGTTCTCTTCACAATCAAACTGCAGGGTTTTTGTCGTAGACAACTAACAGTGAACGGTTGATCTTGGCTACATACCGAGAAAATTGTGTTGTTAATAATTTCATACCATTTTCAGGCGGAAGGATGGGGGAAAGTTAGTCAAACATAAACTAGGAATAGAATAAGCGTGATTGGAACAAGTGGTAAAAAGACGGGAAGATAAAGAATAAGAGTTCGAAGTCAGTTTATTACGAAACTTGGCTATGACGTCATTAACAAGTCAGTCATTCACAAGGGGTACATTTTGAGATAAATATATCCAAATTCAAAGCTGAAAAACTGGAGAAAGCAAGGTAGATTGTCCCCGATGTAGCAGATTTTCCTTGACTAATCACCTATCTGGAATGAAAGAGCTGGGAAACGTTTATGCGTCTCAGTGACGTCATCTAAAACGTTTTTTTTTTAAGACTTTCTTTTACCATTTTTACTCACAGAAGGCGAAGACATCATGACAAAGCATCGCCTCGCGCGCGTGAGGTGGCAGCTGACCCTGGTGGAGCACAAACCTGTGGGCTCAACGGAGGCGCTGTCGCCGGCCTGGGAACTGGTTGATGACGTCAACAGACTGTCGTCCAATATGCACGAGGTGGAGCTGATGCTCGTCTCCTCTGAGCTGCAAGGCGCTGACTTTGATGACATCTCCCAACAAGAAGACAAACTCAAGGTTAGGTTTTATACCTTCACCTGCGAGAACTAATTAGTCACGTGTCGGCAGTCATCAAACTATGTCTGAGTATTTAATTTTTGGCGCGTATTTGAAATTTTCCTATTCAACGGGGGAGCTTAATCGGGGAAGAACGAATTGTCTGACTCTGTCGGTCTATCTTGCACCTCTATCTCTATGCCTTCCTTTTGTCTTCTAGACTGTGCCAGTAATCATATGCGCGACTGAAAAATGAATTTTAACGCGATGATAGTTCACTCGCACATACGATCTTTGGGGAGACAAGGAGGAATTGGCACAGTCTGTCTGTTTTCTGCCTTTGCTTCCTCGTTCAGCTCATCGGCAAGAAATTGGAAAGTCTAGGACCGAAAGCCGAAAACGTGTTTGACCGGAGTGAATCAATCGAACCAAAGTGCTCTGAAAGCGAACTCGAAGCGGTGAAGAAAGCGATCAACAAGATCCGTCCGGAGTGGAACGATCTCAATAAAGACTTCAAACTGCGTGAAGAGCGGTGGGAGCAGGCCATGGCCCTGTGGAAACAATTTCATTGTGACCTGAAAGACCTGACTTCCTGGCTGAACGGAGTGGAGAAAACTCTGCAAGATACTAAACTGCCTTCTGGGGAGATCGATGTCGACGCCGCCAAGCGGGAGCAGAAGGTAACAGGACGATCTCAGTCAAACCTCTACACAACGCCCACCGTGACGTTGTATAGAGGCTCGACTGTATTTCATTTAAGTTTCAGAGCATATCAAACGTTTTCTAAGTACCACTAATGGAGCAAAAGTGATATTTGCAGTTAATTTTTAATGGAAACTTGAACCACGAACGAGGCTCAGTATGTGTAACTGGCTAAATATTAAACTCCTTCTGAGTGGCCGTTGTGTAGAGGTTATTTTAAGTGCATTTTTGTTGTTTTGGAAAACTTGGTGGTGGCCATTGCCGTTCTGTAGAGGGCCGTTGCGGGGAGATTTAAAATAGCAGTGTAATAGCTAATAGTTCAATAGCTAATAACAGTGTGGACTGGTGGCCGGGACAAAATTTCGTGGCCGTTGCGTAGAGGTAACCGTTAGTGGAGGTTCAACTGTATATCTCAGGTGAAAGGCTGATGGAGAAAATTGCAGTTAATCACCCTCCGGAGTGGTGTCCGTGATGTCGCACTGCCACTTTAACTTTCCTAATTTCGTTTCCTTGTCAGGGTATCGAAGAAGGCATCGCCAGTCACCAGAGCACGTTAGCCGCAGTGAAGGATGCGGGGCAGGAGATCATCGGCAAGTCCAGTGCAGTGGATGCCGAGCTGCTTAGAGAGAAGCTCAAGTCACTTGAACGGAGATGGGAACTGGTGACTAACGAGGTGTCGGACCGCAAGGACAGGTAAGGTCACGTGGGACTGTAGGACTGGGTCCGAGTTAACAAAGTTATGCGAAGACACTGGTTCGAGCTGATGTTTGAGTAGAAAATTTGCTTTAGTTTCCAGATTTTCTTGATATGTGTAGCTATGGTGTAATGCCTTACGAGAGCGCTAGAGGTGCCACATCGCCCACTCTCTCAGCAGGGTTGTAGTGGGCTTTGTATAACATCCGCCATTCAGCGACAACCACAGTGAATCCAGCGTTTCTCGTGTCACATGACAGGTTCCAAGAAGAGCAGATGCAGATCGAGGAGTTCATGGAGGAGACCGCTGACCTGCTGTTGTGGTTGGATGACGTGGACAACACTTTACAGACAAAAGACCCGTCACCTGCTGACGAGGACGCGCTGGAAGACCTGTTGGACAAGATCAATGTACGTGGAGTGTTTACTATAAATCTCTCTCCTGTCTTTTTTACGCTTGTTCACCCACTCGCACATATCAGTTAGTGTCTGATGGAGTTGAGTCTGTCTTTGGGTGTTTCGGCGCCCGCGATCTGGCCCACCTGATTGCCTGGCTGAAGTTCTCATTACTCACTCACTCACTCATTCATTCATTCATTCATTCACTTAATCACTCACTTACTCACTTACTCCGTCACTTATTCACTCAGTCATTTTCTCCCTTAGTCAGATAAACTTAATTACCACCCACCCATTCATTCATTCATCCACTCTCTCACTCACTCACTCACTCAGTTATTCACTCACTCATTTACTCCCTTACTCACCCACTCACTCACGCACTTAGTATATTCACTCACTCATTCTCTCAGCCACATATTCTTGTAATTCGTGACAAGCTCCCTGACGTATCACCTCCCACCTACTTGTTCTTGTAATTTAGTCAGCATCCGCGGCTTACTCTTACCTGGTTTTCTTAATATTTATGCTCAGGATTTGAAGTCAGAGTACGAGGCTAAGGAAGACAGCAAGAACAACATACAACAATCTGGAGAGCGGCTGCTCTCGCGATCAATCCTGTCCCGACCTAACATGGACACGATCCGCACGCGCGTGGACATAGTCATCACTCGCTGGGAGATTTTGCGCGCTGACTTCTCCACGCGGATTCGCGGGCTCGAAGCAAAGTTACATCGGGTCTGCCAGTTCCTAACTGGCTTAGAGGAGCTGAGTTTGTGGGCCTCGGAAACCAGAGGTCTGCTGGAGAACTCGGCCAATTCTTATGAAGAACAAATGGTGGATCCCAAGGTCAGTAGGGGACCCTCTCGTATTTATAAACTCCGTCTTTAAAGAAGCCCTCTCGCTGTCAATTCCTGAGTTCGTCCATGGTTTTATTTATGCCCAAGAGCTCGCTTCGTTTGGAGCTCCCAATTTCTGTTTCACGAGAAACCGGTCAAATACCGGGAATTCTTGACGTGCCCTATTTTGGTATGATATGAAAACGACCGATAACATTTACAGGGTGCGCAAAGTATTTAGAGTGAGAAGGTTTTTTTTAAAGGACACGAAAGAACGTAATTAATCAAAAGAAAGATAGATCAGTAGGACTGGGTTGCTATTCACTGTTCCGCTATTTTTAGGGCCCCCAAAAGTCGAAAGATGATCAGCAATCCACCTGACTCGTTTGAGTAGAAGATTAGTTCCTTTTGATGCAAAAGTGTTATTAACCAGTTTTTCTTTTTATTAATTACGTTCTTTCGTGTTGGGAACCAAATTTTTAGATTAAACAAAAACTTTGAATTGGCTGAGAGGGCCCCTTTAACGTTTTCATTGCCGTACTAGTGTCGAATTTAACCATTTTCCACTGCCAAAGAAGACTGGATGTGGAAGACTTGAACTGTGGAATGAATGCTCAAAATGTGGCAACTCAAATGAAAAACCCTCGAGTGCATTTCGATAGCAATGTTCACGTTGTTTGTGAGCAGGGAAGAGTTGAGGCAATGAAAGGATCAAGTACATTTTATTCCTGAACTTGTTGGGAAAATTTGAATTCTCTTAACATCTTGTAGTGTGTGGGATATTTTTGTGCAAACTGTTTGTACTTCAGCTTTTGTCTGGCAGGGTATCAAACGCGAAGTTTTCCCTACTGTACTGTATAATTGTGGGTAGAGATCGAAAAGAGAATATTTACCTTGAACATTGTGTTGTGTAGGTGATCCAGGAATCACTAAAATCCAGACAACCGACTCTGGACTCCATCAACGAGAATATGACGCAATTGCGACGGGAGAGCAGAACGGAGGGAACCCAGGCCCCTAAACATGTGGAAGACAAGGTCAAGAATCTGAACGAGGACTGGGGTGGAATTGCGTCGAGCACCGCAAATTTGTTTGCCGCGCGCATAAGGAAACCGCAAAAAGTCGAGGAAGTGATAACGGCAGTGACGCAGATGTCCGTCCAACACGCGGCCCTGGATGATTTGTTGGACTGGGAAGAAGAAGGAGGAGGTACAGTGTTTTGTGTTCTTGTCTGTATTGATGTGTGGGTGCATTTGAGTGTTTTAATTATTGCATGAATCATTACGTTTGGTCGCTTGGTTTAGTTGATTGGTCGGTTGGTACCGTTTTTTCTTTTTCTTTTTCTTTTTCTTTTTCTTTTTGTTTGTTTTGTTTTGTTTTGTTTTTTGTTTGTTTGTTTGTTTTTTTGTTTGTTTGTTTGTTTAGTGTTTTTGTTTTTGTTTTTTGCATAACAACGAAAAAACGTAGGACCAATGACCGACTCGCGGATGGCTTTTTTCTATACACAGCTTTAGCTGCAGACATTTATTTCCTAATTCTCCCAGCCTTCCCCGAAAACAAATATATATTTTTTCCAAGTTGGGCCGCTACCTTTGGTTCTTTCTGGCTTGGGGACCGCTCCTGAAATGTTAGACTTTATTAAGTGAGTGCGTAATTACCGATGACCCCTAGATATGCTAGCATATCCGTGAGTAAATAAAAAGGATTACTATCCCAAGAACAACAAAAACTCGTTTACCGGCCCAGGTTAAGGGGCCCTATCAGCCAATTCACTGTTTATGTTTACGCAGGGAAATATATATATAATGCGACTGGTTTGAGTGCCCCATTTTTAGTTTAAAATCCCGTTTACACATCGCTTTGTTCGGGGATACCCCTTGCAAATTTGATGTAATCGGGCAGTTTGCATGGATCATGTTCACGAACGAAACCTCTTGCAAATGAGATTAACTGTTGGACCAAGTCGTGTGGAAAATGATTGCCAAATGCTTTTTGATCGGATTTGAGAAAGAAAAAAAGGTTGTGGATGAATTCATGGATCAAACCAGGGTAAGACTTGTGAATTTTAATCTCCAGAACGCGCGTCTCCGTGGCCCAAGTTTGACAAAGCAGTGGCTGAACTGCATGAGTGGCTGGACACCGTAGACGGCATGACAAAGACTGACAAGATCGTCTTGGGCGACACAGACGACATGGAGGGGCTGGTGGAAAAACAAAAGGTTTGTTGTGATCAACTGCTGCTTGTGTGGTATTTGTGTAACGAGAGCAGAGTGTTTGTCGTTATACGGAAAGCTGAGTCCTGTAAAGGTCACTCAATCATTATGGATTGATCGATTGATTGTTCAAATAGATTGGTCATTTGGTTGGTTGACGGATAGGTAGTTTGATTAATTGATTGGTCATTTGATTGATTGGTTTGTCATTTGATTTGTTAATAGATTGAGTAGTTATTTGACTTGTTGATATGTCATTTGATTGATTGATATATTTGACAGTTGATTGGTCGAGAAATTGCTCGACCATTTGACTAATTAACTGATAGATTGGTTAGTCATTTGATCGATTGATTGGAATGTCAGTGCCCGTGAAATAATATAAGGTTTATGTGGGTATTTCCAGCGCTAGCGTTCGTCAGAGCACAAACGGAAGTGTAAGGCTCCAAGGCACATTTGTAGGGAACACCGCAGTTCCCCACTGTTGCGGGCTCACAATGAAAACTGTGCCATTCTCCAAAAACCGATTTTTACGACCAACTGTATCACGACAAACCAGACTATCCATATCAACTCCGAGATACAAATATTCTAAATCTTACGAAACATCTTCACTTGACTCTGAAGATGACTTCCGCTCAGGCAGTCGAACGTCAGTCGCCAACAACAGTCTTCCTGGAGTCTACTCTAACCCGGACGATCACAACCAACCTACTCTCCAAACTAATGCCTTTGTGTGTGATTCATTATCAGTCCGTAGACGATCAGCTACAGGGCAAGCAGCACTTACTGGACGAGATCGCGGAGATGGGACACACCCTGACAGAAGATGCCGATAAAGAGGAAGACAAGTTCCTTATTGACGACAAAGTGTCCCGACTCAAGGAGCACTGGCAGGGGGTGGCTGAGAAGAGCTCCGTGTGGAAGGGCCAGATCGACTTCATGATGGACGAGTGGCGTCGGTACGTGGAGCTCAGAGAAGAACTCCTGCAGTGGACCCGGAAAGCGGAGGCCTCACTTGAGAGGGAGGAAAATCTGTACGGGTACACGGTCAACGAACTGGAAGAGCAGATCGAGAAACACAAGGTCAGCTTGAATATGTGGTTAACTACAAAAACGTAACAGTGACGCCGACAAATCCCTATACTTTACCAGGGTTTCAACCACCATTTCCCGCGCAAATCAAAGGATGGAGGGAGGTCCAGGTTTTTGTTGTTAATTTTATTGGAGGATGATACCTTACTAGAAAGTATAAACACTACAGGGGCCAATTCAATAAAACATTTACAACCGCACAATATGTTACCAGTTGGGTCAATTTTCCCTCCCTCCCTCCCTCCTACACAGTGCCTAATGTGGCAACGTATAGACAACATGTCCAACACTAAACCGAAAGAAGGAAGGAAAATGAATTGTGTGACATGCTGGAGGTCGTTGTGCCAATGTTTTTGTCTTTAATTTGGAATTGTAGTTCAGGTTTGTGTAATTCTTTTTATGACTAAGGCGTTTATTGATCTTCCTTTATGTTTATTATACCGCTTTGTGTAGGAGTTCGAGGAAGAAATTGAGAAATGGCGTAGCAACATCGCAGCCATCAATCAGTGCGGCGACAGCTTGGTGCAGGAATTCTCACAATACGAGTCCACCGAGATGAAGCACAACTTGACGGAACTCAACGAGCGCTGGAACACCATCGTCAACAGGTCAGCAGATATTCTAATAATCAGAGAAACGAGTTGTAGGTTTCAGATTATCTTACACGAAGCGAATTGTTGCAGCGTCAAATCGTCTCTTGTGCATAAGTGCATTCCTACACGGAAATAAGAATTTCAAACAAAGATCTGATAACATGAATCGGACTGCCCCGAGATTCCGTTATGGCTGTGAAACACCAAAAATACTCAAAAGATTTTCTGCACGATTACACAAGAACTGGGGGATCCCGCCTAATATTTAACTCTTAAACTCAAAACACAGATTCTCCCACCCTTTTAAGAAGTAAATGTGCTAGTGATGTAGTGAGAACTGGTAGTTTCATCAGCTGTCATTTGAGCAAGGTATCAAAAGCCAGGTTCTCCATACTGTATGATATACCTCTGATGAGAAACTGAAGATTGAATTTGATCACCTGAGAGTGAAATGGTTAAAACACATGTCGACAGACCGGGCCAGTCCGGCTCATGTTATTAGGCCATTGGATAGCTCGACAGATTTTTTGCTGGTCTTGTCCCAAAATTTGTGGAAACGTTTCCTTGGGTTGGGCGCAATCTACTGGCGATCAGGTGTAGAGTTATTCGTTCCTGCATAGAAGTCGTTAAGGCGAACTCTTCATTTGAGAGTTGCTTGTTTCTGCCATGTTTTTCTGTCCAAATTAAAATACTTAGACAACAACATCGTGAAGACCGTTATTAGGATGTACTCTTGGAGCGTTTTCGCATGCCCCATTTGCTATAGCCTGGCTCACGCTAGCACATAAGATTGATCCTTTGCTTATGTCGTTATCTTCTTACGATTTGGTAATTCACACTACAAAAGAAACAACAACAACAACATAGTCGTCCTCATCATCGCCAGTGCGAACCAGGTTCTGTTTGGAGTAATTTTTCTCCATTTTAATCAAGATCGCTTTTGAAATATTTGATTTTTTTGCTGATATGCTTACAGATCCACGACGCGAAGGAAACACTTGCAAGAGGTGTTTGAGCGTATGGTCCGTTTCCACGAAGACATGATCAACGCGCTCACGTGGCTCACGTCAGCTGAATCCAAAGTGGCCGAGCTGGACAGCGCTGTGGACTCAACCAACGCTGAACAGGAAAACAACATGAAGGCGCTAAAGACTGAACTCACGGTGAGAAAACCCTCGCTCCTGAAAATTTATTGTTTTCTTATCTTTGTGGTTTTCAAATGATCCGCAAGAAGATAGCTTTGACCAATAAATAACTCCAGATATTTAACAAACAATGTTTTCGTAACCATTACTCAGAGGGAGAGGGGATGGGGCAAATATCGGACAGCGGCATCCAGGAAACGACACGAATTCAGCAGAGCCTTCTGTTTCACGGAGATTAATTTCCGGAAAAGGCGGGGGAGGGGGGTTGACAACTACCAATCAGAGTGAAAAACGCTGACTCGGCTTCAATTTCAGCATCTCGAGGAAGATATTAACACACACCAGGAGATGTTCGCGTCTCTCAACGAGAACGGTAGCGTGATTATGGCCGAGATGGAATCTGGGGACGTGTTGACGGCGGTGCAGTCCAAACTGGACGATATGAATGACAGGTGGCAATCACTAAACGTGCGCTCTCTGGATGTGAGGGATCGTTTGGAGGAGACGGCCACTGAATGGCGGCAACTGCTGATGGATCTACAGGAGATGATCGACTGGATCGCGCGCGCTGAACAGGAGCTTTCCTCTCAACAACCCATCGGTGGAGATTTGGAGATCGTACAGAGGAAGAATGAGAATCACCAGGTACAGTATGACGCTCAGTTGAAAATGCATCTCCCACAAGCGATAGGTCGAGTATTTGAATAGTCACCGCTGAATCGTCACGTAGAAGCACTTAGGCTCGATTGCACACTCGAATCCCTTAATTTTCAGTGGGTAAACCATGTCATCTTCGCTGGAATTAGGGCCAGTTTCGCAAAACTTGCGTACGAACGAAAATGTTTGTAAGTATGACTTGCGCATTGAAAGTATCTTGCGTAAGATGTATGCGTAAGTCACTGTTTCGATGCGTAAGTCATACTTAAGAACATTTTTGTTCGCACGCAAGTTTTGTGAATCCGGCGTCAGACTTCGTGCAGGTTGCTTAGGGATAGTTTTTACACATTGTTTTTGATCTTTTTCGTAGTGTTTGGCTCGCTAAAATGAGGTCGGTACCGAGATCGTATTAATGCACGTTCACATTGTCGACAAATCATTTAGATCAGATCGTGCTATAGGACTGTTCTCACTCGGCCCTCCCCCGCTTCTGTTCAGTATTATGCGTTCGTCTCTATTTGTCTGCATTTTCATATCAATGTTTATGCTTACCAGTATCTATATCTCGTCTGTGTTTGTGCTTCTGTTAGTTTCAGACTCTTTCTATGTGTGTGTTGTGTCTGAATCTGTACTTTGTTTGTTGTGTTTTTGCCTTTGTATATAGCTTTATATATGTATATATAGTTGTGCCTAACAAGCCATCAATAGATAGACGGTTTTTTGTTTTTACAGAGCCCGTATCATAATTAGTTGTTTTGTATATTGCCAAATCCTGTCGAGATCTTTCTTGATTTGCTATTTTTCGCTTCTCTTCTTTGTTCCAGGCCTTCAAAGGCAAGTTGAACGTGCGCCGTCTTGTGGTGGACAGGGCCCTGGAATCTAGCAGACGATTAATAAATGAATACGAAGACGAGAAGACCGCTGAGGAGGCTAAGGGAACTTCGCGGACGCGGATAGCTCAAAACCTGGATCGGCAGATCGAGACAGTGAACAAGCGCTGGTCTACACTGTGCAAGGCCTCGGAGGAATGGCAGAAACGCATTGATGACGTCCTAAGGGTAAGCAAAACCTCTTTTAAGCCGTTAAGTTAGGCTTTGTTTAAAAAATCGGCCTAAGCCCTGCTTTATCGCTAAATTGAAGTTTAGACGGACTCCGTAAACCAGGGTTGGCCAAAGGTTAAACTCTTCTTTTAGAACATATATCGGCGTCGGCTCTTAAAGACGACGTTTAGCCGTGGTCCGATAAACATGGCCATTGTTTGAACTATGTTCAGACCAGGCTTTCTTAACTGCAGTCCGAACCTTGTTTAAAACATCGACCCTTTAAGTTATGGAAAGGTTTACAAAATTGAAACTTAAAGGAGTTGCAAATGAATAGTGCCGCGTGAATGTACTCATCAAGAGCTTTCATTATGGATAGTCATATTTTGTGTTTTTGTTCTTGCGTTCAGAAGGTGTGATATATCTTAAATTTAAAGGCAAGTAAATGGAGTGGGGGGAAGGGGTGGGATTTTGCCTTGCCTCATTCCTACTACCGGACGAAAATTCGCCTCAAAACGAACTGGAACGCCTAAAGTGCAGGCTAGACAAACATGGTTTATTAAAGGTTAGATGTAGCTTTTCTTCAATTTTGGCTCAATGAATGTGATAGAAGTCGCCGAAAGGGTTATCGGAAGAGGGTGGATCTTTTAGTCTGCATTTTGAGAGAAAAGATAGTTTAATTTCACATTGTTCCTTCTGGTATGAAAGAAAATTTGTTTTGCTTTTTGGTCAGGGTCAAGGCCTATAAACTTTCTCTCATCACACATCACATTTGTTTAGAGTTTACGTGGCAGTTTGCCTGCCTTGTCTTGCTAAAGGAAAGATGTTGAACGACAAACATCTCGAGTTACGGATGCCTTCCCTCGGTTCAAAATGTGACTGTGCAGCTTCAATATTCTCTGTGAATCTCACCAGAGATACATCAGAAGGTAGTGAAAAGCGGCATTTGGGCATAATAGCACGTTTGGGTGAAACCTGATAAATTCTCACTATAAAACTCCTGCCGAATGAACCCTTTCACTCACATTATAGATTCTCTCAACCATTCAAGAAGAAAATGTATGGGTTGTGAAATGAGAATTAATTTTTCAACTAGCTTTTGCTAGAACAAGCTATAAATGCCAAATTCTGTATGATGTATCTCTGGTTAGAGAATGAAAGGGAAAATTGAAGTCGATCACTCTGGAGTCAAGCATGCCGTGAGATCCTCTTTAAACTTACCCATAATGCAGTTTGTCCCAAGAATGTATAAGTCATGTACCAAGAACTGATGTCATTCATTCAAGTTTTATTTGCGCCAGCCATCAAAAGCCACGTTCTCTTTACTGTATGATATATCTGTGGCGATAGACTTAAGGAGAAATTGAAAGTGATCACTCTAAAGGGTCAATCATAAATGTCATAGCAACCTTTCTGAACATCAGTTATTTCAAGCATTTGACACCTTAATATCTCCGAGGGCGAAAAAACTTGACATCAAGGCTCTGGGATGAAAAGGATTCAGGGTCAATGTGTTGCGCGGATAGCCAACAATTGTCAGACTGTAGCGGGTCAGTGAACGATTGCGATGTTTTTTTTTTTTTTGTTTTTTTTTTAATCTGGAATTGTTTATTCTAAGGGTATACTTCAGGAGTGGGGTCGGGGAATTTTGACAACTCAAAATCAACACGCTCTGTGGGGCTGGGATCTTGATCAATACATCATACATGTATTTTGGTCTTGTTTGAGTTCTTTGAGTGCAGTTATTGTAAGAAAACATAATATTAGCAGTTTGTTTGTTTGTTTTAACCCCCACCCCTCCCGGCCGTCCTGGGCTGAAATTGAAACTCCTAGGGTGAAAGTTCACATCAAATATTGGCTGTATTTCGTGCCGGAGTGGGCGGCGATTTAGGTTCGATTTCACAGCTGCAGTAATGCGCTTAGGGTTTGGCTTGATGCCTGTTCAGCGAAGCCATGCTTGACGAACAGTATAACATGGTAAGCTTAAATGTTCGTTTTCTGCTCTTTATCCTACATTTGCTTTTTATGTTGTTAATAAGATAGAGCTTTATGAAGTCTTCGTCTTGATATACGCGTGACATGTTAGTTAAAGACTCGTGTTGAGATAATCGAGGTTCTGTCGGATTACTTCACTGATAGAAGCACACTTTCCTGCTTAAACTGTTTTTTTCTCACGACAATGTAGCGAACTAAGTCACCAAAATATTGCCTTAACGAGAAATTCGGATTTGAACCAAAGGTTTGGTCTCAGCAACGATACATTAACAGCATTCCTTCAAGTCGGCGGCGCAATATGGCGAATTCAGAGATTGAATTCCGGATACGAAATTTGACCGCGTGGATGGTAATTTTAAACGTCACAAGAAGTTTTTTCACTTGATGTATTGTACGATAGACTAAGATATATCTGTTGGAAGGTGTGGTATTTCAAGATTTTGTGCTTTATATGGCTACGAGGATATTTTAATTGTATTATTCTTGTATGATCGATTGCATGTGGTGTTCGTTTGATCTGCTTATGGCTCAGGATGAAGAGTAATCAGGTTGATGAGTGTCGATTGGTTTAGTGTTTCACACGCCGTCTTCTTTACTTGAATTTTTTGATTCGTTGTCGAAGTGGGAAGATTCTATCAATTTGTCTCAAAACTGATATTACCCCAGTATTTACAAGTGACCTGTTCACACTGCTATCGCTAGATTTGTGTCGATTCGAGATCGTATTGAGATCGTATGAGTTGGCGCGCGTTCATTATGTTGAAAACGAAAGTTTCATCGGTCTCAGAAGTCGTCGACTGTTTAAACTCAGCTGGCATTTAGCCTGGGTTGATCTCTGATCGCTCTAACTGCCCCCAAGAGTCATATTACTTTTATCTGATGATAAGCGATATTGGTAATGTATGTTTTGAGTATTCTACGTGTTGTGGTGTACGATCAAAGCAGATTATTGCATAAGATGTTGTCTTGTTAGAGAGCACTAGTGTTCTGTCGGCTTTTGGTCATCCACCGCTGGCAAGAAATCGAGTTTGCATTTCCTTTTCCGCTTGACAAAAGTTTGGCAAGAATTTTCACTGCGTGCTTGTCGCCTCGTTTTCATCTCCGGTCTGCACAAAAACAGTCAAATTAGGTGCGGAACAGCGGAAACGGGAGTTAAAAAAAAACATCGTTTTCAAATGAAAAGCGCGGCCTTGTTGTTGGTTTTGGTATAGCGTCGTGGCTGCCATGTTGGACAAATGTTTCTTGAAAACCGTTAGCAGGGAGGGATTTGTGTTTTTTTTTTTTTTTATTTATATTGGATGTCTGGGACAACGGCAAAAAGAAAAAAAGAGACAATAGATTTTCAGGAAAGTATTAGCCTTGGTTTATACGTCACACAATCGTCGAATTTAAATCATTTTATCTTTTCTTATTAGACGACGTAAATGCCTATCCGATTCATACGACGAATTTAATACCATTATCGGCTAAAATAATTCGTATAGATGATGCATTTCATTAGATGCATGCTACTGCGCGGTCTAAATCGAACACGCATTTCAAACGTTCATTTCATCAGTGTGGCCATGACCGGTCATTCGTTTTAGCTGAATGTCATTAATTCGATTTAGACGTCGCTGTACCGTCAAATTTTAATTGCTAGAATTATTGAATCAAATTCGACGATTGTGCGATGTTCAAACAAGGCCTTAGGCTGCGTCCACGCCAGTACGTTTTCAAAACCTCGGTTTTCGTCTTTCAATGACTGACTAAATCGTTCGAAAATTTCGAAAGTCTCCACTTTAGAAACTCTTTTTGAAAACCTCCGTTTTCAAGTCATCGTTTTAGTGTTGACGGGAGGCCAGAACGAAGAAAAGATTATGAGTTTCAAACGAAAACGGATTAGTATGAACAGGGCCTTAGATTACTACGGTTGTTCCCAGGAATGGGACAAAAAACTCCCCTTCATTTTGTGTGCAGCGGAAATTCTAAACTTTGGAGGGAATGCTGCGTTATGTTTGAAAGCAGTATGGTGGTTTGGATAACTGCAGGAATGTTCCGAACGAAAAATACTTTCTCCCAATACAGTCATCTCCAGGTCAGTCGGAATAGGATATATTTGCCCGAATATAACTAAAAAGGAAAATAAGAAAATAGATAAACGAAGACAAACAAAGTCCGTATCACCATGCCAGATCAACAAATCTGTCAAAACATACAGTTATAGCATTACAAGTATTATTCGATTTACATAGACAAAGGAACGAAGTTTTAAATATAGACCAGTCTCTTGAAATGTTCGATTAACTTTATGCCGCTACTGTTGAGAACTGGAAAAGGGGAGAGGTTCAACCCAGATCGCTCCTATTAAAACTGACAAAATGAAACCTAAAACATATAATAATAGCACTGTAATAGCAGTGTTCGCTTCCAACTCCTGAACTGTCAAATGAAACCTAAAGGTGTGACAACTCAAATGAAAGCTCTCAGTGAGAATGTTCCAGAAGTGTTCACGCCTGTTGTTGATCGTGGTTCAGACCTCTTTTGGAATTTTGGTTGAAGTACGTAACGTGACAGTGAAGGGACAATGCGATAAAAACAAAAAAACAAAATCATTCATCGTTATTTAATAATTTTTTTTATGCACAGCGACGTAAAGACATAATTCAATGTGCGTGCTGCCAGCCGACATTACACTATATTTTCTCTAGTGGCTTTCACACCTGGACCCACTTGTTTACCGCTGTGAGAAAAAAAGCACGCAAAATACTGACCCGTCTGTGTGTTATTCTGTCCAGCGGCTGCAAATTCTCCGTGGCCAGATGGATGATATCGACTTGCGGCTGACGGAGGCCGAGCAAATCCGAGCGACCTGGACACCAACCCAGGACTTGATCATCGAGTCGCTCTCTGATCAGCTGGAGGAACTGAAGGTCAGCGGTTTCTCGTTACGAGTTCCGTCAATTCATTTCTTTAGTTTGTTTACAAAGGTGGAAACGAATCACCGATACTAGAACTATACTAATACTATATGAAAATAATATGCATGTGAACTAGCCGTCACCATCTGAGAAAAGCAAAAAACCTTTTTAAAATGTTTTTTTAAATTTAGACCTGTGTTTTAAATTCAGTAGGAAGTTCATTCCAAATTTTGACAGAAGCATATCTCGACAGTCAATCGAAAATCTGCACTGACAGGAGTTCTCGCTTCTTTGTATAGAACGCTGTCTTTCTCAACTCTGTTTCTGTTTGTGTTTTGCAGAATCTTCAGGAACGCATCGCCTCTCTCCAGGGCATGTTCGAGGGGATGAGCAGTGCCGAGGGAGAGCTCAGGCGAGTAGGCGTGTCCCTGTCCTCGGGCCTGGAGAACCGCATCGACCAATTGAACCGGCGTTGGAAGCAACTGCAGCTGCAGTTGTTACAGAGACAGCACATGCTGCAGGAGGCTTACTCGGACTTTGACAGCCCCGTGCTTCAGCGTCTACAAGGTCGGCTGGGCCTGTTGTTATTTTGGGCGCGCCTTGTTTGTTTGTTTGGCTTTCGTTTTTATGAGCTGAGGGGCCCTAAACTTGTTTATCATCTTCAAGCGTAAAAGTGGGAAGGTTTCACTCATAAAACAACTTCTCGGTGTGTTTTGAGCGAGATCAAGCTTTTTAGTTGGTCTTTGACCAAAATTCTGTAGTTGCTGGCGAAGAGGCCGATAGGAATACCTCGGTGAATTCTAGATTTAGCTCGATCGAGCCTTGAACAACTGGGCTCACCTGGTCGGTATAATCTTTTGTTTTGAAGCCAACTTTAATCGAGATGTATCCGCAGGTGTTTACGACACTGAGGTGAAGGTAATCAAACTAGCCTGAATAAAACTTTCCCTAGCGACGTAACTTTGCGGAATTTCTGGAGAATATTTTTCTGATAGATAGAATGTTCTTATTCTGTACTACTTTTCGCCATATTGATTTTGTTCTACTTACAGCGAGCGTGGAATCTCCGTGGGAAAGAGCAGTGTCGCTGAACAAAGTGCCCTACTACATCAAGTAAGGTTTTAATTATTTAGCCCTCTCACTCCCAAGAGTGATCAATTTTCAATTTTCTCCTTCAGTCTTTCACCAGAGATATGTCATAAAGTATGAAGGATTTGCCACCTGATAGTTTGCTGGGATGAAAGTTGATTTAGCTGTCAATTCTCGCTACACCACTAATATATTTACTTTTTAAAAGGTTGGAAAAATCTGTACTTTGAGCGTGCAAGTGTTAGTGTACTTTGAGCGTGCGAGTATTAGGAGTACAGACAGTTTGAGCAGCTTGAGCCCAAGCAGGAGATCACTTACCACGTTCTCCACACTGAACTACATACGGCTAACTATGTATTTAAAGGAGTTTACCTCTGATCACCCCAAGCCAAACAAGAAATCACCTGCTATTTAAATTTCATTTTGAACTACATACAGCTGATTATGTATTGAAAAGATAAGCTTGTCTCAGATCACTGTGCGGCCCCAAAGGGTTGATCATTAATCCAGTGCTCATTTTCAGTCACAAGACCGAGTCCACCCAATGGGATCACCCAAAGATGACTGAGCTTTACCACCAGATCGGTAAGTGTCTTCATCAAATCGAGTTGGTGGTGGTTTCTTTGTTTTGGAAGTTAATTTTGTGTCTTCTTTCTCCGATCAGCGGAACTGAATGACATCAAATACAGTGCATACAGAACGGCCATGAAGTTACGCTGCCTACAGAAGGCCACGTGCTGTAAGTAACCTGCAGATCATGGGTTGGGTAGGCGGGTAACTCGGATCTCCCCAGTGCTTGTTTTTTGTTTACGTTCACTGAGACCTGCTGATCTCATAGAATGTGTTTTTTGTTGATTTATGGCCTTTCTGTTTGTTTGTTTTCGACCTTTAGTGGACATGGTGACCCTGACCAACGTCATGTCCGCGTTTGAGCAGCACAATTTGAGCAGAGCGAAACACGAGGAGCTTGTGGGCGTCACGGAGATGGTGAACGTACTGAACGCGATTTACGACAATATCGACGCGCCCTCGGACTACAACTCAGCTAACAGCGCCATCTGCATCGACCTGACCCTCAACTGGTTACTAAACGTGTATGACAGGTAAGACTCGTTTTGAACGTTTAGCTTCTGTCGATTTAATAAGTCACTGTCTCAATCATGTTTTGTCATTTGACCTTTTCAGTGGTCGTGTAGGGAAAATACGTCTCTTGTCTTTTAAAATCGGCTTGGTGGCTCTGTCCAGATCACACCTGGAAGACAAGTACAAATGTAGGTAGATTTGTAGCCAATTCAGTGAGTATTTACACTTGTATTCTCCAAGTTAAGTTGTCTATTATTCTTACACACCATTCATGAACTTTGATCTGACAAAGTATGCAGAGAGTTATGTATTTGGCTATGGAATTGAAGTGTTCGCACAAGATTTGCAAGAAGGACCGGTTGTTCATATGTTGTCGGAGTTGCTGTTACATCCTCCCCCCTTTCCTCCTTCCCCCCTCCCCGCACCGTGCACCTGCTGTTATGCATGCCATTGTTATATCTTGGGGTGTTAAATGAGTGAGCAAGAGTTGTTTTTTGCGTCTACTGGGTCTCCTGCTTTTAGTTTGTGTGGTAGACATGTTAAGGATTATATATTTTGTGTGGAATGGTATGTTTGAGTCGTGTGTTTTGTGGTCTGAACAGGGTGTACTGTGATATTTGATGTGTCTTGAGTAGTGCTTGGGTCTGGGTCTTGATTAATGTGTTTGATATCTTATGTTCAAGTAGTATGTCATCTTTGGTGTGCTTTGTGTCTTGAGGTATACATGTGTGATGTGTCTTGAGTAGTGTTTCTTTTGTGTGCTGTCTTGAATAATGTTTCTTTGGGTGATGTGTGCGGGGTGGCTGCATCTTAGTTGCAATGGTCTTATAGGAAGAAATTAATCATGTCTGTCTGTATTCCTTGCTTTTTTCCTGTAGATCTTTTCCTTCTAGTGGTTGGAGAAAACGGCTTCATGGACCACAAGCAGCTGGGCTTACTGCTTCACGACACTCTACAGGTCTGCAAATGTCCAGTTTACTATTTGTCTACTAGTAAGAATCAACACAATAGTGCTAACGTATTTGTACGATAAAATACTTGTAACTGCAAGGTATTTCTCTTCGCCAGCTTAACACTAAAACTCCCAAACTCAAAGTTCAGATTCTCCCGGCCTTTTAAGAGGAAATTGTATGAGTGATGTACTGAGAATTTCAATCAGCTGTCATCTGAGCAAGTTATCAAAAGCCAAGTTCTTATTTCTGTATGATATATTTCTGGTGATAAACTGGAGGAGAAAATTGAAGTTGATAATTCTTGGGAGTAAAAGGCTTAACAGTAAAACGCAGCCTCAAAAGGATAACGTTTGGATCGTAGCCTTGTTTGCTCTGACAAAGGGCTGGAGGCGTGACATGATACAACGAACCAAAAAAAAAAAAAGAAAAAAAATGATACAACGAACCTCTTTGCTTTAGCTTCATAGCTTTAATCGTCGGAGGCAGGCAAGTCACGTGCTGTAGTGCGACTTCTCAAGCAAGACAAATGAGCGGGAGGAGACTTAACATACCAACAACAGCATGGAATGGGCGAGTCTTCCAATGTGCCATGAACTAACCACGTACGTTTTCGTTTTTTCAGATCCCTCGCCAGTTGGGAGAGATCGCAGCTTTTGGTGGCAGTAACATCGAGCCAAGTGTTCGGAGTTGTTTTCAAAAGGTTCTTATTTACTATTACAGGTCATTGCAGAGTTTCGAAATGAGGAATAGTGCAAAGCCTATCGAGTAAGCTTTATCCGAGTGTATATTTTCACGCAATAAACTGTTTTTAGCTGAAAGGCTTGCACTGGACTTCATTTTGGGACAGAGGTAAATAGATTGGTTAGTTCCACACTGGTAAGTGTGGCTTTGAAGCCGAACTACATAGTGAGAGTTTAGCTCATATCTACTGCTCAGTCAGACTGAAACCCTGAAGCACTACCGTTGGTAGACAAGTTTTAGGTCACGATTGTCAAGGCGGTTTTGGACATACTGCATGACTACTTTTTGCAAAACAGAACTAAAGTTATTTCTAAAACTGAGACGTACTAGCTAAACTTTGATACTGACACTCCTTTTCTTCGCTGCGTCAGAACCGCTCCAAACAAACAATCGAGAGCCCGCAGTTCCTGGTCTGGTTGTCAGCGGAACCTCAGTCCATCGTCTGGCTTCCCACTCTTCACCGACTGGCAGCCTCGGAAGCAGGTACGGTCATTCAAGGTCATCTAGAGCTCTCAGTTGTGAAGCAGTCGAAGCCATTGTAAGAACTTTAATAGGTCCTCTCTGGTAATGCTTTTCGAGCTCATGCTAATGTTTACATTGGGAGCTCTCTTTTTGTGAGGCGCCCACGTGACGTCCACGTGATTCATCGCTATGTTCTTGGGTAAACGGACAAAAACCAATAATAGGCCCCGGTCTCATTTAATGGCTAAGGAAACTAATGTCGATATTTACAACTGACTTTTCAAGTGCAAACGGCGCTTCGTTGCCGACGAATATGTCGGTAAGTTGCCACCAAACTTTGAAGATGCCGTCGTTTTGCTCTGGAATATTATTACCTAGTACTAGATATACGATAATCGCAAATATCCCCTCGCTCTGTAGTGGGTTTTCGGAAAGCGTGGTTCTTGTTTATCTTCTGCTTGGAGATTATTTTAAAATCTTTTTTGCAAACCACGGTTAGATGGATAGATAGATAAAACTTTATTTTACGTGATCAATTACACTTAGCTATAGATAATGTGCCCAGGATACGAGAAACACAAGCTAATTTACAGATAATGCCACAAACTTGTGTAGCGACGTTACCAGTCGGCCGCTAAAGAAATCTTTGTCACACGGCAGTCTGGTTTAGTTCAGACAACGTGCACAGTCTTCAATTTTTGTGGACACTAGCTGAACTCCAAAATTCGCTGAGACAACTTTTACAGAATACTCCCGAGAAAAGCGCAACTATAATCGTGGAAAGAGCAGTTTTGCACAGTTTTTTTTTTTTTTTTTTTTTCACTTTATCAATTTAATACGTTTCTTCGAGTGGAACAAATTTAGAACTGTCAAAGCGAGAGTCGCTTGTTTATGCGCTTTCGAAGTCTCGGAAATGTGTGAATTTTGGCAAGGATTCAATTTTGAACACAACAACTTTTCAAACCGTGCGAGATGTTCGTTATTTGTGTATAATGTAAAGCTGACCGCCGACAGTTTCTGGGCGGGTAAATCGTTAATAGTTGCAGCTTCTTTATGCCGTGTTTACACGAGAGACATTTACCGCAGTAAAAAAATTACCGCGGTAAATTTGCATTTACCATGCCCTGCAAGATGGTAAATTGGCATTTGCTACGATAAATTTTCTATTGTTCTGAAACATACTTCCCACGGTTTTGTGAATTGTCTAGACGCGTCGTACTTTTACTGCAGTAAAGTAAATACTTTCACCGAGGTAAATGTGTCTCGTGTAAACACGGCATTAGCAACCTTGCTGCAGTTCTTTTATTGTAACTGTGAAAGTGTCCGTTTTGTATTACTGGTCTCATCTAATGTTTCATCGTCTCTCTGTAGTTAAACACAAAGCCAAGTGCAGTATTTGTAAGGAGTATCCCATTGTGGGATTCAGGTAAGTACAGTATTGCAAAAGACCATATTCAGAAGGCTGTGCGTGCATCCGAACTTGAAAATTTACGTGGCTTAATCTGGAAACTCGCTCCAAATCCTGATCTGTCAGATATAACCTAAGGATGTGACCACTCAAATAGAAGTTCTCGATTGGTACACTCTAATAGCAGTGTTAAATTCCAACTCCTGACCTTTTAAATGGAATCTAAAGGTGTGACCAGTCAAATGAAAGCTCGCGATGAGTGCCTTCCAGCAATGCTTAGCTTGAAAGCTGTGGCTCGTCAAGCGCGCGCACTTTCTTTCTCTCTGTTGTCACGTTGTATTGACTCTCGCTTTCAACTTTCTCCAGGTTCCGCTGCCTAAAGTGCTTCAACTATGACTTGTGCCAGGTAAATAGCATCTTGCTCCTTGCCTTCCGCTCTCTTATATTTAAACCTGGGAAAAAAGGTCCCAGCTCTTTTTGCACGAAATTGTAGTTCGATTCCTACAGATGTCGTTAGCGGGCTAATCATTTGTCTTAATAATCGTAATAATGATTTCTCTTCCCAGAGCTGTTTCTGGTCAGGCCGGGTTTCTCACGACCATCGTCTCACGCACCCCATGCATCAGTACTGTTTGTCGGTGAGTCTTTTCTCTTCTAGCTTGCTATGGCTGTCGTATTCGGCTCTCATCTTATTTTTCTTCCATCCATCCATTCTTTATGTATTTATTTACTGCATTTTCACATTTTCTTGTATGCAAGCGTAGTTTAGGACAATAGAAAATTTACCGTACACGCATTTACTTGCCTACTCTTTACAGTATCTTCAAGGGTACTGTCGTTGTCTTGGTAATATGTTTAGATGTATACCAGACCCACCCTACCTAAAATGCCTCCTGTTGTCGCCAATGAATCTACTGTTTTTGTTTTTGTTGTTATCATTTTTTAGACCACATCTGGAGAGGATGTGCAAGATTTCCTTTCTATGGTTCGCAACAAATTCAAGAAACGACGCTACAAGAACAAGCCGCCAAGAAAGCTCGGCTACCTTCCCATCCAGACGGTCATGGAGGGAGGCAACTTAGAAACGTAATTGTTGATCGTAATAATAACGACAATACTAATACATACATAGTGCAAAGGACTGAGTGCAATCCGGTTCGGTCTGTATACAGACAGACATCGGACTTCACAAAATCCTCTGTCTTATCATAAAGATTACAATTTCTGAGAATAATACTGGACATATTATGATAACTTTCAAAAATATTGTAAAAGTTGGGAAATTTATCCACTTTGAAAAAGTTAAAACATACTCCTTTCATAATAATTTGTCATCTTTGTGATTGGACTCTAGTTTATGATTGGCTAAGCCAACTGTTCATTCACAAAGCGTGCTATTATTGTTTATTACAGAACACTCATAAGGAAATTGTGATATTTATGATCAGTATACATTTAACAAACTAGTATATGTAGTGTATATTGAAGGCACTATATACATATCCGTACTGGCTTGTTGCTCTCCTTAGTCCCCCGGTGCCCACGCCACAACAGAATGTCAACAACGAAGTACACAACAGGCTTGGCATGTACGCACACAGGTGAGTTATTCCGCCAAGTCGTGTGTAGTCTTTTGTTTGTTTGTTTCTTACATTATTAAGATTACTTTTATGCTGCAGATTGGCTGAAGCCGAGACAAATGGTGGAAAGTTTAATCCCACAGACTTGTAAGTCCATGTATGGTGTCTGTAAGGTTTGCTGTGTGGTCTTCCTTCTGGTAGTATATAGTGTATGTGCTTGGGAGGTTTCCGAAGTAGGCAGGTATACAGTAGGTGGGTTGGTAGTTATGTTTGCAAATCGGTGAATAGGTGGATAAGATAATAGGCACATGAGTATCTGGAAATCTACAAACATCTATATTTGAAGTATCACTCGATCTCTTATCTCTCTGTGTGTGAAATTATTAGTGAGAGTGATAACTAAGAAAATTGTCTTTAAAACAATTATGTTTTAGCTTTACATCTTTACTGAGTTTTGCAATTTCTGTATTTGTTGTTATTATTAACATTTTTATTGTTGTTATTAATATTCGCAGGGACGAGGAACACATGTTAATTGCTCAGTATTGCCAAAGGTAAAGACGCTGAAAGCACCAAAGTTATTTGTGTGCACACTGATTGTCTTAACATCGAGACATTTAGCATATATCAGATAACATATAAAGTTCTATTTGGATTACTATCCCGGAATGTTGTCAACTAGTGTTTTGAAGCAGGGTATACGGTATGTCACGTCATTTCTTGACTTTGCCTTGCCTTATTTTACAGCTTGAAGAGTGAATCAATAGATGCGGTAAGCAGTTTGTCGTGTTTTTCAGTGTTATGCTTTAAATTTTGAGTATTATACTCGAGTTTTATATTGGTTATGCGTGAGATTTTAAGTGTTTATGTTCGGGGTTTTTTAGTGTAATGCTTGAGTTTTATAGTTTTATGCGTGAGATTTTTAGTGTTATGCCTGAAGTCGTATTTATGTGAAATGTGAGGCTTTGCGTTGTCTTTACACTTCTCTCTGTCCCTCTCCATCTCAGCCCCAGAGCCCGACTCAAATTGTCATGGCTCTCGACTCTGTAGAGAAGGACGACCTGGAGAACGATCTGCTCAAACTTGAGGAAGAAAACAGGTCAGAACTATCGAAAACATAAAACTGAATAAAACGGGTCAGAACTATGGGAAACAGGTCAAAAGCGCTCAAAAAAGTCAGAACTTGAGTTTACTCTTTTGACTATGGAAAGTTGGCGTGCCGCGAGCACCAAGAATGGTTCTATACTTTGACAGAGAGTAGACAAGTTTGAAGTGGCCTCGTTCCATGTCTCAGTTATCAATAAAAGTTGCATAAAGTAGCAGTATAAGAGTTTAACGGAGAGCTTACAACAACTTCTCAAGCATTAATGCTGACTAGTTCGATCAATCAAAGTAACAGTATCCAACTGAGTAGGTGAGGTATCAGCGGCCTTATTTTGCTTCTGAAGCAAACAATAGAGCCGCGGTTTTCGGATAACTGGCGCAAACCAAAACCTAATGAAATACACCACCAATCACAGAGGCTGTAAAAGCACTTCCGACCGATCAGAAGCCAAAGTAATTTGCGTTGGTTTTACATTGAAGAAGAACCCAATTAGCAATTTGAGGAAATGCCATCGTCGCTTTCTTACTGCGTGAGAGTATTGCAATCAGGTTTTGCTTTTATCCCTGATTGGCCAAGAATGCTGTTAAATTAGTTTGGACCAATTCGAAAGCGTAGTAAACGCAAAACCAAAACAACCATACGTTTACTTTCGCTAGTTATCCGAAAACGGCTCTGCTAATTAATTCATCAGTATAGTTCAACAGAGTAGGGGAGCTTACAGCGGCCTCGTGCGCTCATCTCGCTTGCGTCTGTATTCTCACAGGGAACTCCAAGAAGAATACGAGCGGCTGAAAGGATTGCGGGACCAGGATCGAATCTTTCCAGAAGGAGAGGTCACTCCTGGGGGAACTCCACAAAACCGAGACTCAGAACTGTTGGCAGAGGCAAAATTGTTGCGTCAACACAAGGGCCGTCTGGAGGCCCGGATGCAAGTGCTCGAAGATCACAACAGACAACTGGAGGCTCAGCTGCAGAGGCTTCGACAGCTTCTTGATCAGGTCAGTTAGACACCATCACACGGGTGATTCGTGTGGTTGTGCGTTGACTTAAGGGCTTCTACAAACATGTCGGTCAGTAGTTATTGTTTGTGCCAAATCGGTAGTCAACATCCTAAATTAAAAGAACCAAAGTGCATTTTCATACGATAAAGGGAAGTGAGCTTTTTCTGCGTTCAAAATCTATGTATTTTCCCGCCGCCATGTTCCTGCGACCTGGTTACCAATTTCAGTTGTGACGTCATTTTCTCAAGTCGCGGCAACTCACATGGCTAATTTCCCATACAAACTGCGATATTTTTCACTGGGTGAACTACTAACGGTATTCATTTTGAGCTTCAGTGACGAATATCGAAGTTTGTGTGAGGAATTAGCCATGTGAGTTGCCGCGACTTGAGAAAATGACGTCACAACGGAAATTGGTAACCAGGTTGCAGGAACATGACACTTTGGTGATCTCTTAAACCCTTTCACTGTTAAAGGATAATTGCCTTGCACTAATCTTGCATCTTCTGAACTGGAAATAAATCCTGGTCACTCAATTGAAAACTCTCGATGACTGAATTCTGATAGTAGTGTTCACGTCCAACTCATGCATTGTAAAAATCGTGCCTTCATATAAAGATATTGGGAGCTTTTAATTGAATGTTGATGAGTACATTCTAACAGAGGTGTTCAGCGGTTTGATTTATACCCGTCGTAGTGATGGAAATGACATGGTTTATGTATGATGAAGCACATAAATATAAACTGCGAACATAAAGTGACGTGTATCTGTGCTGTCGTCTTTCTTGTAGCCTAACCAAGACAAGCTAAATACGGGCCAATCGTCGGGCCGCACTTCGCCCTCTTCGTCCATTAGTTCATTGGGCGCAGATTCGCCGTTCATTTCCACCAAGTCACCGCGTCAGACCAGACCTCGTGGAGCGGACAGCGATACTGAGTCGGAGGCCAGTGGTCATGAGCCACTGAAGAATGGTGTGTTGGGCAAAGACAACGACGACCCAGCTCTCAAAGAAGTCATGAACCAAATCAATTCGTCTTTCCCGCCTGATAAAAGAAGTGAGTAGAAACAACCCAGTTAAAAACCGAATACAAAACGACTCGATAGCACGCACAGATACATATACACATGCATACACATTCACAAACAAATACACATTCACAAACACATACATTTCACACACACACACACACACACACACACACACACAGATAAATACAAGCGCTACATACGCACTTCGTTTTCAAGCTCGTGCCATTTTCCGTGCAAGGAGCCCATTGGTTGAGGAATAGCATAATCGAGCTTTCAAGAACCGGGTCCTCAACAAAACGAACTAAACTTTTATCCTCTTTTAACAGATGCGCAAGATCCGGTGGGAAATTTGTTTAGCACGGCGCAAGACGTGAACAAAGCGGTCGAGTCACTGGTTCAAGTAATGACTGACGACGAACGAAGCTAAGGGCTACTGAATTTTCTATATAATAAATGGGCCACTTCCGATGCCTATTGCCTCTGTTTCAAAACTAGGCCTAGTTCGAAACCCTTTTCATGCAAATTAGTTTTCCGTGCATGCTCATTTTTGTACAAGTCAAATAGGCAATTTCCGAGGTTTCTCTTTTGCAAATCGAGGCCTGCTGTAGTGCGAAACTGAGTGTGATTCGCGTTAAAAGGAACATGCGAGTACAACTAAGTTTTCACAAGGAAAGTTTCGGATGGGACCTCACTTTGAAACAGAGGCGGCGGTCATCTCGGAGATGGTCTGTAAGAAAAGTTTCATATCTAGACCTCGTTTTGAAACCGGACATCTCGCAAATGGCCCATGCGCATACTGTAGTTATCCGTTGGCCGAGAAAATATACCGTATTACAGAAGAATATTTTGAAAACTGACAGTTGCTTGTACGCCAAACACCAAATCATTTGACTTGTAGTAGGAGAATAGAGAAGAGCAGAAGCCGGCCCCTGGAGCAGATTACAGGACGTACCTGCAAGCTCCCGCTTTGTTTGATAAATTTGCTCGCCTACTCGAAGTGAAGATCGGGAAAGCAGACTAGTTAATTTTTGCCATTGAGCTGTTTTTTGACTGTAGACTTTCGCGATATAGTAGACAGCTACACACAAGGATGTGCTGTCTCTAAACATCTCCATAGCTCGCAAAGGATATTAAAATATATCACCGCCATGCTGATTAACCATTTCACTCAACTTCGTTATGAGAACTTGACTATTGGTTCCTCAAATCAAAGCTAATTGATCTCTCAATTCTCACTACTAGCACTACGTTGTGACTTGAGAGTGAGCTGGTTACCCTTTCACTTCAAAGATTGATTATCTTTGGTTTTCTCCTTCAGTTTCTTACGACAGATATCACATACTATGGAGAACGTGGCTTTTGATCTACCTTGCTCAGATGAAAGCTGATCGAATTATCAGTTCTCACTAAATCGCTCGTACATTTTGTTCTTAAAAGGCTGATGGGAGAATCTGCAGTTTGATCTTGGGAGCGAAAGGGAAAGGATCTTAGAGGACGTATTCAACTTTGCCAGCAAAATAGATGGGTAGAAATAAATAGATACTCTTTTTATCGAATTTCTAACGCATATTAAAAGTATAAGGTAGGTTGTTTTCTTTAGCTTTTCCAGTTTTTTACTTTGATGATTTTTTCAATTATTATAGTAATTAATGCATATCCAAAATACTCCACTCTAGTTTTTCCAGACTTGCAAATCAACGTTTTTGCTCGTATTGTCAAAGGTTCCTTCAGTTTTCCCCGTAAATGAATTGGATGGATCGTTCAGTGTTCACGATCCCTTGTACATTAGTATCTTATACGAAGCCAGAAAGTTTTGAATCTGAATAAATACTTTGCAATGCTGTTTTAGCTGTTCTTCCTCTTGTGATAGAAGGTAATTGCGTAAGCCGCAAAATCTAAACCGTTCAATTAGAATAGAGATGTTGAAATTGGACCTGGTCACGAAGCTTGGTGTGTCTTCGATCGTGGTCTTTGCCGGCAGAAATGTATGCTTTTTGAGGTTAAGAAAGCGAGATTTTGCTGTTTAAAATGGAGAGGATATACAGTCTAACCTTAGATGATCAGTCTCGTCGAAAATATAGGGTGGTGGAGCAGAATTTAGGTGATTTTTTGATTTCAAACGATCAATGGTCGGTTCGCTAGTGTGTGCGGCCTTCTATTTTTCTTACAGAGGGACCGCCACCAGATGAAAAATCGCTCAGAAATGACAGCACACAGGAAACAAGAGAAGTCGTGTTTATTATTATTATTATTATTATTATTATTATTATTATTATTATTATTATTATTATTATTATTATTATTATTATTATTATTAATTTTTAACTGAAACCCCCCGGATTGGGGAGCCTGTTGAAGGCACAAATGTAATAACTGGTCACAAATGTAATAACATTCGGTCACAAATGTAGTAACATTTGGTCACAAATGTAATAAACATCTCGATGAAGATAATGCAAATCTTAGCAAAACCTGGATGCAATGACATAGTATATGAATGACATGGTATATAGACAGAGTATATTACAGCCTATATTCACTTATCAAATGAAGAGTTCCTCATCGCTATCCTGCTAAATGGCCACGAAATGGTAGTTGTTCAATTTTGCACACAAAAGGAACGATGGGAACTGGAACATCAAACCTTACACGAAGCACGAGTAACCCAGGGATTGCAAGCAAACAGTATAATCAATGTGTAGTAAATTCTCAATTCTAAACTACACGGTAGTAAATAGTTTTCGTACTTTGTGTATCTCAAGCAGACAAACATTCAAAAATCAAAGGATATAAATAGCATTAAATAAAATTTCAGTCAAAATTTGCGTATAAAACTCAAGTCAATTGAGAGCAAGCGGACCAACTGGTAGTTATAAAATTGGTCGCCTGACAACTAAACGGATTGCTACTCAGAAACGTCAGTTTAAATTAGTAGCATATCAACGAATATTCACATATTCTCTTTAAGTGTTGGACGCTAGTAAAAATATGGGCTTGATATGGTTTTCAAGGCAAAGAAGCAAGAGAGTGAACCATAATGCGTCTGTTAACCAGCAACAAACTTTCCCAGTAGGAACATGAACAAGGGAAATTTTCATGTCTGTCAAGTTCTTTTCTAAACAGTCTCATGCGCGGGTGTTTGCAGTATTCCTCCAATAATTACCAGATATTATAAACCAACCATATGATCTCATCCATGGGACTAATCTCACCCACGCATGGTACCATTTGGGGAAATTAATCACTTCTCGGAGGCGTTCGGCAGCGCTACTGCCTTTCCCTCTCAGCATTAATAGTTTTCGTATCAGTTATGATGATAGTCTTTTCGCCAAGTTCGGGAATGTAGACTCTGGGGCAAAGTCCACTGTTGCTCTGAAAAATGTATTCACAGCTCTCAAGGATGTTCTCATAAACGGGAAGGCCTGCACGGTGAGCTTGATAATACTTTCCAGTACATCGTTATTCAGATACTGTTGGGAGTAGCCTGATTTCAATCCATCCCGCAGTTCGTTTTCCGCGCCCCCGTCACTTCCGCCATCACCGTCCGCATCCCCGTCACTTCCGCCATCACCGTCCACGTCCTCGTCACTTCCGCCATCTTACCATGTACTCCAAATATTCTATCCAAGAAGTAAACTCTGGGAGGAACTTCAGAAGGGGGAACCCCATTTCGTCGACAGCATTGTTTTCCAAATACTTTACTATTTCCTCACGCATCCTTGGGGATCTGAAAGTCCCGAAAGCAGACAGCTGATGTGCCAAGGCAGCAAACTGGCAGGAAACATCGCCAGGCGGGTTGTGTTCAATTTTGAAACCCTGATCCTCGATTATTTCGTTGTAATCATCTGGTTCCATTGGGATGTAGTATTTATTGTAGTGGACTTTTTGTCTTTTTGCTCGCGGGGGCCTGGGGCCCACGAGAGCTTAAGAATCGGCATTTTTTTTTTTTTTTTTCCTTTTTGTGGGTCGAGGATCAGCACACGGTGATTGGTTCATATTATCACGTGCTGGGCGATGACGTAATTGACTTCGCTAAACAACTCGAGATGCGGCCAGTGAATTGCTCGTTACTTGTGTGTAAAAGTTAACTGCATCCCATCCAAACTCAACACCATTTGGCTCTGTGGAATGCGCACGGATAAACTGGATTTTCGGGAACGATTTTGGCTCGCGTTCACCGCGGAAGCTTTGAGAATAGCCGTAAACAAATATTTGATGGTACCGCTGTCGCCGATAAATATTTAGTCCCGACGAAACTTTCTGTGGCGACAAGAAATACTTTTGGGAAGATAACAGGGCGAAAGCAGAAACCAAAGCTACGGTGAGCTTTAGCCGTAAAACAATGACGCTTTATGCTTTACTCTGTACATGACATCTGTTGCTTCATAAAATTCTTCTGCGTATCGTACATTGCCTGTTGAAGTGTTTCTTTCATTCGATCATGTAGCCTTTGTTTCGCAATGGTCAGTGAATACCAGAAATGAAAAATACACCGAAATAATTCTGAGGATTGAGTTTGCAGTCACAAATGGACTGAACACACTGTGAACAAAAATGCAATAATATTGTAAACATCTCTCGTGTGACATTCCTCGCTGTCAATTTTATATTTGTTACATAGCACGAATACTCGAAAGCCTGATAGAAAGAAACGTATTGAGTTAATAAGAGAAAACACATAAGTAGTGAAGCGAAAAAGTAAACTGCATCCCATTCAAATTCAACGCCATTTGGCTCTGTGGAATGCGCACGGATAAACTGGATTTTAGGAAAAGATTTTGGCTCGCGTTCACCGCACAAGCTTTGAGAATAGCCGTAAACAAATATTTGATGGTACCGCTGTCGCCGATAAATATTTAGTCCCGACGAAACTTTCTGTGGCGACACGAAATACTTTTGGGAAGATAACAGGGCGAAAGCAGAAACCAAAGCTACGGTGAGCTTTAGCCGTAAAACAATGACGCTTTATGCTTTACTCTGTACATGACATCTGTTGCCTCATAAAATTCTTCTGCGTATCGTACATTGCCTGTTGAAGTGTTTCTTTCATTCGATGATGTAGCCTTTGTTTCGCAATGGTCACTGAATACCAGAAATGAAAAATACACCGAAATAATTCTGAGGATTGAGTTTGCAGTCACAAATGGACTGAACACACTGTGAACAAAAGCGCAATGATATAGTAAACATCTCTCGTGTGACATTCCTCGCTTTCAATTTTATATTTGTTACAGAGCACGAATACTCGAAAGCCTGATAGAAGAAACGTATTGAGTTAACAAAATAAAACACATAAGTAGTGAAGCGAAGGCTGGATTAATCGTGGCCCCTGATTAGAAATATGAGTCAAGGTCAAACTGTCATAATCGATTGTGCATAAAAAGATATGTCACGCATTCTCAAGATGCAGGGTCGCTCAACCTTTAAGAAGCAAGTGTATGAGTGTTGTAATAATAATTTTTAGTTTAATCAAGGTGTCAAAAGAGCAAGGTGTCAAAAGCCAAGTTCTCTATACTGTGTGATATTTTTATGGTGAGAAATTGGAAGTCTCTCTTGGGAGTTCCGCTCTTGTCCCCTACTTTCCATTTTATATTCTGGTCTCGACCCAACTCACGCCGCGAGCTCACTGGCAAGGCCAGTCTAGTTTTGATAGCCTTGCCGCTCGTTGTTTTCTTTTCTCTTCCCTAAGGGTTAGGTTTGTAATATCGTCGACCGGCAGCCATTTCTCTTCCTTGTGGCCAGTAACAGGGGAAGCGTAGGCAACTTTGTATGCGTGGCGATTAATGTTCCTCTTCTCTCACCGCCTCTATGACATAGCGCCTCTTTTGCACATCTTTATGCCTCCTTTTCTTGGCAAGCGCATGCACGTATACCTTCTCTCCAAAATATTTCAATGGCGGATGTGATCGTAAATGCCCTCTCACCATTCTCTCGCTACATCGGTCGCTTGCTTTCGATGCCTGCTTCCTGATTTTTGAGGCGTGCTTAGAGCGCCGCCTCCAATCACTTTCTGATGGGTCACATTGACCAACATTTCCGACCACCTCGTCATCTGCCATGGCCGTGTTGCACGAACACTTCGAAGGGTGTTTTGTAGGCCAGAACCTCTTTCGGATCTTCATTCAAGATGCGCTGGAAGTCTGGCAGACTTCGTACCCAGTTTACACCTTTCGCTCCCATTCGAATAAAGTCGTATTCGATCTTGGATCGTATAGCCCGGTGGCTACGTTCAACTTTACCCTGAGACTGTGGGTGGTAAGGACTACTACGAATAATTTTGATCTGCAACTGGCAGCAAATCTCAGTGACAGCTCCTTTGAACTCGCCCCCTTGATCACACTGAATGACACGAGGAGGTCTGTGTTCAAGATAGATTAATCGCAATTCATCCGCAATGTTCTTACTGCTTTTCTTACTAACAGGACGAAGCCAGACAAACCGACTGAAAACGTCCATAACAGACAAAACATATCTGTATGACAAGCCTTTGAGCCTTACCGCGCCTTTCTGTCCTATGTCCATTAAGTCAATCTGATGTCTTGTTTGTACCTCTCTAGCCCGAATCGGCTTCAATCTCGCCAGTTATTACAGAACTTCGCATTCCTCTTGTAATGCTGTTTGTCAGTGTTGAGAATTTCTTGCACTTTGACTCGACTAAGCCCCGAAAAGTTTTGCTTGAGAGAAGACACTAACTTCGCAGCCCCGGATCTTTCTACCCGTTCGTATTCATGTAAAACAACCTTCCTTACTTCCAAAACTCTCAGTATCCGACGCCCGTTTGTTCTGGAGTAGATAAATCTGCAGCCGTCGTGCTCTCTGACGGTTAGATCTCCCTGCGCTCTCCAGTAGCGCACCGCTGCTGATCGCTGCTATCTCGTTCGTTCCTTCACAGCCGTGTGTTTTTGTTGCTTTGTCGTTTTGATCCCCTTTTAGATCAAAATAGCTCAGTCTTGAACTTAGTAGAGGTAATCATATGAGTGCGAATGCATTGAATGATTCACACCACGAGTGCCCGCCCGCTAGACGAGCAAGTCATATGATTACTTGTTTACTATCTGACTAAAAATGAGTTCGTTGGGACTCAAAATTTAAACAAAATTCTCTCACTTTTAAGAATGCGCGCTAACGGTTGACAACTTGTTTTCGGACACTGTAACCTAACTCTTATCGGATAAAGTCGTGGAAAAGCAACAGAAAGTACAGAAAACGGTACACATTGGTTGTTAATTGTAACATTAACTGCACTCAGTGCAAATTAGCAAACCAGATTGCAGATTTTTTTTTATAGCCATGTGATCAATGTCGTTATTTATGTTTATGCTAGTTCGTCCGTGCAAATGTCGAACGCAGGTTAATAGGAAAGCTCGACATGTGTGACTGCGCGTGCTCGTGCGTGTGTAACTAGCTTTTGTAACAAACCGCTAGTTTATTGTTTGGGCAACGTTACGGGACCTAAAAGAAAACATTAATTATGTTTTGGTGACGTGAAACTTTGAAATTTTGGCAAGTCCCCGAAAACCACGACTGTGCGCGCGTATTAAAAATTCATTTATACGCAGGTGCCATAAGAATAGTGCTACGGACGGACGGACACACGCCCGAACAGATGCGGTATTCTACGTAAGTTCTGTTACTTTGTCTGAGCTTCTACCTTTATTTAGTTTGTTGTTCTTAAGAAGCCTGGCTTTGAATCACTGTTAGATTCATCTCTACAACATCACCAGCGTGATTGGGCCTTTTAAAGAAGAAACCTGGACAACAGCCACGTATCAGTAAAGACCAAATCACTCGTGCGCCATGCCAAAAGTTCTTGTTAAAAATGAAGTAGACGTAAGGGTTTATGGCGCTGTTGCTGAAGGCCAGAAACCAGATCGGAAAGTCAATGTATGTCTGTTGACATGAGCCGTCTAGGTTTTTCCTTCAATAATTCTTAACATTATATGACGGTTTACATTTACTTACAAGTTTTTAACAATAATACATATGGCTAATTAGGTTGTTTTAACTTTAATTATTGTTAAAACATAGATATTAAATACCGTTTAATTTATTTTAGGTGAGAGGTAGGGTACGGGCAAGTATAGGGTAGTTTTAGATTTTATTTTCAGTTCACGTTCGCGTTTGAACGAGTTTCATTGAAGCTCCTAAGTGTAACGTGGTTAAATAATAAAAGTATGTATTGTATTGTATTGTAATGTCACCTTTCTTGACTTTGCAAACGTTTTTGCTTGGGTACGCAAGGCAAGCAAAAGTCAGTGTCATGATATCATTTAATGAACTCAAGAACACACACGAGGTTCAGAACGGAAAACTACATCACGCATGCGCAGATCAAGCGTAACTAATCAAATCATAACACAGAAGAATGTATTTTTCTTAGATTTAGTATCGAGTCAGTAACTCGACTCGCGATCGATTGCCGTATTTTAGTTTCTGCGTTTGTTAAAATAAACTCAATATGCAACCGACACTTTACTAATGTTACGGATACACTTATCTGGAACTTCGTGGAGACAGAGGTATCGTGGTGATTCAATTGCAAGCCACGGGATGGTCGAACTATGAAACTCTCGTGTGCAACTCAACTTATTTCTTCCGGGGAAAGTAGTAATCACATTTGATCACGTCTTTCACTTTTCATAATCTTCAAAGAATGAAACAAGAAAAAGAAAAGGAAGACGAAAGTAAAAAAGGAGTTTTGTTTCAATATTGCAAGGCCGGGGTTTGAACCCGTGCCGCGCGATCTCCGTGCTGGTCACTTTCGGTTTCGGACGAAGGCCACGAGTTTTTCGAGATCATTATACCAAGCAGATTGAAGTTAAACGCATTTGACTAATCTCTGATTACTACTTGTAATAATTTTAGAATCAACAGCTTGCAAGTTATCAGTTCTTCAAACTATCATGATACTCCCGAGATTTGCGAGGGGTTTCTAGTTGTGACGCCATGTCATCGGCTGAATGCTCGTCGGTCTGTCAAAGGGCAGACAACGCTTCATGTAAAGACTAGTGGAAAAATATCAAATCTTCTCCTTATACACGTTGGGTCAAAATAATTCTAAATATTGTAAAGTGTCGTGTTACATTCCTCGCTTGTTACAGAACACGAATACTCGAAAGCCTTATAGAAGAAACGTATTCAGTTAATGAAAGAAACCACAAAAGTCGAAGAAATAAGAGTCGAAGTCAAACTGTCAAAAATCGATTGTGCATAAAAAGATATGTCACGCATTCTCAAAATGCAGGGTCGCTCAACCTTTAAGAAGCAAGTGTATGAGTGTTGTAATGATAATTTATAGTTTAATCAGGTTTCATTTGAGCAAGGTGTCAACAGCCAAGCCCGGGGGGGGGGGGGGGGGGGTACTCAAAAGAATTTTGTACGGGGAGGCTCCGCCCGGACTGTCAACCCCTTACCCTTTAAAATACCATCCTGGGGGCAAAATCGGGACCCTTTTATATACCTCCAGTACAAATGCACCCTTTTTTATACCTTTGATCAGGAACGCGATATTCTTCAACAGATCATTTATTCAGTTCCTAAACTGGCAGGAAGCATCAGGCAGTACAAACACCTCTTGCTTCGATTTGTAGCCTTTGATTCCACGGCGGGGTGCTTCCCACTTTTAACAAGGCGGAGTTTCCGGTCTTCCGCCGTTTTTTTTTTCCCCCGGTTTTTCCTGGCGATTTTCGTACCCCTTTAAAATACCAAAATTATTTCCTCACTCCACCCTTTTTATTGACCCTTTAAAATACCTAAAAAACGTCATTTTCCTATATCTTTTTTATACCTCGATCGTAAAAATACACCCCTTTCGGGCGGAGCCTCCCCGTATAGCCGATCATAGGGAGTACCCCCCCGGGCAGCCAAGTTCTCTATAACTGTGTGATATTTTTCTGGTGAGAAACTGGAAGTCTCTCTTGGGAGTTCCATTCTTGTCCCTACTTTCCATTTTAGTATATTCTGGTCTCGACGCAACTCACACCGCGAGCTCACTGGCAACGCCAGTCTAGTTCTAGGTAAAATAACAAGCGACACAAACAAATTGTTATTAAGGTTGATTCGCAAACGTTCAAAGTGCGTATGAGCTGTGTTGGATTCCGTTAGGACTAAAAGAGACGCAACCGGTCCGTCATGTGATTACAAGCATGGTTTCAGTTTTGAGGTTCAAGTATCAGGCTACATGAACTTTCTCTAAGGCGACATCTCTCCAAGGCAGACAGTAAATTTGGTCCTGAGGGTGTCCGCCTTAGAGAGAGTTGACTGTATCTGAAAGGAAAAGCAATGGTCAGTCGGTAGAATTCTAACAATCACCGTGATAAATTTAAAGAACGTTTATATACTATCCGTATCCTATGTGTGTAATGCTGACTTGATCACTTAAAATATTGACCTCATGCTGATCAATTTCTTTGAAGTGTAGTTTTAATGCGCTTTTCTCTCCAGTTTCGGCTGACATATTTTGCTCAGCGCAATCGGAACTTGAGTCGTTTTGGCAAGATTTAATAATTCGTCGGGTTGGAAAGCTGTAGCTGTCTATTCGAGAAACGCTGCGATTTGGCCCGCGGCGAAATCGTTGCCTATAATGAATTCTGGCTAGACTATATTTGAAGCCCGTGTACAATTAGGAGTAAACTCTTCAAATCTTAGGTTTTTTATTTTACTGCATTTACCGCAATAAATGTGTACAGAGTAACACAATAATTTGTATTTCAACACAAAACTACACTATAAATCTAAGGTAATCTTAGAAACACAAACTATAAAGTTATAAATGTATTATTTCTCAATCTCTTTTCTTTGCGTGCATCACTTGACTTCCAAGAAATGTTTACGTCAAAACTTCAGTAAAATAATGGCTGCTCTTGTTGAGTAACCTAAGTAATAGGCCAGTCTATGCCAGGACGAGGGGATACATTCGATTATCAAATTTCTAGTGCACAGATGGTTCTATTTGGGAGGAAAGAGATACAGTATGATAAGAGGAATACAGTCAAACCTCTATTAAGCGGTCACCTTTGGGGATAGCCAACTGACTGTTTAATAGAGGTCTGCTAACAGGTAATTTAATATTTATTACATTGTGGCTGGCTGGAACGGAAGCTGGTAAAAGAGGAATTTGACGTGCGCTGCCTAACAACGGCGTCATTATGCTGATTACATTCGAACCCCAAAGGGGTTCTGCAACAGAAAGGCTTACATGCAGTGCCGTCTGCATTGTGTCATGATAATCATATCACGGGAGGAACATTTAATGTTCATATTTCCGCTACATCATCTTTGGCGTCTAGTACAATAATAACTAAGAGCCCCAAAAGGAAGAAATTTCGCAGGCTCCGTGTTTTGGACAGTGACCGTGGCCAAAGTGGTAACAGTCAGGAATAGAAAACACTGACCATATACATTTGTTTATTCGGTTAATATTAATGTCAAATGTTTTTTTACAATTTAATTCGCCTGCGGCCTGAGTTCCTGTAAATGTTAGCCTGTTTTCAGGTTTTAATGTTGTTGTATCGCGCAATAAAATTGATTGCCATTCATGGATGGTATTTATTGTTTATGAAAGTTCGCTTCGCTCACTCATGAGGTATCGAGATGAACACTCGAAGATAAATTCCATATCTCCGCGCGCCCATGTATTATTCTCAATGTGCTCTAACTAGGTAACTGTTTAATAGAGGTGCTATACAATAAACTTAGCCAATTGGGGAATCTAAACGGTGACCGTGTCCGCTTAATAGAGATGACCGCTAAATAGAGGTCAAGTTACAGTAATCAAGTGACCGCTTAATAGAGGGTTTGACTGTACTCCTTTACGTACAAGAACATTTGTCTTTTCTGTTAAATATTGAGCATTTTATTGTGTTATTGTTTGTGTGTGTGTGTGTTTTTTTGTTTTTTACAAGTAGAAAATTACAGAGTTTATGTAGAAAGCAGCTATTTTGGCTAAAAATAAAATAAAAGAAACTTGTTTGCATGGCAGTACTCTAACTTTCAGTAAATCGCTTTTATAAATAAATTTAAATTTGCTTTTATAATCAGTATATTTATTTTAATAGTTCTGATTATTTTTAGGGAAAAGTCCAAATTCGTTCACTTCCCAAAGGCAAACTGTTAGTAACTGTTCTTAGTCAAATTTTGATCACCAAGTTATCGCGAGGTTCTATTTTTATGATATTTATGTTATACACTAGTTCATTTTAGGTTCCTATCTTTGTGTTGTAGTTTCTTGTTCGTAACAAATCTGGTTTTGGACTGCAGTTGGGTTCATCTCCACGACAACATCAACTCGATTTTGCCCGTTAAATAAATTGGTAGAAAATCCGCATATTGAAGAGCAAACCACTCTTGCACCATGGCGAAAGTTTTTGTTAAAAATGAAATATACGTAAGGGTTTATTGCGCTGTTACTTAAGGCCACAAACCACAACATGACTGAAGTGTTGCCCGTCGCAAGAATAGAGCAAATGCTGCTGCTAGGATACAGAAGACAAGCAAAATTCATTGATGAGACAGGCAACCAGCACAATGAGAAAAGAACAACAACTGTTATTAACATGATCACAATTCTGCGGTTCATTCTTTCTCTGTTCTCTTGGTTTCCGGGGGATTTTCGTAGCCAGAGTTTAAACGAAATGGCCGTGTAAAAAACAAACATTGTTAACAACGGAAAGACGATGAATGCAACCATGAACGACAGGATGTAAATCTGAGATCCTCTAAACCGCTCCATCTTCAAATAACAGAATGTCTTGCCCTCAAACTTGATGGTTGTAGAAAGAATGAAAGAAGGCCATGATGCCAGAGCGCCAATTATTGTAATGATAATAATGATCACTCGAGCAGTTCGAAGAGTGATGATACGCTTAAGAGGAACGAACACCAGCAGAAACCGATCCACTGCAATAGCTGATAAACTTCCACTTGACAAGGAAACTAGATAAAACCACATAAAATTCTGAAATTTGCATCCTACCGTTCCTGCAATCCCGCCAAATGGCAAGCTAAAGCCATTCGCTAGTGAAATAACTTGGGCGACCATGTTGACAGATGTTATGAGTCCATCGGCTACAGCCATATTGACTACAAAGTAGTTGTTTGGTGTTCTCATGCGTTGGTTTGGGTTTTTATAGACAATAGCTATAACCAAACCGTTACCAACAAGCGAGAGAACGATTACCAGGCAATACGCAGCAATTCTGAGATATTCTGCTGTATGTCCGAGCCTATGGAAATGGGTCGAATCCGTCGTCGTATCTGTCGTCCCATTGGTTGAATAATTCATCGTACCTGTTTCGCTTTCAATCGTCTTGCTTGAGCTGATGGTTTTTTTTTTTTCCTGGTTCTGCTTGCTCTTGTTCGTCTTTTACCTTTTTTCCCCCGTATGTTTCTTCTTCCCGTTCCTTTGTTTATTTGTTTTTATCTTATGTACGTTCCTTACTTTCTTACTGTATTTGACGCTTGCCCCGCAATCGGCTTCGCATAGTTCTCACATTTTATCTTCGATGTCTCGTGAATCCTTCCTTGACAGACCGGTAACTGCTAAATCTAGAGATCAGAGTGTAAAAGGCAAAAGAACTCCGGCTCCCAGTTGGCTTCGTTTTATTTGCATTGAGCAGGTGATGCGTCAATTTTTTTATTTAAATTGTTGTAATTAAAAATACTCTTGTTCATCTATAAACCCCTCTGTCTACTTTTATTCTGGTACATGCTCAAGTTAATGAAAAGTGTTTTTAGTCCTGCTGCATATTTGATTACTTCCATTCCCATTATCGTTATGTCAGCTTACAGCCACGTCTCATTAATTTATGACATATGGCTTTATCGATTTTTAAGGCAGGATGCAATCTTGCACTTTCTATTTGTTGTGATCTTAATTATTTTACAATCATTTTTCGTTTACAACCCTTGTCGACATTTGATTTAGTGCGTTTTCTCTTAGCTCACTCCAGAGTCACATCCATCTGCTTTTCGGCAAAAACCGTTTTTCTTGTCCATTTGCTCAAAACTTCAGAAAACTGATAATGCGCTTTTATTCGCAAATATGTTTTCAAATATGTTTTAACTTATTGTACGGACCGCAAGATCAGTTTGCACATGTGGATCGCAAATGATTACTCGAAAAGTTGCTAAACGTTTGTCATAAAAGGCCCAGAAGTGCAATGGGAAGTTGAAACGTTCCGGATACTCACTGTTAAGTTATGATGATCGGGGAAAGCTTACAATCTTGGAAAATGACCGTGTTACGAAGAAGGAAAACATCCGAGGAAAAAATTGCTTGCGACCTCAGCCGTCATTGAGAACAAGCGCTGCAGAGTATGGAGGGTTGTTTCACCTCTGTGTTAAAATTTGCACACTTGCCAGGAAGAAAGTGGAAAGCGAACATTCACCGTGAACAGTTGTGACTAAAACCGTGCAAGAATCAAGTTTTGCAGACATGTTTGCTCGTCATGGCACACTGTGAAGACTGTAAATAAATTTTTCACAATGCACGAGATCTCTGCATTTCGAAATCACTGACTGGGACAAAAACGCCGTGGTGATTTGAGGACGATTATTTTGCTGGAAGAACCTAAACGCTCCACGAGGAGGCAGGAAAATTAAGCGGTGAGCTTTGAATAATATAACTTTCATGTGTCGGTCGCAGTTTGTGATGAAATGATTTTCTTTTAGTGCCATTTTGCCTTCTACATTATTGTACGCGCGTAAGAAACTTATTCAAAAGAATAAAAAATACTCTGAGTTACAAAGCAGTTTCTTCTGAAAAGAGATAAGACTGCAGTTTTTTTAAATCTTTAGTGAGCGAGCAAGGGCGAGTTCGAGTCGTTCACCGAATAAAGTTCACTGCAGTGTCGTTGTTTGACACACGCTATGGGCCATTTCATTCATCTCAGAACAAATTAGTATTTATCTAGGCAGTTGGTTCGACAGACGCTTATTTTCTTTCAAGATTTTCAAATCGGTAGAACTGTAAGCTGTTAACTGAATTTGTTGTGAAAACAAACGTGCGTAATTCATGCCTCATCGCGATTGATGTTGTTGAATGAACGAGACGAGTACTCGTTGGGGCCTTGTTTTGTGTTTGCCGAAAGATCTAAAGCCATACAATAAATATCTTATTAACCTCGTTTGCTTGGTCCGTACCGTAAGTTATGGATCCTCGTTTTTTTCGTCGCCTTATGGCCCGAGCGCGAAGAGATAATACAGTACGTCACTGACTCAACTCAGGGTTGTGTCATTTTCCGAACCAAAGTTAAAATTGCTCTTGTCAGTTTTTGTTATTAATTTCCGGGCTTCTCGTGCACTGTTTATTTTCAAATCAATCCACTTCTGTTAGTAAAACGAGATGACAGACAGTTTTTGGGTAAGTGTCAAATATTAATCAAGTTCATAAAATTAATTGAGGCAACAAATTTGACCACATATTATACTATCGATTTATTATATTGCTTAGTTGATTTTTGCAGTCTTGATCATTCAGGTTTGTGTCTCTCATATGGCAGTCACACTCTTTCCTCCACTCCCCTTTCGATGTTGGAAATAGCGGCTAATAAAATCATATGTGGACGTTGTCGAGTTTATTTATCTTTAATATTGTGGAGGAGGCAAGGCCGATTTATTAGTGTTGACTCTATAAGTTTAAAGCAGCTCAATATAAGTGTCTCCTATAAATTTATCCGGGCCTTTTATATATCCCTCCATTGATTCTCATCCAATAGTTTCTATTGTTGTGTCGTCGCGCGAACTATTTACCTTAAAAGCAGAAAAAGGACCAAGCAAGCCAAATAAGCTGAAACCATGCATGATAAATGTCGATAGAATATACAAAGCTTTAAACTATTAATGTATCAAATGAAGGAGAGGATGCTGAGTATGAGTATATATTCACATATCGACTATATGTTGCTAAATGAGAAAAACAGCTGATGGATGATAATAATGATGACAGTTATGATGAAAAATATAGCTTTATTTACCATGTCGGTATTGATCCTGACGTTAATAGTTATAAACAAATGGACTTATATGAGGCAGCTGTAGAATGTCTCTTAAGAGAACTTTGATTGTAATTCATGTGTTTCCTCCTTCCATTGTCCATATGGCACCAAGTTTGTGATTCTTCTATTTTGTAGACTGGATAAATTTTGCTTAAGTTGTAAAGTCAACAGCACTGCTCTGTTCCATCAAGACTTTTCAGTAGAAAGTTACATTTTAGCAGTTTCTCTTTGCATGGTTTCTTGTTCGTTGACAGTCATCCTTTGAATGCAGTAGTCATCCCCTACTGTTGAGTTCATCTCTATAGCAGCACCTACTTGATTGTGCACATTTAACAAGCCAGATACATAACCTCTCAGTGAAGACCAAACCAACTTTGCGCCATGTCGAAAGTTTTCATTAAAAATGAAGTAGACATAAGGGTTTATAGCACTGTTGCTGTAAGCAATGAACCACACCGTAAATAGAGTGTTGCCATCTATCAGGATATTACAACTTTCACTGCTGGGATAGGCAAAACAAAGAAAATATAGTGATGACACAGGCATCCAGCTAAGTGCAAATAGAACAACAATTGTTATTAACATTAATACGATTTTGCGATTCATTCTTTCTCTGGCCTCTTGGTTTCCTGGGGATTTTCTCAGCCATATTTTGATTGCAATGGCTGTGTAGAGCACAAGCAATGTGAGTAAAGGGAAATACATAAACGCCAGAAACAGAAAAAGATAGTACACTCGAAGGGCGGCAAAGCTTTTCATGTCCACAGTGCAAAATGCTGAGTCTCTATACTTCTCAAGCGTAGAAAATATGAAAAGGGGCCACGATATCACAGCGCCGAGAATTAAAATTGCGGCAATAACCACTCGAGCAACTCGAAGTGTAATTATCCGCTTGAGGGGAAAAAATACCAGCAAAAATCGATCCACTGCAATGGCTGATAGGCTTCCAGTTGACCAGGAAATCAGAAAAATCCACATAAAATTCTGAATCTTGCAGGCTAAAACATTTCCGTTAAACCCGGCAAAGGGCAAGCTCGAGCCATGAGATAAAACAATAACTTGGGAGACCATGTTGACCATTGTTATGAGTCCATCACCCACAGCCATATTGACAACGAAGTAGTTGTTCGGTGTTCTCATATGTTGGTTTGCGTTTTTATAGATCACAGCTATGACCAAACTGTTACCAACGAGCGAGAGAATTATTACCAGGCAATACACAGCAATTTTGAGACATTCTGGTTGTTGGGGTTCGTAAAAATCTGATGTACCAGTGCTTGAATTATTCATCATTCATATAAGTTTCCTTGCCTTGTTCTGTTTTTGATCTCTCAATTCTTGGATTTTGCTTTCGTTTTTGCTTTTTTTTTTTACTAATTTTTACGTCGTTCTTTCTACGCCAAAGTGTTTTGCGTTTGTCTTTTTACTGTTCCGCCTCGAGTCCTTTTTCTTCTGACTTGTGCTTGTTTGCTTTGCTGTCGCGTTCACTGTCCCTTCAGTCTTTCATCCGAACCTCTTACTTCGATGATGTCAGAGCGCCAACTCTTTACTTTAGTTTCATCATCATCATTTCGTCAAATCTCAAACTAGTACAGCAAAATATTTTTAGCATAAATACAAAATTCACTGCGACTCCCGCTTATAATACTACAAAGTTTGCTAATTAAAATTCACTTTTGACAGGTGTCCATTTAACGTTCTCACTTTAATTTCGGTTCCGTTTTGTGTTTTGCATTCATATTCTTAATCTGACATATTGAAGAACAGTTTTCCGCAAAGGTAGATCCGGTTTTATTGTTCCAGTGACCTTTAATATAATTCTGCTTGAACTATCTTTGCCCATCTTGAAGAATGTTTATATTTAATGTGGTACGTGTCCTTAACTATAATGCAAAATTTTCCATTATTGTTTCTTCTCCCCCTTTCCATTAGCGCCATGTACGAAACAAAGACATTAATACGATAGTTTCCTTATCATATTGGTTAGGAATCCTAACATTAATTAAGGAATTGTATTTAGTTACTGGATTTACCATATGCCTTTAAACATTTCTGCAATCTGGTTGGCTAAGTGCAAGCAAGTTAATCATTAATTTGCACTGAGTGCAATTTAAAAAATCTTAATTGCACTGAGTGCAAATTTATGTTATAGTAGCCAATCGTTCTTTTTAGTTTTCTGCACTTTCTGTAGCTTTTCCACGACTTTATCTGACAAGAATTTGATTTCAGTGTCCGACTAAAACCAGTTGTCAACAGGTGACATTACCGCGCGTCCTTAAAATGAAAGGATTGTTTGCTTAAATTTTGACCCAACAAACACTTTTATAGTCACATGATAAACAATATTCATATGAGTTGCTCGTGCTCAAGCATCACTCGTGGTGTAAATCATTAATTGCACTCGCAAACATTTGATTACCTATACTTAAAATCAAAGCCTTCTCGGAATTTTAATCCGTTATCAGCTGCCTCACGGCCGTTTCGCTTGGAAATCTAAACGAATGTGTCGCGCGCACAATGTTGATCTGGTCAGCGGCTACGCTTCAAAAACTGGCAGAGTTTTTAAAATGGCGGCTTTACACTTGTGTTTTAAAATTGCCGCTAAAAAAGTTTGCGAGGTTTAATTTTTATCTTTGCCATTCTGTAAAAGAAAGTATGCCTCCGTATTGTTGTATTTGTCAAACAAGAAGTTCTGGCCGCTTCAGTCCGTCTAAAAGCTACGAGTGCGAGTTCGTAAAATGTTTCAATGTGTCGGGACGGACAGGTTTGATTTGCGATAGTTGCAAGAAATGTGTGTACAAGTGGAGAAAAGATAACAGGACGTACTTCTACCCAAAAGTGGATTCAAGAAAAGGAGACTTTAAACCAAAGAAGGTCGGACGCAGAGAAGACTTCCAAAAGCGAATGAAAAACGTGGCAAACTCGACTGGCGTGCAGCAGGAGGAAAACAAAGTCCAAACAATTAACGGGCTTCCAGGCGAAGTTATAGTTAACATCTGCCGCTACCTGGGAAAGAAAGATCTACTCCGCTTTGGACGTACCTGTTCGCAGTTTTATGTTGCAAGTCGCCATTCTCTGTTATGGAAGAAGCGTTGTGTAAACGATTTTAAACTGACTGCAGCAGTAACACGAAAGTCATTTGGCACAATGTGGTACGATGTTTACGTGCTTTTGAACTGTACATCTCGCCACAACTCTTCCAAGTCTTTACTCAGGGAACTTCAAACAGTGAACGAAACAATCAAAGATGACTACAATAAATGCTGTAAAGCTCTGGAAGAAGCTGTGTCAAGTGTCTCCAGGTTGACCAGCTGCAACAGTGAAGAGCTGGTAACCCCCTTAGAAGAGCGAATATTTCGTGCCATTCTTCGGAAAAAACAGAGCCACTCAAAAGATGGGTATGTGAGAGCCCACAACACTCATGGAAGGTCAGTAGCTTTACTACCTGTCCGTTGGCCAGAAGTCCCAAGCAACGTTGCCTCCACAAGAACTATTCGGTCGAGGAGCATTGTACAAGAACGGGCTTTGGTGGAAACCTCCACTACTCGGTGCCAGTCACCACAACAAAAAAACTGAGAGTGCTAATGTACAGAGAACTGCTCTTATTCAAAGGGATAAAGAAAACTACTCTAGATGCGCAGGAATGGCTGGTCTTAGAATTTTTGCAAAATTCACCCTTGAGCAAGCTACCTCTCTCAAGAAGGAATTGCCTTTTGAACTCTGGCGAACAGTCAAAAGGGTTCTTCGTGATGTTGCGGGAAGGGATGTCGTTGGATCAGAAAAGAAATTGAGGCATTCCCTTGAGGAGAAGTACTTCCAATATGAATGCGGTTCTTTTCTCACCAGTGAAAATGGAGATGAAAAAACTGTGACATTTGTTAGAGTAACATCTGTTCATGAAGTTCTAATGAAATACATTCAATAGCTGGAAGAAATTGGAGAAATGGACACCTATGCTAACATACCATCTCAGTGCTTAAAGATTTTGATGTGTGGAGACAAGGGTTCTGGACAAACAAAACTACTAATGACAGTGCTAAATGCCAAGATTCAACATTCTGTGAAGAGAACCAAACTTTTTGAGGGTGCCAAGGACAGCCCAGAATGTATCAAGAAGGTATCTATAGACTATGGTGTGAAAGTTTTACGATATTATAAAAAAACTTTAACAGTACATAAAATACACATGTTCTAAGTGATCAAATGCTATTTTATTACCATATGTATTTTATAACAGCAATAAAACAATGATACCACGTCTTTCTTATCTGTTTTAAATACTGGAGATGTTGAATAAACACTAAGTGTCTTGAAAAAGCTAAAAATCAGAAGCCAACAATATTTCCTCATCAATGTCAGAACAAAGTCAAAACAAGGATGCCAAAGATGTCAAACCATGTTGAAGACCTGTACAGAGCTATCTTTTGCAACTATTAAAGTTGTTTTAGTATTGCAAAGATCATCATCAACACTTGCTTACAATATTCAGCTGTCCAAGAAGTTTGATTTATTGTCAAATTTCCACATTTGTTTCTTTTTTTTTTTATTATTATAATTCTTTTGATAAAGAAATTCTGGTCTTCTTATAATGTAGATACATGTATAAGTATGATATTTTGTTGCTATAGGCTTTTGGGCCAGTAAATGAGCAAACACTTCAGTTACTGCCTTCCATTGCGGAGATGAAAATCCTGCAGCCAGTCACACAGACAACAGCAAAGGCAACAGGCAAGCAATCTATGCTAAGGAAGAAACGCCTTGCACGACGAAGAAAGCGTCGCATGGGGAAGGGAGTGCATGGGATCAAAACAACACGCATCCTAAAGGGGTGGACAGTTCAAGTGGATACAGTGACCTGGAAGAATTCAGATTTGATGACAGCAACCATGCATCCAGTTCACTCTGCAGATGCTGCCAGAAAGCCAAGGAATGTGCTGAGGAAGAAGCAGATGGCAAGAACCCACAGCAACAAACACCAAATCCCATTTTCACTGAGGGGAAGCTCGTTAATGGTGGTGATTGGATGTATCTCTCTGCTCTTCTCCAGTACACTGGCCCCACTGGAGTCCACTTCTGTCCATTCTGTCTCATCAAGCTGAAAGATCTTGCAAAAGGGTGTCCACATGCTCCTATTACCTTGCAAAGATACAAGCAGAGAGATGTGAGACCACAGAGGAAATTCCCATCAGAACCTTGAACAGTATGCATGATCAAGCTGTGAAATATGCTGAGTCTGGCCTACCACGTAACAAGGTTAGCAACTTTCAAAACTGTGAAAATTTGCCAGTGATACAAGGGCAGGGTCCTGTTTTGAAGCATGTGTCAGTAATGCCTCTACATCTCAGTCTTGGAATTTGGTCTTTGTTTTGTTAACATTGCCAATGATCTTGCCAAAACCATGGACAGCCAAATTCGCAATGACTCTGGTTTGGACACTGATGCCATTAAAGAAGCACTGCAACGCCGGACTCACTGCTCAAAGAAAGGAGTAAGCTCCAAGAAGAGTTGGATAAAACCACTCACAACCTCACCTTCATTGAGCACTCAATAGGCAGCATCCAGGAAGCTCATCCAGAGTACCAGGCACGTGAAAGCAAGAAATTGTCCAATCACGACCAGCAAGCTGTGGACGGACGAAAAAAGTTGCGTCAATTAAAGAATGAGAGGCAGTCTACCATCAGCGAGAAGAAGACAGTTGAAAACAGTTTGAAACATCTCAAGCAGGAATTGGCCAGATTGCAAGAAAGGGGCCGTTTGAGAGAAATTTTGACTGTGTCATGGACAGCCTCAATCTAAAGCGGCAAATTTATCACAGTGGTGCGCTCATTGGAAAGGACATAGACACGGTATTCACTAAAGGAAACAATGTGCAAAAAATTGCTGCAGTCTTCCAAAAACAAACTGTTCATCTTAAAGGTGGAGAAGACAAGCAATATGGTGGCAGTGAACTTGTCCAGAAAGTGCAAACTATGCTGTCAAAATATGCACAAGTTCATCATCTAATGGCTTCTTCCAGACCCCTATGTAGGCATGAAGTGGAATTTCTTAAAGTGAGATGTGTGTCATTAGGCAACTGGTTTCCACGTAACTTTCCGGCAGAAAGTTTAAACACGAAGACGCGCTATAAAAGGGAATGCTCCGCCCCCTAATTAGTATTCAAACTGTGAACTGACCAAAATGGCTGCCAACGGTCACAATGCTCTCCGAGAAATTCAAATAAAAACTAACAATCTGCCTTGATTTCCTCTGTGCAAAGAAATGGAATTTCTTTACTGATTATAAAGCATCTGTGAAGTTGTACGCCCGTTTATCGACTTTTTACATCACAGGGAGAACAGCCGTTGTACGATTCAAATTTCGCGCTTCGAACTTCTTCGTCTCCGGGTTCTTCCTCGGCCTTCTGAGCCTTCTATCGCTAGATATGCTAAGAAGCAGTGTTTTCATGATATTATGCGCGGACATCTAAATTGTAATTGCGCAAAAATATAATGTAACATTGTGTCGAGCAACGAGAGCTACAATTATCGCTCGATCAACGCTACAGCGATAGTTGTTGCTTCCGTTTCTCTTCGGCAACGACTATTTGCTTTCCTGGATTTGTTTTTCTCGATGTGGCGACCAGTAATCATTCTACAGCAGGGAGGAAACGTCGATCGGCTGAAGAACGCCGCGGGTTATAGTTTTCAGTCGATCAACATCAAGCTGAGCTGCAAGAGAATCATTTCATGGCGACTTTTTGACGGATTTTAAAATTTAGTAGACGGAATATCGACAAGAATTTATCGCTAGATGTGTTCGGTGGGATCTGACGGAGTTCTGACCATTCTGAACGTATTTATCGGGCTTTGAGCTAAGGCCGTTGGCAATCGGAAACTCCAGCCGAGTTGTTTTCACACGGATTCCCTTCCGTGTAAAGCTGGCTAAAATGTCTCAAAATCCCACCAGAGACACAGGTAATCCGGGTAAGCGTTAATCTAGGCTTTACTTTATACAATATTAAAATCGTTTACTTGCGGTCTTGTGAAATTTCCATGTATATTTGCGTCGGCTCGGGCGCCTGTGTCGAAAATTTATTTTGAAGTGGCAAGACGTTAACCTTTTCTGTATACCGATAACCTCAGCATCACATTCCTCCATCATTTCAACATCTGAATTCTTATATTTACAACGGTATATCCTGAACTCTACAGATTCACACGTATAATGGCAAATGACGGAACAATTTTTATTTCACAGAGAGATCCCATAAGAGCGTCCGGCACGGACGGCGGCTGATTGACAACTGAAGGCGAGAAACCTTAGGCACCTCTCCTTTTATACCGCGTATTCGTGTTTAAAGCGGAAATTTCATATTCTGACTTATCATGTGCACAAAAAAGCAAAACAGGAAGGATCAGTCGGCATGGAATCAGAACCTGTAGGTGAATCAATCCACCCACTTGTGAACAAGATGAAGAGAAGATATGACAACATTCACAGTTTGCAGAACCAGCTTCCATTAATTTGCAAGAGTCAGTGCCTTCTGAGTGACCCAACAGTCCCTGACTACCGCAAGACACACAAATAATTTGTACTGCAAGAACTGCAAATAAGAATACAATCTGTGTGATGTATATACTGTACAGTACTGAGACATTTTTCATTTACGACCAAACTACATAATGAATAATTAAGTGGTTCAGAAGCGCGCATAGCGTAACTGGGAAAGTTTTGTTGCATTTATAAAAGAGTCACTTCCAAATGCAAAAATAAAAGTGCAGCCCGAATTTGCATTTTCAGAAAGAAGGGTCTGTATCCGACAAAAGCTTTAAATGCAGCCACAGGAACAGTAAATAAATGGACCAAATTGGAAAAAAAATATTACGAGACTAGGTGAACGATACCATGGAGAACTATGTGCCGATTGGACATTTCGTAGACATTTTCTACATGAAGAGAGAGAATGGTTCTATGTGCAGATTCCTCAAAACAGCATATTTTCTGCTCACCTCGTGCGAAGCACTGATACTTGCAAACCATCTCCATACGGACCAAAACCACATCGTCCTTCCACAGATTTTAGTTTGGCCACATGAAAAGTACATGGAAACTATTGCGAACGTCTGCAAGTGTGAAAGTCTAATCAAAATGGCAGCTATTCGAAACGCGGAAAGAAAGTCGACAATAAAAGACACAAGATTGAACAGAACTCACCTTAATTCAAAGTAAATCCGAGGCAATATTTCTTTCTCGACTAGGTGATGCAAACATGTCGGTGTAAACGATGCAAAGAAGTCCTCTGAGACTGTCCATGTGCAAAGAAGCTGCGTGGTTCTGTGTTTGGATCGCCGCCAATAATGACCCAAACGAACTGCGCAGATGGATTTCACTGAACTTACATGACCACGAAAGTCAGCGTATGCTTTGTAAAATATCTAAAACAGCTCTGATCGCGAAAAAATTCTTAGGAAGTAAAGTTCTACGTGCAAATAATTTGAAAATTGTTTAATGATGTGAACGACTTCCAGTTCCAAGATTGCGAGCTTCCGACGACTTTCAATCGGAGAACTCAACGAACAGTTGATCAATGAATACTCGGAGTGTAGAGCGCATGTGCAGTTTCAACACATTCATTGCGCTGTGCATTTTTTATGAGGGCTCATTTATTGTTAGTTTGTACTGAGCTTTCGCGAGCGAAACGGCCGTGGCCTGTTGGTATTCCAAATCTAACTAATATAAACCAAAACCAAAGTAATCATTTGTTCATTCTAAATCGACCTGGTCTGATCTTGGTTTTGAATTAGTTAAATCATCTCCATAGCAACAGGAGCAACTTGATTTTCCAGGTTAATGGCACCCTTAAAACAATCACATATTGAAGACCAAATCGCTCTTGCACCGTGTCGAAAGTTCTCGTTAAAAATGAAGTAAACATAAGGGTTTATCGCAGCGTTGCTGTAGGCCACGTACCACAACTTCAATCGAGTGGCTTTGTTTGTTATTATGCCACAACTTTTGCTGCCACGACGCGAAAGGCAATCGAAATACAGCGATGACACAGGCATCCAGCACAAGAAAAACAAAACAACAATTGTTATTAACATCAACACAATTTTGCGATTCATTTTTTCTCTGGCCTCTTGGTTCCCTGGGGGCGATGTTCGCAGGTACAAGTTAATCCCAATAGCCATGTAAAGAAGGAGAATTGTGAATAAGGGGAAGAAAATAAATGCCAAAAACATAAATAGGTAATAAGCTTGAAGCGCGGAAAAGCTTGACGTGCTAACATAGCACAATGGTTGACCCTCGTGCTCTTTGAGTACAGAAAGGAAAAGAAGAGGCCATGATACCACAGCACCAATAATAATAATGACAATAATAACCACTCGAGCTTTTCGGAGAGTGATGATCCGCTTAAAGGGAAAAAATACCAACAAAAATCGATCCACTGCAATGGCCGATAAACTTCCAGTTGACCAGGAAATCAGAAACATCCACATAAACTTCTGGATCTTACATCCTATAACTCCTGTAAGCCCCTCAAAAGGCAAGCTGAACAAATTGACAGCTGTTATTAGTCCGTCACTGATAGCTATGCTGACAACGAAGTGGTTGTTCGGTGTTCTCATGCGTTGATTTGCTTTTTTATAGACTACAGCTATGATCAAACTGTTGCCAACGAGTGAGAGAACTATGATCACGCAATACACAGCACGTCCGACATGGTTGTGCACTTGAGATCCTTGAGTTGACAGGGAACTGTTCGAGAAATTGCTCGAATTACTCATCACACCAAGTTTCCTTGTCTTTTTTGCCTCTCGTTGACTGTATCTTCGATATTTTTCTGGTTTCTGATGATCGTTTCTTTTTCTGCTTCTTTCCTTGTTTACTATAAGTTTTTCTACCAGTTTTATCCTTGAGTGGCTCAGTTTTGTTTTACATCTGCGCCCTTCGCAAAGTTTTACTTTACTTTATAAATATAGCTCGACTTTTTAAGCTTTTCGTTTGAATTGAATTGACATTTTATTAAAATATCGACAGGATTGCTAATATTTTTCCTCTCATTAAAAATCATGTTGTTTTAGGCTTTACAGTATGCCTGTTTTATTAACACTTCACAACGCAATTTCGGTTTGGTGGCCGTGCGTACTTTAATATGATTGAAAGATAAACATTAATCGAAAAGAATGCGTATTTTTAATGTGGTACTTGTCCCATGTAATAAAAATAGTATTTCAATTTGTCGGTTCATTACCTTTCCATTGCAATTGCTCAAACGAGGGTGTTATTAATTTAGAGAGCAGTATGGATTGATTTCGGGGATGTCGTACTTCACATGAGCCGAACTCAATGCAAAAGAGCAAAAACCGTTGATTGAGCTAATTTGCATTGAGTTCAGCTCGTGTGAAGTACGGCGTTTGACCCGGGCCGAAGTAGCCCAAAAACAAACAAATCTTCATAATGCGAGTCTCCATTAACCTTTACTGCCTGCAAGAAAAAATAAGCACCTGTGTGCACCATGTGTCTATTGCATTTTTTCTTCTATTTTTTGAATAAAGAAATGGCATTTGCCATATGCCCCTCTTGCACCACAAGATAATTTGTGATGTATTTCCGTTAGCTTGAATCAGGGCCCGCTGCCAAAATGTCGAGTCGCATCTGTGTTCACGCTAAACTGTTGTATAAGAAACGATTTTTTTCTGGGGAAACTGGGAAAATTTAAGAATAGGGAAAACGCACACACTTAATGCAGGAACAGTGGGAATGATGGCCAGACATCGAAGGCATTTCACAGATCAAAACTCGGATCAGCTCAAAGAAGCACTTGCGTTACCTTGACTCCGAGAGCGTCGCGAGGCGAGGCTGAACTGCTGGAGAAATATAGGTTCCCGGAGATGAAGGTGCTTGAGGATGCAGTAGCCATTGATAGGAAATATGACTATTCACTTGCCATTGGCGGTTTTTGTAAACATTTCACCCCGCAGCCGTCCAAATAAAATTAGTAACGACAAACAGAACTAGGCTCAAGTAAAGTATATATTTATTTTAACTCGTACGCGAATGACCAAATGGAAGATTCATAGGTGCTTCACATTTTACGGTCAGCTCTGTCGACTGAAACATCGACACAAAATAATAACTGGTCGACTTACGTACCGTTGCAACGTGTTGTCATATTGTACACAGTTCATCAGGAAAATCGGGCAATGCACAGTACTGGCCAGAACCTTTCATTCGAGCGTTTTCAACACACATATTTCCAAAAACTGTGATTTGAGACAAAATTAACAAGGGGCTTTAGTTTCCCCAAAAGGGGCTCGATGTTGTTCTGCGTATCCTCCGCGTCAAGCGTCCGCAGCTTTCCCTCGGCAAGGCAACTCGTCGCTCTAACTCCGTATCGGTTCAGTTGACGCCAAGTTCGTCGATTCACAACACTGAAGTAACCTTTCGTTTGACCGGTTTGACACATATTTCGAAAGCTGTGGCAAGTTATCCTGGTAATCTTGAAGCAATTCATGTGAAATATTCACTAACCTGATCGCCTCGCTGAAAACGCCGTGACTTCATGGGTTTCTCGTGATCACGAGCTTGTCACGAACCAGCCTTCGCCCCCCTGTCATTGTTTCCTCGACCAATGGTGAAGTTCGTGTACAATCGGTATTCCAGTGCTTCCTTTCATTTGTCCCGAATATCAACGCGCGATCATTTATCGATTCTTACATCACATTTTACATTACACGACCGATAGCATAGTGTCTACGCTTCTTCGAAGCTGTAGACACATAAAACGACAAGAAACTGTGTCATTTAGCTTTCGTCGGGTGTTACTTGAAGCACAAATCGTCGGCGTTTGGTTAGTACGAATAAAGAAGGCAAATGTAATGGCGGATCCGGGGAAGGGGGAGGTAGTGCATCGGTTGGGGAGGAGTGACTCCCATATAAAGAAGACAGAGATGCTCGTCGGGGATGTTCGCTTTGACCCTTAAGAGGTACTAAATTTGCGTTGTTCAAGAATATTTTGACCCCTAAAGGTACCAAATTTATGTGATTAAGTGACATTGTCCACTGATAAAATTATGTGACAATAAGCTTGTGCAATGATAGAAGTTTTCTTTGGTGGCGTAAAAGATCCATTTGACGGACAAAAAAGTCTTAAGCAGTGGAAACTAGTAAAGTACTTAACAACGAATATTAGAAAATCAATATTACGCAACGACGCTGTTCCAGGTAGGCTCCGCCTCGAAGGAGGGCAAGGGCCTGGTTGTAAACAACTTAATTGGGTTTTCACACTTTCCAGGGCAGGTACGAGCTAAACAATGAGGTTAATTCCAGAAATGTAAATCTACGCTAAACTTAGGTAAACTAATCAAGTAACGAACACTTTCAAAGTTCCGGCCAGTTGTAATCGGCCAAAAGGCGTAAGATCATTAGTACGAACGGTAAAGAAGATTTACTTACTTGATTGATTCCAGTAGCAAATGGACATCATGCATGGGAATTGTAAATTATCTGGCGGAGTAGTTTTAATCAAACACAATATCTAAAAGTGCCCCGCGTTGATGCCTGTTCAGCAAAAACTAGGTATTTAATTTAATAGTTTACAATATTAATCCAGCCTGTGCTGCATTACTTTTCTGTTGTTGTTCTTCTAAAATGCATTTCTTCTAACAGCCAAATTTCTAGTCGGTCTGTTGTACTGCAGAGCTATTATCACCGAGGTTTTGGTAAATTTGTGAAGGCTGTTTGACAAGCTTATGTCAAAGTTGAAAAATCTTGTGAAATCAGCCAACTAAAACACATTCGTCAAAAATTATGAAAGGTTCAAGAAAGGTAACGGGTCTTTTGTCGATTCTACTGGTTTTTTCTTTACCAGCGCTGTTCGCCAGCCTCAATCCAATTGCTCGTGCTAAGATCACGAGGAAAAGGCGCCTCCAGTTACGTCTAATCCGTGCAATTGAAATGATTCGCAATTCGCTAGCTTATTGCACATATGCGTGCACCTCTTGCCAGAACTGTGTGTGTCAGGTACGACTTTTTAGGCCAGGTACCTAAGGCAATGACGAAATAATTATCGACTAGCGTCTCCGCCAGTGTTTTTACTGACATTCGGAAGAAAAAAAAGATTTGAACGAAGCAATATTTGTACGTTATTACTACTACTACTGGAAGTGTCATGGGCTTTTCTTTTGTTCTTTTTGATGTATTCATGGAGATTACCCTCGGGACATTTAGCTTGGGAAACTGCGGTTACATATTCGGAAAGTGTTTCCCGTGGTAAAAGTGCCTAAACCCACGGTAAAAGGGCTGTGTGTAACCACAGCTAATAATACGCTAAGAGTAGGCTTGTATAAATCATGCTTGTAAAATGGCGAATTATGTCTGCCGGCAGTGCTCGTAAAAACCGTGAATTATGCTCAAAATTATGCTCGGGGAACAAAATTATGCTCGATTTATGCTCGGTACGAGTAGTGAATTATGCTCAAAATTATGCCGGCATAATTTATTCAAGCCTAGCTAAGAGTCCGTCATCCGTCTGTAGGCTCTTTACCAGGCCTCCTCATCATAAAAAAAAATCCCCGGCAAGGCCCCGCTTGTATAAACATATTCATTTTAGCAGGGTCGGGGATTTTCTGTCCAAACGGCAAATATCAAGAGTTGGCACTTTATACTTCGAGGTGGTCTACTTTACTGTGCTTGCATCTCATCTAAAATTAAAACGCAGCGAATAGTGAAGCACGTTAAATTATATATGAACATTATATTGCTTCTGAAAATCATTTAGCTTGAAACTTGATACCGTATTAGATGTGAAACAAATTAAAAAAGCCTAACCCTAACAGCAATTAAATAAACGCCTTGTTCATAATTATAGTGTGATGCAGGTGTTTGCTTTGAATGTGACCACTACCCGGCTTTGCCAATATGCCTCCTCCATGTGATATATCACTCACGGCATGGTGCATATCAATATTGATTTTCTAACACTCGCGTTCGATAAAGTGAGTCTTTAAAATCTGGTAGGCTCGACGAGTAAGACTTTGTCGAGGCGAAGGACAATGAAGGTTCCGGCATTTGATGCCAGTGCTTCTTTTTACGTTTCGTTATTGCTGCAGGTACTGCATTTGACTAAAGGTACGTTTTGGAAACCTTTTTGCTTGCAAATTTTGTATCAAATTACCAAATAACTGCAACGCAGCCCTAAATACCTAAAAATCGCTTTGTTATGGCTTAACGAGTTAGTAAGTTCCCTTGTTTACAACGTGACTTCAAATAATACGTTAAGATTGCCAAAGTAAAAAGATGATTTACCAAATAAAAGTGGCTTAAGATGAGAAATAGAAACCAGCAAATAAATGCATTCTTAGGCTTGGTGTTCAGGATGGAAGGCATATTAGGAAAGCACAAGACTTATTTTTGCACTAAAAACAAACTCGACGAAAGAGTAACCACAGGATCGGAATTTTTCGGCTTCCTCGTTTTTACAATTTTGATTGCTCGCTTGTGAAAAACAGTGAAATAAAATCTTGGGGAACTTCAAACCCGCGCCACAGGGAGCGAAGAAAGAACTAGCACTTGAGTAAACAATTGACCTGGCACTATCAACCGAGAACCGTTCTCTTCGGATTTGGCATTTAGAGGAAACAAATCTGCTTAGAAAAGATGTCGTGTTATCTAGAGCACTCATTAACTGTAATTATGCAAGAACATTTGCCTAAATTTCATGCATTGCTCAAAGAATACCCTGGTCCGAGGTTTTCGGAGCTGCTCGCGGACTGCTTCTATTACTAGTGGCACGTTTTTTTTGGGGGTGTTACTTCGATTTAACCCGAACAGAATATTTCGGAGGTTCGTTTTGATCATCTTTGCTTCGTGAGATTGATTTTGCGACATGCTACAGCATATCATCCAAAGCGTCGCGCAAAAATTTGATTTTTGTTTTACATAAGTTTTGAATTTGAGTATATTTTTGTGGCCTTGATGCTTTTTCGCGCACGGTTTTCTCCGGTTTATCCGGGGGATAACCAAAACAGTCATGAAAACTAAAAGCATCGCACACAGCCATTATTTGCAAATTGGCAGGTGGATATGGCAGATTATTTCTCTTACTTGATTCGATGAAATTTGAATTTTGGTTAGTCCACGTTCGCACTTGCTAAATTTAACGAAATAGAATGTCGGTATATCTACAGGTTTTCAAGTGCGACCGCGCATTTTGGCGCCGACGACCATTTTGTAAGTCGATACCGAACTTTGCAGAAGCCTTCGTCTTGCTCTGGGCACCTAGCTGCCATTAACTACCCAGTATTAATAGTTGGAACGCGCCGATATTAACTTTTCTACTCTCCTCAGTGATTAACTTCATTTTTTTCCTTCAGTTCCTCGCCATACACATTGTATCGATAACATGGCTTTTGCCGATAACTTGGGTGCGTTCGATTGAGTCTATTCCGGAATAGGAATAGCTAAAATGACCCAAAGTTTTGCTTTTTCTAGAGGAGGTTTTGTTCGAAATTGTTTTAAAACCTCCATGCTTGCATTTTGAACAGATCCCGATACATCCCAACCTTAAATTAGTTTCAAATCAAACAATGTTACCAATCAACAACGCTATTCCTATTGCGGAATAGACCCAATCGAACGCGCCCTGAGTAAGAAGACTCCGATTAATATTATTACTTATCACTACATCGCTCACACATTTTGCCTTGGAATATAATTTATTTACTGAACTTGGAAATGAAAGTGGTTTTTATAATTTATATATATATTTAGCTTAGGACTACACTGAACAAAAACTGCGGGTGAAAGTATCACTAGCTCAGCGTGATCAGAGGTTGCCCATGGTAGCTGAAAATAGTTTCGAAACCGTTCGACGAGGATGTCAATTTTTAAATTCAGATTTAAAAGGTTCTTGATTACTCAATAACTCAGAAAGCTATCTGTCCAACATTTGGCCCAGTGATACTTTGCTATATTTACCAATTCGAGAAGATCCACATAATTAATATCTAAAAAAAAAATATCTAAAAACTAAGAAACGACATTTCATCGTATTTACTGAGTTATTGGTAAGTAAGAACAGGATACAGGATAACTTGGTTGGACGAGACGATTTGATCGAGAGTTATTTTCGCCTGGGCTTAACTGCGACTGAATTATCATGTTCCTGTTGATGGTGCACAGTATGAATCTCAGCCGACGACAACTTAAACGAATCTTACGTAGGAGAGGTCTGAGGAGAAGGGATGCAAGTAATGTAGATGAAGTTTTCGATGCTCTTGGTGAAGAACTGAATGGCAGTGGTCGTTTTATTGGTTATCGTGCAATGCATCAGCGACTAACAGTCGAGTGTGGTTTATCAATCGGTCAAGATGTCGTACGCCGCGCACTGCGAATTGTTGACCCTGAGGGTGTGGAGAGGCGATTACGAGGGAGATTGATGAGAATAAAGTACAAAACAAAAGGCCCCAACTATTTATGGCATATAGATGGATACGACAAACCAAAACCTTTTGGCTTATGCATACATGGCGCTATAGACGGATACAGTCGGTGTATCCTGTGGCTTGAAGTTGGCCCCTTAAAATAATGATCCTACCATTGTTTGTCAGTACTATCTGGACTGCGTAAAACAACTAGGGGGCACTGCAAGCATTATCAGAGGAGATCGAGAAAATGGACATATTGCTGCAGTGCAGCGATTCTTATAGAAGTGATGCCGTAGACGATTTTTCCGGGGAAAATAGCTTCAAGTTTGGTGCATCGACATCAAATCAACGCATCGAAGCGTGGTGGGGAATTCTCCGAAAACAATGTTCCGACTGGTGGATAAATTACTTTAAAGATCTCAGGGACGTTGGGCTGTATTCCGACAATAATATAGTCCATAGAGAGTGCTTGAAATTCTGTTTCTTTGGAGTCCAACGAGAGGAATTGCATCGCGTGGCGAAATTGTGGAATGTCCATAGAATGAGACCTTCAAGAAACGACTCACCCCCTGGTCGACCAGACGTTCTTTACTTTATTCCTCAGGCAACCGGCACTCGGGATTACCTGACCCCATGTAACCTCGACGACATTAATAGGGACCTTAAGCACCTGGCGTTTTCGCTGTGACGGCGACGCCATGACCGAGTAAAACTGGACCGAGATCATTTGCGCATGCGATTTGTGGTTCACGTGGCGTCATCGTCACGCGGCGGCGACGTGAAAACAGGAGTTTTGGCGTTGTGGCGAAAACGTGAGTATATTTCATCTTTTATGACAGTGTTTTATTTAAATTTCGCATGGCTTTTGGTTCCAATGTGCTTTGAAATTACTCTTAAACGTTTCTTATTGTCTTGTACAATTTATTTTGCGAAGTGTTCACCAAAAATTGTTCTGTTCTTTTGCACTGTCTAGTCACCTTCCATCACCTCAAAATCACAATCGTAAGTATCTATAGTTTGTTTTACGCCGATTAGTTTACCCTTGTTTACTTCACATTCCCTAATCTTTTGAATTTCGATGTTTGCCCAGACACTTGTAGGTTATAGCTTGTTTTGATTTATGAATTCTTTTAAGTACCAGAAATGCTCAGACTTCGATCGTCAAATCGTTCTTTGTAGACCGATGGAATGGACAGAACAGAAGGATATTTTGTTTTTGGGAGAAGTCTTGGTGTCTGACCTATTCGAAACAAGGAAAGGAAGCCCTGAGCGAGGGAAGGCTTGGAATGTTATTGTCACACATCTCAACAACTTGAATTGTCCCATATTCACTGTGAACAAGCGTTCGCTACGAGATAGACTAACTCTGCTGTAGGCCAAATTCAAGGCTAAAACTAGAGACGAGGAAAAAGCAAGCGGAATGAGTCCTGTGCAGAGAGAAGTCGATACACTGTTGGAAGAGATATGTGTCAAGGAGGAGGCAAGTTGTGCAAAATCAGTCAGTAATAGAAACAAAACAGTCCAAGATAAGGCTTCTACACAAGACATTCGTCAGAAAGCTATGGAAAGCATGGGGGAGACACTCAAGAGAAAACAAAACAATGGAGTTAATTCATCAAAAAGAAGAAGATCCACTCATGATGCATTAGGGGTTTTACAGGAAAAGGCCAAACTGGACACGTCCTTGAGGAGAGAAGAGCTGGAGTTGCGGAAAAGGGAAGAGGCAAAAAGCACCTTGTTGGTAGAGCAGCAAAATCAAATGCAGCAAGAGATGCTCAAACTTATCCAGCAACAACAACAAGAGCAACAGAATCAACAGCAACAACAACAACAACAACAACAACAACAACAGCAATTGCAGGCAATGCAAGCCATGTTTCAGCAATAGCAACAAATATTGACACTGTTTGAAAAATTTGCTTCCAAGTAGGATTGTTGTACTCTTGGTTTCAGTGCTGTTTACTATTTCAAGAACCCATCTGACATGTTCATCATTTGTTGTGGTTTGTTTTTAGGTTGTTGTTTGCATCATTTCACAGCACACAGTTCCATTTATTTCCACATACGTTATTGTCTAATTGTCTGATATACTGCAAGACATATGCAGTGGTTTATCTTATACTGTTGATCTTGATCAAACTTTGAAATTACAGTATTTTTTCAAAACTCTTTGATGGAAGCATCTTTGTAAAACTTTAACAATGATGAAGTGTATTACACATTCACTACAGCAAAACCCTGGATTGCTTCTGAAAATTGAAGGCTGAGGTGACAGATATTTCCAGTTTGTATGTGTGTGGGTTGTTTTCGTTTTTTTTTTTTTTTTTTTTTTTTTTTTTGGGGGGGGGGGGGGGGGGGGGGGAGGTGTAAGAGATGAGGAGGTTCAGAATCAAACAAAATAATCACGAAGACCTGGGGGCTCCAAAGCAAAAAAGTTGGAGGTTTGGTTACCATAAAGGCAGGTTAGGGCATTCCGGAGTAGTGCGCTGACTATGTACATTTTTCCTACACTGCTCAGTCCAATTTTCAAGTTCTTTTTGAAATCCATAAACTTGAAGTAATTAATGATGTCTCCAAATAGCCATTCGACTGACATGCGTGTGGAGCTCATGGATGCATTGAACATCTCCATCTCAGGAGTGACTGCTGCTCCTCGAAATGGTGCTTGAAGGTGGACCCTTAATGGGTATGCTGGGTCTCCATATATACACATGGGTTGACCCAGTGTTGAAAAGGCATGTCGCTCGAGATCTTGTAAGAGACTGGAATCTGCCAGTATACCAGCATCATGCCTTCTGCCCTCTGAAAATTTAATACCAAAGGATTATGCCAAGCAAAGCTGTAAATACCTGGGGTGTAAGTGATGTTAGGTAAGTGGTGATAAATAGCCAGTGTTGCGATGGTAGGAAAGGCATTATGGTATTTTGTCCAAACATTTTGACTACACAAATATAAAATACACATCACCCCTGAATCATTGTCGTCTGATGTACTGGATAGAGACTTTATAGTGACAAAGTTGAGATTTCAAAAATGCAGCCTTTGTACCAAGTATACTGTTTTCCCAGACATTTCTAGGTGGTATATTTTAATCACTATAATTTCACTGAAAACTTAAAACCGTGTTGTAGACAAATAGCTGGTAAACTTACCAACTGGGCCATACAGGTTTGCAATTAAGCCATTTGGGAGGGCCACGGATTGGAATTTCAAGGCGTGCACTCTTTTGTGGCCGTTGTACACGATTCTTTGCTGTTCGCCTGGTCGGAAAATGGGTCGGACAGTCCCATCCACGAACCCGAAACAGTTGTCGAGCGCAGCTCCTTTCCCGTGGATTACGTCGGCATACACTTCCAAAGACCGGGGGTTTAACAAGGCGTCATTCCAGCGAGTTAGAAGATGTCCATGAGTGTCATAAATGTAATCAAGGACATGATTCGTGATCATGCTTATCACAGGCACTGGTCGGCCAAATCGTGGCACCATATTACCGTATCTGCACGGATAAGCAAGTCTCTTTAAAAGCATGCACAGCCCCTCCATACCATCAGCAACACTTCTTTGGTGCATCTTGAATGTTACTGGAGTCGACAAGGCTTCGGCGAGAGCAAGAAGGTCTCGTTTTTCAACCCTGAATTCTGCTTTACACCCTGCTTCATCCATTTCATCGAGGTCAAATCGAAAAAAATCATCGAACGGGAAATCTGGATTTTTGGACTGAAATGTTTCATATAGAACCAAAAACTCTTCATCGTGGTAGTAGAGAAACAGAATCTCACGGAATTCCTTAAAAGTACTCATTTAGACAGTCGCAAAAAGCACGTCGGCGTTGCCGTCGCGGTGCCTGCTTAACCTTTTTTATTTGGCGCCATCACGGCAACGTTGGACCCAGGCTTCACCCGGCCACCCACGTCGCCGTCACAGCGAAAACGTCGGGTGCTTAAGGTCCCTAATATTGCTGAGCACATGTCCTGCGATCAGCTTCCACCTGGAAGGTGTACCCCGGTTTTTAAAGGCAGATTTGCGCATGGACGGAACAGAATATGGCTATGCCCCAAACACATGACTAAGCGCTCACTTTGTATGTTGTGCTTACTCGCTTGATTGAGCAATTTAGATGGAATCTTTGAGAAAGGCGGGTTTTGGGGTGCTCAGGGCTTCTCTAACCTACCCTGGTGTTCTTCTATTCCGAACGTTGAAATTGAGCCGCTGAGCGTCGAAAAGATAGCCGTGAAAAAAAGAAAAAACAAAACAAAAAAAAAGGACTGGCTTTTCTATTTTTCTTTATTACCCCAGTGTGAAGCACTCTGATTAATTTCTTTTGAGTTTAAATAGAAACACAGAGGAGTGAACACATTTTGCTGTAGAAGACTGACAATGAACATAGTTTTAATTAAGCTTAGTGTTTTGGTGAACGGCATTGCTGTCTGCTTGTTTGATTCAGCAATACTATAAAAACATATTTTTTGCATTAATTACATGCTGTCCTGCTGATTACAATGATCACGCACTCTTCTATGAGCCCTCCTGGCGCAGCTTGTGTTTCCATAAATATGTTCCGAGTGCAAGAATTAATAACAGCAACATATCAACAAAAATAACAAAAATGTACAGGAACAACAAACATGTCCCAGTATTAACCGGACTGGATGGTGTTCGTATTTTATTTTATTTTATTTTTTTGCTAAATTACGGGAGATATTGAAAATTATAACATAGTCGCGATATAAGCCACGTTCCTATTGGTCGAAGAGCGTGCTCCATAACTTTATCTTGCACGCCTGTGCTCAATAATATGATGTGAGTAAATGCCGCTTCCTTTTGACTTTTTCTAGCTTTCCTCGTTTATAAATTAACAGAAGCTTTACAACTAAGAAGAAAATAGCTTTATTTTCCGAAGAAATTTGTACTACATGAAGTCAAACCGGCACCCAAAGGAAATCAGCAATCAAGTCTGAAAAATTCTGTATTTCAACGGTCGGCAAAGAAAATTGTAGGAATCAAAACTCACCTATTTCTCGACGACTTAATTCTCATGGACAGTGAAATTCATCACAGCAAAGATAAATATCCGTCAAGCCTTCAATGGCTTTGAAATGAAACGGCGTTCATTCATTCCGAAAGCCGCTATACTTGCAGTGTTTCCAGTACAGTTTGCTGGCAGCTCGAATAACAAACAAGTCCACTCGGCAAACATTTCTATCTCTTTCGTTCACATTCTTCACTTTGCTTTTCCAGACCCGCATTGTCTGCCATAGTTCAAAGTAAATCTCACATTGTTTGGAAGCGGCGACTTGAATTTCCTGGGTTCATCTTCAACAATGTGCCCGTTCAAAACATTTACATCGTCACAAATTCTAAAGTCACCGCAGGCTGCTGGCTTTCACCACGCCAGGTTAACAGTACTTTCAGTGTTTTCGTCAATTAAATGACATCTTTTTCATCGACTCTAATCAACTTTTAGATGACAGAAATGTTAGTAAGTTGTGGCGTATTTTCAATCAGCCAATGAGAGTTTGTTTTTCCTTCAGCGCGTCGAAAGAGAATTTTGCATTCAATCAGAAATGAATATTTGTTTTCGCTCATAATTTCGTGTGCCTATGTTATAAAAGAATTGTTTCATGCTTTTAGCTGTGCGTCTATCGCGTTATGGATGCACTTGGGAAGTTTCCCGCGTGCATCCAAAACTCGATAGACGCACGCTAAGCATGAACCAATTCTTGGTAGGCAGTAGGAGGACTGCCCCACAAGTGTGTCCAACTGTGTATCCTCAAGCTAATTTGCAACAAAAAGAAGTGTTTGGCACCCAGAGCACATTCAGTCCCACACAAAACCTAACAGAAATATTGCTTCATTAGCGAATGGGAAATTGAAATAACAGGAACAAGGAGTCCTGTAAACCAGCTAATCTAAATGCAAACAAAAAAACAAGAAATTAATAATAACTGTCAAATAACGCAATCCTGTCCTCACAGAAATGTCTCAGTATTCACCGGATAAAATATTGTTCATTTCTCCACGAAACTGCGGGATTGATATGTAGTAGGTAGTTAAAGGACTGCCTCACAGGTGTGCGCAATTAGGCGTCGAGCTGCGCCGTCAAGGGTAGTAAACGCTACGGTAATGTTTTGCACACACAGCATGTTAAATCCTGTGCAAAAACTTTGTCAGCTTTTCCTCGTCTAGGCCTCGTATGTATCGTTTGAGGTAGGAAGTGGCATCTCGTTGGGCGTTGTTGGCCGGATCTGCAAGGAGCATTGCCAAGACCTTCTTGTTGATTGGCTTGCATTTCTCGTATAACAGCTCTACGAGATGGGGAGACGACAAGTGCTGCTTCAGTGCACTGCATGGTGGGCGCCAGCTATCGAGAACGTACTGTGGAGACTGGATTATTTCTTTGTGCGCAATCTCCAGAACAACTCTTAACCTTATTAGGCCGGGGCATTGTTTTACAGCCGAACCTATCCAACAAGTCAACCCATTCATCGGACTGTTCATCAGTCAATTCATTACTCAGGGATAGACGAATCAATTCCTTTTCGTCTTTGCTAACATATGCCAGGAAAGATTTTAAGAGCATTTCACTCGTTACTTCGTCTTCTCCAAAGAGCGTGGCCGCGACGAATGCCCTGCTAAGCTTGACAGGGAAAAACTTCGTTTGTTCATACCCTTTAACAAGGATTCTACCAATGGATTCCCATTCTGGATGCTGGAAGTCATGTCTGATGACTGGAACTCTCTCATCCTCACCATTTGTGCACGAGTCGTAGAAGGAGTTCCAGAACGCTGAAAGTGCATGCAGGAAAATGCCATTATTGTCTAATCCCTCCTCTTCGTCTCCAAAAGAATTGACCATGACAACAGTCACTGCAGGGAAATTCATTATTGACTCGTCCTAAAATGGTTGATCATGTCGGCTAGTACGTTTACTCTTCTCACTGTTAGGACCCAACAACACAATGACAAAGGAAAATAGAAACGAATGTCAAAATATTAATAGAAAAGAAAGTAACGCTCAATACCATTCTTTGGTATTGAGTCTAATCCAGAGAGGTTTCAATTGAAACTTTAACTGCTTTTCGGCTGCTGTTTGGTCATAAAATGTACTGTACCTGGGTAGGAGATCCTTTCTGTCATCCCATATACTTTCCTCGTTTTCGTTTTCGTTTTCGTTTCCGTTCTCTCTGGTACTCTCCATTCTTTATAAAAACGAGAAACAGACAGTTAGGTATTTGTGACGGGTAAAGTACCATTCATTAGTTGAAATCTTTGACGCTGACACTTTCAGTGATTTTTTTAGTATTATAATTACTGGTTGATTTGGAACTTTAACTGTAATTGATACTAGCTACGCTGAGCAAATTTTAGAGAGTATCGCAGCATATACCTTAAGTGATACTTGTGAATTCACTATTACTACTCTCTGCTTTCTCCTGAATTTCTGATATCCTTGTACTGAGTAGGTCTCTCTACTAAGTTAAGACTTAATTCCACTTATCTGTTTGTTGGTGCTTCACCTTGCCTGTTGTGAGAAGATTGTGATCAATGAAATTTTGAAATACTACATGCTCGTTTGTATGTTCATTGAGTTCGATAGCGTGTACCGTAATTGTCAAGCAGTGTACCACCCTTTTCACAGTCCAAATAAACAATACTGTTTTCCATGGACAAAAGTTCGAAATTAGTCAGAAGTGTTCACTTCTGGAAAATTAGGCAGTATCAATAAACCTTTAAGGCCGAGGTGACATTACCCAATATTTATACACTACACAATAGATTTTCTTTTCTCAAATAAGGAGTAGCTGTTTTCAAGCATTCAAGTCACTCTTGGGAAATGTTCAATTTTAGAATATTAAATGTATCAACATGTCAAAAATTAAAATAACAAAAAGTCACGTATATAGATCGATTACACTCTCCACTAGCCTGGCACCAACCTTTGATCGTCTCCTTGAAGCAGAACACTTGGTGGCTTTTCTTCTACAGCATCAAGTACAAAGGATTCCTTATGTGGAAAAGTAGTGGTGGGCCAAGGTATTTTCAGACATCTGCTCACCACAAAAGCTGGCAATGGAGCACACCATGGAGTCAAGCTTCCCAAAGCTGTTATTGGGAAAGAAGGTATTCTTTGCAATTTGAAGCAAGTCTGCCCGCGTGGCTTTGATGGGAACGTCGACTTCAAGAGTTCCCCCTCCTCTCATGAAACGAACAGGGACGTACTTGCCCTTTTTCTCCGAGTAATGCATCAGGCCAAACTGCACCTTCCTAAATTTTGATGCATTTTCTTTTGCAGGTCGTTTACCACTGGTAAATGGATGGCGCCTGTCTTTTTTGGACCTTTTCGCATGACCTGTCAGAAGTTCTTCGAGAAGTTTCTTCTTCCTATCCTCGCTACCACTCGTACCATTGTCTAACTTCTGCTTGCAGAAAGCTGTGAGTGCCAGGATATCTCCTTTTGAAGCGATGCCGAGTTTTTGAAGATCACTTTCGCGGGCATGACTTACTGCCATGATATCCATCTAGAAAAAAAGTGTGCTATACAAGCAGCGATGTATCAATTTGCCTTATCGCTTCCTGTGTTTATCATCAACAACTCTGCAGGAAGCGCGGCTGAGCTGAGTGGACTGCTTTTGCCTACAGTCTGCGAAGAACGCACCATTTACCGGCTGAATTAATTACTATGAAAGAAAGACACTACTTTGTGTGGAGAATAGACTACAATGTATGTGGAAACCTGAATTCCTGATCCCCACCCTGACCCCCACCTCGGCCCCTACCCCATCCCCACCCCAGTCCGGTTCGACCTCGATAACGGGAATCTCAGGTTTCAGCTGCAGGAGACACTTTTCCGCAACTCTCTGCTTCGAAATGACTCTTCAAAATGACTACCGGACAGGTTAGACAAGGACTGTTTTATCTTCTCCCTTGCTTGCACCGAAACCTTCGCACGGATAAATCAGGATCGCAGCGGACAATCAGAACTACTACCCGGTTTTGGTGGCAACAGTGACGGCTCACTGGACAAGAGACTGGTCAGACGATTCTTGAAAGAAACCAGTGCGCCACAAGCGGGCCAGCACTCCTTCAAGACAATGCCATTTCAATATTCTACCTATAAATAGCATAAAGTTTGTCACCTTTTCCTCCCTGAATCGTTCCAACACAGAATCTTCATACCCTCGATCTTTAAAAACTTGCAAACCAATGAGGTAATATGAGAACAAATGTTAAGACATTTAGTTCAATTAAAGCAGCCGTATATACATTTCACTCGCCTCCTCAACGCCTTTAGTCAAACTTGAAGCCATCTTCATGCACCAAAAGGATATAAGAATGCAACACTGGCGGTTCGTGAAAAAATAAAAACTTGGTACTACATTGAAACTAGATCGCTCTTGCGCCACTGAACTTGCGTCACATATCATATGACTCCCTCTTGACTGGCAGTATAACTGGCAGGGTAACTGGAAGTCTAAATGGCAGTGTAACTGGCAGTCATAATAACTGGCAGTATAATTTGTAGTGAGCATGGCCCTTCCACGGCTCCGTATAAAACCGCTTCATCAACACGACCTATTAACAAAACGTGGTCACTTATTCTGGAGTCCATATTTCCCAAAAGAGAAATGACATATATATTTGCACTCCTGATTTTCTTTTTTTTTTTCTTTGTGTGTGTGTGTTGTATCAGTTCTTTCGCATGCAGAAAATCCTTGTCGAGTCTTGGGATTTTATCCCAAGTTGGACGGGAAACGTCTTGAAGATCACACTATTCAGAAAAAGAAAGCAGGCTCGGAGGACTTTTGTCAGGCACTTTGCCACATGGATATCAACTGTCGATCAATCAACTTCAGACGAACCAAGGATAACGAGGGAACGCATCTGTGCGAGCTGAACGATGCAGACAAAGACCAACATCCGGATGACTTGAAGAACGAGAACGACTTCAGTTACCGCGGTACAAAGGTAGATTACGCTCATTTGAACAACGATTTATAATACGATTTACCTGAACAAGGGGATCGCTAAATGCATGCCAAGTTGTGCGTGACAAAAAAAAAAAAAAAAAAAAAAAGGTTTCCCTAGTAACACTTTATTCCTAGAATTATTGACGAAGTTGTCTCGTGTGACCAATATGACCTACGATTGGACCCCATTTCAGTTATATCAGTGCGAACGGGTCCATGATCTCTATATGTCGGTAAATTTGACTCACATTATATGTTTGTTGTGCTAATTCCTCGTAATCGTCTTCATGGTTGTATAGACAGTGTGTAGTTGTTGTCATTTGAAAGTTGCAAATTTCTGGGTTGGTTTGTTTTCATATTATCGTAAATACTTTACACTGGATGTTTGAAAAAAACCCGACCGGCTGCCTCATCAGGCAATAATCAAGGGTAATACATAGAGATTACTTCATGGAAAGTGCGCGCGTACGGGCGAGCGAGGCTTTGCGAGCGAGTGAGTTTTATGATACTTCACAACGAGTGAATAAAAACTGTACAAAGCACTTTCCATGATGTTTTCTGTTTATTATATACATACTGAGACATTTATCATGGGACCGGGAAACCCTTTAACAGTAGTGAAAAATCGTCGTTCGCAGCTTGTGATTGGACGAACGATTTTTTTCACGTGTGAAAAGCGTCGTTCGCGGCCTCTCATTGGTTAGAACTCATTTGCGTACGAAATTTTACGATATGGCTTTTTCGTGAGTATGTCTCAGTATGTATATAATAAAGTTATTTATGCTATTTATGCACTCAATATAAGTTTTCAAGTTCATACTCTAGATATGTGTACGGAATTCGAATTAAAGAACTAGTTTTTGTAATTTTTCCGCCCATTTTTATAGTGTGTGCTTTTTTTTTAATGTACGGATAATGTTAAATCAACTAAATGGAAACATGACCTCCCTGTAACTCTTCACGGAAACTCAAGCAGGATATTATATCTCATGAACATAAGATCATTACTGACGGCTCTAATAATAACACAACGGTAGCCATACACGGCTTCATCGCTGCACGTTCAGCAAATTTAAAATCCTTTCTAAAAACTTTTATCAGTCGCCTTGCACAAGCAATCCATGCAAAGGAAATGCGACTTGCCAAACGGGATTTGGTCCCGAGGGATACCGATGTGTTTGTCGCGCGGGATACACGGGATCCTTGTGTGAGAAAGGTAAGCTACATACATAGTGTTGAATAATATGATACTGTTGTTCTGGAGTTAGCATACATGTTACAGGATCGATCATACATCACGCTATTTCGTTTGTATATCACTTGGGCAGAATTAACACTTTACCAACACGAAACGATTGCTTCGTAAGCTTGACACTGTTCGTCGCCGCGAATAACAGAAGAGCTCAGAGAAACAAAGTAAACTGAACTGCATGCAGCTGCATGGATCGCATATATGATTAGCAGCGACTTATAGAGTTGTTTTTTCCCATGACAATACCACAATGTCCCACCACTGATTCGATTGATTAGAGTTGTCGGTTTGTTATGCCTTTAGTAAATCATTTGTCGCTGGAAAATGCAGATATTAGAACACACGTGTTTCTTACGGTTTCAAAAAGGCTGGTCATGCGTAGTTTAATTAACCCTATTTCTTCGCAGACATCGACGAATGCAAGTCCAACCCTTGTCATACCAACGCTAAGTGCGCCAACACACAAGGCTCCTACTTTTGTAACTGCTCTATTGGTTACCAGGGAAATGGCAGCCATTGTGAAGGTGTTATTACAAATTATGTCTTTCACAGCGGTAGTAAGAAGGGAAAGGGGGATTGCTATCCAGCCGGAATGTTTTAGGTCAGGCTTATCTGGCTGGACTAAAAACCTGGCCAGCCCAACCAAAGGTGTTTAGGCTCCAGTATTCTCAAAGGAATCCTAGTGGCCAATTATACCACTGCTGTCAAATTTAGCAGTTGTATACTGTACACATATATAAAACAACAGTCACTTTCCAATTCAGAACGCAATCGATTTTCTTTGCAGATGTGAACGAATGCAACAATTCCAACTCGTGTCATGTCAAGGCCAACTGCATCAACTCGCCAGGATCATACTTCTGTTACTGTTCTATCGGTTATCAAGGAAATGGCAGTCAGTGTGAAGGTGAATCATTACAAATTATGTTTTTCACGTGCCAGTATTATGCAAAACGAGGTGGTAACATTTTTCTCTTTACCTTTTTAACATCGAAATGTTTACACATGTATTTAATTTATTCCCTGACACAAATATAATTCTTGTTATTGTTGTTGTTGTAAATATGAACAGTAATATCTTGGTAGTTTTATCAATTTATCAGCTTCAGGTGACGTAATTCTGGACAGACAATTAATCGTGTATGTTATACGTTTGCGCTCAAGATATTAATGAATGTGATGAATCCAGTTCATGCCATGCAAACGCCAAGTGCTCAAACACACCAGGCTCATACTTCTGTAGATGTTCCATTGGTTATCAGGGGAATGGAAGCCAGTGTGAAGGTAAGGCACTCCAGCTTATGTATGAACACACCTGTCCAACCACTTGTCATATCAGGTTATAAACCATTAATATTTTCGTATCGATGTCTTTGCTCTGTAGATATCAACGAGTGAAATATAAGTGGTTCGTGCCACGCCAACGCCAACTGCGTGAACACACTAGGCTCATACGTCTGCGACTGTTCTTCTAACGGTTATGAGGGAAATGGCAGCCATTGTGAAGGTAAAGTACGCTTGGGTTACTTTTGTGCTTCCGCAACAATTCGTGTTTTGTTCAAAAAGAGGACACACCATGCATGAAAAGGTAATTTGTAACTTTTGTTACACTAGTATGCTTTTGATCCGACGAAGGGCTTAGCGCTCGAAACGTCAGTTGAGCGTCTAGTTTCACACATCGACCCTTGGTCGATTCATCATTAGTCTTCCTACACCCCGACGCAACGCAGGCAAAAGCAGAAACAATGGTAATAAATTAAACTGTGGAAATACGTACTTGACGTCACTTCCGTTGGTCAGCGTTCGTCGCCATGGCTATCTGACTTCTCATAACTCGAGGTGAAATTTCACATCGTGTGCAACCCTCGATTTTCTTGCGCACAACTTATGTTATAGAAAATGCATTGAACTAAGTTATAGTTAAGTATCGAGTCCACGTACTGAGTTTCTTGGCTAAGTCTTAAGGTTTTACGAGTGTTAAGTTTAACTACAAAATCTGCACTTAAATCAACGGTTTTGTGCAATAATCGCTGACTCAAAGCAAACTGACCGCACGGCTGAAAAATTTATTTCCACGGTATCCTGTGTAATTCAATAAGAGTCCGTTTAGTCTACCAACTAATACTATATATACCTTTCCAACCATCCATTTTCTTAGATATCGACGAATGTAGCAAATACAACCCGTGTCACTTGAACGCCAATTGCACCAACACACAAGGCTCGTATTTCTGTACATGCTTCACCGGTTATCAAGGAAATGGCATCCATTGTGAAGGTGATTGTAATATTAACAGTTACGTACTATTATTTCAGGGTTTACTTCGATCGGGTTCTCATAACACTGTCCCTCAAGAGGGGTTAGTTTTGCTGTTAATTGCAAGTCGAGGTGTGAATCCGTTCGACAAACCAATGTCACATTGCCAAAGGAAGCGTATTGTTCCAGTTATTCTTTTTTCTGGAATAGTCCCAAACGAACGCATCCTTAATAAAGTTTTAAACAAACGGTCCTTAGGTAGATTCCGGGATGCAAGTGTGAGGTTTGTAATGCAGATAGATAATAATATTTATATAAAGGAAGCAGACTTTATCCAAAAGTGTTTTACAGAAGGGCTCCAAGATAATTGCTCGCGGGGTGTGGCCCCGGCGAGCTTAAAAATGCAGTTTTTTTTTCTTCTGGGTCGAGAATCAGCACACGGTGATTGGTTCATATGATCACGTGATATGCGATGACGTAAACCGCCGCCTGGCTGGCTCAGTTGGTTGAGTGCCGGTGTAAGAGTCTTTTTTGCCCCCCTGGCAAAAATGCCTCCCCGGGCTTTTTTGCCTAGGTAAAAATGCCTCCCCGGGCGTTTTTGCCCAGGCAAAAAGGCCCTCTCTGGGCAAAAATGCCCCCCCTTCGCAAAATCATCGATTTCGAGTTACAGGTAATTGTGATCAAAAAAACCGTGCGCAGCTCGTCCGTGCGTTAAACATACGATACTAAAATGACCAAATTCAGAACAGTGAACTCTAGCCAGACATCTGGATCTAATCAATTCATACTGTCAAGTGTTGCGTGACCTGCGGTCTCTTTGATGAACTGTTTCGGAGGGGTGAGGTGGGCGGACGGACCGACGGAAGGATAAACGGAAAGAAAGGGGATGGTAGTTGGGGGTGGGGGTGGTGAAACATGTCGTGAATAAAATTGTGGAAATCTAACGTGGTGAATACACTGGAGGCGAGCATTCTTCACTGCGCTCCAAAGGCGCATGTGTCATGTCTCATGTCGGACTGTTTTCGGTGAAGTAGACACCCAGCAAAGACGTAACAGGAAACGGGGTAGGAAAATAATTTTATTTAACCTGTACACCAGGTAAGGTGTACAGGTTGGTATGCTCTTAATATAAAAATGAAATAAAATAAAATCCGCAAGGTTCGCATTTTTACAATAAAAGTCCCCCGTAGTACGGATACTTGTCAAGTAATTAATTCCCCATTCGGATACCTTATAAAGAAAATCTGCAACTGCCACCGCTGTCTTCTCAGAAAGTGCGTAAGCCTCGGGCCACTTCGAGAAGTAGTCTGATAAAGTAACCACATATCGGTGTCCTTTGGCAGTTTTCGGTAAAGGGCCGATTATATCGACCCCAACCTGGCTCCAAACTCTTGAGATTACGGGTATCGGATGCAAGGAGGCATCAGGATTTTTCAAAGCAGGGTTGCTTTTCTGGCACTTATCGCACTTGCTAACCTGTACGAAGTGAGATATGGGTCTGTAAACGCAGACCTACGGGGTGAGGGTGGGGAGAGTTTACTCACAAAAATTCTTTTGGGTGAAGGCTCTAAAAAGAACTCCTACCTTATTTTCGACCGAAATGTACTATTTTTCGTACCGTATTTCAGACCTACATATTCAAAATGGGCACCCTATTTCAGACCCCAAAAAAATCATCCATAAAGATTAAAGAATATGAGCAAGGCCGTGTGACTTACAAAGTCTTCCACGTCAGATCTGATCCCCTTCCAATAGTAGCGTTCACTAATTTTTTTCATGGTTTTGTCTCTGCCAAAGTGTCCACCCAGAGCCAAGGCTTGTTTGGAAATTCCAAGTCCCTCGTGGCAGGCCTTGAGAATCCGAATGCGCTCTGAGTCCTGTTCTACCACTCTGCGTGCCTCGCCACAGGCATCTCGGTAGAACAAAACTCCATCGCCGATAAAAAACTTTGCCGCCCTTCTTCTAACTTCCCTCTTCTGTGCTTTAGTAAAGGCATCGTTGTAATCTCCTTTCTCCAAATAACGGCGAATGTCTGAGAGGTCTCTCTCGGAAGACATTTCAGTTCAGCGATCTGGGAACTTTTCAACTAATACTGTATCGAATAATAGCTTACCCACGTTGTGCCTCTAATAGTACACTTTTACCTTTTAAATTGCGTTTAGTAACTTGACAGCCGGATACACTAATTATTCAGTGGTGGACGAGAAACAGGTACTCCAAACGTCAATATTTCACGTTCAAACTTTACCCTGTACAGAATGTCATTGAAGTCGTTTGTTTCTAAATACAACGGCAAATATTTATTTGGTCTTTGTTGAAATACATTTCCAGTGAAGTGGGAAAAGCACAAGTTGCGACCCTTAATATGATTATTGTACTTTGATTAGCAATTGTAACTTATCATAGGCGAAAGCCAGATTGTCCAAAACGACTCACATTTGTAACGCTTGCCGAGGGCACGGAGCAGAAGGAACTCACAGGTCACTAACATAACACTTTAATAACAAACGGTCTGAACGCTACGAAGAACCTCAGAAATCCCCTTCACAAGTCTAAAGTACACGTACAGTCATACAGTAGAACAAGGGCTATACAAAAAAGCGAAACAATAAAGAAAGGCTACTTCACAATAATGTACCGATCAATTCGAAACTCGCACATCCCCCCCCCCCCCCCCCCCCGGGCAACCCCCCGGGCATTTGAACTTTTCGATTTTCCGATGGTCAAATTCCCCACCCTCGGGCCAAAATGACTGTTCAAATGCCCCGGTTTAAGGCTGAATTTAGTGGTCAAATGCCCCACCCCCGGGGCAAAAAAAAACGCTGAAAAACAGATACACGTCTAACAATTTTACTTGTTATTGTGAAAGTCGCGCGCGTCCGAGCTCGATAACGGTGAGTACGTTGGCTAAAATTGTTTCTTTAAGCGAATTACACTGTAGGAAGTAAATACGAGTGATTGCAAGACTGAAGCAGATTTATAAACTATTTATATACTGGGCAAAAGGAAAAAAGTCGAAGGGGATTGACACGTTTGTTGACAAGAAATGCCGCGAGTCGTGTTCCGACGCGCCGAGGGTATTAAAGTCGTTGACATTTTTCTTTAAACCGTAAGGCTAACAAAATGCATTTATTTAACATCCAATGATAAGGTTTCAAACCATACCTTGAACGAAACAGCGCTTTATTGCGAGTTGTTTAAATCGTAACGGCGCAACATCGGAGATTGATCCTCGATGAATGAACGTTGTGCTTGGAACATTCACTGATATGCCTCTCAATTTAGACAAAATAAACACTTAGCACACAACGTACGCACAGCTAAAACACATTCGCGTAAAGCAGAGCGAAATTGAAGGAACGAGTTCAAATTCCCCACCCCTCCGTGGTTGTGGTCAAATGCCCCACCCCGGGCGAGAGCGGTTGGTCAAATTCCCGCCTCCCCGGGCAAGGGAGGCGGTCAAATGCCTGGGGTATGCCCGGGGGGGGGGGGGGGGGGGGATGTGCGAGTTTCAAATTGATCGGTACATAATAATGAAGTATTGTACTAAACGGATATTCAAAGATATCTGAGTTGTGACTCAATAGATTCAGACACGTACTGTATTGTAATCACTAACTAAACGCAACACAGTGATCAGTGTTGGTTACAATATGATTAAACAAAATAAAAGAACGAACTTTTTAAATAATAGCTTGCCCGAAAGACTATCAAAACAGCAATTTGAAATTTGCTGTCGAAGATGACAAAGGTTTTGCCCTCGGAAATGCCAAGACAATCAATGACAGACAAATCGCAGGCAGCCCACAATTTATTTTGGAAAAGTTTCAAAGCAAATCGCAAACCTGATTTCAAAGTTCTCGAAATGGAAGGGAAAGAATATAAAAAAGCGAGGAGGGTAGTACCCTCCTTCCCCCTCTCCCCTGAGTTCTATATATATATATATATATTTTTTTTTTTTGCGTGTTTTCTTTTCTCTCCATTGGCCCTCCCCTTCCGTTTGAGGAGGTGTTAAACAGACGCCGAGGTCAACCAGCGTGACGCGCGTCACGGAAGGTGCACGCTCCCTGTGGAGTAAGATAAGAAAGTCCGGAATCGGTGTCATATTTTGGTGCAACTGAATAATTCTCTTTTATGACGCCTTAGAAGAGTCCTGGTATTGTGCTAACCTTTTTGAATATGCCTTTGTTTGTATTTAAGTATCCTTGTTTGGCTAGAGTTATTAGCAACTATTGAAACGACCTTTCTGAACGGCGGGCATTTTAGCCCAGAGGGGGAAACTGTATCTACAGCATTTTTGCCTGGGCGGAAATGCCCGGAGGGCATTATCGCCTGGGATAAAATGCCCGGGGAGGCAAAATATTGGGGGGGCATTTTTGCCCACTACACCGGTCTTTCGTGCGGGATGTCGCGGGTTCGAACCCCGGCCGGACCAGCACTCAGGGTCTTAAAATAACTGAAGAGAAGATGCTGCCTTTGTTTCTAACAGCAGATGGTAAGATCTTCACTTCACAGTAAAAATATTTATGTATGTATGTAAATTGAGATGTGGCCAGTGAATTGCTCGTTACTTGTGTGTAAAAGTTAACTGCATCCCATCCAAACTCAACACCATTGGGCTCTGTGGAACATGCACGGATAAACTGGATTTTAGGGAACAACTTTGGCTTGCGTTCTTAAGTTCACCGCGGAAGCTTTGAGAATAGCCGCAAACAAATGTTTGATGGATACCGCTCGAGGATTGCAAATTTCTCTGTCGCCGCTAAATATTTAGTCCCGACGAAACTTTCTGTGGCGGCACGAAATATTTCTGGGAAGATAACAGGCCGAAAACGGAAACCAAAGCTACGATGAGCTTTAGCTGCAAAACAATGGCGATTTATGCTTTACTTTGTACATGACATCTGTTGCCTCATAAAATTCTTCTGCTTATCGTACTTTGCCTGTTGAAATGTTTCTTTCATTCGATCATGTAGCCTTTGTTTCGCAATGGTCATTGTATACCAGAAATGAAAAATACACCGAAATAGTCCTGAGCATTGAGTTTGCAGTTCACAAATGACTGAACACACTGTGAACAAAACCGCAATGATATTGACATAAACAAGTGTCGTGTTACATTCCTCGCTTGTTACAGAACACGAAAACTCAAAAGCCTAATAGAAGAAACGTATTCAGTTAATAAAAGAAAACACAAAAGTATTGAAGCGGAGGCTGGATTAATCGTGGCCTCTCGTTAGAAATAAGAGTCGAAGTCAAACTGTCAAAAATCAATTGTGCATAAAAAGATATGTCACGCATTCTCAAAATGCAGGGTCGCTCAACCTTTAAGAAGCAAGTGTATGAGTGTTGTAATGATAATTTACAAAGAAACAGTTATAAATGCACGTACACATTGTCAGATCGCGTGATGTTACGATGGCAACTATGATGTCATTTCTTCGAACAGATGGGATTCTCTGTTGCATTTCGAACTTGTTGGATGACAAGTGTTATTCGAAGACATGAAGTTGCTTAATGTTTCAGTTTTGTGCATCGCTTTTATTGTGATGCCAGTCATCAAAGCCTCTGACCACAAACGCACCATCATCGGCATAACAGCCGTTTGTTATGACCCAAAGGACGTTTGCACTGTACTTCAAGAGCCGTGCGAAAATGGAGGAACATGCAGCCCAACTGATGAGGACGAGCAGTACAAGTGTACCTGCCCAAAAGACTTTGGGGGCAAACACTGCCAAGAAAAACTCAGTAAGTGGAGGTGTCATTCATTGCTATGCTATAGTGATAGCTCGAAGTCTTGCTGAACCTTTCAATATTTTAAAAATTGCCGCACAATTTTGTTTAAAAATATATTTACCGACCAGAACTTTGGTTAAACGTTTGATTATCTGTTAACAGGACAATTTTTGTTTATTTACTTTGAAAGACGTAGAAAAATACGTCTGGTAATTCTTTTTATCGAAATTTATTTCGCAAGCGACAAAGGGCTTCGCGAGAATAATATATTAGTTGCCCTTGTGAATGTTTTTTTTTTTTTTTTTTTTTTTTTTTTTTTTTGGATTAGTAGAAAATACATAACATAGAATTTTTCGACAAAAGCCATGGAAATCAAGCTAGCCCACAAGCCGTATGGTCCGGGAAAATAATCTTTTTATCACTATCTGTTTAGAGGCACTCGGAAAGTCTGTTTTGACAGATGGGACGCTTCAAAATACATTAACAAAAAGGATAATTTTCTCCAGCCAGAACCAGTCCGTATAAACATTCTAATGTAGGAAAAGTGTTTTGTAGTCGAAGATGCAAAAAGAAAAACATTTGACTCCTTCTGATCTAACCAGGAATTCAACCAGTCGAAGAGTTTATAACCAAGATGACAATTCATCGATTTGATAAAAGGCAAAGTTGCATAAATTAAGTGTGACCGTGTCAGTCGATTTTCTTCTAGTGTTGAATCGTATAACTTATTGAATTACTTCTGAGAGAAATGTAATATTTGCACTTGGGACTCGTGAAATCGAGTAACAGTCAGTTGATATGCTGCTTATCGTGCTGCCGAGCACTGGGTAGGCTGCATACTAATCTTTTGAGAGGAGAGGAATAATGCAAGGGCTGTAGACCTGGAGCCAATTACAATACTAATAACGTTTATTTAAAAACCCATAGCAACAACAGCTGAATTGCGGGGAATTTAATATGTTCATAATCCTAATTCATTACACCATTTATACTACACCCAATCATATGTATATCAACTACTGACAGGTCATCTTCGTATTTAATCCTGTAGTTCTAATCAGCTTCTTACTAGCGCGGTGGGTGTGACGTTTGCGAATTAACGCTTTGACGATAGACCTAAAGTTAATTTCAATAGTGTACAAAAAAAAAAAAAAAAAAAAAAAAAAAAAAAAAAAAAAATTAAGTTCTGTTTCAAACGTCGTACTTCTGCGCCGTGCGGAGCTCAATTGAAATTGACTCGGCTGTGGCGCGGCAATTGCACAGTGGTGGACTCAAATGTCGAGCTGAAGTCGCAAAGAAACTGAATTTATAAACTTGAAATACAATCAAATCAAAATAAACACAGGATATGCAATACGCGCGGAAACTGTTGGGATTGAACACACGGCACACACACACGAAACCACAGAACCGTCGAACGCGGTTAACACCGTGCGCGTGTATGTAAAGATTTTTTGTCTGGTGAAACAATTATAAAAAAAACTGTCCTGCTTTACGAGATTTCTCTGAGGCACGTTGTCTGTATAAACAATTTTTGTGTTCCATAAATCAGCTATATTATTTTTGTGGCAAGAAATGTTACGATGTTATGACAGCATGCATGTTTTGTTACAGGGTCGCATAACTCATTGTATTTTCGTTTCTCTGGTAACCAGTCACAATAACGGCAGTTGAAGAAATTGAAATGAGGAACGCCATACTTCGGGTTGACAGCAGCAGTCTGTGGTCATCTTATGTCGTCAGGCTCACCAATATGCAGAGCAAGAGTTCAACGGAGTTCATTGTGGATGTAAAACCAGGAAACTTAATCGAGACAAACAATCTTGAGCCATACACTCGTTACAGTGTTCAAGTCAGGGCTGAGAAGCTTGGAGAATGGTCGAATGAACTTCTGTTTAAGACGCGTAAAAGTGAGTACAAAACCACATGTGTTGAGATGTAGAGTGAAAGCTGGACGTCGTATTAAATAATTTAGATTCCTAATCCTTTCACTCCCAAGCTCAAAATACGTATTCTCCCAACCAAATGGGAGTGATGTAGTAAAAAAAAAAAAAAAAAAAAAAAAAAAAATCCTAGTTTTAATCAACTTTCATCTGAGCAAGGTATCAAAACTTGAGTTCCTTGCTGTATGATACATTTCTGGTAAGAAACTGAATGAGAAAATCCGCGATAATACACTCTTGGAAGCGAAGTAGTGAGTCACATAGTCCGCCAGGCGACCTTCAACTCTAAACGACTAGAATTAAATAGTGGCACAGACACAAACGGAGAAATCTTTTCTGTTGCAGTTCCTCTTAAGTTCACCAAAGAACCCCCAGAGATCATCTATGAGGAACTTGGCAAAAATTTAACGATTGAATGCAATGCTTCTGGTGTACCTAAACCGACAGTTAAGTGGACAGGCTTGCAGTTGCCCCAGGGACGAAGCCGACAGAAAGATGGCAAACTCATCATAAGCAAAGTGTTGATGCAAGATTCAGGAAATTACACCTGTAAAGTCTCTAACAATCTTGAGGAAATTACTGCTGTCACACAGGTTGTTGTAGTAAGTTCAAAAGGTAAATACTGGATAATATGTTTGTTTAGTTTAGTTCTATTTATTTATTTATCGATTCTTGTGGTTGTTAGTTAATATGAAAATTGCACAAGTAAAGTCTTGGTAAAGTAAATGTGTAGCGTGGATCCTGTAACTAGTTTCCTACTGAAGTAAAATGCGGAGTCCTACGCCACTAAGTAATTCCTATTGAGCGTGATGGAGGACGTTGCACGCCTTACGATTAGTTTGAAACGCGTGTATGTGGTCCTGCGCCGCAGTGTTTATGAACGCGAGAAGTTGTGTCCTCTTTACTGGATCGATTTTACCCTTGTAGATTTTTAACAAACAAAACGTTGTTGTAATAGGCCAAATTATTTGTGTTGTTAGAATACTCGGGAAAGTCCGGTAGACGGCTGATAGAATAAATTATATTAGTTCTTCAATAATCGAGCAGGCCGGCAATTATTGCCCAAACTCAGTACCGGCCTGATTTTGTACCATGACAAAAATGTGGATGGAGGACTTGGAAAAACTAGTTTTATTTATTTTTTTCCTTTTTGTGGGTCGAGAATCAGCACACGGTGATTGGTTCATATTATCACGTGCTGGGCGATGACGTAATTGACTTCGCTAAACAACTCGAGATGTGGCCAATGAATTGCTCGTTACTTGTGTGTAAAAGTTAACTGCATCCCATCCAAACTCAACACCATTTGGCTCTGTGGAATATGCACGGATAAACTGGATTTTCGGGAACGATTTTGGCTCACGATCACCGCGGAAGCTTTGAGAATAGCCGTAAACAAGTATTTGATGGTACCGCTGTCGCCGATAAATATTTAGTCCCGACGAAACTTTCTGTGGCGACACGAAATACTTTTGGGAAGATTACAGGGCGAAAGCAGAAACCAAAGCTACGGTGAGCTTTAGCCGTAAAACAATGACGCTTTATGCTTTACTCTGTACATGACATCTGTTGCCTCATAAAATTCTTCTGCGTATCGTACATTGCCTGTTGAAGTGTTTCTTTCATTCGATCATGTAGCCTTTGTTTCGCAATGGCCAGTGAATACCAGAAATGAAAAATACACCGAAACAATTCTGAGGATTGAGTTTGCAGTCACAGATGGACTGAACACACTGTGAACAAAAGCGCAATAATATTGTAAACATCTCTCGTGTGAGGTCCGTGGGTCTTCCGTCCATTCAATTTTCGTATAAATTACAAAATCAAAATTGAATATTGAAGTTTCCAATTATCATATTTTATCGTTTATGCGGCAATGAAAATTAGAAATTCCTCATGGACTTTGCATCGATGTACATTTTCAACAATCCAAAATGAATTTGGTTTTTCGATTTCTCCTTTCCGATGTGTTCGAAAATCAGAAATCTAACCACCAGTTTCCCTTTTCCATCCGCTGAAAAGCGACAAAAACGGACGCATACTTCGTATGATTCGAACGGGAGATCAATTTTCAATTTTCGTACATACGAAAATTGAAACACATCGAATTTTGACAAAATTTCCCGAGGGGGAGGGTATGGCTAGTCTGTTTCGGCTGCTAGTTTCCCGCGTGTGTGGTACTTGGCTCTTCGTTTGTAGGGGAAGGGACACGGTATTTTCTGGACCATTCTTAGCCCGAAAATGGCGGCGCGCAAGAAGTTTATTTTGTAAAGACGATGAATTGATGTGCGATTGCCTGAGTCTTCAAAGTGTGGTAATGACTGTGGAATAGAAACGCCAAAGATTAGGCGCCGATGTGGGCTAAGTATGGCCGCCGAACGTCGTAATGACAGGTAGGAGACCGAACTCGTGCAGTTTATTTCACCTTGCTAGCTATTGGGTTTTTCTTTTTACGACGTTCAGACTCGTTTAGACTCAGCCAATCGCACATCAATTCGTCGTCTTTACAAATTAAACCTCTTGCGCGCCGCCATTTTCGGGCTAAGAGTGGTCCAGAAAATCCCGTGTCCCCTCCCCTTGGCAAACGAAGAACCAAGTTCCCTCACACACTCGGGAAACTAGCAGCCGAAACAGACTAGCCATACCCTCCCCCTCGGGAAATTTTGTCAAAATTCGATGTTTCAATTTTCGTATGTACGAAAATTGAAAATTGATCTCCCGTTCGAATCATACGAAGTATGCGTCCGTTTTTGTCGCTTTTCAGCGGATGGAAAAGGGAAACTGGTGGTTAGATTTCTGATTTTCGAACACATCGGAAAGGAGAAATCGGAAAACCAAATTCAATTTTGGATTGTTGAAAATGTACATCGATGCAAAGTCCATGAGGAATTTCTAATTTTCATTGCCGCATAAACGATAAAATATGAAAATTGGAAACTTCAATATTCAATTTTTGATTTTGTAATTTATACGAAAATTGAATGGACGGAAGACCCACGGACCGTGTGACATTCCTCGCTTTCAATTTTATATTTGTTACAGAGCACGAATACTCGAAAGCCTGATAGAAAAAACGTATTGAGTTAATAAAAGGAAACACAGTAGTGAAGCGAAAAAGTAAACTGCATCCCATTCAAACTCAACGCCATTTGGCTCTGTGGAATATGCACGGATAAACTGGATTTTAGGAAAAGATTTTGGCTCGCGTTCACCGCACAAGCTTTGCGAATAGCCGTAAACAAATGTTTGATGGTACTTCTGGGGTATTGCAAATATCTCTGTCGCCGATAGTATTTAGTCCCGACGAAACTTTCTGTGGCGACACGAAATACTTTTGGGAAGATTACAGGGCGAAAGCAGAAACCAAAGCTACGGTGAGCTTTAGCCGTAAAACAATGACGCTTTATGCTTTACTCTGTACATGACATCTGTTGCCTCATAAAATTCTTCTGCGTATCGTACATTGCCTGTTGAAGTGTTTCTTTCATTCGATCATGTAGTCTTTGTTTCGCAATGTTCATTAAATACCAGAAATGAAAAATACACCGAAATAATTCTGAGGATTGAGTTTGCAGTCACAAATGGACTGAACACACTGTGAACAAAAGCGCAATAATATTGTAAACATCTCTCGTGTGACATTCCTTGCTTTCAATTTTATATTTGTTACAGAGCACGAATACTCGAAAGCCTGATAGAATAAACGTATTGAGTTAACAAAAGATATGAGTCAAGGTCAAACTGTCATAATCGATTGTGCATAAAAAGATATGTCACGCATTCTCAAGATGCAAGGTCGCTCAACCTTTAAGAAGCAAGTGTATGAGTGTTGTAATAATGATTTTTAGTTTAATCAAGGTGTCAAAAGAGCAAGGTGTCAAAAGCCAAGCTCTCTATACTGTGTGATATTTTTGTGGTGAGAAATTGGAAGTCTCTCTTGGGAGTTCCGCTCTTGTCCCCTACTTTCCATTTTATATTCTGGTCCGTCGACCCAACTCACGCCGCGAGCTCACTGGCAAGGCCAGTCTAGTTTAATATCATACGGTAGACAAGTAAACATACCTTATCTGGAGGCCCTGATTATATTATTTCCTCTTAGTTATGAAAAGTTGTCAAGACATTCTTACGATTGGAGTGACTCAAAATGGAGTGTACACAATCATACCTGACGAACAAGGACCACTCAACGTCTATTGTGACCAGACCACGGACAGTGGAGGTTGGACAGTTGTACAAAGAAGAATATCGCCTTTTAACACAAGCTTCAACCGTAGCTGGGAAGAATACAGAATCGGTTTTGGCAACCTGACAGGAGAGTTCTGGCTCGGAAACGACAACATCCATCGTCTCGCTTCAACTCCAATGTCATTCCGCATAGATTGGGACAGAATCAACCCGCAGTATGCAAGATATGAGAGCTTCACGGTAGCCGGAGCTGCCGACAAGTACCGTTGGAAAATGGACTCGTATTCTGGAAGTCTCCCTAATGCCATCTACGGTTCAAGTATTGCTAACGTCAGAGAAGAAGGGATGCAGTTCTCGTCGCCAGGAAATGATAATGACGGGTGTTGGTGTGAATGTGGGGCAAGTTCGGGCTGGTGGCTTAACCACTGTGGGCTGGCGAACCTGAACTCTCACAAGGGCCCATATTGGGCACAGTTGCTGGATCGGTGGCCTCATGACTTCATGTATGCATCATTTAGTGAGATGAAAGTTCGACCGTAACCACATGGTTTTTACCAAACATGGACATCATCATGCATTCTGTCCGAGTTAACACACTGTAGCTTCTTTCTCCGCATTATCTTTTGGAATTATCCGCTTTTCATTAGTTTAACCATAATTCTGAAACTACAAACATTCAAAAAAGGGAAAACTATTATAGTTTCATCGTCTTTGGAAGTAAACACATCACTTCTCGAGTAAAAGATTTACGTCTAACAATTATGCAAAAATAAATAATGGTATTGGCTTATAAACAAACACACACACACACACATACATATATATATATCTATAATAATAGGCTATATATATATATATGTATATATATATATATATATATATATATATATATATATATATATATATATATATATATATATATATATATATATATATATATATATATATATATATATATATATATATATATATATATATATATATATATATATATATATATATATATATATATATATATATATATACATACAGTCAATCCCGAAAAGGTTGTCCAGTTGAAATATATATTTAACAAATTATATATGTCACGTGACCACTGAGAACACCGTATAACGACAAAGAAATACATTAAGTCAGCATGTTTATATGATTTTATGGTTGCTAGTAATTAGAATGGTAAAACCATATATTTATTATATAGACACGAGTGTTTTACTGAAAAATATGCCGTGCGTATAGTGAGGATATCGTTGGCATCATTTCCCGCTTTTACACGGTTGTTTGTGCAATTCCTCGTAAAACACTCGTGTCTAATATAATAAAAGGAAAATTACACGGTGGCTTGAAGATATGGATTTTATTTTCTCGTGGTAAAAACAATATTTTAACACTCGAAAATAAAATTCATATCTTCGCGCCGCCGTGTAATATCCTCTCTCTCTCTCTCTCTCTCTCTCTCTCTCTCTCTCTCTATATATATATATATATATTGTTTCACCATTTTTGCTTGGCCATGTCAAAGCAGTCAAGAACCACTAACTTAAGTGAAAGAGAGAAACTTATGTAAGGCGTTGTGTAAGGCGTTGAACACTATACAGCCGAAAGGACTGAACGAAAGAACAGGCTAGAGTTCGAAAAACGCACATAGAGACCTTATTTTATAAAGTATTGTGTACACAGATGTTTTGAAACTTATGGTATATATATATATATATATATATATATATATATATATATATATATATATATATATATATATATATATATATATATATATATATATATATATATATATATATATATATATAGAGAGAGAGAGAGAGAGAGAGAGGATATTACACGGCGGCGCGAAGATATGAATTTTATTTTCGAGTGTTAAAATATTGTTTTTACCACGAGAAAATAAAATCCATATCTTCAAGCCACCGTGTAATTTTCTTTTTATTATATTAGACACGAGTGTTTTACGAGAAATTGCACAAACAACCGTGCAAAAGCGGGAAATGATGCCAACGATATCCTCACTAGTGAGGATATGGAAAATACGCCACTCGGGTCCCGGATGTAGTTTCGTGTGGATTTTACGCATGGTATATTTTCCAGTAAAACACTCGTGTATATGTATATATATATTTATTATATGACTGTGACGTAGTTTTACCATATAAGGTCGCAAAAGAGTGCCGGTACGGGAGCGTATTACACACTTCAAATCCGTATTACACTGTAGAAAACCGGTTTGACCGGTTTAGACGCCCGCGTATCACAAATGAATCAAAGATTTTTGTGAATGCAAGGTAAAACGGTGCAACGAAAGTCTATGACTTTTCAGATACAAGACCCTTCCATCGAAAGAAACGGTTACTGGATAATTTGTCAAGGAAGAGAAAGCACAGTTCAGTTGGTGGAAAGCGAACAATCGCCATGGACAAACGGCAGTTCTGACTCCGTAAAGTTTTCCGCACGATGTCGTCACTGTAAACACTGCAAAATGATTTTCGCCGTGTACGAACACTGTTTTGAGTGGTTCCTTTGCTGGAAGGGGTCTTAAACTTTCTACAACCAGGCAGGAAATCGGTGAGTTGTTAATAATCTATAACTTGACAACAGGTCGGCGGTAAAAATCCTAGTTGTGTTATGAAAGTTTCAGATTCTTCAACGTGCACATTCGCTGGCTCTGTTCTTGTGTTTATTGCTTAACTACTCCGAGAAAATAAAAACCCTGTTTTGAGTACAAAGTTGCTTGCTATTGAAGAACAAAAATGGTTAAAAGTTTAAGCGAAGTGATCGATTTCAACCGCTCGAAGCACGTTTGTTCGCTGAATATTTATTCTGTCGAAGCAAGCATTTTCGTCTCCAGCGCATTTATCTCAGCACATTTGATCTGAATTGAACTTCGATCATTTGGTGGCATAACTTCTTTAATTTTCTCTGTCAAGATTTTTAAATCGATGACCGGATTGGAAGCTGTAAGTGAATCTTTGTGTAAATGAGTGTGCGTACATTTTGCCTGGGATTGAATGAAAACAGTTTTGCTCGAAGTCTCTGTTTTATGTTTGCTGAAATATATTTTATATAAAGGTAAAACTACGTCACAGTCATATAATAAATCCCTCATTCGATGGTTTAGCGCGTAATACGGGCCGGCATTTTACTCGTTACTCGCATTTTTCCTCGCCCCGCGGCGGGGCTCGGAAAAATACGAGCAACTCGTAAAATACCGGCCCGTATTACGCGCTAAACCATCGAATAAGATGTATGTATATATATATATATATATATATATATATATATATATATATATATATATATATATATATATATATATATATATATATATATATATATATTTTTTTTTTACACAATAGAGAAAAGTCTTTTTAAACTCTTTAATCGCCGACCCAACGCGTTCCGGCTTACGCCTTCTTCAGGGGTCTTTACAATGAGTTCGATTTGACAATTTTATGTCTTGATTAATTGTGTGACGTAACAAGTGTATTGTTACGTATGGCTAATTACTGTGTTAATAACGCACGTTTATACCATAAGTTTCAAAACATCTGTGTACACAATACTTTATAAAATAAGGTCTCTATGTGCGTTTTTCGAACTCTAGCCTGTTCTTTCGTTCAGTCCTTTCGGCTGTATAGTGTTCAACGCCTTACACAACGTCTTACATAAGTTTCTCTCTTTCACTTAAGTTAGTGGTTCTTGACTGCTTTGACATGGCCAAGCAAAAATGGTGAAACAAAATGCTAATTTATCTACCATGCCGCGGCACGCGTCGAAACGCGTCCTAACTTTGACCTAACTTAGACCTGGTTTATCCTAAATCAAGGTTTAGACGCCGCCACTCCGTGAACCAGGCTTAGCCAGAGGCTAAATTGCATTTTTAGAACGCGGATGAGTCACGGCTCATGAAGACGAAGTTTAGACATGGGTTGGGTGAGTTTTTGGAATCCTTCTATATCACCCATGCATTACGGAATGCTGTGTAGTGCAGTTTTGAGTGTGACTATGACTCTTTGCTCGTGACCGTGTCAAAGTTGGTTGAGGTGTCCACGTGCACGGTAACTTTAGGACCCGGAGTAGGCCTTCTTTTTCATCGACTCTCAACGAATTTTAGGTGACAGGGATGTATTGGTGGCGTGTTTTCAGTCAGCCAATAAAAGAGTTTGTTTTTCGTTTTGCGCGTCGAAAGAGAATTTTGTATTCAATCAGAAAATAAAATGTGTTTCTCGTTCGTAATTTTGTGTGCCTATGTTATAAAATAGCTGGCACATGCTTTTAGCTGTGCGTCTATCGAGATATGGATGCACTTGGGAAGCTGGGAGAGCACTCGTAAAGTTAGTATTGCTTTCGGCTACACCTCAAACAACTCTTGCGCTTCTCTCGTGCTCTTCCAACTTCCCGCGTGCATCCATAACTCGATAGACGCACGCTAAACATGGGATTGAATCTTAATTTAGGGCTAAAATTTTTTGCAAGCGCAATAAAGCATTGAAGAACGGAAATACCATTCTTTATTGTGCGAATTGGTACATAATATATACAATAACACTATATTTCTTGAGCTATGCTTTAATACAGTCCGTGCGCATAATTACTGAGTAGCACATTAGCACATAATGCACTGTGACACTATTATCAAACACCCACGCACCAACTCCAGCCAATTTAAGCTCAGACAAGCTTCGCAACTCGAGCCAAGTATTTTATCGTTTTGGCCACCCCAAGCCAACGTCAGCGCAATGTACAAAGCGAATAAGGTTGCCATGTGTTTTCTGCAAGCACATGTGGCGATGTAGTTGTGACAAGCATTAAAAGTTTCTGTCACAATCATTTTGCCTGCTCGGCATTTTTCGCTGTCGCTCTCTTTCTACCCTCTTTTCTCAGCCTTTCCCCTGGCTTCCCAAAACGTAGATAATTATGCCGTGTCGAAATTACGCCTTGATATAAAATGATCAATTTTTTATCTATACTGTATTTGTAAAAAGAGGCGGTACAAAACTCCTACACGCGAGATGGTAATCTATTGATATACATATCAATAACTTTTGATGGCATGATGCATCATTCTGAAACATATCAGAAAGCTTACTTCAGCTTTCGGCACAAGGAAATCAGCTAGGAACAAAATTTCTACTCTTCAGTTTCAATGGAAAAATCTGGTTTATGAAAATTGCTAAACTAACGTCCGCTGCCACTGCTTGTCCGCCATTGATTTGAAATATCAAATTATCGAAAAGCTATAGTATCCATAGAAACCAAACTGTAATAGCAGGTGGCAGATTATTGTCCATATAAATTTGCGAGCCGACCGGATGCATTTACATTTGGAACTACCACTGACTGCTTCGGTAAAGAGCGAAGAAGGAGTAAAATGAGCGAAATATTAATTAACGCCAGTGAGAAGACAGAAAGAACGGATTTTTTTCACTGCTGTTGTTCCATCACCCGTAACGAGTTTGACATCAATGGCACAACTGGTGTTCTCATTGTCAACGAAATCGTGCTTGTTCTGACTTCCATAGTGGCAACAATCGGAAACCTTCTGGTGCTCATTTCAATATGGCGGACCCCGTCTTTACATTCGCCTTCGAATATCCTTCTGTTCGGCTTGGCAGCGTCTGACTTGGGTGTTGGTTTAGTCGCGGAGCCAATAAACTTTGTTTTCAACATTTCCAAAATGAATGGCTCAGCAAACGTCTTCTGCAACAGTGCAATAGCTCTGAGGTTCACGAGCAGTTTTCTTTGTGTCGCTTCTCTCTTTACCATAACATGTATAAGTTTGGACATGTACATCGCACTCTACCTACACCTCCGGTATGAAGAGATTGTGACTGTGAAAACGATGACTTTAGTCCTGATCGGCATCTGGCTGTTAAGTTTTACGGATGGTCTACTTTATATTTGGTATGCAAAACGTTTATGGCTCCTGTGGACGTGTCTTGTAATTCTGCTTCTCTTAGTCACTACCTCTGCTTATTACAAAGTATACGGAATCGTTCGTCATCATCAGAGAGATATTGATGCTCAGGTACAAGTGGGAGCCGATCAAGCCGAAGCTCAGGGCTCGACGAGCTGCACGGCACAGCACGATTTAAAGTCTTTGATAAGCAAGTTCCTGGTTTACTCCTTATTCGTGTTTTGCTATCTTCCTTTCACAGTTATGATCGTAGTTTCGACAACCACAGGTTTGTCTGTTACTAAACAAGCCATCCAAGATGTTTTTCTTATTCTTGTATACCTCAACTCCACGATCAACCCTTTTGTGTACTGTTGGCGTTTCCAAAACATTCGCGTCGCCGTAATTGAAACCGCGAAACAAATATTAAGATACAATTGCAATCAGTAAAATGAATGAATGCATATATTACTGTCATGCCTCAGCCTTATCGCAAATTTATTATAAGAAAGCTTTCGCCTTTTGCAAACTGCATCGTATAAGTACGGTAAATAAACTCTAATACACGTCAGGATTCAATGTGTCCTTATCTACGACTTTTCACTCTTAAAGGTGCTTGGGTACATCGACATTTCAATAAAAGCACTACAAAGTAGAAATGATCATAACAAGTACTGTAACTAGCCTGCATAAATTGTCTCACGGAACACATTGTGTGTTTTAATCATCGTGTGTTGCTCGCGTTTTTGTTTTCAAGTTTCGTTTTTCGTATTTTTAGTTTAATTTGGTTAGGAGATTAATCAGACACCATTCTTCAGCTTTCGGCAGGATATCAGGAACAAAAATTCTACCCTGCAGTTTCAGTGTAGTGCATCGCCAGAAATTTCAGACATCCGGTTGCGCCATCTTGGAAAAGGCATCAGGTTTCACGCTGAGAGCCGCTCAAGAAATATAGAAATGTATGGGATCTGATAATAAATTGCGCTTTTCGCTTAACTGAAGCAAGTTCGTAAAAATGTTTGGGCAGCATTCGGAAGAGGAAAGCTTCCTAAACACAACAGTGCAAAAAATATTTATCTCCGGTAAAATTCGATGTGTACTTTTTTGAATTTCAAAATTTCAGCCGACGTAAGAAGGGATTGATAGCAGAATACGCTCAAAACCGGCTACTGTCACTTTTTAAGCTGCACTTAATACAAGAACTTTGGGTACAACGCAAAATGTTTACCCCGTACCTGATTGTCGAAGGATTGAACATCTCCTGTGAAGTCTCGGTCAGTCCCCTGGAGCAAATTCGATGTGTACTTTTTTGCGTTTGAATTTGCAGTTCACAGCCAGCCGTGGCGAATGCCTCCCGTGAAGTACGCTGACTTCGGTTGTTGATATTTTGGGCTAGGAAGCTCTAAATCGCATAAAAATTGCATCAAACGAAAGCTAATTTCAACTGGGTCGGTCAGCGGCACATCTCCTAAACGTAGCAGTCTCTTTTTGAACCGGAGAAACCCATCCCTCCCCCACCCCACTGAGGCAAAATACGTAACAATGTTGAATATATTAATGGCGCATGCTCATACCGCACGCCACTGGGAAAGACCGGAAGCAATCGTGGACGCAAAATGTCCGGAATTTCTGGCGATGGGTAAAATATGGATTATACTAGAAGTAACCAAAGGTCAGGTGAATGCTGCCGAGGCTTACCCAAGCTGATTAAAACAAGTCAGAACACGGAAGCAAGAAAGTTTCTTTCTTGTTTACAACTGTAACTAAATCTATTAACCCATTCACTCCTGGGGAAATAACGCGCGCAGCTACTTTCAAATTCCTTTTTATAACATAGTCGCGATATAAGCCACGTTCTGATTGGTCGAAGAGCGTGCTCCATTACTTTATCGTGCACGCCCGTGCTCAATAATATGACGTGAGCAAATGCCGCTTCCTTTCGACTTTTTCTAGCTTCCTTCGTTTATAAAGTAACAGAAGCTTTACAACTAAGGAGAAAATAGCTTTATTTTCCGAAGAAATTTGTACTACATGAAGTCAAACCGGCACCCAAAGGAAATCAGTAATTAAGTCTGAAAAATTCTGTATTTCAACGGTCGGCACAGGAAATTGTATGAATCAAAACTCACCTATTTCTCGACGGCTTAATTCTCATGGACTAGTGAAATCCATCACAGCAAAGATAAATATCCGTTAAGCCTTCAATGGCTTTGAAATGAAACGGCGTTCGTTCATTCCGAAAGCTGCTATACTTGCAGTGTTTACAGTACAGTTTGCTGGCAGCTCGAATAACAAACAAGTCCGCTCGGCAAACATTTCCATCTCTTTCGCTTATGATGATTGTTTACATTCTTCGGCGGATCACTTTGCTTCTCCAGACCCGCATTGTCTGCTATAGTTAAAGGTGAATCTCACGCTGTTTTGAAGCGGCGACTTGAAGCGTTCATCTTCAACAATTGTACCGTTCAAAACATTTACATCGTCACGAATTCCAAAGTCACCGAAGGCTGCTGGCTTTCACCACGCCAGGTTAACAGTACTTTTGGTGTTTTCGTCGATTAAACGACATCTTTTTCCTCGACACTCATCAACTTTTAGCTGGCAGAAATGTTAGTAAGTTGTGGCGTGTTTTCAATCATCCAATGAGAGAGTTTGTTTTGCCTTTTGCGCGTCGAAAGAGAATTTTGCATTCAATCAGAAATGAAAATTTGTTTTTCGCTCGTAATTTCGTGTGCCTATGTTATAAAAGAATTGGTTCATGCTTTTAGCTGTGCATCTATCGAGTTATGGATGCACTTGGGAAGTTGGGAGAGCACTCGTGAAGCTAGAGTTGCTCTCGGCTACGCCTCGAGCAACTCTTACGCTTCTCTCGTGCTCTCCCAACTTCCCGCGTGCATCCATAACTCGATAGACGCACGCTAAGCATGAATCAATTCTTAAATGGGAAGTTGTACGGGAACGATAACGCAACGCGACTCGCAAAAATAAACCAAATGCGCAGTAATTACAGAAGCGAGATACCATTCCTAATTAAGATTTATTTAAAACTAGAGGACAAAAGATAATTCAAAAGGCAATAAAACCTGAAATTATAAATCACTGAATGAAATATTTTGTTCGCAGCGTTCGTCCATCCGAAGAGTCCGAACAGCGAATTTATCTACACAAAACTTAAGTGAAATGGTTCTAAACTTCAGAATGATATTCTAAATTCACAGATCGATCTCCTTAAAGCAAATCCAATAAATCTGCAGACAAAAAAGAAGCAAAATTAGCAAGCGGACTGGAAATAATTGTGCGAAGTACATCGCCACGTGGTGATAAACAAAGTCAGTTTCACGAAGAAATTGAACGATATTTCTTCCCTACGGATTCGTTTCGCGGTCACTACCAAGACGAATAACTCCACAAATCCATCTCTGATAAACACAGCGAAGAAACATATTGTCTTGGACAGATCAGAAGCTTACAAGAATCCGCGTTCGTACCTCCGCCATTGTATAAAGTCCAAACAACATGACATCTCTCTTTTCGTCTTCATCGGTCGAAGGCTCTTTCATAATTTAAATCTGCCAAAATCTGTTCATGTCGCCAGTTATTTTGAGGAGGTTCCACACAAAATACATGTGTCCATACTGCTTTGAGTTTTGCACAAGAAATGGATTGCCAGCAGTGAATGCCCGTGATTGGCCCTCGCAACATGTATTTAATCGTGAGTAACGCAACGCGGTATACAGTCTACAACGAAGAAACGAGCGTTAACGACAAAAATTGTTATCTCAAGTCAGAGTGCAGTTTACTTACTTTTTACTCACATGGATCACCAAATGTAAAGCCAAATGATGAAACAGATAAACATTGAGGGGCACATGCATTGACACGAAAGACATACCGTTTGTAGCCGGTACATCGCGAATGTAACGTGTTGTTGTTTGGCAGAGATCATCAGGAAGATCAGGCGATGTTTCACTTCAATACTCGATTCGTTACAACGAAGGAACACTCAAAAAGTCCTGCTTCGACTTTCGAGTGACGTTGGAGAAAAACACTCTCACGGTCCCCTGAGCATTATGTCTGCGTTCAATTGGCCATCAGTTGTCACATGACTGATCATCCAGACCGACATCCGTGAGTCGAGTCACAAACAGCAACGTCAGTTGTCACATGACTGATCATCCAGACCGACATCCATGAGTTGAGTCACAAAGCAGAATTAGTGTCGCTGCCTCCTATCGTCGGCAGCAATAAATTGCAAAACTAACACTCGCTTGCAAGCCATTGGTTCAAAATATTAAATTATCGACAAGCTAGTATCCATTGAAACCAAACTGCAATAACATGTTCCAAATTGTTGTCCACTAAATTTGCATCTCGAACGCACAATTCATGATTAATATTTGGAACTACCAACGACTGCTTCGGTAAAGAGCGAATACATATTCAAACCCGGAAAGTTACCGGTCTAAACCCGGAAAATTCATCAATCTACATTTTGCTAAAATGAGCGAAAGATAAATTAACGCCAGTGAGAAGGCAGAAAGAATGGACGAATTTGACTGCTGTTGCTCCATAAAAACTAGCATAATTACTGTTTTTCTCATTTTTAACAGCATCGTGCTTGTTCTGAGTTTCATATTATCAATACTTGGAGCCTTCTGATTCTAGTTTTGATATGAAGGACTTCATCTTTACATTCACCTTCGAATGCACTTTTGCTCGGCTCAGCAGCGTCTGACTGGTGTTGGTTTAGCCGTGCAGACAATTAAGTTCGTTTTTTACATATTTAAAATTAATGGATCAACAAACGTCTTCTGCAACAGGGCAATCGCCCTATAAAGGTTTCCGAGCAGTTTGTTTGTATCTGGCTGTTCAGTTTTACAGGTGGCCTGCTATGTATTTGGTACGCGAAACGTTTCTTTTACAATAACACGTCAGTTTCTCGCTTTGCGATTAGCTAATATGACAGACACAAAATCGAGCGCTGACGACAGTGACATGGACAAATATTATGAATTTTACAGTGACACGTCAGTTCCTCGCTTTGTGATTGACTAATTTTCATCATCGATGAGAGGACAGACACATAAAATCGAGCGCTGGCGACAGTAACATGGACAAATAATGTGAATTCAACTTCAATTTTACCTCAATTCCTGCGAAAGCGACATTCCCAATTAGAGTTCTTGTTCCGCTATCTCGGCCGATGCTCGTAGCTTCGATAGGGCAGTCTAACCCAAACCGCTGATACTCATAGCAAATTTATTTAATGGTAAAAACGGAAAGAACTTACAAGGCTTGATGCACGTGGAAAAATGAGACGCTCTCGGAAAAGTGACAAAGATCAATGTTGTCTAATGACGAAATCTAAGCTAACGATACGAACCAATCAAAAGACAGCTAACGAAACAAAACAAACAATTTCGGAATCACGCAATGTCCTTTGATCGATATGAAAACAAAACAAGCTGATGTGACAGCACAGTTCTCTTGGCGAAGCGAGCTTTTTAAACTACATCTTTCTACAGCAAATTGCAGCACACTTTTCCAACTACAGCTCTTTAAAAACGTTATATGACGGGTTTTGTCATCGATAAGAAGACAGACAAAAGGCGGACGTCAATTTGTAAAATCATGGTTCCTAAGGACATGTCTTATTCTGCTTCTCTTAGTTACTACTGTACGTCTGCTTGTCACAAAGTACACGGAATCATTCGTCATCATCAGAGAGATATTGATGTGCAGGTACAAGTCGGAGCAGATCAAGCCAAAGATCAGGATGGAAATTCAACGAGTACGGCACAAAACAATTCAAAGTCTTTGATAAGCAAGTTCCTGGTTTACCCCTTTTTCGTATTTCGTTATCTTCCTTTCACAGTTATGACTGTAGTTTCGACAGCCACAAGTTTTTCTGTTACTAAAATAAGCCATCAAATATTTTTACTTACACCTCAAACTCCACGAGCAACTCTTTTGTGAACTGTTGGCATTTCCAAAAAATTCCCGCCGTCGTTATTGAAACCACGAAACAAATATTGGGATACAATTCTAGTTAGTAAATTGAATGCATGCATACTTTCATGTACCTCAGTCTTACTGCAATTAATTATAAGAAAGCTTTCGCATCTGTCTGAAACTGCAATGTATAAAGTACGGAAAATATACTACCCTGATACAATTCAGCCAAGATTTAAGGTGTTCTTGTCTTCGTCTTTTCACTGCTAAGGGTGCTTGGGTACATCGACATTTCAATAAAACATTGCAAAGTAGAAATGATCATGGCAAGTACTGTAACTAGCCTACATAAATTGATTCACGGAACATACGTTGTGACACTGAGTACTGTAGTTCTATAACAGTGTTGATCACGTTATTGTTGAGCGGAGTTTTTTCTTTTTTTCGCATTTTTAGTTTAAGTTTGTCAGGAGATGAAGACAATGAAAGGGTTAATGAATTTCATCCAAAAAATAGAATGGTTATCAGTTTTTAATGAAAATATTTTGTCTTACATTTTTAATGAATATACGAATACAAAACATATGCCAATGGCTCGGAAAACCAGTTGATTAGCGTTGGCCAGTTTCAATTATCGATCTTTATATACATGTATATACATCCTATTTTACATAAGATACATCTTACTCTATGGTTTAGCGCGTAATGCATAAATTATTCATTGGTTAATATTCGAGCCTTGCTTCGCTTGGTTTATTCAAATAATTCATTTACAATTTATACACAGCTTTCAAATCCGTCCATCAACTTGAAAATCTTGAGTGAAAAAGGAAGTCATGTCACCCCAAATGACTGAAGTTCAATCGAATCAAATGTATTCCGGATATGAATGCGCTAGCTGAAAAGGTTTATTTCGACAGAACAAATATTTGGTGAACAATCGCTTTAAGATCACACAGCGTTGTACTTAGAAAGTGGCTTATTTTCTCCAAAAAATTTGGTAAAAAGTACAAGAAAACTGACAATGAGACTAACTTGATCAAAGTTCTGTTCTTGAGGCTGAGGCCGAGGAGGGCATGTATTCTGAAAATACATAATGAAAAGTCCCGAAAATCTACTCTACTACCTGCTACTATCTGCTCTGTGAAACTGTACATCTATTAAGCGGACAATTCGCAATTTCCCAGGGATGTCGGGTTAATGCAGGTTTGTTGATTGTAGCCTAAAGAAAAATGGTCATCATAAAGAGAGGAACAATCCTCCGTCTTCGTCGTCTGGACCACTCTATGTCTTTTATTTTGTGAGTCAGAGCTACCGCATTTCCTCGAATAAGCGCCTCCCCTTTAAACAAGACAGGCCCGTGGCCAGTGCGCTTGTGACGTCATTAGTACAATGAATAGAGACACGCGGGGTCCCGGGAGAGGAACTTTTGTAGTGCGTTTATATGCAAAAGATATTATAGCCGAGTCAGTTTTTGCACATGACGGATCCAAGAGCTCCCTTTATTTTTCTTGCCCTCTTTTCTTCTAATTTCGGTCAAACAGATATTCACGAAAAAGTGTATTATAATAATTGAGAGAAAACAATTATCGAAGGCCCCGTAGGAATATTCTTCGTTTGCAACAACCCAGTTTTCATAGCTCCCGACTCACGCCGGGTATGATTTTTCATACGGAATAATATTTTCAATGAGTGATTTGCTTTTGCCTTGAGTGATCGTTTTTGCCGGGAGCATTTTGAACTTGCTTTCCGATGCACGTGACAGTACTTGTGTGACGCTTGCTATACAACCTGGCAACCTTGTTGAGTGAATTTTCAAGCTGACATGTTTTGTGGAGGAACTGTGTTGTCATTTTGTAATGGGATTGACTGGGGAATACCCGACGTATTAAGTAGCTGTAAGACAGCGTAATAGCCTTATCTCATCTTCCCAGTGTGTGCATCATGTTCAAGTAGCTGTAACTGAAAGCTTTTAGACTTATCTCTGCAGCACATTAAAACATGACACTTCCCATGATGAAATTACTTCATATGAAAAAGCCATCTCAGACGTTACGCATCCTACATGTACAAGTCTGATCACTAATATGTTCAAGACTGCTATGCATTAAGCTTTAACGTAAAATTCTGGGTCGATACGAAATTAATCTCTATCGGAAGCTGCAGACGTTTGAATACCGTGACAACAAAGGCGTGCATCACGGGCTTGTGGAGAGAACATTACGGCTAGGATAGTCGGATATCAACCTTGAGCTTTTGAAGACTTCGAGGTATTCAGTGACAAATATTCTCGATGTAATCGCCTGCCGGTCTTTCCTGCTTTTGTTAAAGCGGCGTAAGTGAAAGCTAAGTAGCTGATGATTCGGGATTCCCCGTTCTATAATATTATGCTCGTGACATTTCATTGACAGATCTTGTATCTTAATCTCGCGTGATATTTGCCTCAAACCTATTAGTAATTCAGTATCCTCAGACAATAAACAAAGAACCTTTACTGCACGCAAAACGAAGTTAAACGCCGACTGTTCGTATACGCCGTGCGTTACACAAAGCCGCAGAGTTTCCGACAAAGGAAGACGCTCTGCCCGCAGGGAAAAGTTCAAGTTCTATCAAGTTTCGACACGTCTTCTACTACTTATTCGATGTTCTTTCACACAAATATTGCTCAGAACACAGATACATTGGTTGAAGCGGTATCTATAATCGAGCATTTGCAAAACACAACCCTTCGTCATATGAAACTCACTCTTAACAAAAGGTCTTATGACGTATCTACTGCCACGCCCATAACAATGGCTCACTCAGAATCATCGCGTTTTTCGCACTTTTTCTTCTCGCGCTCGTTTCTCGTTTAAAAATCCGTCGATGCACCTCCGGATTTGAAAAATGTAATCTTCATGCTTTCCAAGTATATATTTTTTGGCCCTTATAACAACATTTTAGGTGCGGGTTTTTTAGGTTATTTTCTATCAGTTGGATGAAATTAACAAGGCATTTTGGCGTTTTGAGACAACTGGCCGCAAACATTGGGTTCTAGTTCTTCTGCGCAAGCGTGTATCTCAGATGCACCAACGGATTGCGAAAGATGGTTAAATTCCCCGCATTTTGGTATATAAAACTTGCACATTCGGTAAAATTTAGGTGCGGGAAAACGACATTCAAATCTCCAGATGTGCTCGATGTTGAGATAGCGGCCAGCGTCGTGTACGGTGCAGCTGAAGAGGATTTATCAAGGTTCGGAAGGCGCCTTTGGAGCACAACTTTGGTCAGTTGGCTACAAAATAAGCAAGTAAATAAATTTCGTATTCCTGTTTTGTGATTCGGAGAGTCTCGAACGATAACAATAACTTTTTAATACAGTATTTATACACCGAAAATGCTCTCGCCGGCATATTTCGCGGGGAACCATTATAGCTTTGATTTCTCAGATGTATAGTTTTGTAAAGCACATGAAATATGAAAATGGCTGGGTCAGTAAAAAATAGAAAACTTGTTCCTCTTTGTATTTTGTGTGAAAGGGGCTCTAAAAGAACACATATAAAGCTGTCTCGATGGTTATATTTTTAGAATGAGGCATATATCACAAATCAGAAGATTGAGTGTATTTGCATGGTGTGAACCAGAGTTTGAACAGCATGTAGATTGTGGTTGTCTGGGTAAGAGTACTCTTCAGGAAAATTGTCACTCGGACAGTCACAACCCACATTTTAGTGTATTTCTTGTCATATATTCCAGTCAAAAATTGATATAGCTCTGTATGTCAACAACTGTGTACACTTTGAACTTAAGCTTAGAATGTACAGTATACTTCCAACTAGTGAATACACTAATACTAAAAGATTGAAGTGCAGTACAATGATGTACTAATAAATTGTACATACTAAAAAATGTATGTCTTAGTTAATATAGTATTAATTATGGTGCAGGTGATATAAAAAAACTTAAAGTTAAAATACTCATGTTTTAGCCAACAGTTAAAATCTCAGAGTGTGGATTTCAGTTAGCACTAGTTTAAAATGGAATGACTTTGTACACATCAATTTATCTTCAAAATACTGTTGGCTGAGATAAACAGTTTAGAAACACACTTTAGACCTATAAATCATAATGGAGTTAATTGTCTTCTAACAGGTTTTTGTAAACAGGAAATTTAGTTTCTTGAAGCAGCAGCTGACAAATGGGTAAACTGTATATCTGTCAATAGTTTCCACTTTTTTATGTGCAAAGCATTTTTAAATTAAAATCTCTGGCCACATTATAGAATAGGATGGCACATGGAAGCCATGTGCAATGTGAAACATTGGAGGATGTGCTACATTTCTGTTTTCAAACAGCTTGCAATTTATTGTTATATTCAAGTTAAAACATTGGAAGGAGGGGAAAATAGGTAGAATAAATCAGTTGTCTCACATTTTGTGTGGACAGTTTGCGAGCCAGCGTGAAAAACATTCTTTAAATATAAACTCCTTGTAAAATTCAGAGAGGAAACATGATCAGTATAAATGCAGATAACAGCCATGCATGTCATGTTTGAATCTACATGGCGTCATAGGCAACAGCTTTATTTTAGTTTCACGGGAAGTCTGACCAAAGAATCATATTGCTTGATCATTAAACGGCTCACTGCTCAGGACAAACATTTTTGCACACGCTGGAATGGGAAACACCGAAGAGCCTCCACATCGAACCGCCACCAATCATCAAATTTCGAAGTTCAGTCTTTATAGTGGAACTCCAACTGCTGGCGAACCTTGTTGGCATAAATTACTTCAATCTCACAAGGTTTTCTGATATTTTTATCCGATTTTGTCTTCTAAACAAACCAATTCGGTTACTCGGTCCTCTTGAATCTATCCGCCATTTTGAAATCAATCGTGCCGCTTTCGGCCGCGTGAGATTGGGACTAGAAAATAACAAATGTTCCCATTTGTATGGTAAGAGTTTGATATGCTTTACGGGGGTCCCGCTGGTAACACATCAAGCATTTGTGTAGGGCTATTTTCAAGTCTTCCGACGCTTAAAAACAATGCAAGCCAAAATCACTCTTAAAGTATGGCTTCCGTGCATCCAGAAAGCCAACCGATAATCGTTTTGTTTGGATCAACAACTGAAGGACCGGAATTTTTTTCTATATCCCTTGACAGAGAAAACGCATTGTACTTGGTTCTGTGATTTTGATCTCTGAATACGTTTGATCTTGCAATGCCTGTTTTTTAACACATTTTAAAATACAAACGTATCTTAGCACCTCGGTTATTTTTGGCAATCTTCTTTTTGAGCTTCTAGCTTTCTCGCAGCGATGGTTTATTGATCCTAATTTTCTCTTTCCATTTCCATCTGTGGCTTTTTATTGTTTCCATGTTGTTTACATGCACGTTCACGGAACGCATTAGCATTGTGAAGTACGTAAGCTCGGGTATAATCATGAGCTTTTGACGACTTTGGGACATTCTTTGAAATGTATTCTCGTATTGGTCGCCTGCTTTTTCTACTCTTGTTCAAAATGCGTGCAAGGTTATTCAACGGTACGTGGCTCGGCTCACGACTTCGTCTTGGAGGACTTTGGTTTTCTTTCACATAAACATTTGTGGGAATACAATAAAACTGAGCGAAGCGAGATCTACCAACGGTCACTTTTTCCTCAGCCATTTCCCAATTTTCAAATAATAACGCCATCTGTTCCACTGATTGTTTGACCTTCATGGCACCGAGCCAAAATGTCGCAACAAGAACATAAATGCACAGCAGAGTGAAATTTTGATCCCAAACAAAAGTCAGATTTTCTGACGCTTTACTTGTATCAGCAAGAATAATACAAAGTAAAAGAATACAAAGTACCTTCAAGTTCACCTTCATATTAAACAGTTCCATATAATCCGCTATCAAGCGCTTGTCAAGAATCGAAGTTGCATCGCCGTCTTTACACAGGTTCTCGAGCGCCTTCGTTCAGCTTGTTCCTTCAAGTTCTCAAGGTTCTGGATATCAGATTCTTCGTACATTTCTGTACAGTTGTGCATAGTTATGCAGTTCATTGCATTTGCTTTCATGGCTTTCAATATGGCTTTTGAGGCTGAACGGACCGACCCAAACCAAAACCGCTCAATGAAATTTAGTGTGGGTCTACCGCAGCCGGCGTATGCGTTTGTAAGTAAGATGAGCGGTCCATAAAATAATCCACAGAGCCAACTAAGGCAAGCAACTTGCTGTATTCAAAATGGCGAAACTGCTCGCCCGTCACTTGATCACAACGTCATCATACTAATCACATGATAATATGAACCAATCACCGCATGCAGATTTGTAACAATAATATTGTAAACAAGTGTCGTGTTACGTGTTTTTTTTTTTTTCTGGGTTACAAATGTGCATGCGGTGATTGGTTCATAAGCTAATAATCATCAGCTACTTAGCTTTCACTTACGCCGCTTTAACAAAAGCAGGAAAGACCGGCAGGCGATTACATCGAGAATATTTGTCACTGAATACCTCAAAGTCTTCAAAAGCTCAAGGTTGATATCCGACTATCCTAGCCGTAATGTTCTCTCCACAAGCCCGTGATGCACGCCTTTGTTGTCACGGTATTCAAACGTCTGCAGCTTCCGATAGAGATTAATTTCGTATCGACCCAGAATTTTACGTTAAAGCTTAATGCATAGCAGTCTTGAACATATTAGTGATCAGACTTGTACATGTAGGATGCGTAACGTCTGAGATGGCTTTTTCATACGAAGTAATTTCATCATGGGAAGTGTCATGTTTTAATGTGCTGCAGAGATAAGTCTAAAAGCTTTCAATTACAGCTACTTGAACATGATGCACACGCTGGGAAGATGAGATAAGGCTATTACGCTGTCTTACAGCTACTTAATACGTCGGGTATTCCCCAGTCAATCCCATTACAAAATGACAACACAGTTCCTCCACAAAACATGTCAGCTTGAAAATTCACTCAACAAGGTTGCCAGGTTGTATAGCAAGCGTCACACAAGTACTGTCACGTGCATCGGAAAGCAAGTTCAAAATGCTCCCGGCAAAAACGATCACTCAAGGCAAAAGCAAATCACTCATTGAAAATATTATTCCGTATGAAACATCATACCCGGCATGAGTCGGGAGCTATGAAAACTGGGTTGTTGCAAACAAAGAATATTCCTACGGGGCCTTTGATAATTGTTTTCTCTCAATTATTATAATACACTTTTTCATGAATATCTGTTTGACCGAAATTAGAAGAAAGGAGGGCAAGAAAAATAAAGGGAGCTCTTGGATATATATATCATATAAACGCACGACAAAAATTCCTCTCCCGGGACCCCACGTGTCTCTATTCATTGTACTAATGACGTCACAAGCGCACTGGCCACGGGCCTGTCTTGTTACAGAATACGAATACTCGAAAGCCTGATAGAAAAAACGTATTCATTTAATAAAAGAAAACACAAAAGTATTGAAGAGAAGGCTGGATTAATCGTGGCCTCTCGTTAGAAATAAGAGTCGAAGCCAAACTGTCAAAAATCGATCATAAAAAGATATGTCACGCATTCTCAAAATGCAGGGTCGCTCAACCTTTAAGAAGCAAGTGTATGAGTGTTGTAATAATAATTTATAGTTTAATCAGGTTTAATTTGAGCAAGGTGTCAACAGCCAAGTTCTCTATAACTGTGTGATATTTTTCTGTTGAGAAACTGGAAGTCTCTCTTGGGAGTTCCACTCTTGTCCCTACTTTCCATTTTAGTATATTCTGCTGTCGACGCAACTCACGCCGCGAGCTCACTGGCAGCGCCAGTCTAGTTACTTTATAAGCGGAACCATTTTGCTTTATCAAAACCTTATCAGAATCTTCCTTAGGAAGATCTCTGTGTAGGCCTTTTATAGTGTGCCCCCGCATCGCTATCACCCGAAAATACTACCGATGGCAGAACTGGACTTTAAATTTTTAACAGCATCGTGCTTGTTCTGACCTCTATATAAGCAACAATTGGTAAATTTTTAGTTCTCATATCAATATGTAAGACTCCGTCTTTACATTTGCCTTTATATGTCCTTCTGTTCAGCTTGTCTTTTCTGACCTGGGTGTTGTCCAGTGAATTTTCTGACCTGGGTGTGAATCCTTTTGTGTATTGCTGGTGCTTCGAAAACATCCGCACCGCAATCATCCAGGTTTCAAAGAAAATTCTGAGACAAAACCTAACTGAATAACGGGCTACAGCAACAGTTTTTGACAACGAGGCAATATATTACCTATGCACAATAATCAATAAAAAAGAAGTCAATATGTAATTTAGGTTTTATAAATTCGACCAGCTCGTTAATTGATTCCCTTACAAGTTAGCCCTATTGACGCGTGAAAATCAAATTAAAATGACCCTGATCAATAGAAAGACCGACACATTCTTAATCTGCACAGTACTAAACTATACATACAGTCGAAGCCCGCTATTTCGAACTTCTTTTCATGACCCGTGGGACTTCGAAATAGCGGGTTCGACTGTATGTCAAAGGCGTTTCCTAATTTCAATAACACAGCCAAGAAATCCAGATTGAGAGTAATACTTAAAACGAACGTAGCACTTTTGACTGACAAAAGGACGATCGTGCGACAAAGTGAGCCTATTTTATCACTAGTGACGCAATAATCGTCAGGACTACGAAGATCAGGAGTCATTGACGGGATGAGTTCAAGTAACGCGACGGAAAATTTTCACTGCTGCTGTAGCATTTCCCGAACCGAGTTTGAAATCGATGGGAGAACTGGATTTTACATTTTTAACAGCATCATGCTCGCTTTGATCTCTATATCAGCAACGATTGGGAACTTTCTGGTGCTCATATCAATATGGAAGACTCCGTCTTTGCATTCGCCTTCAAATGTCCTTCTTTTTGGCCTGGCCGTGTCTGACCTGGGTGTCGGTTTGGTCGTATAGCCAACAGCCTTTGTTTATAAAATTGCCAAAATAAATGGATCAAAGCGCCTCTTCTGTAGCAGTGCAATCGCAGTTCAGTTTACCAGTGCCTCCTTTTGTGTCGCTTCTCTTTTAACAATAACGGCAATAAGTCTGGACATGTACATGACACTCTACTTGCACCTGCGATACCAAGAGATTGTGACGGTGAAAAGGATGAATGGAGTCCTTGTCTGTATCTGGAGCAGCAGTATTATATCTGGTGTTCTGTTTTCACTGTACAGAAAAACATTGGAAATAATCATGGTATCTCTTATTCTCTTGTGCCTTTTGGTGACCACGTCATTACAAAGTATTTAGGATCGTCATCAAACACAGATCCAAGTCCAGTCGCCAGTACAACAACAAGGCGAAGATCAGGATGAAAATCAAGCGAGCATCACACAACATAGGAAGTCTTTTATCAGCAAATTATTCCTCTATTGCTTCCTTCTGTTATGTTATTTTCCATTCATCGTTGTGATTGTAGTTTTGAAAACTACAAGTGAGTCTAGTACAAAACAGTATGTAGTTGAAACTACTTTATTAGTGATCTATCTCAACTCCACCCTGAATCCCATTGTGCATCATTGTGTATTGCTGGCGTTTTGAAAATATTCGCACAGCAGTCATCCGGGTTACAAAGAAAATTCTGCAACGAAACATAATTCAATAACAGAATGTGACTTTATTTGCGACTCTTTTAAGACATTGGACTTCCTCAGTTTACGAACGCCATATTGGCGTAGCAACGACCGTTAGGTTCTGGTGTCAGCAAATAACGCAATTCATCAAACAGCATTGACACTTATCTAACTCCGGAAGAAATAGGTACAATATACCTTGTTCAAGACTCCAAGCCTGGGTACGACATCACTAAAGAAACACCACACTGTTCAAGTAAATACCCTGTTGAGAACAGAGAGCCCTGTAAACCATACCTCGTAACGTCGCTGTATATACAAGGACCACCCCTCACCGCTCCCCTTCCTAACTTTTTGGTGCTCATATCAATATGGCGGACGCCATCTTTACATTCGCCATCAAATGTCCTTCTGTTCGGCTTGGCTTTGTCTGACTTTGGTGTTGGTTTGATCGTAGAGCCAATAAACTTCGTACTTAACATTGCCAAAATAACTGGACTGGCACTAACCTTTTGCAACACCGGAATCGCTTTCGGGTTTACCAGCACTCTCCTTTGTTTCGCTTCTCTATTCATCATAACAGCGATAAGTCTGGACATGTACATCGCACTTCACCTGCACCTACGATACCAAGAGATTGTGACGGTGAAACAAATGACTGGAGTCCTTGTTTGTATCTGGATCAGCAGTATTATCTATGGTCTTTTTATCTACTGTACAGAAACACATTTGAGATAATCATGGCATCCCTTATTCTCTTGCTTCTGTTGGTGACCACGATTTCATATTACAAAGTGTTCAGGATCGTTCGTTACCATCAACAACAGATCCGTACCCAGGCGCAGGTGCAGCAACAAGGCAAAGATAAAAATGGAAATCAACCGAGCATCGCAGAACACAGTCTTTCGTCAGCAAATTCGTCATCTATTGCCTCCTTTTGTTACGTTATTTTCCTTTCATCGTTATGATGGTAGTCTGTAAAACTACAAGTGAATCTAGTACAAAGCAGTCTCTACTCGAAACTACTCTATTGGTGGTTTATCTCAACTCAACACTGAATCCTTTTGTCTATTGCTGGCGCTTCGAAAACATTCGCTCCGCAACCATCCAGGTTACAAGAAAGATTCTGCGACAAAACCTGATTGAATAAAGAGAATGTTATATCCGCGAACCATGCAGCTACAGTCTATAACGCGAGTTATACTAAAAATGTCCATAACTTCTAGAGGATTTGATGTATTGATGCAAAACTTGAAATAGTTGTTGTTCGTGACCTTTTGTACATATTCGAACCAAATCTGCTTAATTAAAAAAACAGTTGGAACATTTTAGTAATGACGTGCTCGTATTGTACGTGCTGAGGAATATGATCGTGACGGGGTGAAAATTGAAAATGTAACGGTCACAATTAAGTGTAACGGTTTTAACGACTAAAAACTGAGGTTAAAACCTTCAAGTCGATTAATCGTTTATTTACGATACTCAGACGTCGAAATTAAAAGAAAAACAGCGATTCACATGGGAAAAGAAACAATTTCCGCGGAGCAGAGGGCGCTAACCTGATGATCATGTCCTCTGTGGCGTTTCTGCTTGTGCGTTTGCAATTCGATCGGGGAGTACGTTTCCCAGCATTAATTTAATTGGCCTTTTTTGTTTCAAGTATTGCTGGGCTTTTCGCACCTGGCAACGCACACTAAGAACAAATGTCTGCAGCTCGGCTCAAAGCTCTGTGTATTAGTTGTAAGTGATACAGATACCAATCTCCTAGCGACAAGAAGTAAAGCTACTAGTATAATCTTACATGATACACGTGACATGTGTACTTTGAGTGACGTCCGAGTTCATGACGTGACAATACTCGCCCACAATAACGTCAATTCTCAGTAACAAATACGCGAATAAATCGGATTTTACAGCACTTCCTCAGAAAAGAACGTTCCAACTACTTTGCTCACTGTAGATACATTAACATATCATATTGGCCGGTACATTTGACCAACCGACGAATATCTGTCAATAGCATAATCAAAAAGCTTATTGTAACAAAAGTATTGAAAAAGTGGAATAAAGCTTTCTTAAAAGCTCTGATTGAGTCAGTTTCACGCAATTTAAAATCTAAACTATTCCAGAGACGAGTTGAAGATGGGAAGAACGATTTCTTATATCTTTCGGTTCGAGCCGAAAACAGAGAAAAATCGTTTGCGGATCTCAGTGTAATACGCGACCTCTGCCAAACAGTCAGAGGATGCAGATTAGACAAGTACACAGGAATTATCTTCTTAACTATCTATCTTAAGTATAAAATACAACACAAGCTTGTGAATTGATCGTCTAGTTTTAAGTTCGATCCATGAAAGTTCAATAAGTAACTTCTGTCTACTAGTAACCCTCATAGCACCCGAGACCACTTTAGCAGATTCATATTGAACAAATTCGAGAAGCTCGCTATCGTTTGCAAGGAAGCCGTCCAAGATTACATCCGCATACTCCATGATAGGTCTAATAAGGGATTTGTACAACTTGGCCAAAGTATCTCTGCTTATTTTGAATTTTAAACTCCCAATTAAATATTTCCAAGACTCCAAGATCTTGAAAAGATATTCCACAGTTCGCATGCGCTTTACATAATTACCGTACCCGGGATCATTGCGGGCTCAAGACACGAGACAGATTTCGTTCAGATCGCCGATTATTTTCCGTTTTGGAGCCATAGGTCGCGTATGGCCCCAAAACAGCTGCTCCGGACCAAACTCTTTCCGTCGGACGACTGGGTCCGCACTGTTTACACGAGAAAAATTATGCGGTCCGTACCCAATTTTTCAAGGGTACCCAAATTTCCTGTCGTGTAAACGGCCTTAGAATTTCAAGACTAAGAGTATAGTGGTGATGAATTAAACATGACATACTTTTTTTGAAGTCGACAAGCCTTCTTTATTTGCACGGATACCATAAACATCTGCATCAAAATTATTATAACCTCATGGTTATTCTATTAAAAATTAAAACATATAGTTTCACACACAAAAAAGTTTCATTGCTTTGAGGGACTGGATACCATATTTTTCTCAAACCCCACAACTTATTAAAAAAACGTTTTCTTTTTTAAATGTTTTCCTTTGAAGTGCCAGCTCGTTGATCAATTTCCGGACAAGTAAAAAGAAATTGAAATGAAATGAAAGGTATCCATCAAATAGCGGCATTTTCGTTTGACGCTTTTGTGGCTAAATTCGATGAATGTGCTGCGACGGTGGATCTATGTTATTAAACCTTAATAGAATCATATATTCACACGGTTTTTATCGTCGATGTAAGTTGGTAAACGGACCTTTCTAGAGCACGGTCCGTAATATTCGGTAAAAGCTGGTTCATTCAAAACATTTTTCAAAACATTGAGACTTTGTCAAAACATCAATTTACTTTCGCCATACGTTTGATTTTTTTGGTGATGAGTTCTTGGAGTCAAGACTGACATAGGCAGAAAATTAACAAATAATTTGAGTGCAGATCGATGGTGTGGCAGATGTTAAAATACGTGTATAATAAAAAATACGTATATGAGCCATAGCATAATCAGTACTAAAAAATTCACGTAGAAAAAACTCGATGTCAAATAGAGGAAGTATGTTTTATTTTCCCCGCAGCAGTCTTGTATTGCTTGATTATACGGGTGATATTGTTTGTTTTGTTTGATCTATGGTGATGCAAACCACGGTGTGGCATATGTATGTGGTGTGTAAATTAAACTCTTCACTTGCTTAGTTACGAAAGGTCAAGGACTTTATATTGTTTTGATAACACAGTTACAAAATCCAAATTGAAACCAAACTTAAAGCTAACATAACATTTTTGACTGACAGAGGAAGTCAACGTTCTTGCAGCAAAGTGTGCGCATTATCACTCGTGATGTGATACTCGTCGGGAGTAAAGAAGAAAAAGCAGGTGTTGACGGGAAGAGTACAAGTAACGCATGTGCGATGGAACAAGGAACGGAAACTTTTCATTGCTGTTGTAAAATTTCACGAAACGAGTTCGAAATCGATGGGACAACTGGCTTTTACATTTTTAACATCATCCTACTCGTTTTTACGTCTATTTCAACAACAATTGGAAACTTTTTGGTACTCATATCAATATGGAGGACTCCGTCTTTGCATTCGCCTTCAAGTGTCCTTCTTTTTGGCTTGGCTTTGTCGGACCTGGGTGTTGGTTTGTTCGTAATGCCAATTGCCTTCGTTTATAGCATTGCCAAAATCAAAGGATTGGCAAACGTCTTCTGCAACAGTGCGGTCGCAATTAACTTCAGTGCTCCTTTCCTTTGTTTTGCTTCTCTGCTCACCATGACAGCCTTAAGCGTGGACATCTATTTTGCACTCTACCTGCACCTCCGATACCAAGAGATTGTCACGGTAAAAAGGACGATTGGAGTCCTTGTCTGTATCTGGATCATTAGTATCATATATGGGTTATTTTATCTCCTGCACGGAAGTTTTAAAATTATTGCGGCATCTTTTATTATCCCGCTTCTGTTGGTGATCACATTATCATATTACAAAGTGTTCAGGATCGTTCGTCATCATCAAGGACAGATCCGTGCTCAGGCGCAAGTGCAAGAACAAGGTGAAGATCAGGATGAAAATCAACCGAGCATCGCACAATATAGAAAGTCTTTCATAAGCAAATTCTTCATCTATTGCTTCTTTCTGTTATGTTATTTGCCTTTCATTGTTATGATGGTGGTCTATAAAACTACCAGTGAGTCTTCTATTAAACAATATATTTTCGAAACTACTCTGTTGATGATTTATTTCAACTCCACACTGAATCCCATTGTGTATTGCTGGCGTTTTGAAAACATTCGCACTGCAATCATCCGGGTTACAAAGAAACTTATGCGACAAAACATAACCCAGTAAGAGAAATGCCATCTGCGCGTACCATTTATACAACTACGGTCTTGTCAGGAAGATAGAATTGACAATTTTCGTTGTGGACTTTTAACCTTAAAAATTTCAGTGTACATTTACTGAATGGTGCTAAAATATACTAAAACTATACCATGTTAGCGTTATCCTATTGAAAAAACCATGGTCACATCTATCTAACCCTATCATATATAATAAGATGGTGAAACTCCATAGTTACCGGTATAAAACAAGAAATACAATTATTCAGAAGTAGAACTATTCTGTAGAACGTACAAAAGTACTAATATAAACGTTGGATGGATTATTAGTTTTAAAGTTTAAAGTTTTATTAGTTTTAAGACATGAGATAGATTATAATTTAAAAGTTTGAGTAGAGAATGAATCTTGCCGAAATTCCATCCTAATCATTACAACAACAAACTGTAGGAGAGGGAAATATATCAAAGGTACATTGATGATCATAACATAAGAGTTTAAAAGCTATAATCTTTTCACGCTCGCACGAATATTATAAGCATATGATGCAAAGTTAAGGTCATGATTATTCTAACACGAGTGAATATTAGCAGAGAGAAAATTGTTCAAATAGTAGAGTTCATTGCTTTGCTAGCAAACTAAATAAATGGTCCCCATACGATAAAGAAAATACAAAAACACAGAATCCATGTATTGTAGGTTGAGTCAAAGGATTGCGCTTATGCGGTTAAATTCGAGCGAAATACGAAAGTAGTGTGATGATGGGTTCATAAACGAAATTCTGTTAATGGACTCGAAAATAACCCGCTGTAGGTTGACGCCTGAGGTCAGAAATAATTTCACATTTGATGTTGATTTGTTGTTTGAACCAAACAGGACAAACCGGACCAGGAAAAATTACTGATATATTTTATGTTAATGGTTTTCTGTTATAATAAGCAACTTTCTCGATTGTGGGACAAGTTACGCGAAGGACACGTGAAAATAAAATAAAATAGAAATATCCGTGAAAAGTAATAGTAAATATTTATTCCTTTTGGCTATTCTTTGTCGGTTCGATTTGGAGAAGGGTCTTCCCATTTATCAAATAAAGAGTGACAATGAGTATAGTCCGTGAAAATTTACTAGTATCTGATACCACGATGATACCATGAATGAATGAATGAATGATACCACGGTGGTGTAACCACAGCTAATGTCTTCTCGAACCATTGCTGCTTTTTCTGAACTCCACACTAAATCTCACTGTGTATTGGTGGCATTTCGCAAACATTCCCACAGCTATCATACAGGATGCAAAGAAAATTCTGTGACAAAGCGTAATTGAATAATGGAAATGTCGTATCCACATACCATATATTAGCTACAGCTTTGCCAGCGAGGTAATCTAATTTAACGAATTTTCATTGTGGAATAAAATTTAATCTTTGAATCTTAAAAGTATAGTGTACGTTTAGCAGTCTAAATTATTTAGATATACAAATTTCAGTACGACAGGGTATCATTGCTTTCCCAGCAGATTGACTGAAAGGGCCTCATATGATACAGGGCGTATGTGAGTTACAGTCAAATCCATGCGCTTATGCGGTCAAATTTGACCGGAATACGACCGTAATTCGAATGATGGGTTCATTAATGGGTTCATGATTTATGTCTCTAACTGAAAAACGGTTAAAAACGTAATAATAACCTTAGAGGATGACGGTAATGAGTTGTATGAACCTTTCTTTCGCAAGATTACTATACGCGGTGGCACGATTACTATACATCTGGACCCGGTTGTTCAAAGCGCGGATAACTCTTATTCATGGAATAAGTCGCCTATCCGGCGAATAAAATTTATCCGTTACACAAGTTCGGTGTTCGAAGCTTTGATAGAGCTATCCAGTCGTTATCCGGCGGATAAACTTAACCGCACCGAGAAGGTGGCATAAGTTTTTCCACTTAATAAGATATGGAAAAAGAAGCATTCGAATTCAATTATTTCCAAACCGGACAGCGTGCATTGCTATGACATGTCTTAATGTGCATTTTACATAGAGGAAAGAACTACGTTGTTGATTGTACTAAGATCAAATTTGTTTTTGCCTCTACTGCTTTCTCCATATACTAACTCGAATTTGGCCGTCGCGTAAATACTGCCGTACAAGAGTTTTCTAACTGAGTCTTGTACAGCGAATCAGCTTTACCGAAAATTGTCTAGTTTATCCTTTCTTATAGCCTAGTCGGTACTTGGTCACGCACTTTCTTTTCAGTGTGCGTGTGGCCAGTCGTTTCATGTCATTTCATCGCAGCTTTTTCACTGTCTTTGTTCCGCTATCCTTCTCTCATTTCGCCCAAATCAACCTTTGATATATCTGGAAATTATACAAGTTTCTACTTCAACAAAATACACTTCAAATATTCCCCACCTCCTATTTTGTAAATAAACAGTCGCCGTTTGGACGTTAGCAATTTGCGAACAAATTGGCGATCACACTAGAAGTACTACTTTGGTTGCTTGTTCTATTTTTCGAGCAGACAATATACAGTCGAACGAAACTGCTCCCCCGAAGTCGTTGATGTAGTTAAGTTAAGCAGTGAAACACGTGTTATTTTTACATCTCAGTGACTGTGGAGGTGATTGTCTGGCACATCATCGCTGCAGAGCGGAGATCAAATAGGGGCGCGATGTTGAAATAGTGGGGAACCGTTGTGGTGCGGAGTTGTCGATAGGCGTGGCTGATTTTTCTCTTGAAGGCGTAACAACCTTGTCCCTTTTTACGGATGATGACGAGGAGGGCGTCCACGCCAGGAAGTCGAAATACGAAAGGTTCGTGGAAGTAAATATGACGTGAGATTCTGGTGTTACTGAGCCTATTGCAGCGAGTTGAGGTCGACCACACCCGAGGCTTTCCTGTGATGCTGTAAGCAATTTGCAGGGGCGAAGTAACAAGGACCGTGCTGAGGAGATTTGAAGCAAAGGGACCGCACATTGCTCTAAGCTTGCATTTCTTATCGAGGTAGTTCGGGATTGGTGTAACCAGTGGACCAGCCAAACTCAAAGAAGTCGCCAAGACGAGTGTCGTGGTAGGAACCGAGGCGCCCTCTCCAGGCGGGAGTGTTTAGGTTAGACGGTCCGTTCGTTGATTGCAACCTGATATGGAGGGCGATAAATGTCTGACGAGAGTGCTCGCAGGCTATGACTTGAGCCAGGTTGGTTGGTTCAGTGCCCGCGGGGGGTACTCCCATATATAAGCCATATAGGTTTGTGCCGCCCCAAAGGGTATCGTTTTCAAGCATTTTTAGTCTGAAATAGGGTATATATTTTGCCATTTTTGTATGAAATAGGGTATCGATTTTGTCTTTTTGGCCTGGGATAGGGTATGATTTTAATAGAAATGTGTCGCCGCGGACATTGCACGGCACATGGAAGAAAACACAGGGCGGAAATCGTTGCAAAAGAAAAGATATCTCTAAAATAGGTCCGAAATAGGGTATTCATTTTGGAGTCAGGTCTGAAATAGGGTATACATTTTTGGAGTCAGGTCTGAAATAGGGTATAGCAAATCAGATATTTTGGTCTGAAAAATAAGTAAGGGTTTTCAGGTCCGGGTGGCACACCCCCAACCAAAATTATGATGAGTACAGTTGCGTGCCTAATGGTCGGCGCGCTTGCACACCAAGCATATGTGGTGTTTTTGGGCACTGCTTCCCCAAACAACTGGTCATTCTAGGACCAAATTTGCGACGGATTGATGACGCGGCGGTCTTTAGCACGCTCGTCCTGCTGGGCGTTAGCTTCGACGTTTCCGATAACAAGTTAGGTGGGATTAGAAATGACTGCGCTATCAACTTGAAAGAGTCATCCCACTGGACAAGACCCATTTCTAGGGACCTGAGAACCTTGTAATGCAAACTACGTATCGCATGCCATTGGTACCTAAAGGGTAGTGTCATTATGTTGCTTATTGTTGGCGTCATGACTGTTTTTGAATGATGATTCGGCTATCTTAGCGGAAGTCATCTTCAGAATCAAGTGGAGAGGTTTAGTCAGACGCTGGTATGACTCAGGTAGTTGAAATGTCAGTCAACAACAACAGCCTTCCTGGAGACTTCTCTCACTCGGGCGATCACAGCCAATGTGCCGTCTGATTATTATCTTATAACCTGTCCGGACATTATTGTAATTACAGTGGCAAAATAGCTGGAGGGCAATGATTTCTAAATATTAGTGATTACTATAAAACCGCTCGAAGAACTTGCAACGAGGTTGATCAACAACAGAATCACAGACTACTATTTGATAAGTATAGTCAAAACAGTAAGGAGGACACAATATCCATGTTCCCATAACGAATACAATTGGACACATGTACATTGCGACAGCCCATAAAAATGATCATTGTCTTTAACTATAGGAACATACACGAAAACAAATCGCAAGGTTTCCGTGCAGGGGAAACTATCAATGATACGGATATAAATTTACATTGAACTACAAATTCTCAATGAACAAGGACCAAGCAACACGCAGGACTGGTGCAAAATATCACCGGTCTGTCAACTGATGGCTGACAAATATTATTGGGCAGAAATTGTTAAAGACTTGTAACCAAAATAACCGCACTTGGCTGGACAGATAAAGTGATTATATGCATATAGGACAAAAAATCGTATGCAAATTTTACGCGGCTTCTTTTTTTATGTCAATCGTAGCTAGCATATGTAATCACTTTAAACTGAAACGGGCCTGTAATTGTATAGTAAGATAAATAAGCCACCAGCAAAATAAGTACGTTCAGCGACGATAATTAATGTTCCAGTTCTCTTTTAACTCTGAACTGTGGTAATTGTGGATTAGAGAATAATCTAAATAAAAAAGTTACGCAAAGCAGGAGAAAAGGAGAAAAACAAGAACAAGTACCGGTATTGAAAGAAGAAGAGGATGTGACGAAGGAGAAAAGGCCGCAAGGTGATACAACTAGACTTATAAACATTGAAAAAAGGAACAAGCAAAAGGAAACTAAAATAAAAAAGAGAAGAGAACTAGAAGGACGCAGAACAACAGCAATATTATAAAGATGAACAATACAACCAATCGAACAATTTGGACTACAGATGAGGATCCTTATAATGACTACAGACAACCCGAATACTTCAAAATTGCTGCGTATTGTGTGATCATCGTTCTTTCACTCGTTGGTAACAGTTTGGTCGTAGCTGTAGTCTTTAAAAATGAAAACCAACGCATGAGAACACCGAACAACTACTTCGTTGTCAGCATGGCTGTCAGCGATGGACTAATAACAATTGTCAATATGGTCTCTCAAGTTGCTTTTCTGCTTTATGACTCAGGCTTTCCCTTTGGTGGGATTGTGGGCATCTTCTTTTGCAAGATTCAGAATTTTATGTGGATGTTTCTAGTTTCCTGGTCAACTGGCAGCTTATCAGCCATTGCAGTGGATCGTTTTTTGCTGGTATTTTTTCCCCTGAAGCGGATCATTACCATTCGCACTGCTCGAGTTGTTATTGCTGGCATCATAATCGTTGGCGCTGCTGTGTCATGCCCCAATCTTGCTTTCTCCACAATTGTCGAATACGACGACGTTATATATTGCTATGTGAATATTTCGAACTTTGAATTATATCGAGTGTATATCCTCTTCATATTTTCCATTTTCATTTTTTTCCCTTTCGCGATTTTACTTATTCTTTACTCGGCAATTGCCTTAAAATTATGGCGGAGAAGGTCCCCTGGAAACCAGCAGAACCGAGAGACAATGAACCGCAGAATTGTCCCACTTCTGATAACGATTGTTCTCATCTTTCTATTGTGCTGGATGCCTATTGCATCATCATATTTTAGTTGCATTGCTGAATTTAATCTCGACAGTACTACTTGCCGTGCTCTGGTGAACGAAGATAGCACTTTCGCGCTGTGGTTCGTGGCCTACAGCAACAGTGCAATAAACCCTTATATCTACTTCATTTTTAACGAAAACTTTCGACATGGTGCAAGGGTTATTTGGTCTTCAATACGCGGTTGTCGCACTTTTTTGTCTCACAGGCACAATCAAGTTGATGCCGATATGGAGTTGCGACCAACGGAGATTCACTGAATATGTTATAAGATAATCTAACGAACCAGGAACTATAATTATACAATACTGTGTAAAACAAACGAGTAACGCGTAGCTTTAAACAGTCAAAGCTTTTGTGCACATATGTTTAATGAGGGTTAATCGAAGATTTTTATGTTATTAAAATGCTCAAAATAGGGCTCGTAATATTCTTTAAGTTTAAAGAAAGGACTTTAAATTTTTCGTACGAAAAATGCGCAATTTGCACACGCCAAAGGGTTGGAATGTTTGTAACATTAACTCAAAAGATGGAAGCATGAATGCATTCCAAGTATGAGAGCATGCAAAAGATTCCTTATTTTATTGTGAAAACAGACTCGACGCAAGAGATTTTTTGTTGTTGTTGTTTCTCTTTTTTGTACCTGTGCTCATTTTTACTTTACGGACATCCCTCAAGCGTGCGCCTGTGCCGTTTGCGTCGTTCGAGAAACCCGGCCTAAACACAAAGGCCCGCTATAAAAAGCCGTTGGCCTTGCCTTTCGGCATCAAATTTGCATACCGTTTGTTTAATCGCACCTGCGTCCACAGCGTCCAGAAGTCGCGATAAAGTTTCTCTGCAGCTTGGCGACTAAAAGTATATCTAAAATTAAACACATGCGGGCAACTTCAATATGGAGTTCTGGGCGGAAGGATTGGAGCGAAATTTTGCTCCTGGCTGCCAAAACACATTTTGGACTGGCTGCACGCTGATATTTAATTTTTGCTTTGAAAATTATCCTTGGATGTTACTCAGACTGCACTCAAAACGAATGTTTATGAGAGAGAAAATTTGTCGGGCAACATTATTTTGTTTTGCATGGTATTCAAGTACAAGGAAAAACAAAATTTGGAAATTTTTGGCTTTTTACTAATTAGAAGTTGATTGACAAGTGGCTCTGGGCTTCCCTGGGAAGCGCCGATTATTTCAGTCATATTTTCCAATGAAAGGAAATACATTAAACTGACTTTTACAGCGTCTGAATTCATTGCAGAACAGAATGCACAAAGCCAGTCTTGGGGTCGTAGCCGAAACAAACCAATCTCGTTTATTTATTTATTTATTTATTATTCGCTGATATAATAATCAGTCAGAGCAATAATGCATGTGGATCCACAAAAAGCGTCGATTGGATGATTTTGAGCTTCGTATAATGTTACTTGTATCTTTTGGCACTTAAAAGTTTGCAATAAATATTGTAAGAGAAAAAAGAAAACGGCCAAATAGCAGTTTATTCATCTGGCAGCTGTAAAAGGTTTTAATTAATTTTACCTTTCATCAGTTTCTTAGTTAAATCTATTTCTATTGTCATTTGAAGAACTCACTCAACTTCTTTAATTAACTCTCCTCGGTCAAAACTGTTAAGAGTTAAACCATACAATGGAAAGCATAACTTCTGCTCTAAAACTGCTATACCTAGCGTGTGGTTATCAAAAGCATTTAACTTTTGTAATCGCATAGGACGTGTCGTTTTGTAGCTCAGGAGCTGAAAGTGAACAGTGCAATTTGAATGTACTCATGAGAGCTTTCGTTTGAGTGGTCAGACCTTCAGGTTTCATTTGACAGTTAAGAGTTGGACGTGAAAACTTTCATTCGAGTGGTCACACATTAGGTTTTCAATTGACAGGTTTACTCAAATTTGACTTTGGAAATAAAACAGTTAAGACACCTGATAACACAGTCGATTACTCTGGCAGATTCAATGTGGCCTTCGAGTGCTTGGATATTCCAAAAAATCATATAAGAACCTATCTTTACCTGCGGCTTGAAATAAAATCGCTGGCATTGTGTTACAGAAGCGAAAATATAAAATAAAGACCTCAAAAACTGACTTAAATTAGAGATTAAAACTTTAATTGGAGAACATTTATTGAAAAATAATTAAATTCTTAATCTCAATAAGCATTATTATAAAAATAATAAAACAATTTAGTGGTGAAAGTTATTATCGCTCTACGTATTTCTTATCTACAACAACGATATTTCTGTACTTGTGTAGTTTTTAAGTCTTCTGTACTTTTCAATCAAGAAAATTTCATTTCGAATTATATGTGCAAGAAACATATCAACCTTGTGATTCTTTTACCACGGAAGGTTAAATCACTACCAAAAAAAAAAGATTTAGGGACCTGGGCGCGCCAACTACATAGCGAGCCGTGAGAAACTACAGCTTGCCTCAAGGCGCAGAGACGCTTCACGTACACGGCTCGTTTTGACTTATAAAGAAATGTATGAATAGTTTGCGCGCCCGGAGTGACTCGGTGCCAGAGGCCACCTCGGGTACCCGGAAAAAGTTTTCTCCACATACTAGAAATACGATAATCGCAGATACCCCCTCGCTCTGCCATTGATTGGACTTTTACTTTCGTACTGCTCAACAAGAGCAACCTTTGTTTTACCAAAATGTTGACGCAATCTTTTCTTCGAAGTCAAGTGCTACACGCAAAGGAAGGAGAAAAAGAATGGTGTGTGTTATACTTTTGCGTTGAAAAAAGTGTCAATTGCGTGAGGCCCTACGTATTTCCCACGGTCGGCACGTTAAATTTATTCATACAGTCTGCCAAACACGTTCTCAAAATTTAATACTTAAAGTTAGTCGGCCGCCGTAGTACGGGAAAAAAAGGAACACTGATTTTCCAATTTTGAATTCATAGGCATTACAATTAAATAGGCTTCCTGTGCGATTTTTTTTTGTACTCTGGACTGCATGCACAAGACTCAGGCACGCATATAATGAGCTCGAATTGTTTTGTATGTGAACCCGCTCAAAACAGCATGATTTCTCCCAGAATCAAAGCAAAACCGCGTGTCAGATTACAGCATTTGTTACAGTTTTAGTGTTGAAAGACAAAAAAAGACGTCTAACTAAATCATTCAAGACTCTAAGGCCCTGTTTACAAGGAGGGAGGGTAACCCTCCAAGGAGGGACACCCTCCAAGAAGGGTGAGAAGATAGCCCCCCTTTACATGCCAAGCGTTATCCCTAGGGTTATCTCGCCAAGAGTCTGAAAGGCATCGCGCGGTCGCGAAATTTGAGATAGTAACCTGGCACCGCTAAACTTAACCTACCCTCCCTCGAGTGTTTACATGGCCAAAAGTTGTCCCTACTGGGAGGGTAACCCTAGCAAGGAGATAGGGTAACCCTCCTCCTAGGGTGACCCTACAGATCATGTAAACGGAACAAGGAATTTCAATAGAGAAGGGTGACCCTTCTAGGAGGGTGTCCCTCCTGGGAGGGTTACCTTCCTTCCATGTAAACAGGGCCGATTGCTCTGAGCGAATATGGGTGGTAGCCGAAACTGGCGACAGAAGAGTATTAAAACAATACTTCGAGGGAAAATGATCAGCATGCAGATTTTAATACATTCTTGAAGTGATCGAGTTACAAAGGGATAGAATATATTTGTCACGGTGATTGTTCGATTTCCACTGACTGACCTTTGTTGCATGTCCTTTCTCAATAACTATCTGAATTTAACACAAAACGGCGTCTGAAGATCCCGATTTGCTTTCAAGGGTTGTTCTCTTTGCGGAGTATTTTCTTCGGCCCGCTTTTGCTTCTGAAACTGCCGATTTGCTTTCAGGCGCTGTTTTCTTTGCGGAGTATTTTCTTTGGCCCGCTTTTGCTTCTGAAGCTCTCGATTTGCTTTCAAGCGCTGTTCCCTTTGTGGAGTCGTTTCTTCGGCACGCTTCGTGCTGTCGGTCATAACATGATTGTCGTCTTTTCTCTAGACATTTTTGGCGCTGTTCGATCGTTTCAGGATTTCGCCTTGCCCGTGCCTGTTCCCTTCTCTTTTGAAGACGAGCTTCGTGAGACTGTTGTGTTTCAAGTTTTCCGGTTTTCAAGTTTTCCATTTTCGTAAACACAGCTACGATATGCTGCAGTTACTTCGTTCAATCTAATTTCTCTTATTGCGAGTAAAACTACAGGGCCACACGTGATCGATCCGGCCTTTGTTATTGGTTTAGCAGCGATAGGAACTGGGAACGAGGTCGTACGCCAGACAGACTGACAGGCGAACATTAAATTTCGAGATGGCGACACGCTTAGAGTCTCCGAATGAGGCGATACTACTGCATGAGCGCTGTGATTATTTCCCTCGCTTCGCTCGGGGATAAGGTGCTCAAGAAAATTCCAAAACATTGACCAACGTGAATCCTTCAAAATCTAAATTTTAGATTTGCTAAGGCTCGGTACCAGAAATCGAGCAGGGCCCAACAATCATATGACTGGTTTTAATATAGCGGCTTTCCAGTGACTGTTGAAAGTGATCGTGTGATATCGTGTGATAAATATAATGCAAGGCTCGAAACAACTTTCGCTTGTTAAAAAAAAGAAGAAAGTTCCCGATATATTGCAGAGACGCCCTTTTTCTCAAGTATTTCAAATTAATTTCAAAAAAATTGGCTTACAGCGCGAGAAAAGATCGAGTTTTATTTCATCCAGCATAACAATGACTGGTACTGATTCAAATGTCAAAACTTCTGGATTGGCACGTTGGAAGCAAGCATTACAGGTAACTATAACAGTTTATGAAGCCAGCAGCGTTAAAGAACTGGACACAATGCTGTTTCTCCCAACCATGTCAGGAAATACTCATGATGTTGTGAGAATTAATGAACAACTGATCAGGAGACCAAATTTTCGTACTGAGATACGCATTTATAATTAAAAAATGAAAAGAGAATATTAAACATCATATCTTTCAAAGTTAAAGGTCCTAACTTAGACCTGGGGTCGGACCAATTTCTCCACACGTTAAAACGCACTTTAATCCAATACAATGGCCAAATACTGTTGTGGTTGTGCACTGGGGACCTGTATCTGTAATGTTGTACAGATTTTGCTGGAGTAGAGTCCGTTTAGTGGTGTTTGAATAATGGTCCAACTTGTAAAATACACGTGTAAATGTTTATTGAATTGACCCCTGGTTTATCCCTAAATCGAGGTTTAAACGCCGACCCTGTGAACCAGGTTTAGCCAGAGGCTAAATTGCATTTTTAGAACGCGGATGAGTCACGGCTCATGATGACAAAGTTTAGACATGGGTTGGGTGAGTTTTTGGCATCCTTCTGCATCCCAATGCATTACGGAATGCTGTGGTGCAGTGCAGTTACGAGTGTGATTATTACTTTTTGCTCGTGACCGTGTCAAAAGTTGGTTGAGGTGCCCACGTGCCGCGGCATGGTAAATGTATTGTCACTTTTGCTGCACCATTTTTGCTTGGCCATGTTAAAACAGTCAAGAACCACTAGCTTTAGTGAAGGAGAAAAACATCTCCTTGCCAAGTTATGTAAGGGTGTGATGCTAAGAGGTCGTTTTGTAATGCATCAACGAGGAGAATCACCGAATAATTCCTCAAATGGAAGCGTGGACGGAAATTTTCTTCATCATATTCCTCAGGAGGATTTAATTGATCCCTTATATGTCTTATTCGTCGAACACATCGACGATTATCCCATTCTTGAAATTGTCTATAGCGTGCTATGCCGTCCATTTTTTAAGCCATGGCCAAACCTACTCTTGTTTATTAGTCTGTGATTAGACGCCGTCTAGGCACGGTTTAAGATAAATCACGTTTAAAAAATCGGTCTCCTCGAACCTTCTTTAAACCAGGGGCCAATTCAATAAAACATTTAAAAGTGTATTTTACAAATGGGACCAACTTTCTCACACTTTAAGCAAAACCAACTTTAAACATGCTGTAATCCCAAACCATGGCCAATCATTGTTGCAGTTATGCATTTGAGACCTGCATCTGTAACATTTTGCAGAAATTTGTCAGATTAGAGTGCATTCATGGATGTTAGACTAGAGGTCCAACTTGTAAAATACACGTGTAAATGTTTATTGAAATGACCCCAGGACTTTCTTAACCCCGGTCTAAACCTTGTTTTAAAAAAATAGCCCCCAAGGGTTCAAAGTCCCACCACGGAAATACGCTGTCAACCAGGCTTGCTGTCACCCTATTTTTCAAGTCAGCGGTCGATCACTATACACAAAAATGTAAACGCAAAAACAAATTCGTGTAAGTTTCCTTATTATATGGCATTGATACTACGCACGCTACGATTGGTTAATTTACCGGTCCATACTTTCCTGTACGGATCGCAAATTGATTTTACACACGTTCTCATTAGTCAATTTTACCGGTCCATAACTTACTGTACGGACCGCAAAATCAGTTTGCACATGTGGATCGCAAATGATTACTCGAAAAGTTGCTAAACTTTTGTCATAGAAGGCCCAGAGGTGCAATGGGAAGTTTAAACGTTCTGGATACTTACTGTTAGGTTATGATGATCGGGAAAAGCTTACAATCCGGGAAAATGACCGTTACGAAAAAGGAAACATCCGAGGAAAAATTTGCTTGTGACCACAGCCGACATGACAACAAGTGCTGCAGATCTATGGAGGGTTGTTTCACCCCTGTATTAAAATTCGCACACTTGCCAGAAAGAAAGTGGAAAGCGAACAATCATTCTTGAACAGTTATGCCTAAAACGAACCGTGCAAGAATCAAGTTTTGCAAACATGTTTGGTCGCCCGTCATGGCGCACTGTGAAGACTGTAAATATATTTTTCACAATGCACGAGAACTCTCTATATTTCGAAATCACTGACTGGGACAAAGACGCTGTGGTGATTTGAGGATGTTTAGTTTCCTGGAAGCCGACCTAAACGCTACACGAGAAGGCAGGAAAACTAATCGATGAGTTTTGAATAACATAACTTTCAACGATGTGTGTCGGTCGCAGTGTGTGATGAAACGGATTTTTCTTTAGTGTCATTTTGCCTTCTACAAAAAGAAAAAAAAATCTGGAAAAAGATAAGACTGCAGTTTTTTTAAAAGCTTTAGCGAGCGAGCAACCACTCGAGGGCGAGTTCGTTCAATGAATAAAGTTCACCGCAGGGTCGTTGTTTGACAAATGCTATCGGCCATTTCATTCAGCTCAAAACAATTGGGATCTATTTAGGCAGTTGGTTCGACAGACCCTTTTTTTCTTTCAAGGTTTTCAAATTAGTAGAATTTTAAGCTGTTAACTGAATTTTTTGTGAAAACAAACGTGCTTAATTCATGCCTGATCGCGATTAATGTTGTTGAATGAACGAGACGAGTACTCCTTCGGGCCTTGATTTATGTTTGCCGAAAAATCTATAGACATATAATAATCGCGCGAAGCGCGCTCCATAACTTACGGTACGGACCGCGCACTCGATTAATAAGATGTATCTATTCGTGTACAATATGTACAACTATGTGTCATAGAGCCGTTTTTGGATGACTGTCGAAAACCAAAACCAAAGCATAATACACCCACTACCAGAGGCTGTAAGAAACCATTTCAACCAATCATTAGCTTAACTTTGAAGAAGAAACCAATCAGCAGTGCAAGAACTCGACATCATCACTTGCTTTCTTGCGCAATCAGGACTTGCTTTTGCTCTCGATTGGCCAAGAACGCTTGTAAAATTGTTTTACCCATCACACAATTACTTCAGTCGCCCGAAAACGGCTCTATTACAGCCATGCATTATGTTGTAGTTTGAGGGGTTCGTATAGTGCATGGTGTATGTGTTTAGACTACAGCAACCATACAGAAAAATGGCTTCTTTGTTCCTCGAAGACATGATTTGTTGTTGTTGTTTTTTGAGCCATTCAAAAATGACGACTGTTCACGAGGGCGGTAAATCAGCTCGCCCATGTAGTAAAAGGGTAATATTTCAAATATGAGGAAGTTCTTCTAATTCCCATGGGGAGGAAGGGATATAGTGCTTCCTCTTCGTCCAGTGCATAAAAGGGTTTTAGAAATATAAGTTTAAGCCTAAACTTATCATATTCAAGGCACGCTTAAACTGCGCAATTTATCAGCTTATCACAGCTTATCCTGCAATAACCATTTTATTATTCTGTTGCAAAAAAGGTTAACTGAAAGATACTGTTATATCAGTGATGATTGAAAGGCTCCCATGTATGTGTCATCAACTGTAAAATAAGTACATTCACTTCGTATCAAAATTATTCTCCACCTTTTAACTATGAAATTAATACAATTCCATTCACTTTGGTCTGATAACATCCAATGTCACACGAATGCATGAAAGTCTCCTTGCACATGCAAAAAATCAAAATAAACAAACGCGAGCTATGTTTATATAAAGACAAACTTTCAATGCACTCTTATCGCCGGAAAGAATACAAAACTAATAATAATCGCTAGGAAATAGGAGAAGTGACCAGCAAACAACATGTAATCACCTTCACTACGCCAACAGTGCTAAATGGCTTTCTTATGGTACTTTCCCCGAGAATAAACAAGTTAATAGTATCAAGTTAGTAATGCGGGCGTAATTGTTAGCGTGTGAAATGACTCTGCCCCAAAAACAAAAGTGGTCGTTTCATACACCGAAAACGAATACAGTCGTTTTCTGTACAATGCAATGCTAGTCGTTAGAACTTGATTGGGACTGCGTCGGAGCAGTGAAAAAAAATATCGCGATGTGGGAAATGTGAACGACGTTGAAGCAAGTGTTAGTGTTATACCTTCGTCTGGGATCTAACAACTTGCTACGATGTTCACATTTCCCACATCAACCTTTGCTAGATTCACCACACGTTATTTTTAATCGTTTTATTCCTGCCATTAAATCAATTTATTGAAGTTCTAATTTTGACAGGCTTTCAGCTCTGCTGATTTCATTATGCGATTGTGCGACCCGTGAAGAGTACAAATCAATTCTTTATAAATTATTAAAACTCGATAGACAGTTGTTTCTATTTTAGTCAATAAAGACTGACATCTTTTGTAATCGAATTAAATTGTTTTCAATCGAATTTTAGTTTTGTATGTAATTTTTTATAATTCAAACAGAGAAAACTATAATGTACTAACAATAACTAGCACGCGTAAGCAAATTATACCACGGGCAATTAAGTTGCCCTGACACTGTCATAAGAGTCGGTAAAAAGTAATTATTCTTTATGTACACAGGATTGTTCAAGATTCAGATGTTTCCTTTGACGTAGCCTCTTTTTCCTTTCTAAAATCCCATTTGAAAAGTCTAATTCTCTTGGAATGATCGATCGCAAAAAGCTTGCAATTCTAGAGCCAAAGGTTTATCGAGTCATTTTGCTCTAATAGCCTACAAAACAAACTGAATTCGTTAAACAGGATATAGATCCATGTATATTTAACCACGGATATTAACCATGTATAAACACATTAAAAACAAGCCGAGTAATAAAGATTTTCACACTACATAAGTTCAGTTACCAGCGGTCCCGAAATTATACTTCCAGTCTAACGTTAACAACCTTAATGCCCTTCGAATTTCGCTGCAGAAGAAACAAGTATTAGACCTCTCTTAAAAGCTGTTAAAACATACACCATTGTGAATCGAAGTGTGAGCTCCAGTACTGACATAAGGACAATAAAGCAGCTTACCTAATCCATAATTTGCATGACAGCTATTTGTTTACATCACATTAAAAATCTTTTGTGAAAGCGATACAGACGTTAAATTGTGTACATAAAAATCATAAACCTGAGTAAATGTTCTTTTCTGTTTTTACTTATTCCTATATAAAGGCGAGAACGGTTCGCTTAGACCACGATATTCTATCACAAAACCGGATAAGCCAGGTGAGGTTAAAAATTCGTCGATTTGTAGATCAAGACTTAACTGTCTGGATATCTATGGGTTTACTTCAAAAGATGCGGGAAATCCCCTCGGACTATTCTCTCAAAATGCTGGGTTGCGAGAACTGACTAATCTATATTTTCGCCTATGAAATTCTGATAAATGATAATTCAAATTAGGAGTAAAGTAATCCAACATGAGAAAATAGACAACACGCTGTGAATTTTATAGTTAAAGCTGAAGTAAAAGGCGGACTACCTCCGTAACCGGATTCTTAGACGGGACCCCAAAAAGGATTCTGACAACTTCGACTTTCAACATGCAGGTTTATTCATTTTTAGTTCCTAAACGATGCTTATAAAAAGATACACTAGTTCTTCAGATATCTAACACCGAAAATCTAGCACTAGAAAGAGTGAATATTCCACAAGTCACTAATACAGACTTGGTAAATTTCTACAGGCAAAATTTGACTTTGCACTTTTTCTTCCGTGGAAGAGCCCGATCACACTTGGATCGCTAAAACTCAAATCGAATCGTTATGGAAATCGCTAAGATAACATTAGGGCGCGTCTGCTATCGCAAAATCATATAGATCTATCTGAGACTGTTCACATTTCCTAATGTGAACGCGCTATATATCTGCTACCATCGTTGGATACAGATTTGTTTTTCACTGACACATCAACTCTTTTTTTTCCAAGCTAATACAGAATGAAGCTTGTTGCGCTGTCCATCCTGTTCTTTTGTTTTGTTTACGAAACCCGCGGTAAGTCTCCGAATAATTGTCATGTGGGCTTCTTTTAGAGCAAAGGCAAACTGTGCCCTGTTTATATGGAGAAAAAGTTGTCCTGTGGGGGCCCACTGCATGCCCCTTCACGAGTCCCCCTGGGCACACCAGACATTCATTCACTTGCGAGCCGTTTACAAGAGAAACCACAAAACTATTCATGGCCTCGCCTGGAAATCTTCATGGTTTGTAAACTAAATTAAACCTGTGTTTACACTCAAAATGAAAAATGCAAATATAAATTTTATTATGAATTCTTGTTTTTGGTGCTTTCAAGTTAAATGGACTAAAATATATAAAAGGCAAGGAAAGAGACATGTATCTGACAGTGAAATAATATATTTCGTAGCTGAAAAGCGTACTAAGCCTGCAGCATACAATAAGGATAATAAATTTTAACTGCAGCAACGAGTTGGTGAAACTATAACACAGTAGTCGAATAATAGTTGTTAGCATTATGTTTGTGAACTAAATTTCACTTCCTGTAAATTACACCTCGTTTGCAACAAGTTACAGCTCGAGCATTAATGATGTATCTGTATACAATAACAGTAGCGAGAAAAAACTATATTTAGAAAAACACGTCAACAATAATTCGGCACTGTCTATTTCAGTCAACATATTTGATTTGGTATACAAACTAAATTACAGTCAAAACAAAAAACAGTAAGGTTCCGACAATATGAGGTCATTTTAATTGGTTTTCATTACATTATGTGACTTTTACGGGGGTCACAAGGGTTACGATGTATAAATATAGATTATATTGTTGCTGTTATTATTAATATTATTATTTAAAAATAAGAAATCAATAATCACCTATCGTTTTTCGTGTATTCTCGGCCAACAGGTGAACAGGAATATGTGAACTGTACGAGAAACTTTATCAAACTGGGTTGCTTCAGCGACTCCATTTTCCCTTCACGTCCATTGCCTGAAATGTTGTTGAATGACCGGGACAGAAACAGCAAATACAACGACGGAAAACACATTTTGAACTGGCACCGCTGGCACGACTCCATCCACAGGTAGAAATATTCGTTTGTTCTCACCGATCGATTCTATAAGGATAGCCACTCCTAAAGCATCGAAAGTCTCTGTACCGGTTTATACTACTTACTGGAACCTTGTTGCTAGTTTTCTTTACTACGTTTTTTAAGGCCAAGTTGTTAACGGGTCTGTTTTCAGTTTCTGCCCTATCATTTAAAAACATGACTGATATTCTTGTGGTTATATTAAATGACTGATTGATCGATCGATCTAAAAAGCGTCATCTGTACACCTCGGATCATAATTAACCCTTTCACTCCTAAGCTCAAAATGCAAGCTCACTCGACCTTTTACAGTAAGAAGAACACGCAACAGTGATATGCTGAAAATTGGTAGTTCAACTTTTATCTGAGCAAACTATCAACAGCTCAGTTCTCCAGACTATTTGATATGTTTCTGGTGAGAAACGAAAATATACGTTCAGCTGATCACCCTTGGGAGTGAAGCGGTTAACAGAAGTCCACACAATCCCCCCAAAATCAAACTTTGTTTTCATTTCACCTCAGCCTTGCTTGTCGATGTGCAGAGAAAGCACGCCAGAAAGGCTACAACATTTTCGGCCTCCAGTTCTACGGAGAGTGTTGGAGCGGCGCCAACGGTGAACTCACATATCCCAGGGATGGAAGGGCTAGTTCTGACAGATGCATCCAGAACCTCGTCAAACCTTACGCGTGTGACGAAAGTTCTCCGAGAGAATGCGTGGGCAAAAAGAACACCAACTACGTGTATCGTCTGGTGGATTGTAAGTAGACTACACAAGTCAGTCAGCCTCTATGATGAACTATTCCTCTCAAATCAGGTTCCTTGATCTCTAAGGTCTTGTTGTGCTTTTTGTTCTGTTCTGTTCTGTTTTGTTTCTTGTTTTATGTTTGGCTTTTGTTCATGATTTTTTTCTTTTTGTCCAAAACTTGCATTTTATTCACAAAGAGATTCTAGAAAGGATTAATCCTGGATTACGCTTAATCGACCAAGGCCCAGTTGTTCAAAACACGATTATGCTAATTCTGGATTAGGTCAAAACGTTCCTGTCATTAAGCCTGAAATGAGAAGCTTTCCTTGACAAATCAAGTGTGCGATATGTTCTACTCTAGAACAAGCTTTTTAGTTGGTCTTTTATCGAAACTTCACAGTTTGTTGGCCAAGAAGTTGAGTTAAAGAATTTGTCTAATCCAGGATTAGCTTAATTGGGCTTTGAACAACGGACCCAGCTTTGTACAACGGGGTCTCGGTTTCCTTTATGTGAACATCTTGATAGTTTCATCTGTGTGAATCGACCTCGGTCAATTGTAATCGTCTTTCTTCTTTTTCTCGCTACATGCCTGGGTTTGAATCCCTTGCAACCTCTCATTTTATACCTGGGTTTCCGTAGCAAATTATTATATCGCATTATCATACTACCTACAAATATCAAATAGTATAGTACGGTATATCAAAATACCATCAACAACGACTCGCACTAAAAACCTGGTACAAAAAACTTAGAACAAGAATCTCTAAAACAGCAGCTTCTTGCACCTTTTAAAGAACCGATACGCAACCTCTACCGAATTGAAGCTTCAAACTTCAACAGACAAATATAAACGAATCGCAAATGACACACTGCAACTGACCAATCACTGAAATGTTTTGAGTCTTGACAACCAATCACAGCTGCATCAACTAGAGACCAACTCTCCCAGATAATCACACTAAACAACATCAACAATCTTTGTTTGAGTAAATTCATTTCCATGCCTCCCTTTAACTCGCAGCTAGTAAGCCTCAGACCCCGGATGTTGACGGTGGTTGGTCAAATTGGTCAGAGTGGTCGCAGTGTAGTAAAACCTGTGGTATGGGTACGCAGGTGCGCGAGAGAGCTTGTACCAACCCTATGCCGGAAGGAAATGGGCGTGACTGTCAAGGAGAGGCCGAAGAAACAACGTATTGTCAAGTTCAAGAGTGTGCATGTACGTACAAATTGAAGCTGTAGGTCACTAAATAGAACTTTATAAACAGTGCTATTACTATTATTGATATTAATAATAATAATAATAATAATAATAATAATAATAATAATATTATTATTATTATTATTATTATTATTATTATTATTATTATTATTATTATTATTATTGTTATTATTATTATCACGCATGCGTCGCAAATTCTAAAGGGAAAATATGTTTTCCCTTAGCCTCGACTCGCGATTACGGTATTTCAGTTTGTGGATTGAATAAAACAAACTAAAAATATAACCGACATTTTACTAATGTTTCAGATAATTATCTGGAAGGAAATTTACCAACCCCTCATCAAACACTCGCACTCGTTTATGAAATATAACTTTGTGTTTTTCACAGAAAAATGTATAGGTAGCAAAATGTAACTGCGTTTCTTTTCACATTTGTGTACAGTTTGCGGAAAAGCCTTGGATCTCGGCATCGTGATAGACTCCTCCAGCAGTGTGAGGGAGAGCAACTTCAACCTTGTGAAAGAGTTTTTGACGAAACTAGTGGATGAGCTTGAGGTGTCTAAAACCAAGATACACGTGGCTGCCATTCACTACAATCACTACTCATACGTGGACTGGGACTTCAATAAGGTCGAATATCAAAACCCTAACGCCCTCAAGGCAGCCATCTTGAAAATTCCCTACAAACCAGGCGGAACGAGGACAGACAAGGTTTGATATTTTATCAAACTATTACTGCTTTGAAATATTGGATATATTTTCCATAAAAGTACGGTAATTTGATAAAGTGCATTTTAAAGCTGTATTCCACCCTGCGTTTAGCTGATGTGGCACGCCAATAGGTTGCAATTAAATTAGAGTCTATTTAGAAATACAGCATCCAGAGCAAGACGGCGACTTCTTCGAAGTTCGGAAGCAGTTTACCTAAATACCCAGCGGTTACAAAGCGCCATTTGCAGATTAAAATTTGTATCAATGTCGACATTATTTTCGTTAAAAGTCACGGGCAGTTACTGCATAGTGTGGTGCAAGTGTCCGGGTACATTAGATTGTATATGATGTCACAAAATCTTGAGCCTCGTGCAAATGAGACCCAACAGCAACCAACAATGTTGGCCCCAACATTATTTAGCATTTGTCGGTGTTGGCGGTAGCTACAAGAAGTCCCAACAATGCTGGACAATACGCTGTTTAACGCAATGTTGAGACAAAGCCATACCCACAAGACTTTGGAACCTACCAAAGTGTGATATTTCCACAAAAGTTTCGACCGTAATCGAAGTAAGTGAAACTTCAAATAAATGAAGCTTAACTGCGCGAGTCCACCATTGTTGGGAATGCTGCTAAAATGCATCCAACAATGTTGGGCTACGCTCCGAAACAAAAACTAATGTTAAGAGGAAAATTGGACATGTTTCAAACTTTGCCAACAACTACCAACACAGTGTTCAAACGGACCCAACACATTTACAGCAGGGGTGGGCTTTATCTGATATAATAAATGATATTATGATGCGTGTTATCTGTTACCAGGCACTCGAGGATGCCAGCGTTAAACTATTCAGCAAAGCAGGAGGACAGCGCGACTATGTGCCCCATGCGCTTGTGGTCATCACCGACGGAAAAACGAGCTCCAGATCCAAACCATATCAACTTGTTCTCAAGCCGTTTAAAGTAAGACCCCCCTTTACAATCAAATAAAGTTTACTGCCAAAGGAAAACTTGATTCGATGCCTATAGAAAACTCCTAAACTAATAAATAATATCTGTAACGAAAAGTTACTGTTAACAAATACATTCTATGAGCAGTGTTCACGTTGTTGTTGAGTAAACTTTTTGTTATTTTCTTTTTTACTTTTTACTTTATTTCGCATTTTTAACTTTATTTCGTCTTTCTCATGCTTATCTCGCCAAGCATAGGGCACTAGACAAATGAAGTTATGGTTCTCAACCTGCGACTTTCTAAACAACGACACTCAGTTGTTTACACTCTTGAACCGAGACTGCAAACAGTTGGGTAGCTCAGCTTACATAGCATGAAGCAACACCATGGAGAACATACAGTAGAGAGCAAATTGGCTTTAGATAATCGATATGTTGCCTCTGACACAAACGAAGTACAGCATTAAACGGGACATTTCATTAAGCATCCCTATCTTGATCTTATAGTTCTTTAAGTAATGTTAATGTAGTCATCTTGGAATAAAGTGTCTCAGTGCAATAACTACAGTCTGGTCGGACCTTCTCAATGATTGCAACAGCAGCTTCAAATCTGACTACCTATTTATCCCTGTATAGGAAGCGAAGGTCAAGATCATTGCTGTGGGCATTGGACGCTTGATTGACGAAAAAGAACTTCGGACCATCGCTTTGGAAGACGAGAAGAATGTGTACCGTGCTTCCAAATTTAGTGATCTGATTGGGCGTATCACAGGCATTGCCAAATCCTTCTGTAAAGTTAAGCTATTTGGGCCTCCTATGTAAAAGGTAAATGAACAGTCACAAAATTTGCGACAATTCAGTAACGCACTTTGAGAAAAATTTGTGCACGTTTATTATTGTCCATGTATGGGATTTTGCATTCCAAATTCTATTTTTTTTTTTTTTTTTGTCACAATGGACACTCTATTTTATGGAAACTCATTCCGGTAAAGAAAAGAGTGCGATTCAATACTGTTCATTATTCTTTCTATTTGTTTCAACTTTTTAAATTTTTTGTTGTTGTTTTTTTGTTTTTTTGTTTGTTTGTTTCTTTTTATATATATATATATATACTTCTTTTCAGGCGCAGCATACAAATCAAGGAGAAAATAATTCCTAAGAAATTAGACCCAGCTGGTTATTTAGAAAAAGCGAGAACAAACATTGAATTTAATTCGTCGTTAATTCTACCAGGGTGTTTATATTGATTGGTAAAAACAATAAAGTGAATATGCAAATCAGTAAATTGGAGGCTCATTTCTTTAAACCCTCAATAAAAAGAGCTAAGTTCCCCAAATTCCACAGTCATACATAATTGTACGCATTTCCAAGTAACTTAATTTGCAACAAACTCATGCCATCTTGTACATCTGCGCCCCCCCCCCCCACCCCTCCCCCCTTCCCCTCATGTTGTTCAGAGAGTGGATAGCATGCTTAGATCATTTACGGGTAAGCTTAAAGGTATATAAAGGTATAATAATAATAATAATAATAATAATAATAATAATAATAATAATAATAATAATAATAATATAATATACGTATATAATATATATAATAATATATATAATAATAAATTTTTTTATTGTGGGTTACACTTAATATCGGACGAGAAAACATACTCATGGTCAGAGAAAGAGTGGCAAGTATCTCAGAATGCGTTGCGCGATAGATTCGGAATTAATGGAGTCTAATATCTTGCTAAAGGTTTTCATTTCTTTGTGATTTATCCTTCTTAGGTGAACTATTTAATGTCATGAATCCGTTAATCTTGTTCTTTATTCAGTACTTTTTAATTATTTTTTGTTTTATAGAAAACATAAGAACCAACGACGTTCTGATCGACTCTTTCCATAACATTTTTTGCCAGTCTTGTCGATCGGAAAGTTTCCCCAAAGCACAATTATCATAGCACTACAACGTGAAGAGAATTTAAGTTCTATTGCGGTTTACTAGTAGTTCAACGCTTAAAGTTATGATTTGCATAATTGTGGGCAAAAGTGATTTAGAGGCGGTACTAGGTCTTCAAATTCAAGGTATTTTCGGACCGCGATGTTAAAAAAAGTGACAACTCGGCCGTGACGGCCGGATAGTTAGCCCTGTTTACATGGAAGGTTGACCCTCCTAGGAGGGTCGTACTTCTTCAATGTTAACAGTGACACCCTCCTAGAAAGGTCAGGAAATAGCCCCCCTTTACACACCAAGCGCTCTCCCTAGGGCTGTCTCGCCAAGAGTCTCAAAGGCATCGCGCGGTCGCACGATTTGAGATAGTAACCTGGCACCGCTAAACTAAGCCTCCCTGGGAGAGTAACCCTACCTCGAGCGTTTACATGGCCAAAAGTTGTCCCTGCTGGGAGGATTACCATAGAAAGGAGATAGGGTAACCCTCCTCCTGGGGTGACCCTACTTATCATGTAAACGGGGCAAGGAATTTCAATAGAGAAGAGTGACCCTCCTGGGAGGCCTTGAAGTCGCTGCTCATTCACACTGTTAATCAAAACTTAGTGAGTGCGAAGGAACGGCTCAAACTCCTCTGTTCCCAATCAGTGATTTTAATTAGTTTAATGAAAATAATCAAGAGCCCATCGATTTCGGTCTGAGCAACTATGAACACTGACTAACACGTGGAGAAGAGCGGAGGTCGGAGAACGCGTTCATTGCGAATTCGCTGGCGAATTCGAAGTTATTCCTGTCAGTTCGGACATTTTTATATATCATTGAATGTACTTTTGGTCTTGTGCACATTGTCTGTTCACAACATTCACTCATTCTTACCGGTTGCATTTATGTTGGCAATCAACAAGCGACGGGAAGTGGCCGGTTGGCAGGCCGACAGGACTCCAGGCGTCAAATGTATTTGTGTACTTGTTCTGGTCTATTCAAAGTTTTGCTCTGACGAGCATATTTTCTTTCATAAATGTTATTGGAGATTCACTAAAATCCTTCTTAGACGTCTGGCGAGTGCCAAAATGTGTGCGAGAGCATGTTTCATTCGGTGTTCAATAGTCGAATAACTGATAAACTGTTCCACCTTGATAAGCGGTTGTATTTCGAACCGTGATAAATCGTTGGGCATCCAACTTTACTGGCACAAGCCTCAAACGCATATTTCCGATGTTAGAGTTTTCTAAGATTGAAAGCTGTAGTGTACTCCGGTGTATCAATCCACATAAATAAGCGAACATTCAGAGTTATTCTTCAATGCGCCATCTCTCACTGTCATTTGCAAACACTGAATACGTCACGCTCCAAGCGAGAATATCTTGCTATTTGCAAAGCATTCTGGGATACTTGTCGCTTCTCCCCTGGCCTCAACTAAGAACTAAACACAAATACAGCTATTTATCATAAACATTACATCTTAAAATAATGATAAAACCATGTTAAAAACTAATTTTGACCAATTTATACTAAATTGTCAACTTCCGGTACAAGAACTGAATTATGCTGAATTATTCCACTCTTTAGAAATTTGTTCCAAGCTGTTGCAGCACTTAAACTACACGTATTTCCTTGAATGGACTAAGTTGAAAACTTTGAATCTCAGTCATATATTTCGGCTACAAGTGCTATTCACCAATTGCACCCACGATATATAATCAATTTGCGTGTCACGAAACAAACCATTGCATTATTGGCTGAGAGCAGTTTTATATCAAAAAGTTTTTTTCCTGGTTGTCTTTGAGGGCGATGAAATGATAATTATAGTACATGGATTGCAAACTGACAGCAAATCAGACAATGTGTCTTATGTGCGCTTGACGACCAACTGAGACACATCTGGTATAGAATCTACGCAATAAATTATAAATGAGTGGACGTAAAAACTCATTTCGTGAAGGTGGAAAGAACCTTCGACGTTTTTGAAAAAATAAATAAATAAATAAATAAATAAATAAATAAATAAATAAAAACTACAGCGCCAAAAACGACATGTCACGTAGGTTTAGTTTTGCATGGCTGCTTATTCCGAGTAAACGTAAAAGTGATATTTGTTCTAAATGTTTTGACTTTCTTGTCTTGCTTGGACCAATCTTGAAGATGTTGTTAATTTGTGCACACTTAGTAATAAGTTAATAAGATTCGGTCTCCAAGAACTCTTGAAAGTGCGTGGTTGGAATGCACTTAAAAATATTGAACAAAGTGATTAAATAAAAAAACAAATTGCTACCGAAGAAAAGAGTTTTAAAAATTACATGGGATTGTGCCCAGCCCAAAACTATAAGCCAGGCCGAAATAATAGTCCTAGGCTTAGAGGTATTTTTTTTTTATGAACATGAAAGAGCTGACCCAGCAAGGAGAAAGCTCATTAAAATATCGTTCCTTAGTAAAGTTAAACAATAGAAAGGGCGAAAATTGGCCCTGTCAAAACAAATTTCCAAAATAATTACAAATGCTCTAAAGATAGCCGAATTTACTCTAATTTCATTGTTCTTTGATCAAGATTTTTCTCGGGCATTCTGAAATGAATGTTTAGAAGGGTAGAGAACAAGGTAAGTTCAGCAGAGCTTTGACACTTTATTTAGCTTTAGCAAAGATTTGAATATGAAGTTGAGAACTTCAAACGATATGACATAACACAGCAAACAAATCTTGACTATAACGGATCATATGACAAGAAAAACAATCGCCGCCAACCGAAGGAAACCACAGTCTTATTGTAGAAACGATAAAATTCAGTGCTGAACGTTTATACCAAGTCATACGTTCTCAAAGTTCAAGTAACGTATTATTGGGTATTAAATAGTCAAAGTGTCGGTCCTCCTCTAGGTAGTATATATTCTTTTAAACCTGACTTAATTTCCTGGTTTATTGTTGTTCACAAAACTAATATTTTGAGGTTGTCAGAGCAAAGTATCATCGGTTTAAACATTGTCTCTAAATACGGTTTTTTCCTCGAACTCAAGCCAGAGGTTTTAAACTATCCATACGAAGCTAAAACTATTCATACGAAGCTAAGCGTATTCAGAAATTGCTTATAAATCAAACTACGTAGTATTGGGATTTCTGACGCAAAGTATATACAGACTAATGATAGAAACTTCACTTCAGTATTTTATTCATTATTCGACTGAACTACTGCAAGCTGAGGAGCGGTTGGTTTAGAAACGGGACCACGAGAAAGAATCGCACAAACGACTCGACATTTAACGGTTCATTTGGGGAGTTCAATGAATAGGAAGAATCTGGCTAAAAACACGTGAATAGGGTAAGAGTTCAATGGAGAACGAGTGACGAAGAAAAACAGTGAGTGGGAAAGCCAAGAATCTTCGAAGTAAAAAATCTGACAAGGTAGAAACTACTAGGAAAGCAGCTAAGTGGAGAGAGACCAAATTAGCAAAAGCAACGTAATAATCTATAGTAGAGTACTAGAGAAAATAACAGAAAAAATCATCGAGTGAGCGAATGGTTCAGCGAGTGCATGTACAAGTGAGTGACTGAGAGCAGTCAGTTAATTATCAGGAAGATGGCAAGCAAGCTTAAACGCAATTAGATACCGGTAAATGACTAACTTTGGCAAGCACGTTAGTGACAAAGCTGGACAAGCGTTTGAAAAATATATTTGCTTATTCACAATCACTCATGCACGCATACACGAACTCAAAGACGTTGCGATGAACTGGTCGAGCCATAACATGGAAATTAATTCCTACAAGCGCATATTACGGCCACTTTTCTATTGACGTTGTGTGCGTTGTTCTCAAAATGCTTATTTGTAACTGAGACCAGCGTCATGCCAAACTGCCGCAGAACAAGAGGAGAACTGGACAAACGCACTGTAATCAGATATTTGTTGTATTTTCTCCATCAGCTTCTATGTACTCATTCCACTCTGGCAGTTTAACAGCAATTCTCAGTTGTTCTGTTGAAACAACTCCAAAGTTTTCACAAGCGAGACGAAAAAATCGGTTTCTTTTTTTCGTGTAAAGGAAATAGTCAATACTTAATTCATTATAATTTGCTATTATATTATTATGTACCCTGTGATTCCTGGGCTGACAAAACCATGCTCTGATCTGTATCATTCATTTTCCTGCATTCTGCGTTCATTCTGTGTTCATATTTCTCCAGAAGTTTTCTTTTATAGAAATATACATTGCTGTTCGAGTTATTTGTCAGGCAAGCCTTATGTAATTACCTTATTGTTGTTGGCTGCGATAAGAAAACGCAACCCAATTCGTTAAATCCTTTATAAAATCAGCCAAAACGTTTGTAAAAACACAAGCAACACAAGCATACACGGCTTTGACAAACCTGAACTATTTATTCTCAGGAATTTTAATTTCGAATATTGTAGAATAAACGTTTAAAATGCTTTGAAAAGAATTACTCCACAAATTCAAGTTAATCATGGGAGAGCTTAATTAGAGGGTTATTGTATTAGCAGTACATTATTTTTTGTCTTCAAGGGAGTGAAGGAACAAGGTAAATGGAGCCTGCAATGATTTTGAGAGGCAGTATTTTGCTGGCTTCTTTGATGCTTGTGAAAAGAAGCAGTGGTATGTACATGTAGCCGGCCACAAGGCCCATCTCCCTTCCTTACTTTAGTACCATCAACTTGGAAACGTAGTCATCTTTAGCTCAAATTTTAACTCATCAAAAACAATTTTTAGGACGTCCATTTTTTTTTTCATTTGTGTATTCCAGGGTATATAACGTTAGATACAAATATAACCGGCATTTTACCGTGTTGCGGCGCTGATAATACAAACAATGCACTAACTACAGGTTATACTAGATAAACACTCAAAATCAAGTATTCCCATGTCCACATGTTGTTAAAAAAGCTATAGAAGGCTGAACCAATAGAGAACTAAAATAAATATTTGCACAATCCAAGCCAACAAATGTAGGAACATAGCAACCCCCGCTTTGATTAGGGCAACAGCTCGGAAGATGTTCCTTAGCTCAAAACTCTTCATCTCAAATACGAGTGACTTTTCTGTTAATATATATGTAGGAGAAAATTGACCATCCTAAAGGGGAAGCACACTAACATCTCGCGTTTATCTGCGTTTTAGCGAATTGTCGGACTGCTATTGATATCGGGATAATGCTGGACTCATCCACAAGTGTGGGCCAGTATCAGTTTGACGCAGCAAAGCGCTTCGGCGAGGACCTGGTCAGATCTCTGGACGTCGCTCCGGCTAAACATAAAGTCGCCTTAATACACTTTAACAGTGACACTCACCTAGACTTTGGTTTCAAAACGTACGAGTTTGCAGAGGATGTGGCAGCTGCAATTCGGAATATCAGCTACTCTCCGGGATCCACATCTGTTGATCAAGCTCTGGGATTTGCTGAGAGAAACATGTTTACTCACGACGGTGGGATGAGGTCTCGGCTGGACGCGCCTGTTAAGTTTCTGATCATATTCACAGATGGATTTATTCCTCAGAACGCCCCACCCATCAATGAAGTGCTGGAAACCTATGTGGTGAGTGATAAAGAAAACGTAGATATAAGAAAAAAAATATTAAGACATTAGCCAGGACAACGTTTAGTATTTTAAGACATACTGAGCCGCTACCGAGCCCCTTTGCGGAGAATCCGTAACAAAGCAAGGGCACAGTTTTTCTCCATACGGGCCAACCAAGCCCCCTTAGTAACGTTCATATTTTTTTCGTCAATTGATCGATCTACAAGATTGACAGAGACTGATTAAATTAAGGCAGTTGGCTCAATGGACGCGTTTTTACTTTCGCGATTTTTAAATCGGTAGAATTGGAAAGCTGTGACTGAATTTGTTGTTTAAACAAGCGTGCGCAAATCATGCCTGATTGAGGTTGTTGAATGAACGGTACTCCAGTACTTCTTAGGACCTTGCTTCATGTTTGATAGATCTGAAGCCATATAATAAAAATAATAATTATATCGTAATAACCTCGTTCGCTTTGTCCGTACTGTATATATGTATGTATATATGTATGTATAATGGTACTTCAAAGATTTGTATGGGAAATAGCTTACATCCAGTCATAAAAACTATCTTAATATTGGCGATTCGAAAATACTACCATTTCTTGAATATTAATAACAAGCCATAATGGCAGTGATCCTTTTGTTGTCGGACGTCATTTTAGTGATTATGTTTACCAAATGCAAAAAGGTCCGCTGAGACCTCAATTCAAGCCTTCCGCACCCAATTCGGCAAATTTGGAGCCCATCTAGCAAACAGCCATAACACTATGAAACAGTGTGATCATAGCAGTTGTAATGTCAGTTGTTGGGTGTTGTTGGATGTTGTCGGTGCCTTTTTATCTGTTTTTGTTTAGCTCATTCAGGGTTCGTACAACTATTTCAAATCAAACTTCAAGGACTTTTGAGAACTTCTCAAGGTCAATTTTCATTATTTCAAGAACTTAATATTATCTGTTAGCCCGACTAAAACGTTAAGCACTATTTAAAGATTTTTTTGAAGAAAAATCTTGAAGAACAACCGTAATAGATCAAAAGAAAAATAGGTAAGTATAACTTTCAAGTCCAAAAAGTAATCTTCTGCTCGAAAGAGTCGGGTGGAAATGGACACTTTCGGTGGCCCTAAAACTGGCGTATCATGAATTTCGGCACGCAAAGGACTGTGGTTGAGAGGTACCCTATCAATGTTCTATTGATATTTCTCCTACAGAATCAAGACACTTTCATTTATCGCTTGATTGTGAAGACGGGATTCTACTACTCAGAGCCAGATCTCCATATCCTAGTAGATGAAGTAAAAGAAAACGTTGTGAAAATGATGCCAGAGTCGCTTGATATTCTGATCGAGCTAATTGAAAGGAGAACCGAGCATCTCTGTAACATCATTGGGTTCTGAAGGTGAGAACCCGATTACTTTCTTACCCTGTTACAACCAATTGCATGAAGTTGAGACACTTATTCTACTATTGCTCCCCACTCCCCCCCCTCCCCCCCCCCCCCCCCCCCACACACACACACACACACACACACACACACACATTATTGCAATGTTGTTTGAGCACCTAATGACACAATACTACAGGATTAACACTGAAAAGGGAGGGGGAGAATTTGATAAGACTGAACGCAAATTACTGAATCGGTGATGTCCTGGTGGCGCTGAGTCGGACCGCTGTGTTCCCAGTTCAGTTCCCCCACGTAACAATTCAGCGTGGAAAAAAGAAATTGAATTCTTATTTTCCTGTTCGTACGGACACTGATCCTGGTTCTGAAAATGGGGCTAATGCAGAGGTTGTCGAAAACAATGCGTTTTTTAACGAACCGGATCAGTGTATACTCCTAGAAAGCTCATGTGAGAAGTAACCCAAACCCAAACCTAATTCCCTAAATTTGAACCTAGAAATATGCTGGTTATTTCAGTATTCTCGATAATTTCACTGCATGTATTTGTGATATGTATATCTTTAGAAATAAGAAATGGGTTTAACCTGAAGTGGCTCATCGTGTTAAAGTATGGAATACCAGCCTTCCATTTAGAAGTTCCTATTTCAAATTCTTTCCTACCGGTCTCATTTTCAGGTATTATCAAAGCGGCCATGCAAACGGATCTCCTAAAAGTTTTACAACATGACACAATTCAAAAAGTGCTGGGAAAGATTTTGTTCTCTTTGATTACTTCCACTGCGGTGTTGATTAAAGGATGGGATGAATAAACTGCGGGTATATACTGAAGTGTCCTGTTGAATAATTTTAGCCAAAGATCATTTAAAGTAGGCTTACTTCATTGTTACTATTTTCTTTCTGCGCGTTTGTGTAAGTAGCTGTTTTCTTATCATAAAATGGTAGCTGTAAAAACCAACGTAAGAAGAAACACAGAAGAGAAAGAAAAAATCCAAGAACGATAAATTCCACTTTCTCCCATTATAGTACGCAACTTAACAATGATTGTACACTATTTGTTGGCGATAAAGCGCAATTTCGAATTTAATCTTCAAGCTAAAACTGGCGCATTTAGCATAAACCCATTCTCTTTTGTCTCACATGACATACACGTAGTTTCATCTTTGCTTTATTCTCCTAAAACCTATCTTCAAAGCCATTTTCTGTTTCAGATGATTTACACAGGCTCAAATTGACTATTATATTGTTTGCTTTCCAAAAGAAAGGGCAAAAGTCTTTGGTAAACCCTCATTTTGGAAAGGGGAAATGAAATGCGTTTGCGTCAAACATAAAATCTATCTTACTATCGGATTAAAAACAAACAAGCCGAATGTTCTGTTTTCCATTCGAATACCAGTCCATTAAAATATCTTATTTCTCTCTTTGGTAAGCGGCCTAATTGTCCAAAAGGATATATTTCTCGAACAGTAATAATTGTACTATATTTTGCAAGCGCCTTAACTCAACACTGCACAAAATGGCGATGATTCCCCATGTTGCGCGCCCACACAATGACAATGCGTGAAAATCCCAATGACAGAAGCGAAACAAATGGAAATGAATCAAATTTGTTCTGTTCGTGCTCGCTACTTTTGACACGTTTGTGTAAACAAGTGCATCCTTTCCATTTTGAAAGCTATACGACGGTTTAAAAGTTACCTTAAAAGCAGGAAGCAGCTTAAAGTGAAAACCTTTTTCAATGGCGCAGTGGACCAGATCGCGCGTCACGAGAAACCATCGCAAAATGTGGACAAGTCGAGATTAAAGCTTCCCGAAGTTCAATGTAATTAAAATTAGCATTTTCACGCGCGAATTAGTTCCTCTTAGGTAGTTGCGTTTGCAATAATTAAGGGCTTTTTGTGCGTTCGTTAAAAAATTTAATAAAAAATCTGAACGACAGCTAGAGGAAATACACCTGCTCACGACAAAGCACTATAGTTTTGTAAAAAAAAAAAAAAATCCTCGAAAACTCCAGCATCAAGAAAACTCATATCAAGCATCTCATACGTTTTATAAATATTTGACTCGATTGAAAATCTAAAAGTTTCTTTTAATTTTTTTTTTACGAAAAAATCGCTCCTTAAACAGACTGGGTGTGAAATATAAACTCTGCAAAACAAGGCTTTTACTCTCCGATTTTCTCAGTCACTGTTTAAACATTGGGAATATTAGAAAAAGTGCAACATTATTACAGTGAACTAAGTCTTTTGTGATAGTTTTAAACAAACGTCTCATTCGACCAATAGAAAAGCTTCCAAAATTTTCTTATTTGTTTAATATTTTATCAAACAAATCGCGTTCAATGAAAAGTTACATTTATGGCTTTCCTTTATTAGTATAAACTCTTGATAATCTATACAACGACAGATCTGCCATTTGTACAATTTGTAAATCAAAAGCATAGATCGCGATCGTGCGTTTATTCTTCCAAAATTCTCGCAGTGGCGTGACGGGCTTTTCAGAGAGCGAAAATTGTCCCCCAGAGTAGGAAATTACACCTTTTAACAAGTAAATCTAGCACATCCGGAAATATGGTTTGTTTGCCGAGGAAAAAGAGCGAGATGAGGGTGTTTTCAAACAGTTATTAATATGCCGAGCAGGTGGGTTCGCGTTAAGATTGTTAGATGAGCACGGTTATATAAGCGTGTATTTACTTAAGTCAGTCTCAAGCTACTCAGTCACAGCAGGTACAACCCGTCTCATAACACATCACAGATCTGCTGTAAGTACTTTACCTGTTTTTTGCCACCTTGATTTTGCTCAATTTGATTTATTTTAAGATATAACTAAACTAAATTTCAAAAAACTGTGCTGTCTATCTATTAGTTTAGAAAATTGAAAATGCACCGCTGTTTTCATAACATTACGTATTTAGAAGTGAACCCGATATCTCTTTCCTTTTTAGTTTTTTTTTCCGTTTTAGTATTTCTCTTGAAAGAAAGTAACTCCTTTTGCATGGATTCCTAGATTTTCGACCGTGCCACATTGATCGGCAGAATGAAATCTGACTAATATAATATTCCGTAAACTTTACTATAATGCTCTCGTAGCAACATCTTAACAAGATATCGGTTACTATAAAAACGGCGTCTAAATCTCTTGCTGTTTCTATGACCTTCATTTAACATTCTTCGATATTTCAGCTTCTTTTTCTAAATTATTTATGCTAGCGTGACGCAGGGCCCTCCGCAAGATCACCGATCACATATTCTACTGTGCCTCGTGAAACAAAGCATTTTGTGTATTAACTAAACACGTAACATGAATACCAATTTAATTTGCGGCTTATTCTATCCTTTTTCTTCGTTTTAATTTGAAATGTTCGATTCGGTTTGAAGACCTCGAGTTTTAAATATACTAAATATTCGCATCAGGGGAATTCATAAGAAGTGCAAGTCCTTTTTTTCCCCCATAAAGTGAACTCTAAAAAGGTTTCCAGTTTCACTCCACTGAAGAAAGGGCTTCGAAAACAGCAGTTTTGCATTTCATTTCATTTGCAATACATAGTTTGTTCTATTCTTTCATTTACGCACACGCAATGCACAAGACAGGTCTTGTAGCTCAGTCGACCAACAACCTCATTATACCAGTCGTACCGGTGCCACTGCACGTCCCAAAATTAATTAGTACATTCGTTCAGGAAATATCTACGAAAATATACGTAATTTGACTAAACGCAAGAAAAAAGAGTGAAAACTCATTATGGAAAGTTGCAACCTGGAGATAAAAATCATGCAATACAAAAGAACTTCAGCAATAAATTTTACCGTATAATGAGATGTCAAAACTCGTACTAGTGTACGAGTACCATGCACTAGTAATACCGACATTACTAACTTCAATTAAAGTGTCGAGTACTCTGAACAGAACAAGGACAGTCAGCGAGATAGACTACTTTCTGTCTCTGTCAAAGTCAGGCCATGAAGGAATATGCCACGAAGTAAAAAGTATCAGACAGGTAGTTCTCCCTGTATTCAGAACATCGTAATGGATATTCTACAAAAAAGGCGATTTTCAGATTCAAGCAAAACGAAGCGATGATTTCGACCCGCGAAAGGTTTCTGCGATAGTGCTATACAGAAAAATCGCCTGGTGTTTTTGCAACGAAAAGTTCTCCCAAACCGATCTTCAAGTGCCGAATACACTGCAGTGTATGATCCAGTGTACGCGTTTTCCCAGGTTTTCGCCAGAAGCTCGCACTACATATTTCATTTCTGAAGCAAGGGCCAGACACCTTTATATTTTAACTTTTAGTTTCGCTTGTAAGATTCGTTATTACGTGTGTATCAAACCGCCGAAAGTCAACACTGACGCTATGCAGCATTAGGATAAGTGGCGTAAGATTGCAGTAGGTTCACACAAGACCAGCAGGACTTGACGCCAGCCGCAATTAGTGCTGCAAATGCATTTATTTTAACCGAAAAGCCCGCCAACACGACCTGCGCTCAGTTTCCCGACTCCAGAGCTTACGTACACAAACTGTAAGTGTTCTACGCGATAGAAAAAAAAGGCTTATTGGCCAAACTTGGCCTTACTAAGTAACTTTTTGTCTCTGCGCTTTCTTTTGCTCAACATCCCGCTGCGCTTCCCAGGTTTCTTTTTTTCTCTTGACTAGGCTAAAATGTTGCACTGTTTTAGAAAATTCAGCATATTTGCTTTTTACGCCTTTAGTAATTAATAAAACTCGGACAAAGGTTTGTAAAGTTTCTTTCCTAAACCTTTGTTACATGCTGATTTAAAACTTCTATAAACACTTTCGTTCCTATATTGTATTGCCCAAAATTACAAGAACAATGTGTACGAATGCAGTAGAAACCCGTTAACACGACCACCAACAGGCCAAAAAAAGTGGTCGTATTAACGGGGTAGGGATAAGTTTTGTAGTTGGCCTCTTTCAAATGACATCATGACAAGTATGATGAAATTTCACTTCCCAACTGACTGTTTGTGAGCATCCGGAACGCAGATGCAATTTATTGCAACAGAGTTTTTAAAACAGGAACAAAATGCTACAAGTTTCTTGTTTCGAAACAAAGCTCTCGAGCTCTCCATTTTGTTTGGTCGTATTAACGGGGTGAATTTATAAAGGGAAAAGCCCATTGGGATTTCAAAAAGTGGTCGTTGGTCGCATTAACGGGGTGGTTGGATTAACAGGAATTTCTGATAAGATGACTGGGCATTTGGTCGGGACAAAAAAAAGTGATCATAATAACGAGGTGGTCGTATTAACGGGGTGGTCGTAAGGCGGGGTTCCACTGTATAAGCATCGCCCTTTTTGCGGTCGCCTTCACATTATCAAAAACTGCATACAGAGTACAAACCTGCACGAAAGTACAACTAAGAGCGCAAAACAAATGCAAATATACTGATATAGAAGAAATTTAACTGTATATAATTATTAAGGATAGAGAACTGTCACCTTATACCTTCAGAAATTGTCCGTCTGTATAAATATCAATCTGAAAGCACTTTGGAAGGACTTCATTTGGTATACAAAAATCTGCAAAACGAAGGGGAAAAGAGTAACTTAAATAGTAACAAAATTTTCAATCGTTTCGTTGTGTCTACTGGTCTACTGTAAAATTCGGGTATACAATGTTTTGGGGGACCCAAAACACTATGGGCCAATTTTTCAAAAAAGCCAAATTTTAGACCTGGCTTATCGCGTTTAGACAGACTTCTTAAACCATATTTAGCCAAAAGTAAATTTACATTTTTAGGACATGGATCGGCATCGGTTTGTAATTACCATGTTTAGCCGTAGTCAGATAAGCATGGTATTGTCTAAACCTTGTTTAGATTAACCGGACTTTCTTAACCGCGGGCCAAAGCTTTTTAAAAAAATCGGCCCTATGTGGTGGCTAGTCCCCTTTTTTTCTGGACAGTTGTGAAGTCATCACTGTCCTAAGGCATATCGTTCCAGGGTTATAATCTTCCTAAACCACGAAAGTTAACCCGTAGAAAAAGCTAATTTAGTTATTTAAAATAGGACAACCGTCAGCAAAATAATTACACTCCAATTTATTTGCTTAGCTTTGAAAATCTTTTCTTCGAAACCATTAGCAAATTCGTGCAGCAGGAAAACACTTTGGCTATTTATTTACCGGCTTTCAAATGCTCAAAGCATCCTAGTGTACTCGCCACAATACACATCTTGCCACGGATTGTAAAATGATCTGAGGACCCCTTGTAGCTGTCATTTCTAGACCTAAATGTTAAAATATCGCAATTCCAGTATAGACAAAACCCATTGCTATCCCGGAAATTAGGGAGTCAGTATAAAACCATAGTGAAAACGTTACGTGTAATTAGCATAGACATCATTTCACTCTGTTTTACCGAGCTGCGAGTATAAGAAAAATAAGCCGAGGTATACCTTGGACTTACTGGTTAGTTTGGTTAGTCTTCCTCATAAGTGTGGCTGGCCCCGCCAGAGAGGCAGGTTCATATAAACGTTTAAAATGTTTTCCAGCACTTGGTGGTAGTGTAATCAAGGCCTTGCTGGCAGAGAATGCTGACAAACTTGTTTGGAAAAAAGTAGCGCGACAAACCCAAAACCAAAACACTCACACCCTACTTTTGACAGTAGTCTAAACACCGCTCTATCCTGCCTATTTTTAGAAGTGACAAAAACAGCAGTCAGCGGTTGCAGCACCAGAGCAGCCATGTTTATCATTCACCGCTCTCAAATGGAAAACGTGCGAAAGTATGCTGGAGTTTTCGCCGCATCTTTCATTCCCTCGAATATGATTTTTGGACCCTATCATGGTCCTCTGGACATTACCATGAAAACCAACGACAACAAGAATCTACGCTATGTTTTGGAGGTAAGCAATAACAATGGTGATATTCAAATAATTATAAACTTATATTTATTCAAGGAAGCGTTTTCAGTTTACAAGAGACTGTTATCAAAATGGGTGCAGTGACAGCTAGGTTATTTATTTCAGCATTTCGCCACAGAAAATGAAACAAATAATTAGAGAACATTATGCATTACAATTTATATATAAAGTGCGCAAAATAGAGCGCTTTTCAGATGACTGTCGAAAACGAAAACCAAAGCAATCACAGAGCCAAACAATGAGGCCAGCAAAAACACATCAGACCAATTAGAAGTCCGAACAAAACCAAAACCAAAACCAAGTAATTGTGGTTGGTTTTACAAACCAATCAGCAGTGTGATAACACGCCAGTGCGTTTCTTGCGTGGGAATATCGGAACCAGGTTTTGCTTTTGCTTTTAATCGGTCAAGAATGTTGCTAAAGTTGTTAGGACCAATCGGAAAGCGTAGCAAACGCAAAACCTAAGCAATCACACGATTACTTTCGACACAGTCATCCGAAAACGGCTCTATTACAGGGAGATGGGGTACTCGACTGAAGTTTAGATGAAGGGGTGCCGTTAATGCCCTCAAACCCTGGCCTTACTCAATACACAAACTTGCACATTTCACTACCCTGTATAAGACAAAGTGCTTTAATTTGCGACCCTATTTCAAACGAGACTTCAAAATCTTTCCGCTGTACTTACGAACGACATACCAGTCTGACAATGACGGCGTAACGTTTGGTGACGACGACGACCGCAATCCATCAAACAAAACCTTTTTAAACATTTTAAACATAAATATATATATATGTATATATCTTCTGTATTTTATTTATTTATTTATTTATTTATTTATTACGGTATTTTAAGACTCCAGGGCCTTAGAACGACATCACCAAGAAACAAGACGATAAAACTGTGCAATTATTGTATACCTTGTTTAAGGCAGATAACCCTCGAAACCCTACCCTATCCAGTGGCAGGTCCGTCTGCAAGAAAACACTTTCAACCAAAAAGATGTCAAGTAATTTACATTTGGTTTCACTTTGAAGAAGAGACAACTCAGCAATGCAAGAAAATGCAATTGCCGCTTGCTTGCTTGCGTGAGCAGATCGTAGTCGGGTTTTGCTCTTGTTTCCGATTGTTCCATAATACTCCTAAGGCACTGTTTACATGGAAGGTGGATGATCCTCAAAGGATGGACACCCTTCCAGGAGGGTCACCCTTCTCTATTGAAATTCCTTGTTCCGTTCACAAGATAGGTAGAGTCACCTTAGCAGGAGGGTTACCCTATCTCCTTGCTAGGGTAACCCTCCCAGCAGGGACCACTTTTGGCCATGTAAAAGCTCGAGGTAGGGTTACACTCCCAGGGGGGCTAAATTTAGCGGTGCCAGGTTACTACAAATCTCGCGACCTCGCGATGCTTTTCAGACTCTTGGCAAGATAGCCCAAGGGGTAGCGCTTGGCATGTCAAGGGGAGAGTATCTTCTGGCCCTAAGAGGATGTCCCTAGGGTCACAATCCTTCCATGTGAACAGGGCCTAAGCTTCTTTGGACTAATCCAAAACTATAGCAAGCACAAAACCAAAGCATGCGCACGATTACTTTGACGGTGATCCGAAAACGGCGCTGTTATAAGGTTAAGTTAAGCCCTGGCCAAACAATATGCAGGTCGATGCAAGTTTTTAAGCTGCATTTCGTTTGACCACCTGCGCGTACTTGCATCGACTTGCATCGAATTTGAACATGTTAAATCTTTCTATGCACGTCAACGATTTTCACCGTCTGGTCACCCAACGCAAGTCAATGCAAGTGGACGCAAGCTTTTTTGTTGTTGCTAAGGAAACGTTACAAGCACAATAAAATGCCTTACATTTCCGCGGGAATTTTTATTCGTATTTTTTCGCGCAAAAGTTCAGCGACAAGAGCTTGTATCGACCTGTGTCTCGTATGGCCACCCTTTCGCGAATCGACGCAAGTTTAACGCAAGTCAAACTTGCGTCTCGTTTGGCCAGAGCTTTAGTGTATTTAGCTTTCTGGCTTGTGTGGTGGAATACCTGTAAGAGGCAGACAGGTTCGGAAACCCCAGAAGAAAACTAACTCTTCATTTTCGGGTTTATATTGCTGGCTATGGGAATCAAATCACGACCTCAGATCTTCATTCCAGATTCCATATTTTCTATCACCAACCCAGGCCTTACACCGGATGATGTTAATTGTTTGGTTTTCCTTCAGGTCACATACGAGAATGGCAACCTTCATTGGGTAACTGACCACCAGCTTTCATGGGTTCCTTTCATGAACTTTGCCCGCTGTAGGGAGGAACAGAACGTGGAGCTGGTGTGGTGTGATGGAGGGTTTCTATTCAGGACAATTCAAGACGTTTCACATGGTGAGGAGCTCCATATGTGGCCTACGGCAAAGCTCGGCATGTGGCTAGAAATCCCAGAGTCCGTATCAGCGATAAAGCGGGATGGTAAGTCATTCTTTAACCCTTTCACTATCAACAGTGATCAATTTCGATTTTCTCCTCCAGTTTCTCACCAGAAACATATAATGCAGTAAGGAGAACACGGTTTTTGATACCTTGATATGATGAAAGCTGATTAAACTATCAATTCTCACTAAATCACCCATACATTTTCTTCTTAAAAGGGAATGGGAGAATCTGTATTTTGAGCTTGGGAATGAAAGGGTTAATTCTTTAATTCTTAAATGTTTGCCTCGGTGCTGTTTGTTTTGTGCTGTTTTGTATAAATGTGAGGTACCTTTTTCAAAATTTTACATTAACCACTTACTTCATATAAGATTCGGAGGTTGAATATAATTCAACGACGTTAGAATCTTCGATTCATTCACTATCTGGTTGAGTTGCATAAACCAAGGCAGCTTTAACATCGTCGATTCGTTCACTGCCTGGTTGAACAAGACTAGGATTGCCAGTGCACTCAGGCCGTTCCCAAGTACAGTTTTTAAGTCTCAGGCTCATTGTATTTTAATACAGGCAAGCAACATTCAAATCAATCGCCAAAATAAATCGTTCATCTCCTTCACTTCGAAATAAAAACTGTGTCACTCGCAGTGCACATCACGTGACCACGACAACCAATCAGAATGCACCATTGGTCGACCCCCCCACCCCCCAAAAAGATAAAAAATAAATAAAATCCCAGTAAATATTGTTTGCCTTTTTATTTTAGAAACAATGACCTTTTGAACAATACCGAATGGATAAACAAAATGACATTTTCGTCGTCCATCATTACTTTTCGTGTTTGAAGATATCTGAGTTCTGTATTCAACGAGAACGACAGAAATCACTCCACTGCTAAATGATTCTGCAAAAGACAAGTCCACGTCCAATGTGACTGGATAGGTAAGAACCTCAATTGCGTGTGTTCTTTTACTTGTAATACCCTTTTGAAATGGGCCTAATACAGATATCAAGTCACACAAAGGGAATCCCACCCTTTTTATCCCAGATCTATAGACTGATGCCAAAAGGGTAGGATTCATGACAAAAAAGCGACCAAAGATATATAAAATGCACAGCTTTATTTATATCGTCAGTACAATAAGTTTATAAGTTTTTCTTTGGATGGGCAATAAGGAAACCTTTTCAATATTTTACAGGCAGTCATCCCTTTAATCATATCTAGCTATTTTCCAACTATACAATCAAGTATATATGAGCATGGACTTAAAATAGTAACACGCTTAATTGACGTATAGACTTTTTATATGACTTATTATTACCAAGATATTTAGTTCTTGAAGTTAAACCACATGTAATAATTGGCTGTATTACAATGCAAATGCCACTACAGCGGCCGCTCTTGCCTAGTAACGCTACATATTATGCTCATACTACAGGAAGTCAGCATGATGCGCCTGCGTGTGCAAACTAAACACATGGTAGTGGTTCACGCAATTTACTTCTTTTGTAAAAGCTTCGAAGGTCAACAAGGATTAAGTAATGAGGCCAACACTTAAAATAAACCAAGTCATAAATCAGACGAGAAATGACTTATATCATAAATAGAGGAACAAGTCATCCTGAATGTCGCGGTGCAATTTGGTTAATCCCGTGGCACAAACTAAGAGATTGAGAGTTTGAGCTTGAAGTCGTAGCTGATGGTGTGTTACGTGGGCTAGTAGCTATTCAACGCCTTAGTACAATGCATTAATACTAAAATGAGAAAGCAGTGATCATTCCAAAACATGTGTTCTTTTGTTAAATTACGGATCATCGATCGTTTATAACGTACATAATCAGTTTGCACATCGGAATAAATGTCAATTCTAATAAATGTCCCACTGCAATATCTAAATAGTACATTCTCACTTTTCGTAAACGCTAGACAGCATTAACTCACTGCTATCCAGACGAAGCCTCCTCCCACGTGGGTCTAAATTTTTTATTCGCTTGACAATGAACCTAAAACGGTTGTAAGCGCAGAATTGTCGTCCGTATTTTCCACGAGAATTCAGCCCATCTGATTCGAAAGCATTAGTTGTTGTTTTGAGCCCATTATTTTCACATACAAGTCATAATGAATGTAATTTTTGTATACAAATCCTGCTTTTTCCAGTCATTTCGCTGGTGTGTCTTGGGAAGAATGCAACTAGCGTTTTATAGGTGACGACGTTTAAATGTTCGTGAGAGTAAACTCTCAATCATGAATGTGGCGTTGTGCACAATGATGATGCCAGAAGAGCTAAGACGATGGGAAGGCGGCAAATGTATTATTAGAAAAATCAATTCAAGTTCGTTACTAGGCCAAGGCAGCCGGTGCAGTGAACTGGCGCAAGGACCTATTCAACCGTCTCCATGTGGCGTTATTGTTCACGACAAGTGAGCTGTGAAATGACTGCGTTCTCAATGAATCCTACAGACAATAAGTTGCTTTATACATGTAACTGCAGAGCCGACTGTAAAGTTGTTAAAGAAAAAAGGCCGCAATTAACGAAACCTCTCGTGGTTGAATGGAACCCCAGATAGAAATTATCTTTTTGCGCTTTTCGCGATATCATTTAATAACAAAATGAGCAACAATACCACATGTGGGCAATCTAATAAAAACAGGTGTCAAAATTATAATCTTTGATGTAAACTGCGTAGAACAACATTGAATATTTTCAATAACAATGAATCGAGGGTGTTATTCGTCACCGAAATAGCTAACGAAATATTCTCGAAGTTTCCTGTTCCCCTGAAGAAATAACTAAACATAGTTTTAGTAGATTCGCACCCGGTTGCCAAAGTGAAGCATGTCGCTTGTGTTCGTCAAATTCGCTTCAGTACAACAAGTTCGTCTACTGGAACACTAAGCGTACGTCTGTATTGATGAATCCAGGTGCTTCTAGACAAATGACTTGTTCATCGTCAAATGATAACTTTAAAATATCCACTTTAAGTGCGACCGAGTCAATAAATCTGTCAGATGTTACAATTCTCACGGCTTACGGAGTAAAATTAATATGTTCTAAAAAGCAAGTTTAGCGCCTTTGATAAATAATATTGTGATGAAGTGCATAAAATATGTGCAAGTAAATTTTACGAGCTGGACAAATTCCCCATATTTCAGACCTATATCCGTACCTCTTTACAGATTTTCTTAAGCTAAAATCAGTCTAACGGTGTTGGAATAATGGTCCAAATCTAAAGTACACGTGCAAATGTTTAACGTATTAACTCCTGTAGCATAACTCAAAAACCTTTTTGTTATTGTTAATAACTCTGGGACATGCAAGAAAAGATAAACACTCGCAGCTTATATTTTTTTGTAAATGCGGACACAAACGCGACACAGTGAATAGCGCATTCCGTGTAAAGTACATGCTAATTCCATGTTCGGAATTCAATGGAACAAGATAGATCAATTTTCGCCCACTCTTTGTTCTTCTCTCTTCTGCATTGTTATCTTTTGTGAATATGTGGTCGACATTTACAGCCTCACACTATCTCTACATAAGTGCCCCATTCCCATTAACGACAGTTCTGTCGCCCCAAGGCATTGGTCCAGTGCCAAATCTACCAAAGCTTCGTTTTGGCTAAAGCTTTTATAACATAAGTCCCCTGTATTATTTACATTTGATTGAGGCAGGTGTCAGTTTTTCAGCAGTGTTTGTTCGCTCGATGCTTAAGCATGTTCGAAAAATGGGATAAAGAGACACCCAGTTTCACAAAATGACTACAAATCTTAAAGACAAATAAAGGACTTTGTTCAATCTTTCTTGACGCTGCAAAATACTCACTGCTCAATCTCTGGTTCCGCCTGTTCAATAGATTGTATATTAATCGATGTACAAATTCACCCTTTTCCTCCTAAACGAAACGCGAAAAACTCTCCCAACTTATCGAGAAAACCGATCTAAATCAAACCATAGATCTTCACTGACTACTAACTACTGCTTCTAATCGACCAAATTAGCTTTGCCATCAAGGGCAGTTTAAAGTGCACATAAGCCCAAAAATGATATCTTTACAATCGAATCTACATGACGGAAATATGTTGATTATTAGAATAAGTCTCCGTTTTAACGCTGCGCCTTTGAGTTATAAAGGTTTATATTTTGAATATGGTAATGACGTGACATCAAAGAAGGAACAATTTATTATACAAAATCTTGTTGGCAGAGATAATTGACAATTTATCAACGTCCACTCTATATTTGAATCCTGTGTAAATGATTTTACCAAATACTTTGTATGAATCTGGAAACAGTTCCAATCACGAAGAGAAAGAAATAACATTGACTTACTCCTTTGACGTCACGTCATTACCATATTCGAAATATAAACCTCTATAACTTATAGGCGCAATGTTGAAACACAAAAATAATCTACTAGTCAACTATTTACTTTATGTAGAATCGATTGTGAAGATATCATTTTTGGGCTTACGTGCACTTTAAATGTTTAGCGCGGGAAACCATGCAGCGGGCGTTCCTTTTCAAGCGGGCGAAACTGTGATGGTAGTCCATCCTGTTCGCGCGCTCGACACAATAAAGTACATGTCCTGTAGCTATTTATTATCATTAACCATCATGACTGAAATTTATTGCTACGTATATTTCAACCCTTTCACTCCCAAGAGTGATCAACCTCAAGTTTCTCTTTCAATTTCTGACCAAAAATATGTAATATAGTAAGGAGGACTTGGCTTTTGACATCTTGTCCAGATGGAAGCTGATTAATCTATCAACTCTCATTACATCACTCACATAATCTTCTTAAAAGCGTTGAGAAAATCTACATTTTGAGCTTAAGGTGAGATATCTGCATAGACGTTCACGATTATGACGTTCATCCTGCTTGATCTTCTAAAACCTAAATCTTCGAACTATATGAATTAAAGTGCGTTTTGTAAAGGAAAATTCAGAGTTTAATACCTGCGGTGTTCAGGTAGTCCCCTCTCACAAACAACACCGGCTAATATCTCCAATCCTAATACCCCAAATACAATAGAAATTTAGTCCATTTGAGATCTAAAACGTATGGTAAATCAACTAAAAGTCGAGGTGGGAAAATAAACGTCGTTAAGGAAGTTTAAGCTGATGTTTCGAGTCTTAGCCCTTATTCCGACGAAAGATTAAAGCCTGAGCAAGCGTAACCTTTTCACACGGTAAGGCGTAAACGCTAGCGCAAGAGAATGGGAACTTTTCCCGCATTCCCTTGCGCTTGCTTCACGGAGTAAACCAGCCTTAGCGCTCGAAATGTCAGCTTACACGTCCTTAAAGGGGCCGCCCTCTCAGCCAATTCGATATTTTTTATTGCATCTAGCATGTGTAAAAAATTTAAGGCTGACTTTGGTTCCCAACACGAGAAAATGTAATAAATCAAACAACAATTATGTAAGTAGCACTTTTACGTCAAAAAAAAAACCAATCTTCTCCTCAAACGAGTCGGATGGAAATAGATTGCTATTCAGCTTTTGACTTTCGGGGGCCCCAAAAGTGGAGGAACCAATGATTTTGGCCCAAAAGAACTGTGGTTAAGAGGGCCTTTTAACGGCATTTAGCTTCCCCATGGCAATTTCTATTACATTTATCATACGTTTTATTTTATTTTATTTTATTTATTTTTTCTCCACGCCCGGACAGTCTAAAACTAGCTTCACCAATTACTTTCATTCTATGTGAGAACTAGCCTTGGCTCTAAGTCGGTGTGACGGCAATACTTAGGCCAGGTCACCCTCCTCCCCGAGCCACCGTCCTTCCCGAGTCCCCCTCCTTCCCGGGACACCCTGGGCGCGCCAACTATTCATACATTTCTTTATAAATCGAAGCGAGGGTTTACATTGCAAATCACAACTTGCCTTGGGGGACAGGGTGACCCGAGGGGCAAGGGTGGGAGGACAACTTTTCTCCATATAAACGGAGCCTTAGAATATTTCAAGCTAAGGTTGATGTACATATGTCAAATGCCGTTCAAATTGCATTGACTGGCGTTTCGAGCGTTAGCTCTTTCTCTCAGAGAAAAAAGGGACGATGAAACGCGCCCTGTCGATTCAGTATATCCATATTAACCTTCTGTTTATACGTACATGAAGTTATATCTGCTGACATGTAGGTAAAGAATACATGCCAGGTTGCCAAGTGTTTCTTTTTTCTTTTCTTCTTTCTGCCTGCGATATTAGAACTACAGTGGAATCACGATGGCTCGAACCCTTGATAACTCGAAAACTTGATAACTTGATAAGTCGAACCAAAAGTCGTTTCCTTTAATTTCTACTACACTGTAATTTTGCCCCCGATAACTCAAACTTCCGATAACCAATTTTTTTTTCCGTTGGAGGTTCGAATTATCGGGACTCCACTGTATGTTGTGTAAACTATTCGCAGTCAGTCCGCTTTGAAATACAACATGAATGTGTTATGAAAACAAATTAACGCCGAGAAGAATAACTATAAATATCGGAAATCACGGATCATTCAGTAACCTATATTCGATCCTCTCATCGCTCATTTCGTAGGTAGTATAACCTTTTCACTATGAAAATCAAATTTGACTATTGAAAGTTCTCAAAACCCTGAACTATCCAACGAAAGCTAAAGGTGTGACCACTCAAATGAAAGCTCTCAGTAGGTATATTCTAATAGCAGTGTTCACTTCCACCTGGTGAACTGTCAAATAAAACTAAAGGTGCGACCACTAAAAAAAAGTTATTCGGCAATAGGTACATTCTAACAGAGGTATTCACGCTGTTGCATGTGATTTGGTGTTTTGTAGTTCAAATTGGACAGACAGATATGGAAAGGGTCGAATAATTTTCACCGACAGTTAAAGCTAACATCTGCAATAGAGTTTCGTTGACTTTTCTACATGCAGATTCAAACTACATCAGAACAATCGACCGATAGCGTGCGCATTTCTGAAACCCTCCAAGAGCTCGTTAATTCAGCACTCATCACTAAACATACATTCAAAGAGTTCATTAGAATATATAGTTAAGTGCTGTCAATGTGAAGACCGATATCCGAGCAAGGAGTTATTAATCAACACATCATTTTGAACATTTGAACAATTTGAGCATAATTCCTAACAAGATTAGTTCCTTTAAAATGTCTCAGTTCAATAATAAATGAAGGATGTAATCATATCACTATTTTCACTGAAGAGATTATGGCAAAAAGTCATGTTGGTTAAATAAACATAAACCACCCTGCATGCATATACTTTTGTTGAAATATTTTCTTTTCGCTGATCATCAGAAAGTGCATGTACAACTTTACGGGCTTTATCCACCGTTTCATTCCGATAAATTCCTCCATTCGGTCTATCTGCTATTCCTAGTCATGAATAACTTTATGTTTGGCTATTTTGGTACCGTACAATAGAACATGTCGTGTCTGTAGCCTTGTCTCTTCCGCTACTAGGCGAAGCAGGCTGTCCTAAAGGTATTCGCATTGTTTAACCAACATGTGACTGCTTTGTTCTGGAAACAAAGGGGCTTAACAATATTTACAACGGGCCTTCAGAAGCCAAATGATATACCCTGAAAACGTTAGAAAGAGGCAAGGAACGTCTGTGCAGCTGCAAAGTGCAAAATGAAACAACAACAACAAATAAATACGCCAACCCGAAAAGAGGGTGAGAAGGATTTCAGAGGACCAAACGCGCGAAATTTTCTCCGCTTTTGTACCGCAATGTTCGAGTGCGTAAATTAATGCGCTTGAATTATAAAAAGAGTATCCGTCTTTGTGTTGCGGAATCTCGGTCACAATGGACGGCAATCTTAGCCGAGGGATACTCCAAGTTTAATTCACTTCATTGTTCGTGATTTCTTGTTTAAACTTCAGCTTCACAGCAGTCCTGGACTCATGCTGTTAGAGCAGATGGTTGCGAGTCCCGTGGATCAGGGAAGACACGCGTACCCGATACGCGCTCTCCTGGTCGGCTTCAATTTGCGTTAAGATAATTCAACAATTTAAAATATTCAGGAGCTGTTGCTATGTGCAACTGTGACAAAAACAAATTAAAAAATCATTGTCTCTAGTTGAACCTTGTATAAACTGGTAGTCTAGCTCGCGTATATTTTATGAAGGCTGTAACTTTCGAAGTTGACTGTCCTGCAGTGGTTTCTATCAGATTTACCATTCCCTTCTTTTCGCGTTGTTTCGCCATTGAATTAACCCTAAAGAAATTAACTTCGTACTTTCCAGATTAAAAAGAAAGTAATTTAAAAGACAAAGAGTTATTGAAGCCTATTCTTGATTGTTTAAGCTCACTGCGAAAAATAACATCAAATTACAATGTCTTAGCGCATACTTCCTCGCCAACCATCTTTTAGTAAGCAAAAATAGTTTAATGAAGTCGCAATGAAGCTTTTATCCTACAAAAGGCAAGAACACAGTTCAGAATTTGTGTAAAAAATAGTTGGCATTCACTGACTGCAGACCATGTGGTTATATAGTTGAAAATCTCTAAAACTCAATACCTCAGTGCAAAAATTAATTCTCGATCCCTTTTAATCGATCAATTTACGTGTGGAAAATGGGTATTGCAATAAAAAAAATCAGTGTTCAACCTGTACTTCAATAGTCCTAACTGACTTCCGCCAATAAGTGACAAAACTTAAGAATGCGTGGGAAGATATTATTCATAGCCCACCAAACCGCGCTATAAAAAAAACGTATGGTGGACTTCAGATGATCCCAGATAAGAAATTAAAGAGCCACCTTTCGAATAAAGAATAAATCCTTCAAAAGTACAAAAATAAACCACCAGCGGTCCGGAAATTTCTTCGCTCTGCCACTGACCTATCTTTCTGTCTGTTATCTTGCAATTCTTGACTATTCTTTTCTGTAAAATTTGTACTTCCTATAAAGATGAAAAACAAGAAATTTCCATTTTTTTGTTGCTTATATATTTTCTTGCTCAGATTTTCATTTTGTGCCGATAGATTTATTTTTGACCCCACTTCAGAACTTTCCGATGTTAAGAGACACCTGCAAGATCTGTCTTGATTTCTTGTGTGCAACTTAAAGTGCAGATGGATCAAATTGCTCATTTAGTGAGCTAATTCCGTTAATGTGTTTGCCTAAGTGACGCAAACGCGCGCTGTATTTGATCCCACATTCTCGTGGGCGCGATTGCGTGGGAAACAAAGCCTGGTTGCAAAAGAATTAAGGCTGCTAAGGAACTCCAAGATTAGAATACGCCACGTGCAATGGCAGCTCAGTCACAGCCTTGACTGTAACATCATTCAAACTCTATTTAGCCGGTACCGGAGTGCCTCAAGTTATCAGCAAAGAAAACGGCGCACCAGTCGGCCGCTGTCTGCTCGACTGTTCGACTGTCCACACAATCTGTAGCGAGTTGACGAGAATTTCGTTGCCTCCATCAATTAGAGCAGTCATAAGAGCGATGTAAATCGGCCATCTGTTTGCTTTAGTTACATTCCTTGGACAAAGGGTTCCTCGGATCCCAACCTCGTGTTAGAATTATATATGTATAAAGCGTGATGTTCTTATTGTCTATGTGGGCAGCTTCTTTGTGGGAACTATGAAACATTTAGCCGTCAAATAGTGTGATAAATACGACGAGTTATTGGTCTTTATCGGTCACGTGTGTTTACACCAAGGCGCCGAACGTCAGCTGAAGGGAGTTGGTTTTGAAGCAAAGCAGAACGCGTGCGCGCTCACTTCATATTACCGGTTTTTTTCACCTGCGATCGACATACTTTCCCGGGGAAAACTGCTGCACGGAGCGGTGAGCAAGAGCCGGCTCATTGTAAAACGCCCAAGTCTTTTCACTCTCGGCAAATTCAATGAGTTCATTCTTTCCATCGTGCGAAGCAAAAGTTGATTGGACAAAGTCATCAACAAAAGATCTAACAAAAGACGAACGAACCCTCGTGGCAAACGTATTGTCTACCAAATCTGTGAATGGCACTCAAAAGTATCCTTTCCACGCTAAAACAATTGCCCAACGCACGACTGTCGATAAAGCAACCCGATAAGGCGAAAAATGAAAAGCTCCCTTACGACAAGGCGACGATATTTTCTGGCCGTTGCAACGTAAATTCGCCCCTGCTCGATAATTGTCAAGCTAATTACAGCATGGGTACTTAATTATGTATACACTACTGAATATTAATTGCGTTCGCTTGAACTGCCATATTATTACAAGTTCTCAGCCACTGAGAAAAGGCGGATTCACGACGGCCGACTACACGTGTCATGGATTCGCTGTTTAGTTCTTTCTGTAGGGTGCGCGCTGATTGGTGGCCTTCTTTGCACGTGTCATTAACTTCGCTACACCTGTCACTCTGTTCACAGGTGAATACCACTATATTTGTCACCAGTGCTCGCAAGTGTTTGCATTCCCAAACACACTCAAAGCGCATCTCGCGTTCAAGTGCGCCAACTATAAGGGAGGACCATATAAAGAGAAGCGCGTACAGCTTCACAGTTGTCGAGCACGTTCAAACACCCGTTGCACACAAAGTGGAAATAATCGGACCAGCCGCGCGTCGAGAATGAGTACACTCTTCCTTACGCCAAATTCCGAAGCAGAGGGAATTTCAGTATCCAAGCCAGGCGCGGACAGTCTGAATTTAAAGGCCGACGAGGATTCCACGGCGCGAAGTGGCCATAATGGAAGCTCTTTCCTTGGCGACCCGACCTCGAATCTCCATGGCAGTGAAGACAAGCATGTCTCGAATGGACTTGCGGGGCTTAATTTGAGCAACAGTCTCGGAGTGAACGGACTGAATGGCTTCAATAACTTTAACGCGTTCAACAATCTGTCTCTGTCCATGAACCAATTCCCATTTCTGCCAAACTTCAACGCCGACTCTTTCCTGATGAAGGAGAGCCACAAAACCTTGAGCAACGGAGATACATCACCGTCAAAGGCCTCGCCGCCGTTTCCAATGACATCAGACATTTTACAGAGTGCAAAATCGCCGGACAAACTGCAACCTGTGTTAACCCCGCTCACACCAGTCAGCCTGCCTTCCTTCACCTCAGAAACATTCGGGATGAAAGATACAATGAAGAGTTCCTCACTCGTGCCACCCGTCAGTGTACCACAGTTCAATTCTGGATTCAGTGGCTTCAAAAGCCCTGAGCTTGGAGGTGTTCCAAGCACGGAATTACCCGCCATTTCAAAGCCTCTGTTGAACGATCTGAACAGCGGAATGAGGTACAATTTCTCCCAGGCCGATACGTTCTCACAACATCAGATGGACATGTTAGGCAATCCAGCTATGTTATTCCAACCAAGACCGCCACTATGCAGCCCATCGTCGATGCCGTTCTTCAAGTATGGATTCCCCCAGGGTTTTCCTCCACTAAATGGGCAGCCGGTGATGAACACAATGATGTTTGGGGGATCTGAAACAGGCGCCAACCGAAACCCCAGCTCGAGTTCGCAGCAGCCCGACCACGGCCTCCTAGACGGTGGTCAAATGCCTCTGCACGACAAACCCAAAGCCGGTTGTAACGAAGACATGATCAACGATCTGAACTCCAAGAAAGTCAACAAAGGATATCTGTGCGAACTATGCGGTAAACTGTACACTCGAAAATATGGTTTAAAAATCCACATGAGAATCCATACGGGATATAAGCCTCTTAAATGCAAGTACTGCCAAAAGCGTTTCGGAGATCCCAGTAACATGGCCAAACATATTCGTCTTCATGCCGTGGGCGATACCCCGTACAAATGTCAGTACTGCGGAAAAGTCCTTGTCAGGAGACGAGACTTGGACCGCCACATCAAGTCCAGACATCCAAACGGGCGCTAATACGGTAAACCATGAATTGAAATTCCCTAGAAATGACTTTATTAACACAAAACTTCTGTGAAGATATCAAGAAATTGAACATTTCAGAGTCTCGCATGCCCCCCGTACGCATTACGCAAGCCTCAGAGTTTATTAATATAGTTGCTATCTTTGTACAAAGCCAGGTTATATCTAACTATGTAAAGAGACTCGTTTATAAGATAAAAGAAAAAAGTGTATACGTTTGTACGATAGAGGAAAAACCATTAAAAAAAAACTTGCATTCTGAAATGGCTGGAAGTCTTCTCGGCGTGTAAGCTCATTATTTATTTATCAGTAATGTTGGACGTTGTTTTGCTCGAAACCCATTTAATACCTGCTTATAATTGCCTTTACAGACCTTTTTAGTGAGTGGGGCTTTCCTTTTGTACAAAACAAAAGAGATTTTGAACTATCACCTTGCGGTTGAGCCTGCTCAACACAGAAACATCGGTCGGACGATGGAAATATATAGCTTAAATATCATTAAGAGTGCGCGAGAGTGTTAACTAGCTCTGTTATAGTCGTCGAACAAAATATCTCCACAGCCAATCCTTTGATGCGCATTTGACTGTCAAGCGGAGAAGCGTGCTTATCGGCTTTGCTCGTCGATGTCTTTTGATGATTAGAAATTCTGGCTGAATTTATAGATGACAAAACACATCACACTTTCTTCGTAAACAAGTCGCCCAAGTTAAAGGTTTTGCATATAAATCACTCGCTCAGGTGTCTTTTTCCTTCGTCGCGCAGATTTTAAGCTGTCTTTTGTTTGACTAAAGTAGCGCATACGACGTTCGTGCTTTCAGGTAGAATTATCTTCGAATAACTGAACTTATTTCCGGCAAAATATGTTTTCCTTGCTAAAACTATAAAATCTAATTTTCTTTCCTATCGTTTACTATTTTGTCTTGGGGTGAAAAGAGTGTGTCGTGTTTTGTTAAGGCTTGCTCAGGCGAAGCCATTGTTTAGCAGTGAATTCATTAAACAACACGTTTATTTTCCCTCCCCTATCCCCTCCTTTTGCTGGCATCTTTGAGCTAGAGAAACAAATGATTGCTGTAGCTATGTCCGTACTCTATCTCTTCCTTGTACCAACTGAGCAGATTTGATAATGAATAAGTTAAGTGTAACTAGTATTTTCTGCTCTGAACGAAACTACATATGCATAAAATGCTCAGTTTGCGCTCTGTTTTTGCTGCAGCATATCAGATTCGGTGTACTCCCTATAAACTATATATCAGTGCGTCTCCTTTATGGTGTAACTTCGCTGATTTCAGTCACATATGTCAGTAAAGCAATGCAAATTAGACGGTAAACAATAGCTGAAAATAATGTTAAAATTATATACTTGAACAAGCGTCCTCTGATTTGAACATGCAGGGACAATTTTTCCCCGCGCGAATAGTAAACTTGGGGAAGATAAGCAACTTTTAGCACTTTGATCATCAGCTAACCAAAGTACTTGACAGCTCAGTTTGCTTTGCAGGTACATGTTTTTGACCACTTATACGCTAATTCCATTTTAAATTGATACCAGCTAAATTGGCCGCCGCGGAATGATGAAGGCTCGGATCAGAACACTGTTCCAACTCCATTGAAACTTAGACGTGCACAGCACTGCCAAGCAATTCCTTCACATTCAAAGTGTGTGCAAGTTAGAATAATTCAAACGTGACTACTGCAGCTGCGTTTTCAACTCATGTTTTGTTAAAAGATGTTATGATTTCCTTCTTACGAGCCTTTGCTAGGATAGCCACTTAAAAATCGATGTATCTTATTCTTCTAAATTCCAATTTGTCACACGCCCGAAGTCTATTTATTCTCATTTTAAAAGAAGCAAAAATTGTAGACATCACTCCGGCTCAGTGACTGCTTTGACTGTGGGAGTATTTTCCAAACCTACGCTGTCGCCATCGCTTAACACCTGCTGCCCAGAACGGCAGATAAACAATTACAGCCATGCACAGAACGTTCAACAAAGCCTGCCAGGGGATACAATTCTTTGCGGCGTGCGGTAAACCACAAAAGGCATTTGACCATTTCTTTCTTTTATAAAAGACGTGTGCTTCTAGATCTATGTACCGTCAAGTTCTTAGCTTCCTAAAACGGCCTCTATAGTTGCTATGAAGAAAATTATGAGTGCTTGTTGTAACTCACTTAAGTGAAATTTCTTTCGACAGAAAGACAGAAGAATTCTAAATAACGCTCATTTGGAAAGATGTGGGGAAACCCGCATGTTTTGATTTAAGGCAACATTCAGCTTTTTCAAGCCCAAGTGTTTGGATGATCACATTCTCTACGTTTGCAACAATGGCCTTGTCAGAACCTTCTCCCATACATCACGACTAGTAAAGTTTGACGGCCGATTTCAACATGGTACGCAGACACTGACAACAGCTAACCTTGGATCTTGCTAGCCTTATTTACAACGTAGGTACCGAACAAACAGCGCTAAAAAAAAAAAAAAAAAAAAGCCTAATGATGATCGTTGGTGATACTCAAAGCGCGGTTACACTTTTGAGAAATCGGCACGGCTTGGTAAAATCAGGTACGAAATTCTATTTGGCTTATCTGTTTCCAGACCATAGCATTACTTTATGGTTCAAGAACGGATAAAATCCTATTATCCGGGCCGTATTTTTCGTCCGGGCTGCATATACTAAACTCCATTAAGCTGATAAGCAATGTTTAGTTTCTAAACCGACATTTTCGTCGACGTTAACCCCTGGCCATTTAATACAAGTTTAAGAAAATACAATCACAATTAAATCTAATATGCTTATACTAAGTAGCCTTTGGAAAGCATATATTCACGCATTGTACTAGTCGCGCCCATAACATTCGACTGCTGGGCTAAGTATGGACTTGTAACAAACTTCCCTTTCTAACCAGTCGCTGTTATACAATAGAGTGAGCGAATCTGAGGACAAATCAAATACAACGGAAATGAATGATATATTTTATAGAGGGCACACAGAAACGAGTTTGAGCGAAAGTTATGTTGCGTGTAGGTTTCTGATACGTACATTTTCGCCCAAAAGTTTACATCAAAAAGGTAAATCTGTGCTAAACAAAAATAACAAATTAACCAGCCAAAGATTAGTTTTATATGTATTTAAAGCTAGCTGAACTACTTGCATTGCGATATGAAGTAGCCATTAGAGTGGTAAAATATCTCTATATTTCTAGCATACTGTTTGCAACTAGCTGAATGCTAAAACTTTTCGCACGACGTTTATACACTGAGAGTAGAAAATATATTTTTGCTAGTCCACTCTGCAGAGGTCTTTCCCTTGCCCAATTCTATGTATTGGATGTGAACTGTCGGTAAGCATTGACTGTGAGTGAACGGTGCTTCGTCTTCAACTAAACCAAAATTCATTCCAACATGCTATAGCTGGACACGGGGAGTTGAGTTTGCTGTGACCGTGTGACCCTAGTAATACTTGGTAAACTAACAAGCGAGCGGAGCAGGGGACAAATGTCAATAAAAAAGATAATACATTCAAATTCCAAGCGTATTTTACAGTTTGCACCAAGAATCTGTCCTACACTTTGACACTTTCACTCTCAAAAAGTGATCAACTTCAGTTTCTCGCCAGAGATGCACCATACAGTATGGAGAACGTAGTTTTTGATAGCTTGCTTACATGAAAGCTGATTAAACTATCGATTCTCACTACATCCCTTATACGTTTTCTTCTGAAAATGTTTGGATAACCTGTATTTTGAGCTTATGAGTAAAAGGGTTAATCTGATGCTGGCCATGCACATATTGTTGTAGCTATGCGTTTGAGTATAGGCCTTAAATTTTGCAAAATTTCATCGAATTGAAGTCCCGCCATTGATGGTGTTAGAATAAGGTCTCGGTTTAACGGAAATAATGCTTTTCAAGTGCAAACGGCACTTTGTAACCGAAAATATGTCCGTAAATTCGAAAAAACCGTCGTTTTTGCTCTGGTTGCAGTACGACCGGACCCTACAATGGTCCAACTTGTAAACTACACGTGTAAACGTTTATTGAGTCGGTCCAGCTATTGTTTGCTAGTTTATTCTTGGTAGCCATGAAAAATTTCGCCCGGCGGAACGGAAAAGTAACACGACGAACACGAATCAATCAAAAGATCTTCAACAAATGAAGAATCCCCCTGTTAAAACAAGTAGAGCTGGAGAAACATGTTTAACAATTAAAATTGCTGATCTTCATTGTGATCGTTTCCGTCAAATGCCAAACATTCCACTTCATTCTAATATAATTTAGGTCATTTCTGGGTTTTTAAAACTCGTGTTTTAGTTGCGTCAATTGGTGCTCCCCTTTCGATATATACTTTTAATTCGAGTAAATCCGTTTTACTTCTCTTTTGTCTCTCAAATATTGGAGTTGCCACCAGCACAACGTTGTTCTGTGCTGTTAAGATTCGGCGACTACACATCTCGTCTCTGATCAACTTCCATTCGTTGTCTGTGAGTAAAAAACAATCTAGTGTGGAAGTTAAAAAGCTAACTGTATCTCATCGGTTATCGTTCTCAGTCTTAAGAACATATAGTACGGATGGAATATTGCTTTGTTCCATAAAAAATGAGATTAGGAGGACTTACCGAGTAACCCACGTGCTCTTAAAGATTAATGATGCAATCTGGAGCGGTTTCTCTCTCCTCTTTCCTCGCTTACGAACTGAATTCATGCGCTACTCTACTTGCTTCTTCCGCCGCGAATTCCCAAGTCTTACCAGTTCATATGGTTCATGGACACCAGAATTAGCAAGTCCGATGCCACAAGTATTCATTTGCTCGGTTTGCAGGTTTTCTAGGTTGTATTTTCATTGGTACTAGTTCGGTTTACTGAGCCCTAGTAAAAAAGACCCGGTACCCGAAAACAGTCACACTCACTGGAACCAAACTACACAGACCACTAAATCGCAGTGTTTCGTTGTTTACTTAGGGTTTTCGCATTGTCTCTTATCGTTCAATTCTTTTTCAAGTTTTCTCTGTTCGCTGTCACCGTAACAGCGTGGTTGGCAAAGTTTTTGTTGCATATTTTTTCAGTTACATAGTCTTTTCGTCGTGCACGAATACCTGACCACAACGTCCTGACTTGGATCGAGTGCCTCAAAAATTTAACAAGTCACTAATAAACTCTCACTAACCGATATCTAGATCTTTTTTTAAATAATAACCACATCAAATGCAGCCAAGCTTCAAATCCTGCACATGCATTCATCAACCTCAGTTTATCTTAAAATTGTTTAAGCAGTTACTCAACTGAAATTGTCAATGAAAATCAAAAACTAACTAAACTACTATAGTTTTCCTGTTCAGCTGGAGGTAAGACACGGTGCAATTTTTCACACATGGCAGGTTATGATTATAAAATGTCCCACAGAGGACCAGTTACCACCTGCCCATCTACGCCCCTTAACGGTTGTCTTCATTACACACATCTATCACTGAATCAAAGCTAAAAGAGCAAACTAAGGTTGAGTATTCAGTCTGTGTAGCAAACAGTCTCATTTTATTCATGTACGTATAGACTATTTAACAATTTTGGGTGAACACCTCGCCAGACGTGAATGTATATGATTAAAAAGCTTGAGAGTACTTGATCAAGAACAATCAGATAGTGTAGATGATGTTAACCACAGCCCAGTTGTTAAAGCACTGAAAAGGATAATCCTGGATTAGATTCAAACTTTTAGCCATTTTTGAGCCTGAAAACAGAAATGTTCCGTCTACCACACAACTTGCCTCGTGTTTTGATTTAGAACAAGTTTTAAAGTTAGTCTTTGATCAAAACTCTCAAGTTGGTTGGACAGGATTTTGAGAAAATAATTTAGTTAATCCTGGATCAGTTTATTAAATCAAGATTTGAAGAACCCGGCCACAGCTGTCCATCGCGGACCATACGATGATGTGATGGACTCCCCATCAGCTTTAAAAAAGAAAAGGCTAATAAACGCTAATTACCTAAGTTTATAATCCATCAAAAAGACTCCCAAACATCAGTACATATAGCTTTTGTTAACGGAGGTATTGAGGTAATTTGGCCATTTTGGAGAACCACGTGTAGCAAAAAAAATTATATGACATCTCCGCGAACTGAGTAAAGCACACATCGTCCTTCCCTCTCTCCAACCTTCAGAGCGAAGCGGTGATCAAAGGTAATGTATCCGCGCATCTAGCAGAAGACTGAGAAACCAGTTTGTTATTTCACATCAGTGCAGTCAAGAAATGGCTGAATGAAAGCACCTAAATGCAGTACCCACAAAACTGGCAGGTATAGCGTGTTCGTACGTCGGTCCCGGGGATGAAGACCTTGCATGATCAACCTCCTGTAAGTTATTCCGTCAGTCTTGCTTTCATCGAGCGATTATTGCAGTCCGGCTTCAGTTCTTCAGCAAATTCTTTTAGAAGTAGAACTATGTAGGAGACTCCCTTTGTTACATAAACAGTTAGTCTAAGCGCGCTGGTATTGCATTGCCGACATAACGCTATTTTAAAATGAGAAAGAAAAAAAATTCGTTTACATATTAAATAAAGAGGTGCTGCATGAAACCACCCAAATGTAACACTAGCCAATCGGTTGAAATAACGAATCTGTCTTATTGATAAAATCGCCATAAAATGCCGTGAATACACACAAAACTTGAAGTTATCCTGTTCTACCTCAAAAACCTCAAATATCACGCATGCACAAAGTGCTATACTCAGTTAAAAAAACTAATAACTGAATGTTCCCTTGCGAGTGTGGATGCAACATAAGGACAAACAAAATTGCATGAACCACTAATCACTCTCTTCTATCCGGGTCATACTCTCTGAACCTCTATGAAAGACACATGCACACGCATGCGCGTGAACAATCACGCGTACTCGTACTCATTTGCATAACTCCGGGAAAGTAACATTTACTTAGAAAATCAGTAATATGTCACTAGCGGGACCCCCGTAAAATACGAGTGACATCAGATTTTCTTTCGTACTATTATATAGATTCCTCAATTGAGACAAACTAGGCCATCGAAATCGACGAAAACTTCGTGTCGTACAAACCATACATCTGCTGCCTTGTAGTGTGGCAGAATTCATTTTTACTATCATGATTAGCCATTTCAAAAACGAAGAAAATCGTGGGTCAATAGAACCACCAGTCACACCAACAGGTACTTCTGTTTGACCACAGTGAACAACGTGCCGGTCAGCGGCTGACAAACCACTGCAGCTTGTCAGTGACGTCATCCAATATGGACGGCTTCCCGAACAGCGTTGAAAATGGGCGCAATGTATCTTCAGACTACTTCACAAATTAAACGAAGTGTCCTTCAACACTAGATTACTGTAACGTCGTATATTTCAAACACCTACGCATTTTGAAAATAGGGATTAACAACAGGCTTTCTTTCTGGCCAAGTTAACGTGCCCGTGCTGCAATGATCCAGCGTAAAGCTTGTACTCAGGTTCCTCGCAGCAGCCGCTTGAGCCAGTCAGCGGCTTATACTCCAATGGACGTGAAAAGCAGGGCGTTTGGTTAACCGGGACCTGGCCAAAGGGACTCCCAAGTTGAGCCAACTCAAGCCAAGTTTTCGACTTGGGTCTGACTTGTGCATCGCTTCTCCTTGGCTCAGCTTGGCTCAACTTTGAGTCAAGCTCATTAGTTTTCAGCCAAGTCAAGCCAAGGTCAACCCAAAGTGATTGCGGCAGCTTTTGTTATTGGTTTTCTTGCTTGTGGCTCAAATTGGCTCGACCTGGGAGTACCGTCTGGCCACACGCACCCATGTTCAGAGATTTTGCAAACTTGGCTTGAATTAATTGGCTCGACTTGAAAGTCCGTTTGGTCAGGACTTTCGTTTGATGAAATTTCAAAATATGCAGCTTGTTTTGGACGCGAAAGTGTGGCGTATTAACTGTGAAGTAAAACCTTGTTGTTCCTACAGGTATCCACCGCACGGCACAATGAGCCCACGGTATGGCCATGAGCTACAGACTGATGCTGGGATAAATCGCATCCCGCTTTAAAATACGGCTACATTATTAAGTTGCGACATCCTCATAGACATATTGTTGCTAAACGACGTGAAGAATTTCTTGACGGACGTTTCGAGCATTCCGCAAAAAAAAAAAAAAAAAAAAAAAAAAACATCCCCCTCCCCTCCCCCCTCGGGAAAACCAGTACAAATGGATTGTTTTTAAACAATCCATCGTATTAAAATATGTAAACATGCAAAGTATAAACAATAATCAAAGAATGGACCTACCAGACACACACAAAACAAATCCTCCAGCATACGTACCAGTGCGATTCTGGAAATGGGACAAAATATTTGAAAAATAATAAATTGATTCTCGTACTTTACCGGAGGCAAATTGCACTTCTTTCAGCTCAGTCATATCTTTCTAGGCATGACCATACTGAAATAGATATCTAAATTTCAGCTGGGAAGCCTACCTATAAATTACAGGTCGCCGACTTAAACTTCCATGTGTTGTATCCAGGTCCCGATCCAGGTTGTTTCGCATGTGTTCGATTCCTGCAGTCGTAAATCCTTGATAAAATGTACCCGGAGGAGAAAACGCACCTGAACTACAAACGTGGCGCACAGTCGTACATGAGGCATCATGAAAATACTGATATTCAAGGCAAACCAGCTCTGAATTTGCCTCACTCAACACAACTGTGACATATAAAACAATCCAGCGGCATGTAGCCGCACACGTCTGGAAGACCATGTGACCAAAAAGGGCGCGAAAATGTGGTCCCCAAACACCATATTGAGAAGAGTTCAAAATGGTCCAAACCAAGTTGGACACACTTTTGAACTGAACTGGACAAGACACGGTATGATAAAAAATCCCACATGTAAAATATAGACCAATATACAAGATTTATATGGAAACGTTTCAGCTACTGATCAAGAAAAGGACAGAACCTAATTTATAGAAATTGCAAAAACAAATTAATAGGGTTATATTTTTGGTCTGAAATAGGGTAAGCGTTTTCAGTCCCAGGCGGCACACTCACACCCAAAATTATGAGGAGTAAAACCACCACTCGGACACAAAGTACACAGAAATGGCAGTTGCACACAGAAATAGCAATTGAGTAAATGAATTTAATTTTAGAGTTTGAGCCCATGATTGAAAATACAAAATATTACATGCACCAATCAATCAATATTGTTTTGCCTATCATGTCATTCCTAATATCCCAATTTAATGAAGTACTTTCTTTCTCCACCCTTTCAAGTTCTTTTATACAACCCCAGCACCAGACACATGATAATATTCATTGCTCATGGCTCCTTGATATGGCATTTCTGGCTATAAGTTTTCATGAAAACCCAAATGGAAAGAAGTCAAAGACTTGTAGTACATCAGTCACTAATAGCCAAAATTACTGAAATTGAAAAAGATAACCCTGACACTAGAAAAATGTTCATCCAAATTAGTATTTCAGATTTCAGCATGATTTGATCATAAAATGAGTGGCAAGGTGCATGGAATTGAAGGTGCATTACAAATTTGGATGTGCTCTTTCTTGTGACAGCTTCCTTTTCTTTCTTTTTTTTTTCCAAGTAATTTTGAATAATCTTGTGCAACTTCAGAATGGCTAGTACATTATCATTTGTGTAACATTGTTTGATTTCATCAGTTATTTCCAAAACACAGAGCCCAATTCAATAAATACTTTTACCAAGCTTTAGCATAAAAGCAAAAGCAGTTGAATAAATAAACAATAAACTACTTTATGGTAGGCAAGGAAATATGCAGATATTTATACCGGGATATTATCTGTTCCAAGAAGCAAACAGTTGCTCAAGAGTGAAGTTTGAGGGCAACTGTAAGCTTCAAGAAACAGATAATGTCCAAGGACAAATATCCATGCATACTTTTGAAACCAAAAGTAGTTTGTTGTCTTTATTATCCTTTAAATATTTCCTCTGACAACGAAAGTAATGGCTCGGAGACTAAAGCTTTTTGGTGCCGCCAATTTATTAATAACTTGATGTCCTCCTCAGATAGTCATCTTGTTATGTTTTTGTGGGACTGAATAAATAAGCCTGTGTTTGTTATGTTTCATGACAAGCGATACTTTATCAGCCGGAACCGTCGCTCGTTCATGTGAGGAAATATTTGCTGGATTATAGAACCCAACATACCCTCCCTATCACCTGTTGTTATAAAACCCTCGTATACTGCACACCTGTAATATATTAATCTTTAGTACCAAATAATATTCATTTCAACTAAAATGGTGCTATTTTTCTTGGTTTGAAATATAGTTTGATTGTCTGAAGACTTTTACCCCCACTTTTCTACAAAAGATCCATAATTATTGTTTCAAACTTGTTTCTTGTTCCCCCCATAACCCCCATCCATTGTTTGCCAACTACAGTACACCAATATTAATTTATTGTAGTGGTTAACAGCTGCATAGTTGTGATGATCACTGATGTATTAGTATCCATGGTCAGGCCCAATAATTATTACTGTAAACTCCCCCCCCCCCCCCCCCCCCAGATAGTGCAGTGAGCATACAGTAGAAGTATACAGTTCAAACCTTTATCCACACAGTCCCTACAGTTCTGTGCTCACTACCCCATGCTCATTAAATCATCTTGGACATCTGTGACATCAGATAAAATGTTGAGAGATACTCACATATGTATATACTGTATGATTGTGACTATTTTCTCGCACAGATAAAGCCATGGCATAAATGGACAGGGACTCGTTAGAAATCCCATTACAAAGTGGGCTCCTTGTGACCATAAAACTGGGAGAATTACCAGTACATATATGAAAACTTGGAGGTCCTACAGTAGATATACATATATATATTTTTTTTTCCTCGTATAATAGCAAATTATGCTAATACCAGTCTGATGGTCCAATTGTCTGATGATAAAAAGGACATGTGAGGTTATGAGAAGAAGTGTATGGCTACAGTATGATATGTAGACAACAGTGAACTGATAATTATTGTCATGACAACCATGGCAACCCTATACAATAAAGTCATCCTCTTGCAAAACCTCTTCTTCTTGATTCAGGTTTGGCAGGAGGAACTTCCACCATTTAGATCTCTTGTACCAGATCAAGCGTCTGAACAGCCGCTTCCTTCTCCTCAAGCACCTCTCTAGCAACCCTCTTCCCAGCTGGCCAGGTGAGCTGAGCTTGTGGCAGACTTTCAGGAAGTCAATCATGACCATGTCCGCAAACAACAAAAGTGTGTGAAAGAAAAAAACGAAGAGCACAAAGAGGAGCATGAGTACCACTACAAGAAACATGACTGCATAATCTCCAAGTTCAGTACAGATATTGATGTTGAAGCCAGAGAAGTTATCGAGATGTTCTTTGGAATGCATCATACAAGCCATAAAAGGAGTGAAGGTGCAATAGGCCGACCATACCAGACCAAGAAGGCAATACAAGAGAAACAGGTAAAAATACGCATAGTTATCCCGACCAATGCAGTTGTTCGTAAAAGGGCAGTGATGCGACATCACCATTACACAGGAATCGCATGTACTACAGTGGTGTGTTCCCTTTTCGCGCAGCTTTTCACACTTTGGGCACAATTCATCTTTTGATCCCAATTCAAGAAGTTCTCCGTCTCGCTCGAGATCCTGCCGAGTTTCTGGATAGCCTGGTGATACGATCATGGCAGCCATGTAGTTGAAGACCATGTTAGCCCACAGATAACAGGAGATCAGAATGTAGACAAGTCCTTTTACGGACGAGTAAGGCTTCGCCACTTCCACAGGTAGGAACACAATGAAAAAGAACCATATCTCAGATGCTAACATCAACAAAATTGGCAAAACTTGCACTGATTTAAGGATTCTGAATATCCTTGTGTTCCTCCTTTTGCGTGGAAATAAAGCTTGAAAGCTGCTGACAATGAAGGCACCTTGGAGAAGGCCAACACACAAGATTATGATCCAAACTAGCGCCATTTTGAATTTGCAGTCAGCGGATTCTGCGTTTGTCGGAGACCAATCGGAAACCAATCGGAAATCAATTACAAACTCCTTGGATACCAAAGCAAGATGGCGGTGGTTGTGAACTTCTTGATCGCATGTGTCACAGTCGTTGTTTTGGGCATACTATTCTTCCAAGTCCTGCCTCGGCTTTGTCCAAAGATAAGGGATGTCTTACCTTCGCAAAACACCATCACGTACATCCAAATCTTGCCACCAACGCTCGGTTTTCCTGTCATGTTGTGCCTTTTCTTTGCTGTTTATCTTCCATACAATGTGGACCAGCCGTTCAAGACCGCCCGAGGATGGGCACACATTCTCTTTGTGCTTTTCCTCTGGTCGAATGTAATGTTCAATTACTTATCCACAGTGGTCATCTCCCCTGGATACCCACAGCATCGTGACGAATACATCCGAAACCGAAACTTCGTCAAAACGTACGAAATGTGCGTGAAGTGCAATCGCGTCCGCAGCTTTGGAACCCATCACTGCAGCTGGTGCCATACCTGCGTGGAAATGATGTGTCATCACTGCCCTTTCACAAACAACTGCATCGGCCTCCGGAACTACGTCTACTACTACTCTTTCTTGGTGTATCTGTTCTTGATGTTGGTCTACTCGAGTTACATAACGTTCAGCCTCTTCGCGAAATGCGTTTCTGCCGTGGCGATGCAGTTCGTTTATAAGACGTTCAGCGTTAACACGGACATCCACAGGCTTCACCGCTACACCACCGATACCCCGTTGGCGAAACTGGGACTCCACCACTCGCCCGAAGTTTGTGAGGAATTTGATGACTACCCCCTGTTGTTCGCTCCTGCTATAGTGATGTGTATTTTCATTGGCCTCTTGCTGACATATCACAGCTTCTTGCTATTAGCTGATATGTCTGTTGTCGATCTCTTTGATACTATCACAAACGCCACATCGGTCAGAGAATTCCTGCGAATTTTGTACGTCAGCATCTTGAAGAGGAAGAAGACCCGTTTCATCAATTTGGTTTACAGGCAGAAGAGCCGATGGTGGAAGTTTTTGGTTCCCAGTTTCATCGATGTCCACAACCAAGTGCCTTTGAAAGACATGTAAGTACACAAACAATATAATCATACAGTATCTGCCCTGCTGCATTGGTGTGCCAAAGTTGATCAAATGTGGGCTATGAAGGTCTTGAATGAGCTAAGTTTGAAAATGTAGTCAGAAAGTATAAGTTGTATAATGTGTAGTAGTAGTTGTAGTAAACTTAAGGTAATGCGATCGCACAATTCGTACTCCACAGATTTTCCTTAAATTTGCTGCAAAGACTCCTCTTGTGTACCATTCAAATTTATAACAAAAAATGAGGGTCACGGACTCCATTTAGCTGCTATTGTGGCCGATATATCAATCGCTTTCTGCCCGAATAGAACAGTTTACATATAAGCGCACCAGCTTAAACCTATATTCAGAAAGAACTGCTCCACAGATTTTTTTCTTTTTTCTTCAAAATGCAGATCTTACATGTGGAGACATATGCCCAAAAATTCAGGGTAAGGTAGTTTCACCGAACTAGTTTTTGCATTATTCCTGCATGTTTCCGAAATTTACCTTATTGCACGGTGGCCATGTTAGATTGATGTCATAGTAGTTTGTAACACGAAAAACAATGTGGGGCGCAGAGCATGCACGAAAGTAAACTCTGTTGTGTTTCTTTATGTAAAATGTCTTGATAAACATAAAAGATCTCTTAACTTTCCAAGTTGTTAAAAATGACAGCAAGTTAGTAAAACCACACTCATGTGCGAAAAATGTTGCGCACAAGTGCACAATCGCATTACCTTAAGTAGTCATTTCAGTACATTCTAGCACTTGGGCTCAAGTTAAAGTCACAGGTACTTCACATGATCAAACTCAATACAATTATTATTTACAGTAGCTCAAACAAACAAGGCTTTCACTCATGTGCATTGAGTTCAACTAATGTGAAGTTTGTTTAGCTTGGGCCTTTAGTGTACTAATATTCTTGTCCATCCAAATGTTGATGAAGACATATTTTTGTGTTCACCACTTCTGGTGGGGACACTACCCAAATAGATCCCTTCCAGCCAAACCATTGCTAGCTCGGGTATTGCAGGCTAATTTTTTGTCAAGTCTGTCCCCGCCTTTTATTGTTGCCATGCTAGTCTTTGTGTTCGTACAGTTGTATTCCACATATTTCTTTGTGTCAATTTTTGAGTTACACTTTAACAGCTTGCAGGATCTATAACATGTCAAGTATTGACTACAGTTCTGGCTAATTATTCTGGGAAGAAGCAATTCCCTGGGCCCTGTTTCAATGATAAACATCATGGCACACTAAAAATCCAGAGCTGCCAGGATTTCAACTAAAAAAAAATACAGTATAGTATTTTTTATTGCACTACTCAAATTGAGTATTGTCAAGTTTTTTTTTTTTTTTTTTTTTTTGAATTAGCCAATGCAGCACAAATATTTTTATTTCAGAATTACCCAGGTATAGCAAACTACTCATTTTTACTGTATTACATATCTCTTTGAAGTGATGTATAATTTATAACACTTCAAAGAGGTATATAATACAGACTATTAATATTACATGTAGCACCATTTGACCAAGTTTAACCCTTTCACTTCCAAGCTCAAAATGCAGATTATCCCAACCTTTTAAGAAGAAACAGTACAAGTGATGTAGCAAGAATCAATATTTCAATCAGCTCTCATCTTGGAGCAAGTTATCAAAAGCCAAGTTCTCCTTTAGGATCTATTTCTGGTAAAAATCTGAAGGAGAAAATTGAAGTTGGTCACTCTTGGGAGTGAAAGGGTTAAAATTGATATTAGTGTGTCTTAGTATTTATATATTTTGCTATTATTTATATTACACAGTATTATTTATTATATATTATTTATTATTATCAATATTACTTGTCTGTGTATACATGTGTGACCATAGACAAGTTGAACCTTAGTGTGTATTGAAGGGGAAGGTGTGTATGGTGCTTGAAATCTTAACCTTTTCACCACAAAAGGTGATCAACTTTGATTTTCTCCTCTAGCTTCTCACTAGAAATTTGTAATTTAACAAAAGGGAGAATTTGGCATTTGATACAGGCCTTGCTCAGACAAAAACTAGATTCTTGTTTTATCACTCACATTTTATATTTGCTAGAATTTGTATTCTGATCTTGGGAGTGAAAGGGTTAAGACGAGAAACTCGGAGAGAGCAAGCATGTGATATTATTCACTGTAATCCTGAATCCTTTGTACCGACATAATAATGTCACTTGATCCTCATTCTGTTTGGCTCATATCATTTTTTGCAGCTTTCTCTTTCTCTTTTTCATTTCATTCATCTTTCTCAAATTCATCTAGCCGCAATCTACAAATCTTTGCTCCCTTTATAGTAGGATGAGGTTGAGCAATGTTTTCAATCTTTGCTCTGTGCCCATTATTAGCTCATATGATTTATTATAATGGGAAACAGGCAGTAGATTATATATCTGATTATTTGGTGACTGTTGTATTTCTAATGGTAATCCTTGTTTTGGATTCTCATGAAATATGATACATGCTTTTGCCACTGCACATACAGTAATAATCTTCAGACTCGTAGCTCTTGTAATATGTGATGTCAGTCTAGAATGTGCTTGTACTATCAAGCAAGCAAAATAGTTACCTTTTGGTTCTTGAGCATGATTAGGTTCAATTGAGGCGTGGTCACGTTATATATCTATTTTTATACTAATTTACTAGATAATTCAGCAGTTTTGAGTTGTCCTGTGCTGTCATTTATTAATTTGGCTCTACAAGTGTTTTCTGTTTCATTTTTGCGTGAGTAAGTGTGATGCCCTTGTAGGTTTCCTTTTTTTTTATGTAGAACTAGTGTGATCAAAGCACTCTTGTAGTAAAAACAAATAAAATTGAATTGAAAACTTTGGGCACTATTTAGACCCCGTTCACATTACATCGTTTTGAAAACGGATTCTATTTTTTCCGCCTTCAAAAAGTTATCCGTCCACGCGGTCGCGTTTTTGATTCCTTTTTGCCCGTCAACACTTCCCGTTTTCGTCTGAAAATGCATCTTTTTTTCCAGCTTTCCCTCCCTACTATAGCGTTTTCGAATCCCGGTCACTTTGACGTCAGCGTGTAACGGCCGTTTCGAAAAAAAAAGGCCACTTTGGACAGCGTTTTCGAGTGACCATTTATTTTTCCGTTTTCGTGTGGACGGAAAGCCGAACTGCAAAGACAAACTTGCGTTTTCGAAAGCGGATACGTAGTTGACAAGTTAAACGAAGGACCACTGAAAAGAACTGGAGTAAAACCCTTGGCGTAATGGTGTAGCTTGGTAATTGCAAGCATCACTATCTTCTGTAGTGCCTTTTACTGGTCGTGCCTACAAATGTAAGTAAGCCATTCACATGAGGGGTGGGGTGGGGGAAGAACACTGGCATGCAAACGTGCTCACTGTTCACTATAATTGCTAAACAGACATGCACATATGAACAGTTGGCGCGCCCAGGGTGATTCACGCGGGAAAGAGGGTGCACCTTGTCCCCAAAATAACTTTTGCCCATCTCAGGCCCTGTTTTTATGGAAGGAGGGTGCCCTGGAAAGGTCAAAACATAGTCCTATTTACATGCTAAGCACTATCCCTAGGACTACCTCACCAAGGGCAAAATACGTGACGGGAATTGACAGACACCTGGTCTCTCTAAACTTGGCCTTCCTGAGAGGGTCACCCTACCTCGAGCGTTTACATGGCCAAAAGTTGTCCGTGCTTGGAGAGTTAACCTTCCTCCTAGGGTGACCCTACCTATCATATAAACGGAACAAGGAATTTCAATAGAGAAGGGTCTCCCAGGATGGTCACTCTTCTTCCATGTAAACAGGGCCTAACAGGATCTAAATTATCCAGGAAATAAAACGCAAGCTGTTCATACTTGTTCCGAATAGTCGACCAGAAATAAAAAATAATTTACATAGTGTGATGTAAATTGCGATATAGAGTCGAATCCCCTAAGTCGCGCACAGCGTATAAATTATCAGACTGGACAGAGGATATAACTACCAACTCTCCCAAGTGATATAGGAACTTATGACCCATCAAATATTTCCTCCCGCGCGTGATTGGTATAGAATCGTGACAGGTGACCGAATAACGTCTGCTCGTGAGCGGACGTTATCAGCGAATAACCCCCGCCTGGCGAACTAACGCTGTTTATTCACAATATCCGAACACAGTTCTATTTATTTAGTCACAAAAATCATTACAAGGTGACTACTGAGGAGGACATCAATTTATTGGTCGAAAATGCAGTTCCAGAAAGCACTAAAAAGCTTCACAGTTTCCGCGCCGTTATTTGCACTGCGAGAGGAAATATTTGAAGGATAATAAAGACAATAAACTACTTTTGGCTTCGGAAATATGCACAGATAATTGTCCTTGGACATTATCTGTTCCTCGAAGCTCACAGTTGCCCTCGAGCTTCGCTCTCGGGCAACTGTTTGCTTCTCGGAACAGATATATCCTCGGACAATTATCTGTGCATATTTCCTCGCCAAAAGTAGTTTATTGTTTATATACCAGAATAAGCACAAGTAGCAAAACGGCTGACTTATTTCTTACCAATAACAAAAAGACAATGATAAGTTCAAGAGTTTATCCACTAGCAATATGATCACAGTCACGCTGTAAAAGAAGTATTCTTTTTTTAGCCGGGCTTGAATTTGGACCTTTGAAGTGCTGCCTGTCTCTCTACCGAAAACACCCACAAGACAAATAATACTGGATGATCTGACAAAACATGGTCCTACTCCTTAGGCCAGTTTCAGACGCCGCTCCTCACATGTGCCAAATCTAATACAAATTTATCTCAAACATTGCCCTTTTACCTTGTTCGTCTGTTTAGTGCCTTATACGGTTATCAATAAACGTGTAGACTAACCTCCCAGAACGGTGAGATCACCAAACAAGCCTTTTACGTCATTAAATATTATACAAGACAATGTTGGCAAGGGATTGTCCCAAGAAAAAGAGCGAGTTGAAGCTCACTTTTAATGCACTTTAGCGTCGATGTTCCGTTTTCAAGAACAAGTCTCACTATATCTCTAGTTTCTAAGCCCATAGCTTTTATGCACCACAAGTGTTAAGTCGTCCCAGTGATTTCCTAATAGTTTTCAAACTGGCCGAATTAGAACACAAAGGATAGGAAATGGATTTTCGTTAAAACCAAATTCAAAGTCACATTCGGAACTCATATTTCCGAATGGACTTGTCCGCTAGGATGTCGTTAACACTCGAGTGGCTCCTCTATTTGATTAATACACTTATTCTGAAATCACACTAACACATTCCAATGGATATGATTGGCTGTAGTTAAGATCTGAAGGAAGAGAAGGTGCTGGCACGCCTACGGCAGTGTGCGCACTTGCTGTTGCTCATTTCCTAAAACAGGATCTTCAATCAATAACAAGATCACTTAGATTTCCTGAGAAAGGCCTCAGTGTTAATCACAGTAAACAACAACGTAGCATTTGATTAAACATCTATTCTTAACTCTTCCAATTGTCAACAAAAGAACTCCAATTCACTAATTTATTCGCTTCCAAAATTACGGGAAGATATTCCAATTTTCTGCTATAACATAAGCGAAAATTATAGATGATTGGGCGTCATATATAGAAAGAAAAAAAAAACGGGAAAAACCATTGTAAACAACGAGCTAAAATAGGTAAAGAAATACTAATACTATAAAATAGAATTAAATTATACTGTCTTCTGAGGACAGAGAGAGAGGACATCATGGATTGGAAAACCTTAACGGCCTTAATGAAGTCAAAATTGTACACATGCAAGTAAATTAACTTCAGACACCTGATTTTTTATATGTTTGAGCCCTGTAAGATGTGTACTGTATTATATAGAAATAATAACGTAAATATCTCAATCAGGGCTACTGGGCACGATAAAATATATGATTGGAATAAGATATTAAAAATATAGGTACGGTACTCCACTTCGGTTACAAAATTGATATCAATGTGAACCCGAAAACACTGCCACTCCGATCATGTTCGAGAAAGTTTGCAAGTAATGTATAAACCTATGATAAAAAGACACCAAAAATACTGGGCCAAGTTGTTCGAAGCTCAGTGAGAAGCTTATCCATTATAACCAGATTATTTCTCTTGGTCTTTTGGTCCAGTCGCCGACAAGAGAGCATAAACTCCATGCTTTCGACCGTCAAGGATGAATTACAAAAATTTAAGGTTTGTAAATCGTAGGTCCGAGCATCTCGAGAGTCGCGTTGTCGGCAAATCGCTCCAAAGCTCAGAATACAAATTCTCCCAACCAATTAAGAAGAACATAAACGAGTGTTGCTGTGAGAACTGACGGTCTGACTAAGCTTTCATCTGAGAAAACTATCAATAGCCAAGTTCTCCTAGTCGTATGGTATACTTGTGGTGAGAAAATGAAAGTTGACCACTCTTGGGAGTGAAAGGGCAAAGAGGACAGCAACGTTTGGACTTGGATTAAGCTAATAATGTGCTTCGATTATAGCTGATAACTAATACTGACTCAAAAAAATGAAAAAAGTAACATATTGGCAAAAAATATGCTAGTTTCACAATCCGTACATGCAGTAACATTGCCACCAGTCAGTTCATGTCATAGCAACATTGGTCACGTCCCCACCTGTCTTCACTTTTCTCGTTTTCAAAATCAAAGAAATCACCAAAATAAGACAAAGAGCAAACAAGACCCATCCACAGATTAAGAAGATCAGTAAGATCGTATTGGTCTCACAGTCATCTTTGCCGGGCGATAGGGTTGTTTCCTCCGGCTTTTGTTTCTCGACAAACATCTGGGGAGTGACGTCACCACACACAAGGACGTCGGAGGAAGGTTTCGGCAACTTATCTGCAGATTCGATGAAAATCACCTGCATGCCCATTACGAAATGCCAAGTTATGTGACAGTGGAACGGCCACACGCCAGGATTGTCAGCCACAAAGCGAACCACAACCCATCCACACCCACCTGGGGTTGGGGAGAGAAAGGAGTTGATGAATGCTGTGCATGAGAGGTACCGTAAAATTCCCATAAATAAGCCCTGAACTTACATTTGTTCAAAGAGACAGTGTTTTAAGGGGTTATTTAGAAATTCTAGAATTGTTCGTTTCAGAACGGCGGCGACCCCTAAGCATGGGCAACAAGTTTTATTTGTTCTTTCATTGTTCTTTCATTTTAGCCAATATGCTAGTAGAACCGCTATACGAAATAAAGCCTGACAGCAATATTTGGATGCTGATAAGTTTGGAAAGGGCGTCGGGTTAAAACGTCAATACTAAAACAAGAACTACGTCCACTTGACTGATACGATACGGGCCATTTGGGTGCTAAACCTTCTATAGGCCTATATATATGTGTGTGTGGGGGGGGGGGGGGGGGGCGGTGGCTAACAATCTGAGCGGGACATTTTTGTTTACGATATAGGAGGGGGCGGGTTATTTACAAAATTTTACAAAACTGTTTACAAGTCTACAAATTTATGATGATCTTCCAATTATGGTACTATTACTTTGGCTTGACTTCGACAGCCATTCAAAACCTGTTCAGTTATGAGAACTAAATTACCCACCTTGTCTATCCTGGTTAGGAAAAGGTTTGTTCGAATCAGGTATTACCGTCACTGTGTCTCGTTTCGTGGCGTTTTCAGGGGCAAGAGAGGCAATCTGTGCATTGGATCCATTCCAAGTTCCACGTCCCATCCCTACTACCCAGAACTTGTGACCGTGAAGATGCCAAGGATGCTGTTCACACACCTGAACGGAAAAGCAGCCAGACACTACTGAGAGGGGTGGTCACCGCCAAAATTTAGTATTCAAAATGAGGACAATTGGGCACATTACACTACTGACTCATAAACTACTGTCTAATACTGTCTTCGCCGTTGGCTTGTGTCGACTTTATAGAATACGCAGGAATTTGGACACTGCGTTATTCCTTTATAAGATAAAACAAACAAAAGTTCACAAGTAAGAGCAAAAATATGGCAAGTCTGATCTATTATTCTTGTAATTCTTTGTCCCTTTTGCTCCCAAAACTCTTTCAGTTCTCACCATATACAGTAAACTTGCCTCTTGATACCTCACTCTTGGCACTCATCGTTTTCTTTTTAAGTGGTCGGTAGAGCCTGCATTTTGAACCTGGGAGTGAAAGGGTCAAGAAATACGGCGCATATGTGTGCAGTTGAAAAGCGACAGGTTATGTATTATTGGAAATACGCGCAAAAAGGATCATGGGATTGCTTTATCTGGGCTACCCACACGGCAACCTTCACCCTACTTAATACGGACCTTTTTACCAACATTTATTTTTTGTACCAACAAAGGTTTGTGTCGTACCTTGTTGCATGCCGGGTAGTTCTGGACGACGATATCGATGACGTCACCACTTTTGATCTTGTAATAGCCCCTATTCTCGGTAAGAGTTTCTGGTCGTATGTCAAAGTATACCATGTGCACCACAGGTGTGTTCTCCCATTTATAGCTCATGCGGTTCACGGACCAGCGCAGATGTCTTCCTGTAGCGTTACAATTATCCTCTGGTCTGCCGGTCTTCGGGTCATTGTAGGCACTCCCAGCATTCCAATCAAAGCGCTCCTGTGCACCCAACATCACAATCCTCTTTGTCACTTTGTTGTTTGCGGGTGCCGAGCTCTTACCATGGAGCGACTTCTGCAGTGCCGATGATGCAGCGCTATCATCCCACGTGGGCTGCGTTGCCTTGACAACACTAACAGCAACATCAGGCTTGTCCTTGCTGGCTCCTTTGTACTTCAAGATCGCCTGACCAGCCACCACGTTTTTCCTATGACGAGTCATCACACTGATCCAGTAGGCACCCTCCACTTGGTTGGCTGTGAACAGAACGGAGTATCTCTGCCCCGAATTGATGTCCAAGGATGTGACGGTCATTGGTTCGATTGGCTGCCCGTCCGCTTCCACTACAGTCAAGCTGTGGTTTCCAATGGCAAAGTTCATGAACGATAGTTCAGCGATATTACCCAAACGCAGCCTGTACGTTTTACCTTTCTCAACCTCCAGCGTTTCGAGTTCCGGGCACATTGAGTCGTTGCAGTAAACTGTTTTTCCTGGTTTCCAGTAAGGGTACGGGGAGCCCTTGGGTACTGATTCATCTGAGCAGTTAAAGTAGCCTTTACCGTTGAGCAGGATTGACTGCGGATCACCTTAAAATCAATCATAACCATCAAAAATGTTAAAAAAGCCGATTTTTTTAATGAAAAGAAATGACACTTCGTTAGAGAGGTTTTTGGATGACTGTCAAAACCCGAACCAAAGTATAAGTAGACCAATTAAAGAGGCTGTAGGAAACACTTTCAGCCAATAAGAAGCCAAAAAGTAGTTCACATTTGGTTTCACTTTGAGGGAGAAAGTCAAGCCAAATAGCAGTATGGGGAAACGCCATCGACACTTGCTTGCTTTCATGAGAATATCGCAATCATGATTTACTTTTGCTCTTGATTGGCCAAGAATGCTCCTAAACTTGTTTGGACCAATCTAAAAGCGCAGTAAAGGCATCAGTCATCAACAAACGGCTTTCATAAAAGGACCTCCATCACTATTCCACATAATATTGATAACTATATAGCTGAATCCCCGGGAAAAATCAGGAGAAAATCGTCAGGCCGAAACTTATACCCTATTCACACCAACTAAACCTGTTTAATTAAACCAAGTTTACTAGACTGCGTTTTCTGAAACCTGTTTTGATTTTGTACTAATTACACAACATTTTACACTACCTCGCACAGATTGTTTAGTTAGATGGGTTTTAAACCAGTTTAGTTTTGCAGTACTCGCATTGTGAAGGCCGACCTTGCGAAACAGGTTTTATCAAAAACCTTTTAAACATGTTTAAACATTGGTGTGAACGAGGTATTAGTCTGGCACAAAATGCCACAACTGAACTTCTTGAACGAAGAGCAAACGACTGCGTCTGTTTGATAGTTTTGATCGACCCGTCAATCCCAGCACATATTTTGATGACCCACCGGTCTTCCGCAAAAATTTAAGTCATTCCTGGTTGACTGGCCACCCTTCATTGAGTATGTTATAGAAGGGGCCAGGGAAAGAGCGTTACTGACAAACACACAATCGTTTTATTATATAGATAATAATAATAATAATAATAATAATAATAATAATAATAATAATAATAATAATTATTATTATTATTATTATTATTATTATTATTATTATTATTATAATTATTATTATTATTATTACACGACTTCACATTTTCGAGTGCAAATACGGGCCAAAACGAGTGCAAAGATGGGAGTGTATTGCACTCGTCAGGAACCAGATCAACTGGTTTATTAGCTTACGTGACCATTTTTCGCAAGCAAAGTTTACAAACGCGTCATTTTTGTTGTTCCATTTTGCGCGCGGCGAGAACGTTTGTCCTGCTTCGTTCGTCGTATAATAAACAATTTATTACACGAAAAGTCATGCAATACGGCTGTATTTTTACTCGTCAGTTTTATTTTTTCTCGCCTGAAGCAGGCTCGAAAAAATATAACCGACTCGTAAAAATACTCTGCCGTATTGCACTCCTTCCCGTGTAATAGCCTCTTTTTATTAACCCGGACGATCACAACCAACCTACTCTTTTTATTATTATTATTATTATTATTATTATTATTATTATTATTATTATTATTATTATTATTATTATTATTATTATTATTATTATTATTATTATTATTATTATTATTATTATTGTTATTATTATTATTATTATTATTATTATTATTATTATTATTATTATTATTGTTATTATTATTATTATAGCCTCATTTTAGCATATTAGTGACACTCAGGCTAATTCAGGGCTAATTTAGGGTGGCTCTCTAACAACAATCTATAGTGCGTGTGCAACGTTTCGACTTACACTAACAAAAAACTGTTGTTTTGTAACCAAACAGAAAAACAAGACAAACATCCCCATAAGGACATGTATATTAAACACCCGTCAGTCTGAGGCCCTAGCGGTCAACCTGAACTGAACGCTCGTACCTGCCCAGCGGAACTGCTCACTTAAGAGACCAATAGTAAGCTCGTGCTGAATTGCATGATACCAGTCGCTTAACAACAGCGTGTGTTCCTCATCGTACTCCAACTGCTCAGATTTACCGGCTGCGGGGTCTATAATAAGCATCCCATAAAGACCAGCGGCACGAATTCCTCCAAGATGGCCATGGTAAAAGTAGGTTCCAGGTTTACTGTTTACATGGAAGATGTAAGTGAAGGATGTCTTGGGCGGGATGGGACAGTTTGAAATCATTCCTGTAGAGGAGAGAAATATTAGAATGATGAGTCAGGCTGGTTCGGCAGTTTGTCATGTATTCGTCGCTTTAATGAGTCAAACCAATCTGATCTGAGGTCTCGTGTCAACAGGAACAAGGTCTATCTGAAGTTAAAAACTGAGGTTATTTGAACCTTATAGTAATATAAAGCCAGTTGATGCATTGTTACTTTTTACTGTCAGAGCTTGAATAGTTAAAATAGCGGGACCCCTGTAAAATACGGTGATCGGAATTTTTTTCTTTTTCTTTTCTTTTTTCCTTTTTGAAGTCCATTTCGAGCATCTTGAATGCTGTTTCCAGTGTCAATGTACACATTTCTCGGTAGTGCGTGTACCACTCGACCGTATCACTCGACAAATTGCCGATCGATCAACATGAAAATCTCCCCGTGTTTGGAACATGCGGAAGCATCAGCCCGTCATCCAGTCACCTGACAGTGCAAATTCTCCTTTTAAACTCATTTCCAATTTCTAAAAGAACTGTGGTCGGCATACAAGGCCAATATTTATACTTAGTTTCACTCTATGTGGCGGCCATCTTGGATTTTTATGAGGAGGCCTCGGAAAGAGCGTTACGGACGGACGGACGGAAGTGAGTTAGCGTATTATTATATAGACTAGCGGGACCCCCGTAAAATACGGCGATCGGATTTTTTTTCCTTTTTTTACCCTTTCTTTCTTTCCTTTTTCCTTTTTGAAGTCCATTTAGAGCACCTCGAATGCGGTTTCCAGTGTCAAAGCACAAACTTCTTGGTGGTGCGTGTACCACTCGACCGTACCACTCGACAAATTGCCGATCGATCGACATCAAAATCTCCCCGTTTTTTCAACATGCGGCAGCATCAGCCCAAATTCCGGTCACTTACAACAGAAATTCTCGTTTTAAAATCATTTCCGATTTCTAAAAGAACTGTGGTCGGCATACGAGGCCAATATTTATACTTCGTTTTACTCGATGTGGCGGCCATCTTGGATTTTTTATAAGGAGATTTTTTATATGGATTTTGGGAAAGAGCGTTACGGACGGACGGACAGAAGTGGCTTAGCGTATTATTATATAGATGTTCCTTTTGGATTCCGATCGTTTAGTATTAAACGTAAAGCGAATCCTTTTTAACTCGTGAATGCGAAGCATGATCGAGCTATACACCTTATTCATAAATGGCGGTCGCGCGGAAAAAACTGGTGCGAGTTACACGAAAACGAGGTCATAAGGGCCAAACGTGGTGTGATATTTTTCGAGTTGGAATGGATAATTTAGAGTTGAATTATTTTTGTGGACCTCGTTTGCTCACAGAAGAAGATATTCCCGGGAGCTCTCTTCACGGACGTGTTCCATCTACTCTGAAAAACTCCGAGCTAAAATTTTGGTTAAAATGTCGGGGTGATACCTGCAAGGGACTGTCAACAAAGGCCAAGCTTGTGAAACGGTATATTAAAGCTTTTCGCATTCTTCTTGTGTCTCTTGTGTTTACATTTATGTTATGAAACTTACAAAACATTTTACTTAAGGGTTGAAGAATATATAGAAAGAAACCTGCAGCAGAATATTGTAGATCCTGATGAAAACTTGGTCTACACGAAGCGAAAACTTCGCCAATTGTCCTGTGGGTCTGAAGTGTCAACGTTGGACAGTGGCGACTTCAATACAGGAGAACGCACACCGAAAGTTCCTGAAAATGGATGGGGTACGTCTCTGGAAAAGTGTCCTCTCTTTACACGAGCAGAGATGGACAAGCACGTCGCTAAGTCCGGGAAAAGCATCGGTGGTGAACTACACCATTCGTTGCCTACTGGACTAAAGAAAGCCAAAACGTTTCTCAAGGACGAATATCTACACAAAATTCAAACAAACGATGACCAACGCTATTTCTTTTGTCGTTCTAAGTGCTTTCACAGTTTTAAAAAGAACGAAAAACCGCACGAGCTTCACCTTGCCTTATGTATTGTTTCTGGGGAAGTAAAATATGCCCATTGTGGTCCTGCGTGTGCAGCAGGCAAATCAGGATTTTGCAACCATATCTTGGCTCTTATGCTTAAAGTGTGCAAGTACACATTGTACAACTGTAAAGATGTAAGGGAACTGCAAAGCGAAACTGATGAGAACCCACCTTCAGCATGCACGTCTACCTTACAAAAGTGGCACAAACCAAGAATAGAAGGTATTTCATCCCACCCAGTCATGGAAGTTGTTGTGTCCAAAACACAATTGGAAGAGAAGAAAAGCAGCAGGGCTGTAACATGTCAGCTATATGAAGCCAGGAAAGTGGACAGGAAAACTAAATTGAAAGATTTTTTTCAGAGAATGCAAAACATTGATCCAAAGCTAGGCTTTGTTCAGACCTGTGATGCTGAAGGCTCTCCAGCTTATAAGGACACAAAGTTTGGAGTGAGTCCCACTGGTTCCTTTGGGGCATACCAACTTGGCTTTACAGAATCTAACTTCAAGGTCTTTCTAAATCTAGATTCAATTCCAAGAGCAGGATCTCATGCATTTGTCCCACCTTTCCCATCTTTACCTTTAGATGATCTAAATGATGATTTTGTGTTGTCAGTGCCAGAAGATCTGGATGCAGCACAAATGAAGATTTTAGATCGTCTAAAGGTCAACGTTCCTGAAGCCAACAGAATTGAGGAACAGACTCGAGGACAGCATCACTGTGAACAATGGATGGAAGAACGAAAGATGAGATTCACAGCTTCAAAGTTTGGACGAGTGTATCGGAGGCAGAGAAATTATGAGAAATTTTGTGAAGATCTTCTGACTGCCAAGCCTTTCACATCCCTTTCCACACAGCATGGCATTAAATATGAACCAGTAGCTCTAAGGGAATACAGATGCACAAAATGGGGAAACCTGTGCAGGTATTTAATTCTGGATTTTTTGTGTCACCCAAGCTGTTCATCCTGGGATGCTCCCCTGATGGTAAAGTGGTTGACATTGGCTGCGAAGAAAACTATGGTCTTGTTGAGATAAAATGCCCCAGCTCTAAATTTTCAGTAACACCTTTAGAAGCATGTGCAGACCCCCATTTTTGTTTACATAATGTCAATGGTTCACCCACATTGAAGACAACACATGTATATTATGACCAAGTTCAAGGGCAAATGGGACTCACTGGTGTCACATGGTGTGATTTTGTTGTATACACAAGCTGTGGACTGAGCATCCAAAGAATTCGATTTGACGCAGAACACTGGGGAAGGCTGCGTGAAAAACTGCACAATGTCTTTTTCAGTTTTTTCCTCCCTGCTGTAGTGAAATGGGAACAGGGTAAATAGGTTTTTATGTACATAATTTTTGTTTGTGTCTGTAAAACTGAGTGCAATCAGGTAAACAATTATGTACTAATAATAGGTTTCTGTAGATTGCAAAGAAATGCACACACAGTCCACATCTGATTGACAATGCCAAATAAGTTCAATGGAATAATGCTGTCCCAGATATGAAAGTTTTTTATCTTATTGATAGCCCTCTCCACGTGGACCCTCAGACTAGCAATGGTTTGAGTTTTCAGGACATCTTCAGCACTCATTTGCTGCTGGGATCCCAGAAATGGTGGCATGTTTAAAACAACACCAGGTGGCAAAAGATCCTGGATTGTAAATCCTTTGTCAGCCATTACAGAGTCTCCATTCTCAAAAGACATTTCCAAAAACCCACTCCGAAGGACAATCTCTCTGTCAGAGATATGTCCAGTGTACAAATGACTGACAAAGGAAATTGCCCCACCTGGAGTGATTCCAACTAAGCATTTCAGTGTTGGGTGGTTCTTGTATGAGCTAAAGAGCTCACTGTTTAGACGAAGACTGCTAGGCATCTGGCATCTTACCTCTGTGCAATCAATTATTACCCTAGTTGAGGGATACTTTTCCTTGAATTGTTCAGGCATATGTTCGTCAACTTTCTCCCTCGATGGCCACATAGGTATATCCTTAAATTTAAGGTACATGAAATTTACCCAAGTAATAATAATCCTGCTGATGGTGGCTTGGGAAACTCCATATAGATGAGCAAGATGTTCCTCGGCAAACCCTTGTCTCAGCCGACATAAAACAATAAATAACTCTTCCTTTGGGTGGAACAATCTGGGCCTACCTTGCTTCGGACTTGACTCAATCATTTCCTCTTCATCTATTGTGGTGTCCTTCTCCGTACATGAAGAATTCCAATATCGGATGTTTTGGCCTTCTTCTCCAGGGTCAAGAAATTCGTACAGGGCTTCAAAGACGTCAACACTAGCAAAACCAGTATAAAAATTAATCGACTTGCTGCTTGTAAAGCGGCTAAACGAAAACAATCTCTTTTCGCAATTCTCTGAATGCGAGGATAGTTCCTGTGTCTGTTTCTGTAAGTCAGAAAGTTCAATCCGCACTGAATTGCACGATTCTCTCTCTTCATGCAAAGCCTTCTCACTTTCTCGGACATGTTGTTCCAGCTGGGCAATACGACGCTTTAGTGAATTATTTTCATCTGGCAGAGTGCTATCTGTAGGTGCATCGAGCTGTTGTAGATCATCCACTTCAGACGGACCATTATCACTGTTTTCGTCGGCGTAAGCAATGCCCTCTTCTTCACGACTCACAGTAGGTATGAAGCGATCTTTCGGTTGCTTCCGCTTTCTTGGAGAACTGCGTTTCCACGCGAACACAGAAGGTACAGCTCCGTCCGACAGCTTCCTTCTTCCAGCCAAAGTTTTCACGAAGTCTTCATCCTTAAAGTGCCTTGAACATACCCGTGTATGTTCGGTCACGGTGAAAAGACGTCCAACATCTCGTCGAATGGCTCGCACCCATTCCTTTTGTAGGCTTGTTTCTCTCGGAAACTTATGAAAAGAAATCTTTTGACCACCTTCCTGATAAACTTTTTTTGTACAAAGAGGAACGCAACAGTTTTGCGGCATTTTCGACAATTTTATTATTACGCTTTGTTTACGTTTGGCCCTTATGACCTCGTTTTCGTGTAACTCGCACCAGTTTTTTCCGCGCGGCCGCCATTTATGAATAAGGCGTATTATTACGCTTTGTTTACGTTTGGCCCTTATGACCTCGTTTTCGTGTAACTCGCACCAGTTTTTTCCGCGCGGCCGCCATTTATGAATAAGGCGTATAGCAGTTAGGGAGAAATTTCACTCGGTCGGTTGGTCGATCTGTTAACAATGGATTAGTGTTGTCAACATTGTGACGATGGATTGTAAACTTCCGGTCTATGTTAATTCCGCTGACCAGTGCATAAGAGTTCCACAGGTGACCACATGTTAAACTCCCGGTTAAACTTTGTGACTGAAAATACTCGACCGCCGAAACAGAGCTGAGGACGTTGAGAATTAAAAAAGCGATGACCTGATCTTTCACGTTTGGAGTCCTTTGATTCTCAAGGCACATGTTCTCAAAAATTAAAACCGAGCTGTGGACTTCACCTGGATTTTACAATTCAATCGATCGAAATCTTTTTAGCACCTTTGAACCGAAGCGTTGGATAAAGTTACAGTACTTGTGTGGTTTCAATGCTTTTATTTCCCAAGCGTTTTATCATTCATGAGTTGGCTCACAGAAGCCTTTGATTTGTGTTTTTATTATGATTGTCAGTAATAATAATATAGCGGTAATATTAATAATAATAATAATAATAATAATAATAATAATAATAATAATAATAATAATAATAATAATAATAATAATAATAACAACAACAACAATAATAATAATAATAATAATAATAATAATAATAATATTAATAATAGAAATAATAGAAATAAAGATTAAACATAATAGTAATGTCTGAAATATAACTGATACGGACACATACATATCATGTAAACACTTACCTATTCCGTCGTGCCACACATTGTTGATCTGCAACTGACCGTGCCAGTGGATGGTAATTGCATCCGACGGAAGATTGTTTAAAACTTTTACGCGAACTTCTTCTCCTGCCTTGACGCGTATAGTTGGCCCGGGGAATTGGCCGTTAATTGCAATAGTAGGACGCTCGACGCAGTCGGGGCTACGGTACGCCCAGGTGACGTCAAACTCGTACTCCTTGCTTTGGGTCGTTGCAAGCAGCGCAGAGAGAATTATGGGAAGCAGCGAGACAGGCATTTCTGGAAATCGATACGAATACGTGTTATTTTCCACAATTAAGTACGTTTTTATTTAGGGTCTGATTATATGAGACGGGATGTGGCCCGATGTCACAGCGGATCTGGACTTGTGAAAATTAATTCAACTAGAAGTTCTTTGGCTTTAGGTGCCTTATCCAACACATGAATTGTAAAATCAATGGAGTATGCACACTAACCAAAGAATTATTTGTGATGAATGCTTAGCAAGAGAGTGCAACAAGTGTTTTAAAATGTCTGTGTGACCAGGTTCACAATCCGTTTTCTCTTTATAGTAGTTATTTTATTTTTCTTTACAAAAATGTTGGCAAGTATACAAGGAATTGCATAATAATCTCTGTGTGACACACACAAACCACGGTTATGTGTTATTTTGCCACTCCTTAGCCTGCAGACAAATTGTGGCCAGCTTATTTCCTTTTTAGTAAACAGGAACTTGTTTATGAATAAGACTCACTTTGTTTTATAACTCTACTGGGACACATAGGAATCCAGGCTAGGCAAATTGTGGTTGTTGCTGCATGCCAATGCTTTTAGTAATAGGATGTGAACCCAGGCTCCTAGCATCCAGATATTAGCTGTTCCAAGTTAAGTTCAGTTGTCAAGCCTCCAGTGACTACACTGCTCCGAAGCTAGCCCTCTTTTGGTCAAGTCAGTTGATCTTCAGTGCCTTGGTATGTTTAGCTTCTAGTTAGCATGTTTATTGTAATTGATCTTGTGACCTAGCGGTTCAGTTTCTTTTCTTAGTTTATTCCTTATTGTAACTAGCTTACCTTTTGTCGTTTAGATTATTCTTTGAGTTACATTTTCAAGCAATTCAGTCCCTCTAAGTACCATTGTCACATTGATTTTGCATTTCACTGTTAGTAAAACTGTTCTTTTGTTCATTGTTATCCGAGATCTTACTGTTTCTTAGCTGTCAACACGTTGGAGTGCTAGGATTTGTAAGCAGTCAAGTTATTAATAGCACTATAGTTTTTCTAGCTTTTCTTGCCTTGTTTATTAGTTAAGTTACATTTATTTGGTTCAGAACGTGTTACCTAATTGTTCTGTGCATGTTTTGTCCACTGATTTATGGTTTAACATCGTACTTAGTTTTCTTAGGTTTATTGTGTGACTTTTGATCTCACACTGAGTTGATTGTCTTTTAGTTTAGCATTACGTTTCTTGTTTATTAGTAGATAGTTTAGTTTAATTTCGTTGTTTGTAATTTATTTCCTTTAGTTGCTTTCACCCTTTTTTTCTTGGTTTAATAAATTGTTCAGTTCGGAATTTGTCTGTTGTTTCCATAACAACACGAACCTCGACCCGGTCACATCTGTGAAAGCAAACGTTGCATTTTGACACCAAAGTACGCACTTTCAGACTAAAACAAGGGTGTCCAAATCCGCTTGGGGTTAAAATCTGGGGGGGAGGGGGGGGGGAGGGTGGGGAGGAACAGACTCTTGTCTGTTGAGACCCCGGTATGGTTGTGAAACACAACTTTTTTCTTTTTCATCGCGCCATTGCTTAGTGTGTACCTCATCTGTTCGAAACTTGTATAGACGTTTTGGCTCACCGGAAAATTGAAAATATCAAATCCCCTGAAAAGGGGCCAGGGAATTGGTCGGTACATTAGAGTATTAGCATGTAATCGCTATTTTTAAAAATACGTTGTTTCGCTTCAGTGGTTCGTGTCTTGCCGTTCAGCAGGGGTACGAAATTGGAAATCATCGGCCTTGTGCCAATGCTAAAGTTGTGTTAGGCGCGCAGGCTTTGACCACTGCTCGATTTGCAGCACAAGTTCTCGATGCAGTAACATCAAGTTGTGCCGTCAGCAATGTTTGTTCAGTGCTTGTCGGCTTCCGACATTCAACTGTTCGTCAATTCGTACTGAATTGTTCCTGTGTCAGTTTAGCATAATGTTACAGGATATGAGACGGACCTACAGTATAGCCTCATTTTAGCACATTAGTAACCTCGTATTCAATAATTCCTTACATCAAGACTTCTTTCTATTGATCTTGTGTGTTTTCCAATTTGCCTGTAGCTACTGTGTAATTATTTTACGTATTAAGAATGGTCTCATAATTTGATTAAAATATTCTTCACAGTTTAATTCTTTTTACCCATTCTTTTATCCTCAAAATTGAAAGGACTCCCATGTAGATCAGTTGTAGGGGTCCATTGCGTTCCAAAGATTGTCAAGTAATTAGTTAGAACTAGTCGTGTTTGTTCTTGGGTTAGCATCTACGGAATTTCGATTATTCCAAATGTAAAATCAATTTAGAGTTCATTTCGGATGACTGTCGAAAACCAAAGCCAAAGTAATCAAAGAGCCAATCAATGAGGCAAGCAAAAAACACATCAGACCAATTAGAAGTCCGAGCAAAACCAAAACCAAAAGCAAGTAATTGTGATTGGTTTTATAAACCAATCAGCAGTGCGAGAACACACCATCACGACTTGCAGTTCTTGCGTGAGAATATCGCAACCAGGTTTTGCTTTTGCTCTTGATTGGCCAAGAATGTTGCTAAAGTTGTTAGGACCAATCGGAAAGCGTAGCAAACGCAAGACCAAAGCAATCACACAATTACTTTCGACAGTCATCCGAAAACGGCTCAGTCTATAACTTGACTAAAACGTATAAACTTCGCTCAACAACAATGGTTGAGGTCACACTCACCCTTAGAGCCGAGATAACTACAGTTATGCACTTGGTAAATGTGACCTGTCTTCAGTTTGATATAACTATAGTTAGAAAATTTATACTTCAGTGATTCTAAACAAATGGAATTAATTAAAGTTAGACCCTATTATAGCGATGTGCGAACCAATCAGATTTCAGATTATGACACATGTCAAAACCATAGCCGAGCAGAGATAATTTATTCATAACTGAATCATTTCGCGCTCTCATCAGTGAACAACAATCGCGAGTCAAACCAAAACAGCATATCTGTACAATATACCTGCCAACTCTCACGCCTGCGGGTCGAAAACTTCGATTTCACACCAACTCACGCCTGCAATTAGCATCTACGAAATTCAATTCTGAAAAAAACCTCACGCCTCACGCAATCGAAAAATGTTGGCAGGTATAGTACAATGAATTTTTCATGGCCATTTTCCATCCTCTTTGCAACTTAGGATTTCCCAATGCCAAAAGTGATGACACAGTTCTGTATGAATTCCTGGTAGCAAGCCGCCACAAGGCAACCGCCACACGCTTCTCTATCGATCATTTCAGCCTCTCGTAGGCGGGTATTTTATTTATTTATTTTTTCAGTAGTTTCGCGAAGGAAATCAACAATAAAGTTGAATGCTACTCGTGACACGCTAAACTGCTGAATCCAATACAGGTCGCGGCGATACACTAACGTACAGCATTGAAACCAAAACTGAGGCCTAGGGAGCAATCCATGCTCTGCGTTTCTAATTGGAACGAAACCATTGGCATATGAAAGGGCCTATGGGGGTCTAAAAGTGCATGTCTCAGTTTTTTGATTCAAACTTTTTTTATGATTTTTTAAACTTTAATGATGAAAAAGTTTCGATATTTGATAGTTTTGGCATATAACTCCGGAATCTCATGCATTATCTCACCTACGGCTGCATATATGGAACTGCCTTTCCTTTTTAGCCAAGCTGTGGTTCCACTCCGGGCTTCGTGACTGCAGCACCAACTTGTTGGTTTAGCTCAAACAATCCAAGAGGTCTCTTGGAGGTATTTGCATACATTCATGAATCAAATATGCGTGCATGTGAAGAGGCTGTGCAGTGACGTCACAATATCACGGGAATGAAAAATGATCTAAAGTTTTAGTGGCCGGTCCAGTGATAGTGAAGCGTGTCATAGAACTGTCAAATGGAATCGCTAGGCACTCTGATTCCTTGTGACAAAAAATGCGAGGTATTCTGTATTCTTTTTTTAAATACAATGACAAATCGATGATAGTAATAATAATAAATGATTTACAAAATTATGTGATTTACAACTACATTCCCGGACAAAATTGTGTGGGACACAGTATCCTGAACGGCTCTCGGCTTACAGATTCAATGGATATGCACCCCCCCCCCCCCCCCCCCCCCCTCCGATAATGCTGAAGACATAAACTTGATAACGCATACACTTTCATGCCTTGGTTCTCTGCTTTTCAACATAAAAATGGGAGGGGAGTGTTAATGTCGTGTGACAGGCACAAATCATTTCCGTTGTCCCGACAAATTCGTCCAGGATTGTAGTTATTCTCAAAAATTAAGGTTTGACGTAGAAAGCCTAATTAAATACACGGGGCGGGTCTACATATAAATGAATGAGATATTAACTAGAATATCAAACTGGGTATTTGTAATAATCGATAGATCGATTTGTAATAATCGATAGATCTAGTAAGAGTGCAGTTTTTACAGTCACCTATCAAGTTCAGGTCCAGTTTCTTGGCGATTTTGTTCAATCTCACCGAATCATTGTCATTCAATAACCTATTCATTGACCGTCGAGTGAGCATTTGAACTGTACAAAATCCCCCGGGGAGGGGGGGGGGGGTACTCTTTAAAATTTTGGGTGGGAGTGTGCCGCCCGGGACTGAAAACCCTTACCCTATTTCAGACCAAAATTTGCGATTTTCGACCCTATTTCAGACCAAAATTTGCAATTTTCGACCCTATTTCCAGACCAAAATGTGCAATTTTCGACCCTATTTCAGACAAAATTTCCCAATCTCCGAGCCTATTCCAAAAGGTTAAAATCGATACCTATTTCAGACTAAAATGCTGAAAATGATACCCTTTGGGGCGGCACATACCTATATGGCTCATATATGGGAGTACCCTCCCCGGGACAAAATCCCCACCGTACTACACAAATTCGTGTTCGTCTCACGGTTTAGGGCAGTTGTTGTACACGCCAACCGAGATAAGGGTGTAACTGTTAACATCAGTATATACTCTGGCGGGCAACATTGCACAGAGCATTTTGGAAAAAGAGCGAGCCGAAATCGCTTTAGCAACCAAATGGCTCGCAGAAATCAATACCAGTAATTGTTGCGCAACTATTTTATGCTTGTGTGACAAGGAGGGGGGAGGGGGGTTGACCTTAACCGTTCCACTCCCAAGTTCAAAATACACATTTACCCAACATTTCAAGAATAAATAGTACCGGTGATGTAGAGATAATTTATAGTTTAAATCAAGTTTCATTTGAGTAAGGTATCAAAAGCGAAGTTCTCTTTACTGTATTATATATCTCTTGTGAGAAAACCGAAGGAGAAAGTTGAAGTTGACCACTATTGGGAGTGAAAGGGTTAACGTCCACTGGGCGTCAAGGGGGGGGGGGGGGGGGGGGGGGGGGGGAACTGGTGAATATAACGCCAGGGGAAAGAACTGTAAATATACTACAAGGAAATATGCGGGGAACGCGCGTCTACTGTACTGTATATTGAAGTCCGGTCAAATCTGAACCAAACCGTTCCGTGTACCGTAGCTAGAGGGAATGATCACTTGCAGGTGGACGGGAATACTGCGTTTGAAACACAAGTTAGGAGTTCCACCCACTGTTTGAACATTAAGATCGTCTGGAATGTTAGTATGTCTTGGTTTATAAATACAGTATACTCATTACTTATTTCCGTTCGAGTTGTGCCCTGGATAGCTTTCCTTCGCACTTACCGCTTTTAAGATATTAAAATACCCGGACTTCCCCAGCTTTTGTAACGACTGAAGACTTTGCGAGATCATACAAAGTGGCGAACGGACGTCACCAAGGGGTCACGAATATTTCATATCGCCGCATATCTCATTTCACGGTTTTCGCATTGTGTCAACAGGTGACCTTTCATGTGAGCAAGGTATCAAAAGCCAAGTTCTCCTTACTGTTTGATAAATTTCTCGTGAGAAACTGAAGAAGAAAATTGAAGTTGATCACTCTTGGGAGTGAGAGGGCGAAGGCGGCTGCAAAAGTTTTATGAATTATCATTTCGCTATTTAACAGCCCGAGCAACCTCCAACTTTTGGATGCTTTGATAGCCATAATCGCTCAAATGAAAGCTCACATTTAGTTCATTCTGGGGAGGGTGTGTAACGTTATCGTTTGCTGTTACTGCTCCCCTAGTTTTGCCGCCCTGGAAATATTTCTGCCTACATCATGTAGAATGTCCATCAGGTCTGAGCATCAGGCTTAACAAAGGATTCTGTTCTCGTCACGAGAATGCGGCGACAGTCATAAGTGCATTCGCATCGTGGAAAGGCGCGGTACCGCAGCCAATAGGCGTATCATCACGGCGCCGCTACTCGGTAGAGACTATCTGCTACAACACCCTGTTTTACGGCAGCTGCAGTTCCACGGTAAAGAGATCTTGTATTTCCTGGTCTGAAACAAACTTGAAAAAAGGAAGGTGGAAATTAGGGATAGTTTATACAGTACTAATATTGGGCAAGATGTTGAGACACAAGTTTTTCTGTATTAAGCTCTACCTTATTTCTGTCAATTCAAATTCCCCACCCAACCCTCTCCCTCCTCTTCCCACCAGATAATATTCTTTTCATTTCGACAGACGGCTGAGATGCCGATGAAACTGCAGCAAGAAACAATTGTTAACATGAACCTACAGAACTCCTCGGAAATTCTGTTTTTCCAGATAGGTTTTGTCTAAGATTGTGGCTAAACAACAACAACAGCAACAACAACAACAACAACGATAACAAAAATGCAGAAAAAGAGGATTAAGAATAAGTTAAAGCCTGGAATTTTCGCGGATATTGTTTTTCGCCGAATCAGTGAACCCCCTCCCCAACTTTATTTTCCCTAAGTTTAAGATCCAAGGAAAGAAGAAGAGAACGGATGACTCACTTGACAAAACTCCTGAAAAGTCAGTCGACCCTTTCGTTCTAAGTTGTCCTTGTACAAGACTGAAGAGACGATGTTGAGAATGTAATTATCCGGTAAAGACGGCCCGCTCAACATCCTCACGGTGATGAAAAGCTCGTCAAACGACAGGAATCCATCTCCATCCGAGTCCAACACCTGGAAAGCAACTTTAGGTGGGAGGGGAGGGGAGGAAAGGGTGAACACTGAGAGCTGGTTTACATGGTAAACGCCCGGGGTGGGGGTGGGGTGTTACTCCTCAAACTTCTGGGTGGAAGTGTGTCGCCCGGGACTGAAAACCCTTACCCTAAACCAGGATTAGCTAACTTATATTAGGAAATCCAGGATTAGTAAACTCCTATTTTTGTTCTCTTGGCCAACAAACCGCTAGATTTTAATCCAGATACAACCATCTCCTCGCCCCAAAGCTCAAAATACAGACTCTCCCAACCTTTTACATTTAAAAGAAGTAAATGGCAAATTCTTTATACTGTATCGTATACAGTCTGAACACTATAAGCTTTGCTTCTTGTTCAGGCTTCCTCGTCACAACTGCGATATTTATTAATGCAATGCAAACCTGCACAAGTGACAAATCAAATAAACTATCTGTGTGAAAAAAAAAAATCTCTCGTGAGAGATCGAAGGAGAACATAGAAGATGATCACTGTTGGGAGTGAGTAGGTTAATACTTACATTTCCTTTTATCCTCCAAGCTGTTTCTTGGGCTCAGGAAGGAAAGGGCCTTAATAAAGGACTTGACGCTCATTTTGTGTGTCTCTGCTTCCAGGAACACCATGGCTACCTTGGGCATGATAGGGTTGGTGGAAACTTCAGGGATGCTCAGGAAATTCTTCATAGTCATGCCTTGCCTGCCATCTTGGTCATAGTGAGAATACCGTTTAAGGAGCTTACTTATCTCCTTGGCATTAACTGCAGCAAAATGTAGTTATAATAGTTGTACAATCTCTTGCATTCTAAAAACAAATCTCTTAGATACAAAATGAGAAAAAATAAATAAATATGAAATTAAATAAAAGAGATAAATTTTTATTGCACTAAAAAAAAACTATTTAAAAAGTTGAAGCAATGCATAACAAATTTGAAGCATACTTTTTGTCCCCGAGCGAAGCGAGGGAAATAATCACAGCGCTAATGCAGTAGTATCGCCTCATTCGGAGACTCCAAGCGTGTCGCCATCTCGAAATTTAATGTTCGTCTGTCAGTCAGTCAGTCTGTCTGGCGTACGACCTCGTCCCCAGTTCCTATCGCTGCTTAACCAATAACAAAGGCCGGATCGATCACGTGTGGCCCTGTAGTTTTACTCGCAATAAGAGAAAAATTAGATTGAACGAAGTAACTACAGTATATCGTAGCTGTGTTTACGAAAATGGAAAACTTGAAACACAACAGTCTCGCGAAGCTGGTCTTCAAAAGAGAAAGGAACAGGCACGGGCAAGACGAATCGTGAAACGATCGAACAGCGCCAAATACGTCTAGAGAAAAGACGACAATCATGTTATGACCGACAGCACGAAGCGTGCCGAAGAAACGACTCCGCAATGAGAACAGTGACTGAAAGCAAATCGGGAGCTTCAGAAGCAAAAGCGGGCCAAAGAAAATACTCTGCAAAGAGAACAGCGCTTGAAAGCAAATTGGGAGCTTCAGACGCCGTTTTGTGTTAAATTCAGATAGTTATTCAGAAAGGACAAGCAACAAAGGTCAGTCAGTGGAAATCGAACAATCACCGTGACAAATATATTCTATCCCTTTGTAACTCGATCACTTCAAGAATGTATTAAAATCTGCACGCTGATCATTTTCCCTCGAAGTATTGTTTTAATACTCTTCTGTCGCCAGTTTCGGCTACCGTATTCGCTCAGAGCAATCGGAACTTAGAGTCTTGAATGATTTAGTTAGATGTCTTTTTTCTTTCAAGACCAAAACTGTAACAAATGCTGCAATCTGACACGCGGTGATTGCAGCGAGAATCGTTCACAAGCCCTTTGAAGTATGACTAGGTCTGAAGCCCGTGTATAATTTGAAGTAAACTGTTCAAGTTTTGCTTTGATTCTGGGAGAAATCATGCTGTTTTGAGCGGGTTCACGTACAAAACAATTCGAGTCCATTAAATATGCATGCCTGAGTCTTGTGCATGCAGTCCAGAGTAAAAACAAATCGCACAGGAAGCCTATTTAATTGTACTGCCTATGAATTCAAAATTGGAAAATCAGTGTTAAATTGGAAAATCAGTACTACGGCGGTACTTCAAAATTTAAGTATTAAATTTTGAGAACGTGCTTGGCAGACTGAATGAATTAATTTGACGTGCCGACCGTGGGAAATACTTACGGCGTCACGCAATCGACTCTTTTTTCAACGCAAAAGTATAACACACACCATTCTTTTTCTCCTTCCTTTGCGTGTAGCACTTGACTTCGAAGAAAAGATTGCGTCAACATTTCGGTAAAACAAAGGCTGCTCTTGTTGAGCAGTACGAAAGCAAAAGTCCAATCAATGGCAGAGCGAGGGGGTATCTGCGATTATCGTATTTCTAGTAGAAATATAATATGTATAGGGGGAGGGGGCAAAACCATTAAGGCCCCACATACATAAATGTTGATGAAATTTGATATTTTGTTTTAGGCATGTGGTGGTTAGCTTTTCTGGAAGTTTATATACTGTAATCAGTAAATCACAGTTTTATCAATCTATATTTCATAACAAGGACAATATCAATATTACTGTACCTGTACATTTTCTGAAAGTACCAAATATTTTTATGAGTATTTGATATCTGTACTAATATCTTGATCTATGGACTTCCTCTTGAGTGACCATACCACATGACCTCTGATGACCTCTAGCTACAAAAGCCTATATTAAATATATTGATTGTGACTATTTTAGTTTTGAATAAATTGACAGTGTGATCAACAACCACAATAGTTTCTTCATATTTGTTGCCCCATAAATTTCAGGAAAATGTAATGTACATACATTGAGTACTCCCTTGGAGTTCCGCTAGATCACCATCATTTACATTCACAGAAGCAGAAGTGCCCTTGGGGAATTAGGAAACAATATCTTTGTTAATATAAAATAAATATAAATAAATAAGTAAAAACAGGCATATTTTTTGGTTGGTATTATGCTCATATGAGTTTGTGTTGGCAAATTTACCAAAGTTACACCTGGCCAGGTCTTCAATAGAAAAATTATGATACCCAGACACGTACATGTATGTGCTATAATAATTCTGGTGTACACTCATGTTAATCTGCAAGCATTCCTTAAATGTATACAGTTGCACATAAGTCCTTACAAAAACCTGGTTAACATTACTTAAGGTATCATGCCCCTCCTCCCTCCCCCCCCCCCCCCCCCCCCCCAAATGACCACTTTCCAGCAGATTTATATTTAAATGGCATCAATTGGCTAAACACAGGTATGTTATACATCAAACTGTTTGTTATTAAATTGTCTCGCTGCTTCTAATTGGAATGAAACCAATGGCATATGAAAGGGCCTATGGGGGTCTAAAAATGCATGTCTCAGTTTTTTATTTGAAACTTTTTTTTTATAATTTTTTGAACTTTGATGAAAAATTTCATAAAAAGGTTTGAAGGAAAATTTCAAAATTATGAGACACTCTTTTAGGTAGACCCCCATTAGCTCTTTCATATGCCATTAGTTTCATTCACTTAAAGGACATATACACAAAATCTATGACACCAATGATTGTGCAATAGGTTCCACCAAGCTCGATATCCATGGCAACCACCATTGAGAATCACTGTGCTGATTTGCAACAAACATTTTCATAAATCGCATGCCAATGTTTAATGTTTTTTTTTGTCAAGTAAAGAAATTAAAACATGGCGATGGCATATTTGGGGGGAGGGGTGTGATACCTTAATTCAGCTGCAATTTCTTGCAAAATTAAACGAATATGTTACTGATCACAAATGGGGTAGTATTAAACCCAGGAATAAAATCAATTTAACAAATTGATGTCAGTTTTTTATGTGTCTGTCTTCTTATTGATCATGAAATGCGTCATAACATTGCCAAAAGTTGTGGATCCACGAGGTGCTTCACCAAGTGGATCCGCAACTTTTTGACAATGTTATGATGCGTTTCATGATCAATAAGAGGACAGACACATAAAAAACTGACGTCAATTTGTTTTTTACAATAACAAAACTCAAGCGACGATGCGGGGAAAACACGCAAGAAAACTGGATTTTGCTCGATTTGACCGAAATGTTGTCAACAACTTTTCCCGCTTTCTAATTGGTCAAGGTTAAAATTCAAAACATTTCATTGGCCAAAAAGTGACAGTTTGACGTGAGCATTTCGTGTGTGCAAAATAAAATTTTGTCAAAGAAGTTGGAAAGAAATTAAACTAGATGCTTTTCTGCTCCAGTTTTCTTGACAATTTCAAGACAAAGCTCAAGGAAAATTCGCCTCTGAACACTTCTGGTTCTCTACTTCAAATGCCGAATGTCGCTTTTGCAAGAATTGAGGTAAAATTGAAGCTGAATTCACCTTCTTCGTCCAAATCACTGTTGTCAGCACTCAATTTTATGTGTCTGTCCTCTTATTGATAATGAAAATTAGCCAATCACAAAGCGAGAAACTGACGTGTTATTGTAAAATATAGTTTCTTCTCCTAAAACTATGAAGCTAACTTTTAGATTATGTCAATTTTGATGATATATTTTTTTGGAACACAACAGTTGATAGCTAGTACATGCACATTTCAATAGTAGTTCATTGGGATTACTAGTAAATTTCAATACGGTATGCAGATATTAAGAAAATGACAGAAAAGCAGAAATGAAAACTTCAATGGGTTTCCTGGCATTGTAATGAGTCCATTACAGCCAAAAAGTACACTTCAAAAAGACTAGGATAATTATCTGCTGCATGTATTCATATGTATGTCATAATATGGGACATAATGTGAGTTTGATGGCTCCGTAGACAATGGTAAATGAACAAATAGTGGGCATTAACTCAGCTAAATACCCAGCACAATGTACATGTTTTCGATAAGATATGGACTGTATTCGATTCATAGAAATACAGGAAGGATGACCCACATGAACTGTTAATTTTGGGTATACTTTTTCAAATTGCTCACATAAATTGACGGAATATTGCAAGCAGCTTTCATCCCCTCATGACACCGCTATTGTTTAGTTGTGTGTGTGAGTGTGTGTGTGTGTTTTTTTTTTTCAGTAACTCAAAGGAAGCATATGGTTTAATAGAAGCCATTTCCCAGCGCTAATGGAAGCACTGAAGTACCTCCGGAAACTTTTACAATCGATACAGGAACCATTTATGGACTTTTACGGTTGAATGTTAGGCTAATACATCTACGCAAATGGATTGGCCCCTTTCAAGCAATTAAACTAACGTAACTGGTCTCATTTAGCACACATCGCGACAAGCGATTGATTATCTTTTGATTTAACATGCTTCGAGTTAGCGGCAAAAGTAGATGAATATCTCTAAAAAAGATGCGTACTGTACACTTCTGTAGTCCAAAAGGTTGGGTTTACGCGGGTACTTTGTACATGCAACACGTGCACACGATGAAAACAGAGAAAATATATTAAAACTACACTCACCATTGACCGCTGAAATCACAACATGGCGACTGACTCCGATGACCGTGTGGTAGGGGGGAGGGGATGGGGCAGGGGAATTTAGATTTTTTATATTTTAAAACTAGTTTCTAAAGCACTTTTACTTACTAATTTATCAGCCATTTATATATCTAAATGTTTCTTAACAGCGCACTTGCGCATGTTTTGGTTTAGATAATCACTTATAGTGTCGCGAAAGAAATGCAATCAGTAACCCAGACTCTCCCACTCCTCCCCCAGTATGTAGGAAAGTCACCTTTTGTTCGAATAATCTTTTTGAATAATTATTTCGAAAATGTTTCATGGCTCACAAGGCGCTTTATGAAGTATAAGTTGGTGATTCAAATCTTTGCCTTTTCACTGAAAAGTTAATAGTGCTATTTTTTCTACCCCTAAACTGTGATTATACTTGCGTGACAGGACCTGAGCACGCTGCCGTCAATGAACAACTGAACTCGTGCGATGCAAATTTGTGTTTCTTGTTATTTGTCTTTTATTTGGGGCTGTGTTATTGGCAAAAGAATATAAAGGGACCAGATGTGCGGAGAAGCGATGCTTTGATTACTTTTCGTCGCCAAAAGCGCCATCAACCGCTTTGACTGTTCAGTTAAATGCATATTTTGAACAGAATACGTCATACAGGTCACCCTGACCTGTGTGCACTGACAAAACAATTGCAGTCTTCCGAGCGATTGGCTGTCGTCGGTACGAGAGGTGTGAAGTTTTTCAAGTTCTTCGCGGTAAGACGGTGTTGTCTAGACACTTACCAACACTGCTTACACACTTTCCAGAGATATCACAAGTCGAGGCGAGGTGTTTAAAGGTGATTTACTGTTAGCGTTTGTCACACGTACTCCACAAGCTTGGTCAGACAGTCCTTCGTGACCATACCTTGTGTAATTTGGAACAGTCTGACGCGCGAGCCAACGGTACAACAGATTGGAAGCGGCACGTTTCTCGTCGCTCAGTTATCGCCTCTTCTTCAGTTTGAGACGGAGAGACAAAGGCTTCTTTTTCTCCTGTTATACTTCCTATTGAGCAGATACGACTAGTCATGAAGGTAAGCAAGCGAAAAAGCCGGTGTCATTCAACCGCTGTTAAGCTTTTCGTGACCCCTCGTTTACACAATTATGATCCTGCAACACAGAGAACAGCAATTGTGGCTTTCTTTACTCAGGAACACGGCCAAGATTCAAACGAATCTGCTCGACTAAACAAGGATTTTGCTACAAACTTGGACGTGAGGTAAGTCTCGCTGGCATGTTGCTCGTTCTCGTGCCGCTTCACTTCGGTGTGACTGGCGAAGGTACATTGCTCGGCTTTCTCTGTGTTGTGTAAACAAGCAACAACATGCTAAATATGGCTTTGAAAACACGAAAAACTAAACTTTGGGCTCCAAGGGTCACGTTTTATTATCGAGAAAACCAATGTGGCTTTTTTAGAAAATCACTGATGTTTGTGGGGACCTTCTCTCGACGGAATTGTGGATTTCCCAAAAATCGAATACAAGGTCGAAGTTGGAGTTGTGCAAATTAATAAAGGAGAACAAAAACGTCGTCTCACAACGTAGGCTTTGACCAACACGGATTGGGTTTTGCAAGCTAATAATTCAAGTGTTGTCGTTGCATGGCCGGCTAAATCCCGGCGTTGTTGAGGATGCACCTCCGACGGCCCGCTTTCATAGCGGAGTTTCCTCAGGGTAGGGAACCAGAAGGCTACAGAGAAATCACCTCGCGAGTCACTAACTCAGATTCCATTTCTGACAAAGTTTTCATTTTTATTTTTTAGCAAAATTTGGCGACCATGGCTGGATTCAGCGTCGAGGCGAAAAAGCGAAGAGAAACCCGGCCCTCAAACACATCGCCCCAGATACGAGGTAAGTGAAGGAAAAACGCCAGTACGTGCTTGCTTGTGAAAGAGTGTCACGTTTTTCTCTAAAAAAAGGGTTTGATTATCAAAAGTGATCCTCCGGTCTATTTTTAAGGAAATTCTTCGTTGTTCATTTTAACACTTTACCGCACGGAACGATTTTTGTTGGTCAATGTCGCAACAACTTTTCCATGAAAACGAACACATGTCGACTGGGTTCCTTTCCGCTTGCAAAACCAAATTTCCGCACAAATCATACTGTAGGGTATAGAAGAAGACTTTTTATAGAATGCTGTGGACTGATTTCCTGTAGACAATGCAGTCGAATATTTGTTAACAGCTTCTGTAGAACAGACGCAAAATGAAGACGAAAGGTGGAGATTTCGCGCAAAGTAATAAAAGTGTGTTTTGTTGAAGCACGGCGAATTATCTGCTCTGCTTTCGACAGAGTGTTTTGTGTGAGCGAAGCACTGCTTGTACCTGTTTTTCCCTCCCTAAATTACCTTTTTGGGTAAAGACAATTAAAGCATGGACAAAAAGCTTTCACTTCATAAGGTGCAACAATAAAAGAGCTAACTTGCAAGGAAAATGGCGGCTTTGATTATCACAAAAATATCTGACTAGTGTGGCGATTTGGCTCGTAAAACATGAAACCTGATTGGAACTTTTAACGGGAACGCTCCGAAACAAAGGGTTCTGTTGCGAGGGGATTTCTTTTCATTTTTTTCTTCGCAATCCTAAGTGCGTGCTAATCGAAAGCGAAGGATAAAGGGCACGTGTACTTTCACAAATTTCCACACTTGTTTTTCGCATTTAGCTAGTGAATAATTGTAATTATGTGCAGGCAGAAAGAAATGTGATGGTTTGTACCTGCTGCTTATTTTGTCTAAGCAAGATGGGATTCTTTAATGAGAACAAATCGCACGACAGGTCTTTCTTGAATGTAGACAAAGGCACCGATAGGCAAAAGCCTAGAAAAACGATCGACTGCCAAGGAAGCAAACTTGTCACGACCGAGCGATTTCTTGCAAGAAAGATGAACTTTTGATATCAAACTGTAAAATCTTACAAGTCCTTGAAAAAAAGGTTTCGCTGATTTAATAAGTTTGCGAGTTTATTTTGTCTATTCGTGTTAATAATGCCACCTACCCAACTAGGGACATGAAAGCCGATGTTTTGGCTTTCGTTAGTTAGTCCGTGATACACGAAAGGAATATCGAAATATTCTGAGTCGAGTCATAACAAGGCCATTTCGAATTTATGGTTGTTTCTGGCTGTTGTTTTTTTGGGGGGAATCTTAGCCTATCCTTATTAACAATGTGCGAGCTCTTTAATATTTTATAGTGCCCCAGAGACCCGTTGTAGTTTCGGCCGGGTTGTCCAGCAATCCGCCAAAACCTCGTGGAAGCATCCTAAAATTTGTCGGTCATTGTTAAAGAACATTAAGAGATCATTTCTTTGAAAAACAAAAACAAGAACAACAAAAAAAGCATCAGCTCCAAATTTAAATTCGTGAATTTTACGAGAAAGCTTTAGAAAACCTGAACGGACTTTTACTGAAATACTCTTGCGTTTTGGTTCTGTTACTTTCGCAGCCTTATAGATCCGACTCAGCCACATTCACAGGCCGTGCTAGCCAACACTCAGTACAAGAAGTGATGAGCACATTTAAGCACCCTGTCAGGTAAGCGAAAATTGCTCTCAAACGATCATCTGCTAAACATATCTCCCTGACATTTCACTAGGCACCGGTTAAAACAACGGTTTCGCGCACAACAGGACCACTGCATTTCCTTTCAGATTGATCAGTTTACGAGGCTTGCGCAATTTGTACAGAACTTTTGAAAGTGTTAAACTGCTTTTTCTGCTCGGTGTGGTTTCTTTTCCTTGCTGTCATTTTTATGAGTGATATTGCTGAGTTATCTCGAGGTCCTTTTAAAAATTTAACATTGTTTGCAATGTTCGCTGATCGCCCAGGTAATGTCACCCAGTACTTTTGCCCAACTCTAAAAAGTACTCATACAAACGGGATAGGTTATCTTGTTTTCTCTCTCTCTCTCTCTCTCTCTGATAAAAGGAGTAAGAAGATGTCTTCCCTGCGTGAATGACTTTCTGATTGATTTATGAGAATTATTTTGTCAAGAGGACCTTTTGAAAGATAGTAAACAACACGCCAAACACTGTGTAAGGTGGAATGATGCCATCGACTTTTAAAAACCAAAGCTCATTTGTGACAGCGAAACTAAGAAAAAACACAACCATGCTGGAAGAGTTATAGGAAAGGAAGGGTTTAGTGAAAGCAATTTTTTTTCCTGTATTTAGTGGCGGATGAAGAGAATTCTCGACAAAATATAAATGAATATACAACGCGGGGACGATAAAGGAACAGTGTAAATATACCAATGATTCTTATACCCCTGTAGCGAAAGTGGGACATTCCGGTGAATATGCAATGAGCCTTCTTGACATTTATTACTGATCTGAACGCAATCGAGGCCTCATTGGCCTGTGTGGAGTTCCCCGAATTTATGTCCCCGCGTCCACCGAATTGGCTGAGTCATTCTCAGAACCTATAATATTGGAACCTAAATTTGTCATGTCAAGGTGACGGTCATGAACAACTTTATTCCCAAATTTTTAGCTTAAAAAAGTGAAGGCCTTTCCAGAGGCCCTGTGGTCCGAACTGAGCAGTGACGAGATGGTATCATAAATCTCTCTGCATTGCCAGTAGTCTTCGCGCGAGTAACCTAGCGACCGCGGGATAAAATGGTCAAGTAACTGTTCTCTAGAGTTCTATAATGTCTTTGCTCTCGACAGAAAGAAATAGGCCATTTATTAGAATTAACTAGATAAGTCCGCTTATCAGGGGTAAAATGTCTCCGCGGTTTCAGTGAACTCTACTTTAGGTCGTTTCTCCTCTCTCATCTTCTCAGTGTAATTTACTCTAAGACGTTCGTATTATTTCTCGACAGGTTGTACTGGACCAAAGCTGCCTATGATTACATGTACGAATCAGGTGAAGCTCTCCTGAGGAACTTCCCAGTACAAGCAACGATTCAGATCGTGGAGAATTATGACAGCAGTGATGATGAAGAAGAGGACGACGACAACGGAGAGGGAATCGACTTCGAAGAAGAAAACGAAAAACCGGAAAGCAAGTAAACAATCGTACTTAGTTAAGGCAATCTTATAAGACAGTATATTGGAAATAAGTATGTAAATTTGAAAGATTTCAGAAAAACAAAATCTGATACAAAATAAAAAATATATATATATAGAACCCAATAAATTAAGAAGTTATTTACTTGAAAAGCAGGCATTATAAAATTGTGGTTTTATTTGGTCTAACCTTAATTTTAGTTTAAGCAGTGGCGGTCGAACTTTAAATAGTTTACGCAGCTGTCCCGAACGAAAATGAAAAAGCCCTGCTTGTTTGAACACAATGGAAGTACACGTCCTGAAACTCAGAGATGGGAAGCGGAGATTCGGCTAATACCAAGGGTTTTGTCCGAGGAAGTTATCATTTAAAGGTGAAGATAAGCTACTGAGTACCCCTATGTTGTGTGCTAGTTCAATCACAAAAATCTATTTTTTTTTTTAGTCATATTAGGTTTTCAAGGTTTTTCCCAATTGCAGGTGTAAACCTGACAGAAACCGTTTACCAAAATCCTATTCCCATCTAGCTCATGGTAAGAGCTAAAAGTAGGCCTTCACCCACTTGGGTCTATCATTGACAATTTTATACAAAACACATAAAAAGAAGCGTTAAAGAACACATCATGTCAGAGAGCATTAGGCCATACTTGTTAGTAATAGTAATACGCAGATAAACTGCGGCTGCTTGGAACAGACACATGCAGCGGCGAAGATAAAGTAGCACTTTAAAACACATTAACTTTACTGAAGCGGATGATGACATGTCGTCAAAGACTTTATTTCTTAATTACATTTTAGAAGCACAGCTTTATAGGCTTTTCATTAGTAACAATAGAGTTGTTTAGCTCTGTCAAACATTAAAGAAGTCTTGCTTTTTAGGGAACAAACATTTGACGAAGTGAAGCTTTAGTGCGCAAAGTTCTTAGTCTCCGTCAAAATTGACATCTCTTGCCATGTTAAAACAGGCACACAGAACAAAATAGGATGACTTTATTTGTAAATGTTATAATCGCTTGATGAGTTATGGAAGTGGATTTAAAATGAGCATTAAATAGAAAAAATACACCAGGTGTTTGGAATATATCACCGCCTTGGCTTTCCCTATGCTTTTTTTTTACAGTTTATCTGAGCTATGGATAACCAAGAACGTTACAATTATTTATTAACTGTAAATAAGACCAAAAAAGTTATGCAGGTTACCGCTGCAGGCCGTAAAGAAATATTAACGGTGCAGCTTTTACTTTAGTACAACAAACTAGAAAACAGCTTTCAGAAAGCACTAACACAAAATCAGCTGCCCTTTATCAAATATTTATTATTTTGAAAACTTTAAGACTAGGACCACCAGCATAGCACGCGCTACATTCAACCCCAGAGGAATAATAACAGTTTTTAACACTAAGGTAACACTCTTTTAAACGTCCCCGGCATTAAATAGATCACCATATAGTTACCAGTTGTTTTAAAACACAGCATTGAGTAAAGTTGTAGATTGTTAATCCTCATTTCTGACTCCAAAATATTTAGCTATATACGTAGGCAGCACAGCGGCCATTAGATTTGTGTGTAAAGGATAGGCGTAGCTATCACCCAGACCCCTAGACTTCAAATAAGCAAAGAAATCAATAAAGGGAACGTCTATTTAGTGGAGTTTCAGTCGTCTTTAACGCGAGTTATTGATCATGGGCTCAGTTACCCCGGCCACCAGTCTTTTTGTTGAAAGGTTTCCACTTCAATCAACCGTTCACACTAAGGGTGCGTTCAACTGACCGTATTCCGGAATAGGAATAGCTAAAATGATCCGAAGTTTTGCTTGTTTTCAAAACCTTCACGCTGACATTTCGAACAGCTCCCGATACATCTGGACATAGTTCAGCTCAATCCAAAGCAAAATATTTTATAAATCAGTATCGCTATTCGTATTCCGAAATAGACCTAATCGAATACGCCCCAAAACACTGAAAATGAAAGAGTCTAGTTTCACTGGGTTAGTCCGTGCCTTCACGCCCGCCTGCTTACAACCTGCCCAGCCTGTCCTGAGAAAAGCACAATGGTTTTCAATTTTTCACCATAAATCACTGGCGCAAGACAAGAATGTTATGGAAAGCGATGCCAATCTCAATCAAGAAAACTCAAAACAAAACAAAATCCACTGAATTCTCACAAGTAAATCACAAAATTAAAAAATGACTACCACCCGTATATGCAGACCATGGCACGTATCTTGAAAAAAAGGAACCTATAGCAATCCTATATATGCAGTGACTTTAGTGGTCGATTAAACACTTCGCTGGCAGTTTTTTTTTTTTTTTTTTTTTGTTCTCTCTGTTGATTTTTCTCTCCTTTTACGAGTCTAGTACAGCTGGAGCAATTGTTAACTCAGGTAGATTAGAAGAAAAAGTAATTTTATCGGCTTTTTCTCAGACAAAGTTCTCGTACTTCAGACGCGGGGACTGAGATTTCATTCGTCTCCCGAAGTGCAAAAAATCAAACTTCTGTGATTCACGAACGTGTTTACCTGTGTTTGGGCGTGTTTGTGTAGACTACAGTGTTACCACGTGTAACGGGAGTTACAGCACAGAAAAGAACACCAGACTTCCAGCCGCGAGTTTACAAACACATTAAAACTAAGTTGTCACAAGATTTCATTGGCTTTTAGTATTCTGATCCATAAATGGCCCTAAAAGCTTGAAAATGCACTTCTCTGTGAAGTTGTCCCATCATCAGAGGTAACAATACCAGAAAAATAATGAACACACGTGGTAGTGATACCGTAGTACGCGTTTGTTTTTTTGTGGCGACCTTGGGATCCCTTTGTGCAGTCAACAGGTTTGCCTTTCAAAGGAACAATAGAACACAGTTTCCGGACATGTGAGATTTTTCTACTCTTGTCCTGAACAATAGAAGAACGTTGAAAAACGAAAACGCGTCAACACAATCTGTCGAAGATCGTCAGTAAAATGGTGCCCGCGAAATCCGATCGTACTTGTGTTCAAAGTTCTGCGTCATGAAGGGACCACTTAATTTTTTACTCCACCATTTTTAAACATTGGAAATCACATGGATTGCCTGTGAATACTTGGGAGTGGGAATAGTAAATCCACGACAACACTTTCACAAAGTTTCGCAAAGACAAGCTCTAATATCGTTCTCTTTAAAAAGAAAAACATAAATAAGATAAAAAATAAACAATCCCGGACTAGTTGTTTTCACCCTTCAGACCCATCTTGCTCACATATTTATAATAAATAGCGTAAACGCTTTTAAATATAACCTTAAATATAATTCCCACAGTCCAAAAATATAACTATTGCTAGCTTACAGTGATGTAAATTTGATAATTATACAGTTCACGCATGTGAATTAAAGATACAAAAAAGTATAGTGAAACCTCTCGTAAGCTGCCACAACCAATTTGTATATGTAATGTGACGTGTAACACGAAAAAGGGTTGATTTTTGACAACTAAAATAAATTGGTCTTTAGTTTAAAAAATAACGGTTCTCAGCTGGCCCCATGTAAGACCACATTTAGGCGTCCCATGGCGATAAAATGCAGTAAGCAGCCATCTTAGCATGAAACCAAAAGTAGCCGCTTACGGGAGGCTCCACTGTATAGGATAGAGCTCATATCTATGAACTGCAAAGATCACTTTCAAGTTGTTTGGTCTTAGATTTTAGCTCTCTGTCATAAGGCCAAGTCCGATATGCTCGATACCTCTGTTTTAAACGAGGCCTAGTGCGCTGAACCTTTCTTATGAAAATCAGGTCGTGTTCTATTGGGACGGTTGGTTGGGGTTTTTCTGTGATATTTTGGGAAGCAACCATTTTCGGTTGGTTTGGTTGATCAACTTTTGCAATCCACTCAGAACCCGGTTGAAACAATTGAAAACGATATACGCCCGTGTTTTCAACTTTTTCAACCATAAACGGTGAAGTTGCATTGGTTCACTTCAACAACATCAACCAAAGCCGGTTTAGGTTAAAACGGTTGGTCCCAGTAGAACACGACCTCATTTTCATGCAAGTTAAATTCATTTTCACATAAAGAAAGTTTCGCACAAGGCCTAGTTTTGAAACAGAGAAAGCAGACATCTCGAAAATGGCCTATGGCACTTTTTATGCGCGGGTATTCCGTTGATATCCTTACTAGTCCATTACACACAGGCTTTAAAATCTAATTTTCCCCTTCTCTTTGCACCCTTCTTGTCGTCGAGATCCTGATACAAAAACCCACTTGATTCAGTAACTCCAAAGCGTTTACCCCTAAACTGATTTAAAGCAACGTATCTAAACCTTTTGACATCTCCAACTACTGATTAGACGACTGTCATATTTTTCGAATTAAATTAATACACGCACGCCCACCTTATGCCATAAGTATCACCACTCGACGAAATGGCATTAAAGGAGCTGGAAATCCGACATTTCCCTGGAAATAAACATTAACTGGCAATGTCCTTTTCCGTTCTAGTTTGAGAATAAGATTAACTTCATTTGATACAAAAGTGGTATTTCCTCATAAAAGTGTTTGCCCGTTAGGATGTTAACTGAACCCAAGTTGGCTTTAAGGGGCAGTGTCATGAGATGCGCATGGGCGCGCGTTTGGTCCAACCCTGAAAACATTCGCCAAATGTTTCCAAGTTTGAAATCCAAGATGGCGTCCAGAAACGGCGGTGGATCTGCCGCTCGAGCACTCGCCGCCGTTGTGGACGCCATCTTGGGTTTCAAACTTGAAAAAAATGGGATAATGTTTTCAAGATTCGATCAAACGCGCGCGCATGCGCATCTCATGACACTGCTCCTTTAAACTGGAACCACTTCAATACATATTTACACACAATCGTGTATTTTACAAGTTGGACCATTATTCTAACACTACTAAACGGGCTTTATCTGAAAAAAATCTGTAAAAGTTATGGATGTCAGGCTCAAATGCATAGCTGCAAGAGCGTGTTTTAACGTATAGGAAAATTGGTTCTGTCTTGTAAAACACACTTGTAAATGTTTCATTGGACATTTTAACCTAATAAGAGTCCGTGAAAATTAAAGATCTCCAACAAATCATAGTAATAAAAGGTATTGGCCGTTAGAATGAGGGGATATTGTGCTTTTTTCTCGAATATCGTGTTTCTAGCTGTTTCCAGGGTAATGTATTGGAGTTCCAATGAACAAGCGTCTGGGCTCAGACGCCAGCCGTGAGGATCGCGGGCGTCGAAACACCAACGGCTGAGGACTGAACCCAGCACTGTTTCGACTCGTAAAATACACGTCCAAATATGCTATTGAGTTGACCCCAGTTCCTGGAAGAAGACAAAACGCATCGGATGGACAATTGGTGACAGAGTTCCTTGATGGCCAGAACAGAATCTGCACTCAACAAACTTACTTCCTAGAGTCTCTCCACGCACATGGCTATGCCCATGCCCCCGCCGACACACAAAGCAGCCACGCCCCTTCTCCTCCCAGTTCTCTTTAGGCCATACAAGAGGGTTACAAGTATACGACAACCGGATGCTCCAATCGGATGGCCAAGAGCGATCGCGCCCCCACTGATATTCACCTACGGAGTGGCAAAGCAAGAAAGCTAAAACTCAGAAAAAAAAAAAAAAAAAAAGAAGCAAAGTTTGTTCAGAAAAGAAAGGGACATCAATGTTAATTAACGGTGTTTTCAGATAGAGGTTATTGTTAGCTATCGAGCAATGATCACACAGGGAGAAGGACATAAATAAAAGACAAATGTCATCTAGTGTTTTGAACAAAAATAGTGATCTGGTCTTGGAAATTTAAGTCGAAATCTATTTTTTACGGTAAAGAGTAAGGGAAGAAGAAGAACCTCAAGAACAACAACAACAACAACAACAAAAGCAACAAGAAAAACAAGAACAACAACAAGAGGCAATAAAAGTACTAAAGGTATAAATGTCAACTGCAGCCAAACGTTTACTAAAACATGGTGGCTTGCCACGTGCCTGCGCTATTTACAAAGGGGCAAAAGAGCAAGTTTTGAGCACCTCAGCCTGCATGGGCAAACTGGTACCAGTTCCGCTTAAATCACCCATGGACTAATTTAAATGACTGTTCCTAAGCAATATAATGGAGGATAATAGCGATGCGCAACCTCTATTGTTACATTAAATAGCAATTGTATAATTCTAAATAGAGATACCCCACAAAGAGAGAAAATGAAGATTATGGTATGACAATCAAAATCTCTAAACCACAAAAAAGGACCGCACCATTTGTTCAATTGTTGGGTATCATCTCTACATCAGTTCAATTCAGCCGACTTGATTACTTGAGTTGGCACTTTGCTACTGAGGACGATACAACGGAATTGTACACTTCAGATGTGTGGAGAAGGGCGAATGACACGACTTTCCCATAAACTTACTCAGGTTTCAGGATTTTAATTACTTTTTCCAGGTGTAGAAAATCTCTTTCGAAATTAGATGACTTTTCATGATTTCACATGATGGTGTGAACATTGTTTATCGTTTCTCAATCACGAAAAACACAGGCTCAGCTTTAGCAACTAAGATTCTGGAAAAGAGAATATAAGATCAGTGAAAAATTAACTGGCTTTGGATATAACTTGTCAAGTTTTTATCTACTAGTCTGTGACCATCATTTGGTTCTGTTAATTGCCAGCTGTTAATTAAAATTCTGACTGCCAATCAATCTGGTGGTGTATTAAAGCGCATCACTTTATTTCTCATCAGCGAAACATTCTTTTTTAAAAATAGTTATAGTGTTCAGATGCGCTTCATCTGCAACCTTTTAGAAAAGCACATTCTGTAAACAATGTTTTCTTTCGAAACTGTTACATTGTAACTGTTGTTAACTAACTCCGTTATAGGAAGTATTTTCGGGGCGAGTGTACATAATGCACGGTTCTCCCGTGCGGGTTCCTTGTGGCTTTTAAACTGATTAAAATGGATTTGCATTGATTGCACAGTTTTGCATTGTTTCTGTCCGAGGGCAGAGAACAAATAACAAACCTTTTCTTATGTAAGCGTTCCGCTGTTCAGCAGGTAGAACACTAACATGGACTGTGTTTAAAAGACTCCCTTTTACAGGGCGCGCGTGGCATAATCATTTGTTACGACGTAATCTCATTCACATAGCCAAACAAAGAAGCCTTATAAAATACACTTACATGTACAAGCGAATTACAAACAAAAACGTTGCAAAGTTTCAATTACCTTAATCCAGATTAGTTTCTTTTCAAAGGAACCCTCGCAAGAAAAAAAAAAAGACTGACCTTCTACCTAATGAAGTACACTCAGAGGATTCCGAAAAAAAAAAAAAAAAAAAGTGGCAAACTATCAAATATATTTATCTACAGTAGTTTCTTTTAGAAGGAACATTTCATTATTTCGCCTGTATGTTTCTAAATAGAGATACCCCACAAAGAGAGAAAATGAAAACTATGACTATGGCATGACAATCAAAACTTCTAAAACACAAAAAGGTGTATCATCTCTACAATTAGTTGGCTTGGGATATAACTTGTGGAGTTTTCATTTACTAGTCTCTGACTATCAGCTTGCTCTGCTCCCTCCATTTGCAGCTGTTAATTAAAATTCTGACTGCCAATCGAACTGGTGGTGTTTATAGTGTTCAGATACGACAAAAAATAATTATATGTCGGTCAAACAATGAAACATGTTTAATCCATATGTAGCGTTATAATGAATCCATATAGTTATAGAGTACAAGATGAGCCTTTGTTCGCTGTTTATGGACAAGGAACACTTTCCAGTAATATCCTCTCAAACTCATAGTTCGCTTTTGAAGCTATCGAAACTTCTCTTTCAAGTGGAGCAAATTTATGCCGCATCTGCCTCAAATGTGAGGAGCGGCGTTTGAAACAGGGTTATACCTTTTCTAGATCACCGGCCGCGCTCCGCCCCCTAAATGGATAATTAATAACGTATCCAAATACAGTTACAGTAAATTTATGTTGCACTGCGCGTCCAAACGATCTAAATTATTGGTCATCTTGAGACATAAAATAAGAAGCTTTCGATCATAAAACAATTCCCTCGCTTTGTTTTCAACAGGAACAACATTTTTAGTTAGTGGTTGATGAAATCTCTGCATTTTGTTGGCCAAAAGCGCCAGAGAAAGTATTCGGTCAGTTTGAATCACCAGGCCCAGAGATACGAGCTACAACGCAACAGGAACTTATGGAATGGCGTTGGAGTGCATTATTTGAGCCCGTTCCAGAATAAACAGAATAGCTTTACTGATTGGTCATGGGCGGATCCTGGAGGAAATCCGGCCAGTTTCTAAATCTGCGAGCGTCCCAGCAACCTTGTATCCCAGCAACTTTTCCCATACAAATCTTCTTAATTGTTTACTTGATGCTGCCAAATGCGATATATAAATGCTGCGAGCCTGACACGTTGCCTTCCTACATATTTTTTCATACTCTTTCCATTTCTGGCACTCAAAAAGCCTGAGATGGTGAATTTCGTCACGTGGGGATTTGGTCATGTGACCTGTCTGGTGCAAAGGACCTATTACAATATCCTCCTGTACGCAAGACATGATGCTTTGAATGATGCAGAACAAAAACTATTTAAGGCCCAGGTCAAACGACGAACTTAATTTAGACGATCTTAATTCTGCATTGAGATCTGCATTGAGATCATCTCAGTGCAAATGAACAACGTCTGAATTTCTTCGTTTAGGTAATAGTACACTGAATCATGATCTTTTTCTAAAAAACTGTGTTCCCTCTCCCGCTTGTAAGTGCGGTGCTCCAAGAGAAACTAGAAGCCACTTTCTTCTTTTCTGTCCCAGATTTGCTGCCCTCCGTACTGAACTGCTTACCTCTATTGCGCAGGTTGCCGGTCATGCTTGGGCTAATTCGACTTTATCGAACAAAGTTAACTGGCTCTTAAATGGTTTCCCAGGCTTAGATTATGATTCAAATGCTTTTATTTTTAAATCAGTACAATCTTTCCTAATGCAAACCAAGCGTTTTTGCTAGTCTTCAAGTCTTACTTTAACTATTTGTCCCGTCCTCTAACAGGGTGTTAAATCATTTTCAATTATTAGTTGTTATCTTAACATTATCGCATGTAAATTAGCTTTCTATTTTGTCTTTATGTTTGCTTGTTTTGTTCAACTCCTTAAAATAATAATTTTTGTATTAAATTAACGTAAACTCCCTAGATGAGCTGCATTCTGCAGCTCTTGGAGTTAATGTAAAGTTCCAAATATTGTTTAAATAAAAAAAGAAAAGAAGAAAAAAGATCGTCTGAATTAAGTTCGTCGTTTGACCCGGGCCTTAGAACAAGAGAGAGGAGAGAAAAGTAGAATCGATTATAGATTCGTGTACCTTGTTTGGATCTAAACCAAGGTCCTTTATGACAGCACATGATTGTGAAGCAAAAGCCTCGTTCAACTCAAACAAATCCACATCGTTTACAGTCCAGCCAGCCTTGTGCAGCTGAAAAGAAAGAAAAGGAGAATAGAAATCAGAATAGAAAACAGAAAAAACAAACAAACAAACAAACAAAAACAAACAAAAACAGGATATTCCTAAGGAATATGCTGTAATCCTATAAGGCACAGTGCAACACGTATAAAGAATCACTTTCAATTTCGTTTTTCCGCATTCAGTCAATCCATTTTTTTGTCTTCTCACTTTGGATTGTTTTCAATTGTTTTCACGTTCTCTTCAACCTTTGTACCCAGATTGTTTTTTTTTTTTTTGCACTATATTACTTTCCGCATTCTCTAAATTTCAAATTTTGCACTATCTGTGCAATAAATCGACGTACGGTACGTTCTCAGCCAGTCAGGAGCAAAAGTACTTTATTACATGAACATTTCGGGCGACGTCAATTTCTTTTGTTTGTTTGTTTGTTTGTTTGTTTTTGTTTGCTTGATTTTTTTTGGGGGGGGGGGGGGGGGGGGTGCATATTTCGCGACAGTTTAACTTCGCGAATTTGAAAATTTTATACCTAAGGGCACTTTAACTTGGATTTAGGGTGCATTCTTTAGGGACTATTCCGTTTATTCCTATTCCGGAATAGGAATAACAGAATACACAGAGTTCCAGTTCCCAAAAGAACAGACTTTGCGCTCCTCCGAAAACAGAGTAACTGAAGTGACAGAATAAGGCAATAAAAAAAAAAAAAAAAAAAAGCCAAAAGAACACGAATACCGGTCCTGGTTCAGTGGCTGGAGCAGAATGGATGGAATACTATTCTGTTCATTCCGGAATCATAATATGTCCCAAAAGAACACGATTACCGTCTATTCCGAAATAGGAAAAGACGGAATAGTCCCAAAGAACGCGCCCTTAGGTTTTTCGATACGGTAATTTCGCGATTTTTCCACAGTCGCGAAATTAAGGTGTCGCGAAAATTTCATGTAACAAGATACAACAAACTGCAATATGTCATGCCCACGCAAGCAAGAAAGTGGAGATGGCGTTTCCTCGCGCTCCTGATTGGTCTCTTCTTCAACAAGTAATAACCAATCGAAAATTACTTTGGCTTCTGGTGGCTTCTTCTGTAAGTGACCATTATGACTGGTTGGTTTGGTTTGGAAAGTCAATCGAAATCGTTCACCAAGTGATACAACAACAACAACAACAACAACAACAACAACAACAACAACAACAGTTTACTCACTGCGTGTCGAGTGGCTTCGATGGGCCCAGTCCCCATGACTGCTGGCTCTACGCCGACCTGCGCCCATGATACAATGCGAGCTAAAGGGGCGATGCCCACTGAAGCAGCTTGAGCAAAAGGCATCAACAGCACTGCTGCCGCACCGTCATTTATCCCAGAGGCATTACCAGCTGTCACAGTGCCTGTGCCGTCACGGATGAAACAGGGCTTGAGTTTAGTCAGGGCTTCGATGGTTGTGCCATGCCGTGGGAACTCGTCTTCGGTGATTTTTATTTGGGCTAAAATCAAACAACCAGGTTGTGAGATGCAACACAGTGGAAGATAAATGTGTACACACGCTGCTGCAAAGTGGAGCTGACGTGAGAAATGTATTTCTTAAAAATGCCCGTTATATAAGAGTGTTCGGAATAAATAACTCCTGTCTGAAAAAAGTGCACAGATTTGTAAAAAAATAATAATGCTCTTTAGTGCATTCGACAGCATATTCACCGATTCCACCGGTTCCCCACGTTAACGTCAAACACACTGACTACTTTTTCGACCAATAAATTGATGTCCTCCTCAGTAGTCATCTTGTAATGATTTTTGTGACTAAATAAATAGAACTGTGTTCGGATATTGTCAATAAACAGCGTTAGTTCGCCAGGAGTGGGTTATTCGCTGATAGCGGACGCTATTCGGTCACGTGTCACGATTCTGCCAATCACGCGCGGGAGGAAAAATTTGATGGGTCATAATTGAAATTATTCACAGGTTCTTGCAGCGCATGCATGCATGATATGGTTCTTGCCGATTTCCTCGTCTTTTTTGCTTAAGGGGACAGCACTTCTTGAACAAAATCGCATTCAAAAAAGAATTTGTTGGTATATTTTTGTTAAATTTCTGCACTTAACTGAAAACAAAAAGAGCATACAGTCATGACCGTCAACACGAACAGTAGTACATGTACGTGTAACTACGTATAATTAATATCATATCCAAGAAAGGTCAACTGAAATGCTTTATACTTCTCGCCAGCACATCCACCTTTCGATTTTGCAACCGTAAAAGGTATTTGGATTTTCTGCTTGGGGGAAGTTTATCAGAACAGGAATTTATGAGAAGCCTGTCTGTGTGACAAATTTTGCATTTCTACTGACTTTATATCAAATTGGGTATCTGTGCATTATAATGTTTGGTGGCTGGGATTGACACAGAATGATACATTATGTACAACAGTAAACCAAAGAAATTCACCTTTTCTGGTCTCCACAGTTACAGAGACAATTTCCTCCTGGAAGTGGCCCACTTTCTGAGCAGCTTCAGCTCGCTGTTGAGAGTTCAAGGAAAATTGGTCCTGTTCGTCTCTGGAGATGCCCCATTGTTTGGCCACATTCTCAGCTGAAGGTTCACCAAATGATACACCCATCAGTAAGCTACTGTACATGTATGTATTGTAAAGTAATGGAATCATGTGGTAAATCTGAGAAATTGGAGAATTCCTTCTCTCGCATCAGTTCAAATTTCCATATTTTTCGAAAGTTTATCAATTAAGGTTGCAATAGCCAATATTTTCAGCCAGGCACGAGGAATTGGTTGATAGGTGTAAAATCAAAGTTCTTGGCCCAGAGGTGCGAGACTCAGGCCTAACGTGTGAGAGTTGGCAGGTATATTTGTACATAATGTTAACCCAGGAATTTTGTGTTATTTCTTTCTTCTGATATAAATTTAAACTGTTTTCTGATTCTGAAAAGATATTTGGCAACATCATAAATACATGTGATTCAAAATATAACATAGATGCAGTGTATAAAAGTTAGTTTATTTCAGTCTCTACCAACATGTTTTTGTGCATAATAAAATTAGTCTATGATGCCTTTGAAGTCATGTCATTATCATTTTTGAAATATAAACCTTTAATTATTATAACTCACATTGTAGGCACAACATTCAAACCAAGAAATATTAAACTAGTAAAGTCTTAACTATTAATTTCTTGATGTACAATACTCTCAGTTTTATTAAAGATAAAAGTATTTGGGGTATGGGGTTTGGGGCCCCCATCTAGTCCCAACCAGCAGTAGGGGAAGCCCTTGTAAGCCAGGAACATAGCTAGCCTTTTAAAGCCCAGGAATTTCTGTGAACTCTTTTTCAGTAGAAAGGCCGCAATTTCTTCTACTGAAGTTGCATGCCCCTCGTGCCTTTGGTACTCGTACCCTCCACTTCCCATACCAATTATGAGCTTATTAAGTGGAAAAAATAGCTGGCTACACTCCTGTAAGCCTATAACCCTAACTGTACAGTACCTGTTACTCCCATGTGGTAGTTATGGAAGGCATCCGTCAAACCATCACACATCATGGTATCCACCATGTTCACATCTCCCATTTTTGTTGGAGTTCGCATGTGGACACAGTGAGGGGCCTGGTGAAGAATAATATTTAGATACTGTAATGAATACTGTAGAGTGTCTACAATTTATTATTGTATTCCTAATTAAGACAATAACTATTTTAAGATTTTTCTAACCCTTTCACTCCCAAGAGTGAGTTGGCACTCGTTCACATGGCTCACAAGGATATCCTGTATAATAAATATACAAATCCTAAACCTAAACCCTAAACTTAACCCTAAACCTAACTCTAAACCTAACCCTAATCCTAAAACTAGCCAGTAATCCCAAACATTGTATGTGAATATTGGTAAACCTCTTATATACGTACTTATATCCCCAAGAGTGATCAACCTTAATTTTCGCCTTCAATCTCTCACTGCAGAAATACATCTCATTAGTTGCTAAAGTACAAAACAATATACTGTCCTGGTTCAGTGGCTGTCAGTGCTTATTTATGACCATTGTGAATTTCCTGCAATTCAGCTGTTCCTGCTATGGGTCTTTAAATGAACTATATTTACTAGAAATACGATAATTGCAGATAGCCCCTCGCTCTGCCATTGATGGGACTTTTACTTTGGTAACTCCCAACAAGAGTAGCCTTTGTTTTACCAAAATGTTGACTCAATCTTTTCTTCGAAGTCAAGTGCTTACACGCAAATGAAGGAGGAAACTAGAATGGTGTGTGTTATACTTTTGCGTTGAAAAAAGAGTTGATTGCGTGACGAAGTACGTATTTCCCACGGTCAGCACGTCAAATTAATATTCATACAGTCTGCCAAGCACGTTCTCAAAATTTATACCCAAATTTTGAAGTTGGTCGGCCGTCATAGTACGGGAAAAAAGGAACTCTGATTTTCCTATTTTGAATTCATAGGCAGTAAAATTAAATAGGTTTCCTGTGTGATTTTTTTTTACTCTGGACTGCATGCTCCAGACTCAGGCATGCATATTTAACGAGCTCGAATTGTTTTGTGTGAACCCGCTCAAACAGCATGATTTCTCCCAGAATCAAAGCAAAACTTGAACGGTTTACTTCAAATTATACAAGGGCTTCAGACCTAAGTGATACTCCTAAGGGCTTGTGAACAATTCTTGCTGCAATCACCGCATGTCAGATTACAGCATTTGTTAAGCCTGGTCCTCACTAGCGCATAAACATAAGCTGCACAAGCATAAGCATAAGAATAAGAGAGCAACAGTAGCGACATAAGCATAAGGATCAAACACATCCGTTCCTTCGTTCTCTTATTCTTATGCTTATGCTTGTGCTTATGCTTATGCTTATGTGCTAGTGAGGACCAGGCTTTACAGTTTTAGTTTTGACAGAAAAATAAGACATCTGACTAGATCATTCAAGACTCCAAGTTCCAATTGCTCTGAGCGAATACGGTAGCCGAAACTGGCGACAGAAGCATATTAAAACAATACTTTGAGGGAAAATGATTAACATACAGATTCTAATACATTCTTGAAGTGATCGAGTTACAAGATACGGGATAGAATATATTTGTCACGGTGATTGTTTGATTTCCACTGACTAACCTTTGTTGCTTGTCCTTTCTGAATAAGTATCTGAGTTTAACACAAATGGCAACTGAAGCTCCCGATTTGCTTTCAAGCGCTTTTCCCTTTGCGGAGCCGTTTCTTCGGCACAATTCCGTTCATGATGCTGTCGGTTATAACATGTTTGTCGTCTTTTCTCTAGACGTATTTGGCGCTGTTCAATCATTTCACGATTTCACCTTGCCCGTGCCTGTTCCCTTCTCTTTTGAAGACAAGCTTCGCGAGACCGTTCTGTTTCAAGTTTTCTAGTTTTCAAATTCATTTTCGTGAACGCAGTTCAATTGTTGCTTCGTTCAAATCTTTCTTAAAAACACTGGCGGAGGCGCTAATCGATAATCAACAGTGATTACGTAATTGCCTTATTAGGACATTGCCTTAGGCACCTGGCCTAAAAAGGTCACATCGCACACACACACCCACACACACATGAACATTAAATTTCAAGATGGCGACACGCTTGGAGTCTTCAATTAATGCATTAGCGTCGTGATTATTTCCCTCACTTCATTCAGGGATTATAAAAAAATTACAAGTCATGTAAATTTAAATATAAGCATATATCACATCACAATGTGATGTAAAAGAAAAGTACCACATTAAAACCAGGAGAATTATTTTGTTACTATAGACTGGTGGGTTTACAACTGAGGATGTGGAAGGAGATTAGGGACTTGTAACTAATTATCTTTACGAGTAAGAGGTTGAGCCTTATAACTAGGCCGTTGCATGCAAACAAAAATGTTCCTAAGCATGACGTACTATGCATCAGAACAATGACTATAACACATACTGTACTATCTTGAGTGATATACAATGTGTAAGTTGAACTTATGATGTGTACAGTCATACTTGAGAACAATATTGTTTGTATGCAAGTTTGGTGAATACAGCCCCAGGATTTTATGGTATGTTTACATGGCTTCACCTGACTCATGCTTTCCTGTCCACCTGCCACAACTAAAGTCGAGTCTCCACAAACAATGGCTTGGTAGCCTAGGGCAACAGCCTTCAGTCCTGAACCACACAGCATATTTACACCATAAGCAGGAACAGAGACAGGGATGCCGGCACGAACTGATGCCTGCCTTGCAGGTCCCTGACCCTGCCCTATGGAAAGAGTGGCATGAACAAACAAACAAAAAAACATGATAAATGAGTATGCCTGAGAAGAAGGATCAAACAGGACGTATTTTTAAGGTATTCAATCATTATCATGCAAACTCAAAATTGGATAATCGATAATAGTAAAATCACCATTTTTTGCAGTATTTTATCAATATTATGTAGCTTGGATGATAACTGAGAACATTGAAACTCTTTGAATTTCCACAAAAAAAACTGACCAATCACATCAGTAGCAAACCATGACCAACAACATCAGCAGTGACAGAGGCACACAACCATCTCATGACAAAAATTATACATTACAGTCTTTCTGAAGACCTATTCTAATCCAGACAATCACACCAGATAAACAACTGCTCCTGGGCTAAAACCTGATTCATCAAATTATTTGATACTGCATAGCCACCAAAAAAAAAGAAAAAAAAAAAAAGAAATAAAATAAAATAAAATAAAAACTGACTTAAGACTCAGGGCACCAACAATTCACAACAACCTACTGTATTCTGCCTGGGGTGAGGCTGACATTAAACATTTTGTTCAGAGCCCAATTTCACTTTTCCTGATTTTGTCTTTCTTTATAGCACATCCAAAACAAGTTATATTGTATTACTGTATGAACCATGTAGCAGTTTCATAAGTTTCACCAGCTCACTGACAACTTTGAGCAATCATTTTGCAGACACGTTATGTGACCCATTAGAAAAATGAACTGGTATCACAAGAAAGGTGCTAAGACTCCAAGCGTGTCGCCATCTTGAGATTTAATGTTCATGTGTGTGTGTGTGTGTGTGTGTGGTACGACTTTTTAGGCCAGGTGCCTAAGGCAATGATGTAATAATCATTGAGCATCTCCACCAGTGTTTTTAAAAGATTTGAATGAAGCAATAATTGTACGTAACTGGTTTCACGAAAATGAATATGAAAACTGGAAAACTTGAAACAGACAGTCTCACGAAGCTCATCTTTAAAAGAGAAGGGAACAGGCACGGGCAAGGCGAAATCATGAAACGATCGAACAGTGCCAAATATGTCTAGAGAAAAGACGACAAACATGTTATAACCGACAGCATCATGAACAAAAGCGTGCCGAAAAAAACAGCTCCACAAAGGGAACAGTGCCTGAAAGAAAATTGGGAGCTTCAGAGGCCGTTTTGTGTTACTTACTCAGATACTTATTCAGAAAGGACTAGAAATACGATAATCGCAGATACCCCCTTGCTCTGCCATTGATTGGACTTTTACTTTGGTACTGCTCAACAAGAGCAGCCTTTGTTTTACCGAAATGCTGACTCAATCTTTTCTTCGAAGTCAAGTGCTACACGCAAAGGAAGGAGAAAAAGAATGGTGTGTTTTGCGGTACTTTTGCGTTGAAAAAAGAGTCGATTGCGTGAAGCTGTACGTATTTCCCACGGTCGGCGAGTCAAATTAATTCATACAGTCTGCCAAGCACGTTCTCAAAACTTAATACTTAAATTTTGAAGTTGGTCGGCCGCCGTAGTATGGGAAAAAAGGAACAATGATTTTCCAATTTTGAATTCATAGGCAGTACAATTAAATAGGCTTCCTGTGTGATCTTTTCTTACTCTGGACTGCATACACTAGACTCAGACATGCATATTTAATGAGCTCGAATTGTTTTGTATGCCACTCAAAACAGCATGATTTCTCCCAAAATCAAAGCAAAACTTGAACGGTTTACTTCAAATTATACACGGGCTTCAAACCTATAGTCATACTTCAAAGGGCTTGTGAACGATTCGCGCTGCAACCACTGCATTTCTGATTACAGCATTTGTTACAGTTTTAGTCTTGAAAGAAAAAATAAGACATCTGACTAAATCATTCAAGACTCCAAGTTCCGATTGCTCTGAGCTAATACAGTAGCCAAAACTGGCAACAGAAGCGTATTAAAACAATACTTCGAGGGAAATGATCAGCATACAGATTTTAATACATTCTTGAAGTGATCGAGTTACAAGATACGGGATAGAATATATTTGTCACGGTGATTGTTCGATTTCCACTGACTGACCTTTGTTGCTTGTCCTTTCTGGATAAGTATCTGAGTTTAACACAAAATGGCAACTGAAGCTCCCGATTTGCTTTCAAGCACTGTTCCCTTTGCGGAGACATTTCTTCGGCACGCTTCCCGTGTTCATGATGCGGAAAAGCATGTTTGTCGTCTTTTGGCAATGTTCGATCGTTTCATGATTTCGCCTTGCCTGTACCTGTTCCCTTCTCTTTTGAAGACGAGCTTCGCGAGACTGTTCTGTTTCACGTTTTCCAGTTTTTTCAAATTCATTTTCGTGAGGAACGAACTGCCTTATCAGGAGTAGAATAGTTTTCCATTAGTCTTTACATGAAGTGTTGTCCGCCCCTTGACTGATTGACAGACGAACATTCACTCAATCAAATGCTGTCACGGTTAGTACTGTAACCCCTCACTTCGCTCGGGGGACAAGCAACAAAGGTTAGTCAGTGGAAATCAAACAATCACCGCGAGAAATATATTCTACCCATATCTTGCAACTCGATCACTTCAAGAATGTATTAGAATCTGTATGCTGATCATTTTCCCTTGAAGTATTGTTTTAATACGCTTCTGTCGCCAGTTTCGGCTACCATATTTGCTCAGAGCAATCGTAACTTGGAGTCTTGAATGAGTTAAAACCCTGACCCTCTTCAAGACACAAAAATAAAAATTTGCTACCCTGTCTAAGACAAAGTGCTCTAATTTTATACCCTGTTCAAGACTAAGTTTAGATAAGTTAGCCTGGCGTTGCACGCCTTTCCACTGGAGCATACGAAGAAATCATGCAAAAATGAGGAGAGCAAAAATGTGGTTGAGGGGGGAGGGGAAGAGGAGAGAATCTTCGGAAAATAACCCTGTTTAAGACACGAAAATGTAAAATTTGATACCCTGTTTAAGACAGAAGACCCTGAAAATGATACCGGACCACCCACTGGTACTGTGGGTCGTATTGTGCAACGTGCACTATTCACACTTCTCAAACTGAGTAAAGCGGAAACTAAAGACCAAGACAAACGCGTCAAGCACTCCAGATTAACGGAACAAAATTAAAATATCATCTGGCGCACGAACCTGCATTGATCACTTGTCCCATGACAACTTCGGACACGTCACTCGGGTCAACTTTCCCGCGCTGCAGAACCTCTTTGATCACCAGCGTTCCCAGTTCATGGGCTTTTAGAGAACTTAGGCAGCCATTGAAAGAACCGACCGGTGTTCTCACCGCAGCACACACCACTATGTCCGCCGTGTTGTAACCAGCACTAGAAGCCATCTCCCCAAAGAGCAGCCGATCTGTACTTCATGTAACAATCAATTGGGGAGATCTGGGTACTAGTGTTCTGACCAGTCCTTTTATATTTATATTTTTTAATAATTTAAAAGTTGAGATTTTCCTTCTTGTGTTTTTCGCGACTTCACAAGCGGGAATATATCTATGTGTTTGAGATCTGAGCAAAAACCAGACTGTCTTCCTGTTTTGAGTGTATTTTTGATATTTACCGGAATTTTTTTGTCCGCGTATATTTAGTGGCCAAATAATTTCCTTTTTTTTAATGCAATGTACTCCTGCTAAAAAAATTGCAATAACGATAAATAAATGAAATAAATATGGACGCAGGATCAGGTGAGGTGCTAAAAATAACCAACACGGCGATTTCTGATCACTTGATTGGCGCGCTGACCCGTCAGTCGCCCGAGTCCGCCAACCGTGCCTGAATGACGAAAGTCAACATCCGTCAACACGCGTAATAAAGTGAAGAGGAACACCAGTGACAGTTTCGGCACGTATCAGGAATCAGACTGTGTGAAAAAAGGAATACTTTCACATTGAATCTACGTAGTTGGAAAAGTCGAAGCTGTTCTAACCTCCAACAAACAGAATGCGCGGTTTATTGGCGATGATCGTGGTATTGTTTATAACTATAAATTTTGACGCAGCAAATTCTTGGCTAAGAAGGAGAAGACGAAGATGGGTACCGCCACCGCCAGTTGATTGTGTTGTTAGCGGTAAGTTATTACAGTACTTTGTCCTAAGAATGTGTCGTTGTGAGCCAACGTTGTCATGTGGCACGGGATTTTTTTTCGGGGGCGGCACAAAGGCGTGGATGAAGGCTAGGATTACTTCGGTTATCAGTGAAACTACTTGAATGGTGAAAGTTACGTACAGTAAAGGCAACAGCAACTGATGTTTTCTCTTAGGTTGCTTGAAGCGAGAGCTGAGCTTATAAATCGCCTGAAATTGCCATAATAAGCGAGAAGTTGGTTATAAATACCGCAGCCATGAATCAGCATGATATTTTATCACTCGATAGTTTGTAAAATGATTCACCAGTTCGGCCATTCAGTTGGTTCTGTCCTTGTACTGCACAGTATAAGTGTATGATCACTTCTCTTTTTGACAATAGGGTTTTGACAATTATTGACAATTATTGACTTCATTTTTATACTGCAATATCCTGCAGAGATCACTCGGTAATCCTTCGTCATTAATCTCGCCTTGGTGCGCGGTAAATACTCATGCAGTGTATAATCTGACTTGACAATTGTGCCGTTTCTTTGTTGACTAATTCAGTCGTGGAAAGAACGAGAACATATTTTTTTTCTAGGCTTATAAACGATACTATCGAACCCTATAGTTTGTCTGAATTAGTATTCATGTCCCACTGGATACATACAGTACTGAGTGTAAGACATCATAAATAGAATAGCTCACTATGGAAACCACCGGGTCATCGCACATTTAATTACATGAAGTCGAAAATACTTATTGCCTTAATTACCTTTTTTTCCAATTTGTTATTTACAAAGGAAGGGAATGAGTCAGAACATGCAGCAACTGTTACTGTATATGCCAGATAATAATTGAACTCAACATCTTCAAATATTCAAATTGCATGTGGAGGTTGCATGCATGGGGGTGGGGGTACAATATTGTCAAAATTTGTTGAATTGCTTGTTGAGCAGTGGCCACAGTGTTATGTTACTGAATACTGGTTAGCAGATGGGAGACTGAGGACAAGCAACAAAGGTTGGGGTGGGGGAGGGCCAAGGAGAGGGTGTCAGGGAAAAAGACTGCATTTTCATTCCAAATCCCTTATTGAGCTGAACTATTGCCAGTAGGCATAAATCCAATATAATCAGGATAGAGTTGTGGTATTGAGAAAAAGAAGAAAAAATATCATGAAACTGCGGAAAAAAGCAAAAATGAAGTTGTATTAGAGCCCAGGATTTTACCACAAATTGCAATGTTTTCACTTCCTTATTTTCTTACAATATTTAATCACCCATGCAATAAAAATTTACTAAAGGAAGGTCAGAAGAGCAAATAGCTGTCATAATCATGGCACCAATAATCAAGCATAAATTATCCGGGTTATTGTTTCTATATTTTTTGATTGAGGTGCTGAGAATTACAACACTGTATATTATGATATTATTAAAATGTGGGGCTAGTTCTTTACAAGACCTGAAGAGATGGAAGTCATAATCATTCTATAATATTATTTTTGATATTGGTTATATGCTATGCATGGAAATGAATTTACTTTAATTTATGTAGGTATTGAGGAAGTTATTATTTTTATAGATCAGAGCCTGTTCCCAAGAGGCCTGTAATGTGAAACTCACATGCTTTGACATATTGTATACCAGGTGATACACTGTGATATCTGTCTACAATGGTTATAATTCCACCACTCGACAATAATGTCCCAAATACCTGTACTAGAGAATCAGCCAAATCCAAAATCACTCAACTGTAGTGCGAATGTAAATCATTCAAGCAGGAAGTAGGAACGATATATTTTTAGAACATTAACATTTTTAGAACGTATTTTAGAACATAGAATATTGAGTTTCAGTTTCTGGAATTTGAATGATAATGAGACTGCATTTCATCTACAGACATTTTCAAAACCACACATTATCATTTGCAATATTTTGACTAAAGACCGTGCAAGAGAAAATACATGCAGCATACATGAGAGCCTGTGAACATGTACTGTATTCAACACCTATTGTCAACACTAATGCTGTCAAAGAGCAGCTGAAAACCTTTTCATTTTGGCAGTGTTGTATCCAGAATTTCAAAACTCTTTCAAAATTTAGGGGTCCAAGTAGGATTTTGTGGGGTCCAACTAATTAATATTCATTTTTAATATTAATATTCGTGGCGCGTCATTATTCACATTGCTTACTTTTGTACCAAACAAATAACAAGCCGATAGGACATTTTTTATGTTCCTGCCACATTTTGTTCTCTTTCGAGGAGGTTTTTGGCTAAAAGTATTTTACTGACGTCCGCATTACGCATGCAAATCTGAACTCAATTCTTTGTGTTATCAAATTTCACCATGCTAAAAAATTGACAGCTTGATTTTCAGTTGATGTGCAAGACTACAGGTAAATGTTTTAAGATTTGTATGCGGACAGATTTCCACCGTTTGACACATTAAAAGCGGTGTCGTCGTGATCGATAAAAGAGGGACCTTACGATCCGACAACGCCAACGCCAACGGCGACGTCACAACATCTTTGTCAGTACTGCGCATGCTCATGCCCTGGAGTTGACGTTGTGCCTTCGCGTGCCGAACGTGAAAACAGTCATTTCGACGTTGTCAGAGAACGTGGCCAAATTTCGCTTCAAAATGTCAAAGGAAACAAGGTAAGTCATACATATTAGCATCCGTTTAGCTGTTGTGTGGTTTTGGCTCTTAAAACAATGAAAATTCGAATTTGTTGTTGTCGATACTGTGCTGCTCAAATTTTCGACTCAACTACACTTCTGGAGCCAATGAGCAAGAGTACATCTTTGAAGTTCTTGCTACTGAATTAGAAAGAAAATCTGATTTCATATTTTACTCACTGATTTGATGTTGCTTAGTTGAAAGGAGCAGTAAACCATTTGCGCTACGTACAGAAACCGCCCAATGTTTATTTGTCCCTTTCGTAACAAGCGTAGAACAAACCGACAAATTATCTAAATCATTGTTTAATTCTTTCTTTATAAATGCAATTACTTCGTGGGAAAAATAGACTGCACGGCTGCCTTGTTTTGATCGGCGAACTTCTGGTATACTTGAACTCACGCGCTTTGATAATCTGAGCGAGTGTCTTCTACGTGGCATTTTTCTCAAAGCTCTCATTCTTTCGGCGCATTCCCACTTTTGAGGCTGGAAATCTTTGACCTGAAAATTACTTTTCTACCTTTGAAGACTGTGCTAGGACTAAAGTGTTTTGGTGTGAACTCCAATTATATATAAAATAAATGAGTGCGAGTTTGTCTTGTGTGACATGATTTTTATAACTCCACCAGTTATGTTTTTTTATGTGTACTCAAATAAACCTACCCTCTAATCTCTTTTTAGTCAACCCATGAAATGGTCTGAAGCTCATGATATATATTTCCTAAGAGAACTTCTCCTGATGCAGCCTTGGCAGTATAAAAAAGGGACTACAGAGAGGGGAGAGATATGGGATAATGTAGCAACCTCCCTGGGAAAATCAAATGGCCCTTCATTCCGTGTGACACAACGGTCTGTGCGAGACAGATATCTCTTACTGGAGAAACGTTACAAGAAGAAAGTGAATGAAGAGAATAAAGCTTCTGGAATATCCCCAGAGGACACTGAAGTTGATCAGGCAATGCAGGAAATTGTTTCACTGTTTGCAGAAGCAGACAAAGCTGATAATGTGAAGAAACAAAAAATAAAAGAGAAGGCATTGCAGACAGCAGAGATGCGAAAAGTGTCTTTGGAGACATTCAAAGAAAGCATGAAGAGAAACCAAGATCAAACACCAACTCCGAAAAAAAAAGGGCGAGTGGATCTGACACAATGTCTTTACTGAGAGAGAAAGTGCAAATGGAGGCCAAACAAAGGATGGGAGAGATGGAGCTGAGAAGGAAAGAGATGGAAATGCAAAAGGAAACTAGAGAAGCAGATTTAAAATTAAGGAAAAGGGAGCAAGAAGACAGGGCACAGACACAGCAGCAATTCCAGGCTATGACCATGGCAATGATACAGCAGCAACATCAACAACCCCAGGCTATCCTTAGCGTATTGCAAAAGCTTGCACAGAAGTAGAAAAGGCGAAGGCTAATACTTTGGACTATCAAGTTATTGTTGTCGTTTTATGAAACATTATGTTGTAACAAAAAAATGTTTATAATGTTGACAAATTTATAAATGACAAGTTGTACATCAGACAAGCACATGCATAATGCGAAAGCATTATTTACATTTTCTACATTTCAATATTATTGACTGACAGGAAGGCATCATTTACATTTTTCATAGTTTAACAAGAAGGCATTTACATATTTCATAGTCTGTTGTGTTGTATAAGGCATTGCTGTAAGTGAAAGGGAACATTCTTTCAGAGGTTCAAACAGCTGTTTTGTAAGACCACAGATGTGCTGAAATAAATACTTTGGTTTAAATAAATCACACATGGTCTTGCTGAAAGTATTCCTGGACTGAAGGGGGAGGCATTCCAAAGTATGCTGATGTTGTGGAACCATAAAAACAAGTGCGTGCATTATGCAAGAGAGCACATGCAATATACATTTTCCCCACAGCACTCAAGCATATCTTCAAGTTCTTCTTAAAATCTAGGAACTTGAAATAATTAGTGATGTCCCCAAAAATCCATTCCACACTCACTCTGACCTCACTCATAGATTTGTTCCATGCCTTTTCAACGTCAGTCAGCCTAGCCCCTCGAAAAGGACATTGAAGCTGTGGGCGAAGAGGATACGCTGGATCCCCGTAAATACACAAGATGTCCCCATTTTGGGTTGAAGGATAGTTGCCGCATTTGGTTTAAAACTTGGGACTGGGCTAGCATTGCACTGTCATGTCTTTTTCCTTCCACTGGTCCGTACAAATTGGCCACCAGACCATTTGGTGCAGCAGTGGACTGAAATTTGGTCGCACGAACTTTCTTGTGCCCATTATATAAGACCCGCTGGTTTTCCCAGGGCGAGAGATGGGCCTAACAGTCCCATCTATAAAACCCCAGCAGTTTTCGAGGGCTACTTTGTTGTGAACAACATCTGCAAACTCTTGCAAATGAGCACGGCTGAGCCATGTTTGATCCAGGTCTGACAGAAGATGTCTCCAGGCATCGTAAATTAAGTTCATGACTTGATTCGATATCATACTCAGCTGTGGTTCGGGTCGTGCAAATCGGGAAACCATGTCAACATAACGACAGGGGTAAGCAAACCGTTTTAATAGAATGCAAAATGCTTCGACGATGTCCACATTTAATCCGTTGTAGCATACGATCCGTTCCGGTAAGTTTAAAACTTCAGTCAAAATGTAAATGTCATTCTTGTAAAACCTGAACTCCGTCTTGCATTCGTCGTCCATCATGGCATCTAAATCAAAATTTTCGTAGCTGGCGTACGGAATATCTGGGTTTTTTGGCTTGTTTGCGTCGTAGAGAAGGACGAACGGTTCTAAATCAATTAAATCAAAAGTATAAGCCAAAAGAATGGTATCTCTAACCTTGGGCATTATCGTTTCTCGAGCCGAAATAAGTAGAAGTTGGCGTTGCAAAATTGCACTTCGTAAGGTCAAATGTTGGCGGGAACGCCAACGCGAGATCGAGATCTCAACCCAGTCCTCTCACGTTGCCGTTGGAGTCGCCGTTGTCGGATCGTAAGGTCCGTAAGGTGTGCACGTCGCGTGCGTCCAAGCGGACGCACTTGCTGGAATTTTTTGCGTCCAAATTGAGATTTGTGCGTCCCAAGACGCAATGACGCGCTCTGGATACAACACTGTTTTGGTGTTCTTTTTGTTTAGGGTGGCGATTGTTATCAGAAAAGTAGTAATTTTGCAGCCTAGAAAAGCTTTGTTAAAACTAAGAATTTCCACATTCCAGCAATTCACCAGCAAACTAACTCCTTTTTAAACTAGCAAATTGTTTTATCTGAACAATAGACAATCGAGACCTAACTCATCGATACTAATGCGTTTGAACGCGCTTTTTTTAACGCATACGGTTTACGCAAATGTGTGCTTGTGTTCGTTGCAAACGCGTTATAAACGAATCATCAGGTGATCGGCTGCCAAATATTGTGTTTCTTTTTATTTATTCCATCAGCGTGGAGGCCATGGAGTCAGTGCTCACAACAATGTGCGGTTGGAACAAGGGATCGTACTCGAACAATTACCACCCCACCCAGATGGGGCGGGAGCAGCTGTCCAAGCCTAACACAGGTCGGTAGCTGTGGACAGCATAATGGAGGCTGCCAGCAAAGCTGCACAAATGGACGGTGTTCATGTAGTCGTGGCTACAGCCTTTCAGGTACAGATTTATGTTGAATGTTTAGTATAAACTGGTGTATGTGTTAGAGCCCCAGTTCTGAAAACCCTTACCCTATTTCAGACCAAAAAACACGATTTCAGACCTTTATGCTCAAACTTTCCCCCTATGATCTGTATAACAAAAGCGTTTTCCCTACTTCAAAGTTGTATTGGCCAAAAGTTTGAACCGAACTATCAAAATAAACAAATCTAAAATAAGATCATTTTATACTATCAAAATAGGCACACATGTCGTCGCAGTTCACACGTATGAAATAACAACTCAACTACAAAGGCCACACAAGAAGAAATAAGAGGCATTCCTTGTCTTGTACATGCTTCGTCCACGTACAATATTAAATAGATTTTGCTTTGCGCTTATGCTTGTGCTTGCGTTGTTGTTTCTCACTTAATTCCTTTTGTGTTTGCGTCGTACATATACACCAGCCTTATTCTACTCATCCAGTTTTATGTTAAAGGGCAAAGGAGTTAATTTTTGCATGAGAAGAGACTCGCATTTCCGGCAAAGGCCATAATTGTCATATAGCTTGTTACACTTGGACGTGTGCTGTCGAGTGTCTTCGTAACTATTATGTTATGTTTTGTATTAAGTGTAGCATATTTTTTTAGGTCCCGCACAATGTTTGTGGGTCACTATTAGTTGGATTGATTGCTTTTCCCTTGTCTGATTCCAATTTTCAGGAAGGAGTTGTGTAGATGTTGATGAGTGCAGAACAAGCAATGGCCACTGCGATCAGATCTGCACCAATTCAATTGGTTCATACAGCTGCAGCTGCCGTAGCGGTTACAAGCCCAGTACATCGGACAGACGAAACTGTATCCCTCTTGATTGTGACAGTCCTTCTTTCAATGACTGTCCACAAAACTCTTACACTGACAAATTTTCCACTGTTTGTAGTAAGGTGTCGTCCTCTTGTCTAAGTGGCACGACTTTTCTCAGCACCTGCTTTCTCTCCTGCGCAAATGATTATCAACTTGCTAAGATAACACAGCAGCCTGGCCAGCCCTTTGGCCAAGATTTCGCTTCGGTGGATTTCAGCTCTGTGCATTCATCCATCACCTGTGGTCTCTCCTCGGGCTCAGCGAATCAAGTGAATTGGAACGTGGCCGGTGATATCCCAAACTATTATTGCCGCAGAAAAAATGACCCACCCACTGACATCCAACTCAACGGCAATACTCTCGTAGAGCATGCGCAGGTTGGAAGTGTCATCGGGGCATTGACCACCCAAGACCCTCAACAGGGCCAGACGTTTACATACACTGTGCAAAAACCTGGTGTTTTGTTTGGGTGCGTGGGCAATCAACTAGTGAATCGCTGGCACGATCCAAAACTGAACGGCCCCGTAGCAGTGAGCAATGGTGGAATCGATGTAACCGTAAGAACGACTGATAATGGAAGTCCACCGTACTGGTTTGAGAGGGTTTTCCGGGTAAATATCCAAGACGTTAACGATCCTCCTCACAGCCTGGCGATTTCTAACTCTGTCGTCTATGAGAATGCGACTGTCGGGTCTGTCGTCGGCAGCTTGTCAGCCATCGATGGGGATGAACCATCCGATGCGACACCACACTCTGACAATTTCAAATGGGAGTTAGTGGACTCTGATGGCGGTCGCTTCAGTATCACTGGGTGGAAAATCTCCATTGCCAAGACATTAAATCACGAATCTCAAAGCTATCACCGCATTGTGGTTAAATGCTCGGACATGGGTCATCCAGTCCGAAGTACAGAAGAACATTTTCTGATCGATGTCAAGAATGTCAAAGAGGCTCCTATGGGTTTGAAGTTGACTAACTCTGACGTCCATGAGAATGACAACGTCGGAGCAGTCATTGGACAACTTGTTGCCTCTGACGAAGATGGTGACGTTCTTTCGTTTGATATTAGCCTGTCAGATCCAAGCACTCTGGATGCTTTCACAATTGGAGCTGTGTCTTGCCAGGGATCTGGTAAGCAACACTCCTGCCAAGTGGATTTAACAGTGAAATCGTCATTGGATTATGAAACCAAGAATCTCTACCATCTTGCTGTGCGTGCAAACGATTCCAATGGCCGTGTGTTTTCGAGTTTTCGACTGAATGTTCTCAATGATAATGAAAAGCCAACAGCGTTGAATTTTACTGGATCTCGTAGCGTGCCTGAAAATGCAGCGAGTGGGACTGTTGTCGGTGATTATATGGTATGTGCACACTGTGAAGTTCTACTATCCTTCTACCATACTACCTTAGATATATGTGCATGCGTATCTGCATGATGTCGTTGCATACTGTATGTGTGAAGTGTCTGTCCGTCTGACGTTTATTTTACAACAGTACGCTTGCCTGTATATACTCATGATAGTCTTCTTTGCCTTCTCTGTTTGTGTGCTTCTGAGTCAAATTGTGACTACAAACATCTCAAAGGCAGATGCAGAAAACGCGTTTCATTTCTTTATTCAAGAATTCCGTGCGTTATTTCTTGTTGTCTTGATTTCCACTCAGGGTGCGGACGTTCAAACGAAGTTCTTTCTTTCATTTTTATCGCAACAAAGTGCGAAGTTTTGTTCAAAAACAGGAAACGCTTGTTCAACTTCAAAATATACTCTATACAGAAAGTTGTTTTGTTGATCGAATACTTCTCATTTCAGGCTAAAATATTACAGCAAAGTTTAAAACTAAACTAATATTGGCTTAAGCGTGCTTTGAATAACTTGGCTCAGACTCCTAAGGGGCCTCCAGGCCCCTCAGGTCTTAGTCGCCTGTGGTCTTTCTTACAGTTAGCTTGACTCTTAAGAGCGAATTTTCCTAAACACCGGGTGAAATGAGAAAAATGTGGCACATCAGTCAAAAATCGGGGTTCTTCATATTTTGTCCAGAGATAGCCTATGGTGTGCCAGTTACTCTCGTATATTTATTTTGTTCAAACATTTTTGGAATTTCAAGAAAAAAGTTAAAACCGCTACGCCCCAAAATGACTAAAATGAAAGAAATTAATAGGACCACAAAAGCCTTTGCACGCGACCGCGCAACGAAATTCTGTTCTAAAATGTCTTCATCTATTGATTAAGAAGACATCCACGAGCAATTTGAGCCTATAAATAGAATTATAGGTCAAATATTGAATATCTGGTGTCGGGGCAAAGACAGCCCAAATTTCAATGCTCGCAAATCTCAGTTCAGAGCACTTTTTCAAAAAATCATTTCTGTCCGGTATTACTCAGATTTGCACAAAAATTCGGTTGTTATATCTAGAAGTGTTGTTTTTATCAAGAATATAAAAATTAGTTTGGTACTTTTCATTACTCGAAAGAACTAACGCGGCTAATTTTTGCCAAAATCACAACGTCGACTTGTAAACAACGTGCAACGATCAATTCACACTTTCGAATAAACTCGAACAAAAACTTCGCCCTCTGCCTCAAACTTGGCACAAAACTCTGTAGGAGACCTTATAATAAGTTTAACTTTCAATACCACCGGTCAACGATTGATTTATGTTTTTTTTTTTTCCTATCAAAATGCCTCTTCAACTAAGTGGTCGACAAGCGCTAACTGATCGCTTCACTTTCTTTGCCAATTTACGCCTCATTTCGCTTTATTATGCTACAATATAGCACAAATATGTTTCCAAGGATGTCCCTGTCGCTTTAAGAGTTCTTTCGTGTAAAAAATGAAAGATTCATGCAGTCAAAACATACGCGCCGACGTCGCCATGGTTCGTTATTGGTGTCACGCAATCTTAAAACTCAGCGAGATATGTTTATTATATTTAGTTATACTGATATCCCTTGTTTGACCCAAAAATATATTAACCTTGTTTTGGCATTATCGCTAACGGGAATGAAAATGCGACATAAAACTTTATTATTTGGGTATCAAAGTGGCCAAATAATGAAAACAACAGGAACCATGCATAAACTAGAATGGTTATGGCCTGAGTAATCAAAACAGCACGAAGGCAAAAGTAACTCTTCTGACTTGACATTGTGTCATAAACTGGCTGGGGGAGAAAAGTGCCCTTCCATTAAATCAAAAATCAAAAATCAAAAATTCCAAAAGCGGCAACTTTTAAGTTAAAAGCTCTGTATATATGAAAAAAGGTTGGCCCGGGGACCCTAGCCTGGGTGCGCCAACTATTTACACATTTTTTTTATTATAAATCGAAGCGAGCGTGTACAAAGTGATATAAAGTTACAGTAGTCTACTTGAAATAGTTTTAGTATGAACCGTAAGCACACCCATGCACTGCAGATAATCTTAAAGTTATATTTTCCGTTGTTCTTTCTTTTTTAATTGTACCAAAGAGAAGATATGAAGCCAGATTTGGAAACGAATTTCCTATCAGAGCAGATAACAAATTATAAAAAAAGACTTGACGCACGTACCCGAACCAGCCGCAACAAATATACCAGTGTGGCGAAGGATTGCCCTAGAGAGCGCTTTGTTGATCCCGCGATCAGCCTTGCGCAATTTCCCCTTCTCACCATGTCTGCATAGACCCGCTGGAACTCGGTAACGCTGCAATCTTTTGCGCCAACCACTAGAGGTGTGAAGCGCAAATCGTCAATTTTGATATATCAGACGGCGGAGTAAATATCGACGCCCGTGCTAATATCAATTCAACTTCGGTCTCAACATCGCTTATCCCATCGCCTTTTTGTGCCCCGAAATATCCTTATTACAGGAACAAAGAACTTATCTCCATTACAGACTCGCCTCCGCTTCTCAATTTGCCAAATCTGTTTTGAAAACCTAAAACCTTTATGTCACCGTTGCTATCTTTTCCTAACACCTAACGGCAGCTGCTTCTACAACCAATATAGGTATTCATTTTGATGTGTTGGGAAAAAGTAAAACGGAAGTTGCCCCGCCCGACCCGCCTTTACGAGTCCTTTCATTTTCTTTTTTTCCCCTCGGCACTGAGTAACAAGGCAAGACGGCCACTGAATACAAAGAAAAATACGGTAAATAAACTAAAATGTGAATCTTTGTTAGTGATGTAAATTTGAGAAGAGGTCTTATTAATGCCGAGAAAAAAAAAGCAAACAAAAACAAACAAAACAAAACAAAACAAAACACAACAACAACAACATGAGGGTGTCTGAATGGGTGATTAAATGCAATATTTGTATAAGTCATGCGCTTCACGAACAGATAAAACTCTCGAGAGACAGTCACATAAATAAAGATTTAGTGCCAGTTAGGCCAGTAATAAAATGTACACATCACTTCCTTGTCAATTTCTCATTAGATCTGTGTGCAGTTCATAAGCCGGATCCGGTAAAATAACTCGTTTTGGTAAATAAGGTTAGCTCAGTTTAAAATCCAGGAGCCACTAAAAGCTACTGATCTGATCTTATGTTTTATTTGTGTAGAAAAAAAAAAAAAAAAAAAAAAATCTTGGCCAGATATGTATTCATGTATCATTTCAAGTACAAATTCTACTGTTGTTGTTGTTTTCATTATTTGGCCACTTTGATACCCAAATAATAAAGTTTCATGTCGCATTTTCATTCCCGGCAGCAATAATGACAAAACAAAGTTAATATATTTTTGGATCAAACAAGGGATATCAATGTAACTATAAAATATAATAAACACATCTCGCTAAGTTTTAAGATTGCGTGACACCAATAACGAACGCACGGCGACGTCGGCGCGTATGTTTTGACTGCATGAATCTTTCATTTTTTACAAGAAAGAACTCTTAAAGCGACAGGGACATCCTTGGAAACATATTTGTGCTATATTGTAGCATAATAAAGCAAAGTGAGGCGTAAATTGGCAAAGAAAGTGAAGCGATCAGTTAGCGCTTGTCGACCACTTAGTTGAAGAGGCATTTTGATAGGAAAAAAAACACATAAATCAATCGTTAACCGGTGGTATCGAAAGTTAAACTTATTATAAGGTCTCCTACAGAGTTTTGTGCCAAGTTTGAGGTAGTAGGCGAAGATTTATTAAAGTTTATTCGAAAGTGTGAATTGATCGTTGCACGTTGTTTACAAGTCGACGTTGTGATTTTGGCAAAATTAGCCGCGTTAGTTCTTTCAAGCAATAAAAAGTACCAAATTAATTTTTATATTCTTGATAAAAACAACACTTCTAGATATAACAACCAAATTTTTGTGCAAATCTGAGTAATACCGGACATAGAAATGATTTTTTGAAAAAGTGCTCTGAACTGAGATTTGCGAGCATTGAAATTTGGGCTGTCTTTGCCCCGACACCAGATATTCAATATTTGACCTATAATTCTATTTATAGGCTCAAATTGCTCGTGGATGTCTTCTTAATCAATAGATGAAGACATTTATGTGTAGAATTTCGTTGCGCGGTCGCGTGCAAAGGTTTTTGTGGTCCTCCAAATCCTTTCATTTTAGCCATTTCGAGGGGTATGGCGATTTTTCAAAAATTTCACGAAATGAAAAAGTTTCCAGACAAACTAAATATACCAGAGTAATTGGCAAACCATAGGTTATCTATTGACATAATAAAAAGAACCCCGAATTTTGACTGATGTGCCACTCCTCACCCGGTCAGAAAAAAAAGTCGCTCTTAACATAATTTACAGATTGCTGACCCAGACAATGCAGCAGGCCATTTCCAGACGCACAATTGTACGATCAATCAGTATGGAGACGGGAGCTATTTCGCTTTCACGTCCGGAACGGTGCTCACAGTTGCTGTAGGGAAGAGCATTAATTACGAAGAGAAGAAGGAACTGTCAATCAAAGTGACATGTACTGACAGTGGGACCCCTCCACAGTCGATCACTGGAGTTTTCAAAGTTACTGTGACAGGTATTGTTCGTTTAATTAGAATAGTTTTCGGGTGACTGTCGAAAGCAACCGTGTGATTGCTCTATTTTTGGCCATTCACGAGCATTCTTGGCCAATCAGGAGCAAAAGCAAAACATGTGAACTCGCGATATTCTGACGCAAATATGAAAATAGCGATGGCGTTTCCTCGCACGGCTGATTGGAATGGTTTCTTCAAAATAGAACCATTACTTTAAATTCTGATTGGCTGAAAGTGGTTCTTACTACTGCGTACCCAGTTTAGAATTTTAAAAATGTATCAATTATAATGTAAATAGTAGCTAATACTGTATCTGGCAAAAGCCAAGGGGCGATGATTTTCCCGCACTGCCAATTGTGTGGGGGAACTCTTCTGCTAGTTTCTGGTTGGCACTATTCTCTGACCACCTTTGTGATTGCCACCGCTGTTATTATTATTGTTGTTTGTTGTTGTTGTTGTTGTTGTTGTTGTTGTTGTTTTGTTTTGCGAACTGAAATGATTGGTTGATTTACAGACGTAAACGAACCACCAACAAACATCAAACTCTCCAATACCAAGGTCTCCGAAAACTCTCCCGTGAGGACCCCTGTGGGGAGACTTTCTTTTCACGACCCAGAGCAAGGTCAGCAGAATTACTCTTTCAGCATCGTTGGGCCCTCTGGCGTTCCTTTTACCCTGGAAGGGAACCAGACTCTGATGGTTGTCGGTAAGCTGGACCATGAGGCTACTCCTGTTGTCGACGTTACTGTCCGGGTGACGGACAGTGGTGGATTATTCACGGAAGCGACGTTTAAGATTCAAGTAGAAGGTGAGAAATTTCCGTTAGTTCGCTTCTGTAAGACAAAAAAGGGGTAAGAAATAAAGAAAAAGAAATGACCAAGAAACTTTATTGTTGAGTTGGTTTTCAAGAAAGTCGTAGAATAAATAATATATGTTACAAGCTAGAAACTATATTTACTATAAACAAGATTCTTAAAACTAGATGCTTTATTTACATCTCTAATATGATGTGAAAAAGTGTTACCAATGTATGACAAACTACGCTTAAGATAATTCATGTGGTGTTGGGTAATCTTTAAAGTTATTAAATTCAGAAAGGCTTGTTGCACCTGCAGATGACTGTGGACAGGTGCACTTTTTGTGATTATGTGATGTAATTATGTGATGTTTGCATCAAGAACTCTTCGAGATTACCATCAGCATGTAAATGCTATCTTCTCAACACACCACTCAAATCAGCCTTTTCTTTTCCATCAAAATGTTTGGGACTATTTGAGATTTTTAGGAAGAGTTTTTTGAGAATTTATGATTTGAAAAGTTAAACACCCGTGTTCTGCTTCTCAGATGCCAATGATCCACCAACGGACATCACATTGACCAGTCAGGACATGGATGAAGAAAGCAATGAAGGCGTGCTGGTCAGCTCCATTGTGCTTGTTGACGAGGATGGCGACCAGCCCTCCTGTACCCTGATAGACAGTGCCGGGGGAAGAGTGAAGGTCCTGGGTACGAATCTCCTCGCTGGACCAACTAAGACAAACTTTGAGAGTATGGGCGCGGAAAAAAAGTTTCAAATCAAGCTGAGATGTTCAGACCAGCATGGAAAGGACGTTGTCAAGTCATTTGATATCAGAGTTCGCGGTAAGTTAGTATATATCCTGGAGCTCATGTTTTTCTCCTGAAAGACGTAGCTTGAAAATTTTAAAACATTTGCGCGCGTGCAAGTGAGGTGTGCTAAAATGCATTCTCGTACCCAGAGCTTGTGATAGGTTGTGCCAAGCCTATATGCAGTTTTAACGAGCGACGCAAGTACAAGTGCAAGAATAAACGCAAGCACGAATAGAGGATATTCGCTCATGGTGCCGCCATCTTGGATTCAAAGCGAGGCTAACCTGGCACGAAATTCGCCAGACATGAAGCAAGAGAGTTTCTTGTCGCTCTAAAGCACTAAGGCGTCTAAAGAGGAGATGCACATCTTTAATTTTGGGACTAGTTACATGCACAAATTCCCAAGGTAACCTTCTCAATTATGTCAGGACAGCCTCGTTTTGAAGCTCGTGCCAGTTACCGTGCAAAGAGCCCATTACATGGCCGCGCGGAGATACGAATTTTATGTGCTGAGTTGCAAAAACCGCTCTCTCACTGTATATTTCTTTGGTGTTCAGATATAAATGAGCGCCCAACAAATATCGAGCTGAGCCGTAAAGTAGTGCTCGAAAATACACCAGACGCAGTGGTTGGCGTGGTCTCTATCAGTGACCCAGACGTCGGTCAAAAGCACAACTGCACCGTGTGTGAGAGAGAGGCGCGAGCCTCTGTCTGTCAACCCAGCCAGCTGTTTACTGTGGACAGTAACCTCCAGCTCAAGACTGTGAACAGCCTGGATTTTGAGGTGACCCACAGTCACTCTATTTTGCTCAAGTGCAGCGATGTCGTCACTGGTTCTCAGACCAGTCTGTTCAAGGAGGAAGATGTCGTCATAACAGTCATAGGTCAGCGGAGGCTTGTCCTCTCTTGTGTTTGTCTATTTGTTTGTTTTGCTACTTTGGACTGTGTTCAGTACTACTTCTTGTTCATGCAGACAAGATATTAATTGTTCCATTCTTTCTTTACAGACGTCAACGAAAAGCCGTCAGGAGTTTGTGACCAGCCATTTGTGATGGACACGAATACTTCCATCGGGTCAGTTGTAGGGGTTATGGTCGGTCAAGATCCAGACAACGCGGGCACTGTAAACAACAACTCTTCGGATAAGCCTGTTTTCATCGGAGGCAAACAACAGCTCACGTATTTCTTGGAATCTGGGAATTCTTCGCTTTTTCTGATCAGGCATGACAAACTGGTCAAATCCAAGGTAGATATGTTTACTACAGATGTATTGTCGTTAATCGTCCCTATCTACGGTAAAGTCCCGGTACAAGCCCATTGTTCTGGTAAGCAAAAAAATCCCTTCTGGGTAAAAGCCACCCTCCCGCCCCTTGCACTTTCCCCATTCTCATCACACCACACTAAAGGGGCTTTCTTTAACCACAGTCCTTAATCTAGCGATCTTTATTGCACAATGACTTTCGAAGAAACTGTACACTTTTCGTCGCAGCAAATGGACAAGCCTCAGAATTTCACGATTAACATCACAGTGACGGATGATGGCGTCATTTTCTCACCAAATGGTTTCCAGCTCAAGCGTGTACCACCGTTATCGGTGGTATTTCAATGTGAAGTTATTGTTTCAGGTAATTCCTCTTCCCTACTGATTCAGGTAGTTCGATTTCTTTTCTTGATGTTCATCTCGTTTTGTCGTGTTAAGGCCCTATCAAACGGTGAATGATAGCTGATGATAGCTGCGATCCCGAAACTGTCACCTACTATTCATTGACTATCGCAGAGAGAGAGCGACCAAACGCTCACGAGAGAGCGCATTATAGTCGACCGGAAATAACGCAATCTCTCGCGCGAGCTCCAGCTCGTGTGAAAACGTCAACAACGCCTCAGCGAAAACATGACAAAAATGGCTGTTTATATGAACAGAAGAGCCGCTATCTGTTTTGTTTCGTTTAATTTTACTCTCTTCATCACTCGATACGGCCTTGTCTTCGTTGCTTTTAATTGCTTGCCATTTTTGAATGCTGCAAAAGCTTGAGCCTGTTCATTCAGGGGGAAAACAGCTGACCGAAAAACCATCATGGGCTATCATGCGCATGATCAAACGGAGAAAACTATCATCGACTATCATAGAAACTTTGAACATGTTCAAATCGAATGATAGTTGATGATAGTCCATGATAGTGCATGACAGTTCATGATAATTTGTGTTCAAACGCTCGTGATAGTTTGAACTATCATCGACTATCATCACCGTTTGATCGGGCCTTTAGGAACCAAATCCAGCGTTGGATGTTTATGAAGTGTCGTGCGTGTCGTGATGTGACGTGACGTGATATTGGTTAAGCGCTTTCTGGTGTGGCATGACATGTAGTGTGATGTTGATGTGGCGTGACGTGCGTGTCGTGATGTGACGTGACCTGATGTAGCGTTGTATGATGTGACATTGCATGTAATGTGATAAGTTTGCGCTGAGGGTTAGATGAAAGTGTAATGAAAAGGGGGCATCTGAAGGAGTTTTCAAATTGCACACCCTGCTATGTTGCAGAAAACCCAAACCACAAGGAGATCCTTTTGAACCCAAGTCGTGTGTCCGTCTTCGCCACTGATGGGACACAAGTGGGTGTCCTGGACACTGTCCCGTCAGAGCCAGAAGAAACGTTCACTTATGTCTTACTGGACGAGAAACAGCTTCCGTTTACCATCAAAGGCAACAAACTTATGTTAGAGAAAAAGAAGATCAGCGATTTTGGAGTAAGCAGCAGTGTGGTGTCCTATATACCTCTGTCAATTAAAAGTATTGGCAGCAAATCAAAGCCCCTGACTAGGTCGTTCTACATAACGATCGATGGTAAGGCTGAGCTCTGGATCGTTATTTTATGTTGACATTTGACATACATTAGGCCATTGTCAACAATAGGTCACGTGACCCAAAATTAACTATGTTAAGAATAATTCGTTTTTTAGTACCATACAATGTAAACGGAAAGAGCATCAAAAGGTACGTAATCTTGCGAGGTCCATAGATCTTCATATTTGTTTAGTGGTATTTTCATTTATGGTACTCAAAAATTAATTATCATTAACGTTAGTTTTGGGTCACGTGACCTATTGATGAAAAAGGCCAAAATTACTGGAATTTGGGGTTTTTATTTATATTATTATTAAGCTGATGATAATCATTGAAAAGTAAGAGTTTGACAGGAGCATTCGTCCCCCTGTTTCTCGTAGAGTTTTTCGAGTTGTATTATGGTGTTACAGTGAAAGACGCCTCCCTGCAGGATTGGCCAAGAAATCTATGATTATAAGTAAACCAACTTGTTACAAGGTTTCTCTCGTTTTATCGCAATCCTTACTTAAATTAGACCCTTCCACAGTTTCGGCAGCCTCTTGAGATCTCTTGAAATTCGCCTTGGACCGAAAAACCATCACTACCACTGTAAAAGAACACCTTAAAGTTAGTGGAATACCAAAACGCGAGGGTTATATCTTGACCAAAAGCTAAGATATAAGTCGTTAAGAAGCGCAATTTTTACGTACGTTTGATATCTGGGGGCAAAGTCGTGCCCCCCCTCCCCCTCCCCCCCTTTCTTGAACCATATCTCTGCTTCTACAACTTTCCAATTTTGCATTAACACTAACTTTGAGATGCTCTTTCCAGTCGTATTCCCGGTTCGAGACGAAAATAAAGAAGCGTGAAAGGTGGTACTGCGCGCTTTACCGACTTCTGACTTTGCTTCTAGTGAAGATACAACTGTAAAGCTTTGGTATTTTACTAATTTGAAGGCACTCTTCAAGAGTATAGTTTTTCTACCCAAGCCGAATAGAAAAAGAGAAAAAAAAACGTGGAAGGGTCTATTGCAATTGAAATGTCGTGGAATTTCGTTTCTAAGTCTTTGCTTGATCGTTTTCGCCAGGGAATGCCAAACCTGTGATGTGTCTCGTTGATGGGAGCGTTACCGAAGTCTCTCCGCCTGGGTCTACAGTTGGCCAGCTCCTCATTGAAGATCCAAGAGTTCAGCCTCAATTTAGCTGTTCACACATCGGCTGCTGCCGCGACCTTGGTAAAGTTTCGCCCAATGCGTTCAGGTATTTCTGCAAAGTCGATAACCCTGAAGGCAACGACGTGACACAACCGAAAAACGTGAGCCAGCTATTCTATCTGGACAGCAGTTTTGTTCTACGAACTAGAGCCCGCTTACAGTCGAGTGATTACAACAACAGCATGCTCCGTGTACACTTCAGCTGCTACGACCTGGAAAGACCGTTGCACTTTATTGGACAAGAGTTTCCTGTCAAAGTTTTAGGTAAGATGTGCAACCGTACACATAGGCCTCCCATGGTGAGAAATTTCCGAAAGCGGCCACTTAAAACCGAATGGTGGCCGCTAACGGGAGGCTCTAATGTAGTTATCACGCTCCCGCCGCGTTCGTTCGTAAAATATTGCTTTTACTGCTGGAAACTAATATTCATATCTTCGCGCCGCTGTGTACCTCTATTCATTATATAGACATCGATATTCTCCAGTTCTAAAAAGTGATCACGCGCCATATCTTTACACGTGAAAGATAAAAATGATATGTTCACTGTGCGCGCGATTTGTGAACAGCCTTTATTTTCTGTCAGAACTTGCTGTTGGTATGTCTTTGTTCTGGATCATCGAGTACTATATAATACACAGAACATTACATGGCCGCTTGGAGATACGAATTTTATCTTCTCGTGTTGATAATTATCTCCGCATGGCCATGTAATGTCTATTTCTCCAATGTAAACGCAGTTTTATCCTGCCCACATTCTTTTGTCAGCCTGTGGCGCTAATAACGTATGTCACGTGACGAGCAACTGCCCAGAATGCCAACATGGTGGAACATGCGACGACAGCGGTAACTCTGGAAAGGGCTACAAATGTCAGTGTACCAAAGGCTTTAATGGGGAGCAGTGCCAGGAGAACATCGATGACTGTGAAGGAGATCCATGCCTGGTAAATAGTCAGTCTTCTATTTTGAGTGGAGGGAAGGGTTACTTATCATCAGGCGAGGGACTCATAGAACCTGCCGACATTATCGGCCGACCAAGCGACCAACCCTCGCAAGCTGGTCAACATTTAAACAGGGGGGTCGAGGAAAACAATTTAAATACATTTTGACCAAACACGGGTGGAAAACGTGCGGGTGATGGAAAAATGTGGTTTGGATTGCTTTCGCGAGCAGCCGCGAAATAATTTATAAACAGCTTTCAATATTATCCGAGATTGGCCGAAAATACAGCGCTTTGAAAGTGTTTCTTTGATCAATACATATTCTACAGCTTCCTTAGACAGAATATCAGATGTTAACCCGACGTTAATCTGTCAAACTGGAAATAAAAATGGACGCCAGTGCCATCGAACAACTGTTAATCTATTCTAGCTACCCCTGCAATTCCGCAGTTAACCTGAAGTAAAGCAACTTAGACATTGTGCATGTCCCATCTCTTCTTCCCTTCTCCTTTACAGAGTAATGTTTGTTTTTCATTTGTTGTTGTTTTTGTTTTGTCTTTGTCTTTGTCCAGAACGGAGGCACGTGTACAGACGGTGTGGCGAGGTTCGAGTGCGCATGTAGTGCAGATTTTTCTGGCAAGGTCTGTGACAGGCAGGAGTCCCTCTGTGATGAGTGCGCCCAGGTCACTACTGACACCCTGTGTGTGAAGTTCTACAAAGCTGCAATCAGGTCAGACAAGAAAATATAACATTTTGTTAAGCTCTTTTCGTTCTTCAAGTGAAGGTGTTCAGCTGGTGTCGAAATTCGCTTTGTAAAAGAAATTGTCACGAAAGACGCAATAATTTGTGAAGTAACGGACGGTCAAACAACGACAATGCACTTTGAGCTTTCAGTTGCGTAGTAATAATAATAATAATAATAATAACTAGCGGGACCCCTGTAAAATACGGTCATCGGATTTTTTTCCTTTTTTTATTTCTTTCTTTCTTTTTCCCTTATTGAAGTTCATTTCGAGCATATCGAGTGTAGTTCACAGTGTCAAAGTACAAATTTCTATGTAGTGCGTGTACCACTCAACCGTAGCACTCGACGAACCGCAGATCGATTGACATGAAAATCTCCCCGTTTTTCGATCATGCGGCAGCATCAGCCCGACATCCAGTCACCTGACAGCACAAATTCTCTTTTCTAAACTCATTTCCGATTTCTAAAAGGACTGTGGTTGGCATACAAGGTCAATATTTATACTTAGTTTCACTCAATGTGGCGGTGTGGCGGCCATTTGGATTTTTTTATAATGAGGAGGCCTGGGAAAGAGCGTTACGGACGGACGGAAGTGAGTTAGCGTATTATTATATAGATAATAATAATAATAATAATAATAATAATAATAATAATAATAATAATAATAATAATAATAGTAATAATAATAATAATAATAATAATAATAATAGTAATAGTAATAATAATAATAATAATAATAATAATAATAATAATAATAATAATAATAATACAAACTTTATTCATGTGTCAGAGTTTATATAGCTGAAGGATAAATTCCTTTTACTAACTGGGGACATCTTTCTAGCGTTATATACTAGTACTAAGATCTTCGAATAGATGTAAGTCTGGAGCCTAATCTAAAATCCAAATCTACTAAAGTAAGACTCCATTTTCGAATTCTTAATCTATAAATAGATCTGAAATCTACTAAATAAGTCTGAAATCTAAGTATGCTAATTAGCATTCCTAGTGTAGACTTTCATTTGACAGTTAAGTAGTTGAACGTTTTATCATTTAAGTCATTTGCCTTTGGCAAATAAATGCTTAAGTAGCCAATCAGAGCGCGTTTATCAAGTGCATTAACGTGGTTTGGTTCGTACTGGTGGCTGTTATCTTGTATTTACGCCTTTTCTCTCTACCTCCTAACTTCACAGGTGTCTTTCGGACAAATACCAGATTCCTATTCTGGTGGAGGAAGAGTCGATGAGTGAACAGCGGATGTACGAATTTGAGCAGGAAATGAACGCTCTTCTTGCTGAAAATCTCCAAACAAGCAACTCAGGTGTGATAATCTTCAATTGTCATTATTATTAACGTTGAAGAGTCGATTAAACCATCGAGCAAACGCAGTAGTTCGCTTTTCGTCTCGGCTCTTAATTGTCTTTGGTCAAGAAATTTTTGTTGTGGCCTTCCATATTAGGAAATTTTAACCTACGATTTCCCTGGATTTCCGGGGTCCAGCTAGTTCGTAATATTACTCTTATTTAAATGTATCTAAAAGTTGGGCGCAACTTAATTTTACAGTTGATAATCGTAAACGAAGGGCATCTCCCAGCTTTTACACCGAGATCCTGAAAACCAGTGGCGTCGCAGATTCCCACACTTTAGTGTACCTGACAGCACTGCAAGTGAACAATAACTACAGCCCGCTATTAGCAGACGACGCGTGCGCCGCTCTGAAAAGTACCAGCAGGCATTGCGTCGATGCTGACGATAGTGACGTCATACAGAGGGCAGGGGTAGAGAGTCCGCCCATATATGGAGCATCTGGGAAACAAGAAGGAAAAGGTAAAGAAGAGAAGTCCAAGTCCGGTGGACTGGGGACTGGCGCGGCTGCCGGCATTGGAGTTGTTGCAGTGATCGCTGTTCTTGTCGCAGTGATTTTCTTTTACAGAAGAAAATACAAAGAAGCCAAGGTGAGAAGGAAGAGAATGAAATTCTGGGATTTCTACACCCACATTTTATTAAGTCAGTAAAATCCTTGCGAATATCACTAAACTAATCTAGTAATAAAAGATGGCACTTAAAAGTATCTACAACGGTCAAAAATAATTAATTGATTAGGTAATCAGAAGGCTTGGATTTTGAAGTAGATAATCATGGCCAGAAATAGCGGACATTCTGAGCCTGCAACATTGTCAGCGGGCCGGGTATTTCCCGCCACAATGTGCGTCCGCGGCAGCTTTTCCCGCCGAAAATCGCGGGCAGCAGTTTGTTTACCAAACGTTCAATTAGCTGAAGTATGCCGGATTGCGATCAATCACTGCGATCGCTCAGAAAAGTGTTCAGAGACCGCTGGATTGCTACGATCACTGCAATTGCTGAAAAACTGTTCCGAGATCGTAGTGATTATTGGAAACAGCATGCCGCGAATGGAAAAGCTGAAATGTTTCAAAGCGACTGGTGACACGCACGGTCAGTTTTGTAAAACTTGGTGCTGTAGTTTAATTGCAAATTCTATGCTGAAGTTAGAAGAAAGGATGAACAAGTCTTACAATTTAGCGGTATTAAAACAGTTCCTGCTTTGCTGGACAGAGTTTACTTGTCCGTTCTTGAACAACCGTATTTATGCGCCACGATTCGCGACGTCTCTTTAAAAGCTCCATTAAGTTCCCAAAACAAATCCTGAACTCACTTTGCAGGATGGTTTACTCACAAGGCTACACAGTTTGTTTTGAACAACTTGGTCGATCGCCGGGGCCGATCGGGAGCTAGAACCGATCGCGAGTAGTATCGAGCCTTGCTTCACTAAGCGTGCGTATCGAGTTATTATGCGACTAAATTTAACAAAACACATCTTTATAATCCAAAAACGCAAGAGATACAAAGTGTCGAGGGTTACCAATAAGTTTGTTCAGAAGAATGGCTTTTCTCGAAGTAAGAACCGATTGAACAGCTTCGATATTTCAACAACTTCGAGGCAAAACGGTCAGCTACTCTCATCCAGTATGCCGTTTTCAGCTTGTCTGCCATACTGTTGTCTCTTAGATGTGTCTTGCATCTTTACATTGGAAAAACGCAAGAAGTACATATGGACAGCTACTGATTTTGTGTTAATATTTTCGGTATCCTTGTATTATAAGAGAATCCGGTTGAACAGCTTGCTTTTTAGTCTCTAGTTCAAAGGTACGATGATTTTTGTGTTCATCTCCATAGTAAAGTCTCTTGTTTAGTTTACACTGAAAGCCAAATAAATTGCAGCCCCTAATGCGCATGCGTGTCCGCTATTTCTGGCCATGTGAGCTACATGCACTTATTTCGGCAGGTAAGTTATTTCAAAGACGGACTGTTCGTCGGAAAACGGGATGAAAATAGACATCATAGTTTCTATGTCTAGTTATGTGCTCCTAGAGTTCTTAGCTCAGTTTGAAACAGGTTTTTTGCACAGTCGAATTTATGTGACGCCTTAATAAAGAAAAGTTTGTGAATGTTAAATAGTATGTCGACCAGAATACAACATCATTTAACAGAATGTTTGACGGAAAGAAAATCTCGATTTTACAGCATCAACAAAGCGTTGGATATCGGAGCGATTCTGACAAAGTGGACTTCATAAACCCCGTGTACGAGGACAACAGATTTGATGACACACGGCAGCTGGACGATTCTGCGCAGGCGGAGATGCTACGAGACCGACTGAAGAAAGAAGAAAATGTTCGACACAACTTGGACCCACTCTCTGTCAGGAAGAGAAACGACATCAAGGTCAGTCGATGAAGTGTCGAACTTGGCTCCAGAATCTTTATACAGGAAGGATCCACCCGGGATCTCAACCCCTTCACCTCAATACCATTTTGGGGTCGAAATAGTCACCCTTTATATACGTCTAGTAAAAATGTGCCTCCTTTTTATGCCTTTGAATAGGAATGCGTCCAGAAAAACTGCACGCAACTGACTCGGCAGCGCGACTTTTCAATCGAGGGACAAGTTTTAGAACCTCTATGAAATGCCAATACGATTTTCCTTCGGCCAGCCGCTCTTACCGACCCTTTAAAATACCACAGAGCTTCGTTTTCTTATACCCTTTTTCATACCTGTGGCTTGAAGGGGGACCTTTTGCAGGCGGAGGCTCCCCGTACAACCGATCATAGCTCAAGTGCATCTTCTGAGGGATGTACTGAGAATCGATAGTTTAATCAGCTCTAATCTGAGCACGGTGTCAAAAACCAAGTTCTCTATATTGTATATGGTAGGTTACTGGTGAGAAGCTGAAAGAGAACCTTGGAAGTTCAAACTTGAACTCTTGGAGGCAAAGGCTTTTGGGAATAGTGGTTATCTTAGGATATCTCATTTTGTTCAAACTGTGTCTCCAGGTTCATGAAAATGACCTTTATTTGGAACCAGTGGAGGTTCAGTTTGTCCCGCAAGCGGCAGAGAACCTGCTGTACGGCAAGACCAGCCAAAGAGTCTCTGTACTCGAGAAAGAAGTATTCCAGGAAGACTTAAAATCTGCCAAAGGCAAGGGAGAAACCAGCAAAGGTGACTTTCCATTCAAAGAAGGAATGCCTTTTAAACATAATGAGTCGGGCGAGAAAGTCTTGTTTCCGAAAAAGAAACTTAAGACCGCCGATTGTGCAAATGGGACCGACTTCTCGTCGAGTGAGCCGGAGCCCCGGTACGCCGACTGCCTCCCGAAGAACGCCCGACGCCCGATAAACAGGGATGCGATTTACGAAGAGATAAAGCCAGTGAAAAACAACCAGAATGTTGCGAAACCTTTCCATGACAGAAAGGCAGATATACATTCGGTTTCGAACGCGCTTTACGACAATGCGCAGCCGAACACTAACCGAGCAGACATCGACGCACGCTCGGGCCCGAGTCCTGCCAACGAGCCTGTTTACGACGTTGTGCGAACACCGAACCGTTTCCGAAGATCGATGAGCCTGGAACCTGCAGAGGGAGTCGACAATGATACGTATGAAGCTATGATGGCCGTTGATTCAGATGTCTAAAGGTTTTCTTGAACGATGAACCGATTTTCCTGTCCGTAAAACTTGTTTGAATCCCCTTGTGCCGCAATCTTGGATGACGGCGCCCGGGAAATTCAAATGAATTTTGAATTGGTCTTGAAATGGCAGCCAGATTACAACTCACGGCAAAATATCACAGAATAGATTCAGGCTTCAATATGGAGCGGCATCTCTTAGGAACGAGCAAATACCATGATCTTTTGTTTTTCCTTAACAACGTGCAATACAGCTGTATATTTTACACGTTACTAAGGGGTTATTTGCGCGCTACTATGCGATATTCGCACGTTACGGCCATCTTATACCACGATTCACTGTATATAACCAGGCATGTCCAATTGTGTGGTTAAGCGGTATACTGGAAAATGTACAAATAATATAAATTTACTGAGTTTTAGAATTTCTAGGCATTAGTGGGACAAAGCTCGTCTTCAGACGAGTGATACGCCAAGACGCCTGAACTGGTGGCGGTTTCGAGCCGATTTTTGTCAGCCATATTTACAGTGCGTCTCCCGGCTGAGCTACTGATAACAAATAACTATTTTGTAAAAAGGATATTTTATTTTCGACAAGGCCAAATTCAACCCGAACTTGTGGCGGAATTTAGCCGATTATTGCCGACAACATTTACAGTGTAGAGCCCCGAAGTGCAGTAGGGGATCCCCAACAGTGAACACATTTTCTTTCTTTCTTTCTTTCTTTCTTTTTTTTTTTTTTTTTTTTTTTTTTTTTTTTACTTTTTTTTTTTTTTACTTTTTTTCTTTGTACATTTCGAAGGCAGCCAATGGGGTATGATTTGAACATAAATATTTGGATATTTGTTTGCCGAAAGAAAAGAAGGAAAGATACTGGAGGGAGCACCCTGGCTGCGAGTGTAAGCGATTAAGAAATTCACGAGAACTCTAGGATGATTTGCCCTGGAAAATTGTTGCATATATGACTCGACAAAGTTGTATGCAAGCTAGCACTTATAACTTAGTGATAACATTTTCGGGTTGGATGATTGTTCAACTAAAGCATTAGGCGCAGGAAGCCTCGACTATTTTTATGTATTTTAAAAGACTTTTCACTGTAATATTATACTCTTAACTGTAAGATAACTGTAGTTTTTGTAGATTCATGCTTTCCAGCTTAAAAATCTCACTTGTGTAAATAAATCGATTGTTATTGCTACGAAGTTACAAAGTTTTACGAAGTTATTGCTAAATGACGAGCTTATGGTAAGAGGTATATAAGACAAAAAAAAAAACAATCGATACGCTAAACCGAAACGCGGGAAAGTGTTGTCGAAGAATCAAGGTAAATGTGCCGTTTTATTTCGACAGAAAATAAAATGCTGCCTTTTATTCAAGGTGATTAAAGTTTACTGATGAGGATAGCGGACCTAGAGCAATTTTGACCCATTTTATTATATAGTGACCCGTAACGTCTGAATTAGGGCGACGATTTGACTTTAAACGGAATGTATTTACGTGATTGATCAGTAATGTGCTCGAGTTTTTGAAAAAAATGCAAACCCTGATACAAGTTTAACAGCGTATTTACCAGCGGAGGTCAGTTGTTGTACGAACTATTCAATTCATTCAGTACATTTCTACTAATCTACAATCCTAGTCAAAAATGATGGGACACTAGGACAAAGTTTTCGAATTTTGAGTTTTTCTCAACTGATCAAGGTGTTTCAAAGCTTTTTGTCCAGGATTGTAGCTGGGGGTCTGAAGATCGACAAACGGTATTAACAGTACATATAAAGCTCTGGTGTTACGTGGCTAAGATTCCTAAACGTACGTGTTTTTCAGTTTTCTCGCAAATATGTGACTCCAAATACTTCGCTAGTTTCCTGTAAATTGCACACCATATCCTATATATGAATCTATTTAATTTCTTGCCCACAAAACTACAGTTTGAGTTTCCCGGGCACCGCCATCTTAGATCTTTGAACGACGACGCTTTCCCCTGTTGTTACATAAAAGGGTTATTGTTATAATTCGGCAATCGTGCGGCGAAAAAAAGTACTCAAGATGGCAGTGCCCGGAAAATTCCAATTTGTTTTTTTTTTTTTTTGTTTTTTGTTTTTTTGAAGTGGCGACCTCGGAACAACAGCACCTTAGAGACGCCATGCTTACTACAACCTCGGGCTTTTCGGCTGTGATCAATTCCTGACAATGTTTTTCGGATTTGAGAATTGGAATTGGCAATCTTTGTATATCCACGAGTTAAAGCAAGAATAAAAGGTTTCAGTATATACAACACAACTGAATAGTGCTTTCCGCGTTCTCTGATTGGCTACTCAATCTCGAACTATCAAGTGCTAATCACCTCCAGTTCAGTTCAGTTCAGTTTTTTATTTGCCATCTAACATTACATATAATAATACAAATAAAATAAATCCAGTCGTCCAAGAAAGTCAAAGGCTTATGTGAAGGAACTACCTATGTCATATGAACTATGCAAGACTTTACTGTCACTGGCAGGTTAGTTACTTTAAATATATAAATATCTTGGTACACAAAAATTACATAATTTAATTAGGAAAAAAAAAGGAAGTTAGCAAGCAAGCATGCGAAACGTGAAGCGAAGCGAAAAGGCAGAAAAGGCGCAAAATGCAAGAAAAAAGCAATACACACAAGCACACTATAAAAATGTCAAATATACTCATTCCAAAAAAGATGACTCAAGTTTCGAGAAAAACAAAGAAAGACTAGAGGCATTTTGAATTTCAGGGCTTAGGGAACTGAAACGTTTAGGGCCTTTGAAACGAATGGGGAATTTCCTTACATTCATCCTACAGTAGGGCAAACGGAAGGAATTCCTGTTTCTCGTGTTGTAAGAATGAACATCACGGTTAAGTAAGAACATGTTGAAACTTTCAGGAAGAAGTTCGTTTTTGTAAGAGTACATAAATTGATCTATTTTCAAATTTTAGAATTTTAGGTTTCCAAAAATGTGATCTGTATGTGCATCATAAGCACTTCTCGAAATTATTCTAATAACTCGATTTTGAAGTGTAACTAAGCGTTTAAGATTTGATCGATAATTTGAGCCCCAGACACTCGCACAATAATGCAAGTAAGGGTAAACTAAACTATAATATAGAGTACACAAAGTCTTATTTAAGCAAAAACTTGATTTATAGATGACGCCTACTGATTTTGACATTTTCCTTGCTACGTTATGTATTTGAGGTTTCTAAGACAGAAGTTCATCAAGTATAACTCCTAGAAACAAAGCTTCTTTAACACGGTCAATTTTGATATCTTTAATCGAAAAATGTAAGTCACGTTTTTGCCTATTTCGTTTTCTTTTAAATAAGATGAAATTTGATTTTTTAATCCCCGAACGAAGTGAGGGAAATAATCACGACGCTAATGCATTAATTTGAAGACTCCAAGCGTGTCGCCATCTCGAAATTTAATGTTTGTGTGTGTGTGTGTGTGTGTGTGTGTGTGTGTGTGTGTGGGTGTGTGTGTGCGATGCGACCTTTTTAGGCCAGGTGCCTAAGGCAATGTCCAAATAAGGCAATTACGTAATCATTGTCGATTATCGACTAGCGTCTCCGCCAGTGTTTTTAGGAAGATTTGAGCGAAGCAACAATTGTACGTAACTGTGTTCACGAAAATGAATTTGAAAACTTGAAACAGAACGGTCTCGCGAAGCTCGTCTTCAAAAGAGAAAGGAACAGGCACGGGCAAGGCGAAATTGTGAAACAATCGAACAGCGCCAAATACGTCTAGAGAAAAGACGACAAACATGTTATAACCGACAGCATCATGAACGGAAGCGTGCCGAAGAAACGGCTCCGCAAAGGGAACAGCGCTTGAAAGCAAATCGGGGGCTTCAGAAGCAAAAGCGGACCGAAGAAAAGACTCCACAAAGAGAACAACGCTTGAAAGCAAAACGGGAGCTTCAGAAGCAAAAGCGGGTCGAAGAAAAGACTCCACAAAGAGAACAACGCTTGAAAGCAAATCGGGAACTTCAGAAACAAAGGCGGGCCAAGCAGAGAACTCCGCAAAGAGAATCCAATCGCCAGCGAGTAGCTTCTCGACGTGCCAATGAATCGTCTGAACAAAATACCTGCAGGCTTCAAGCTCAAAATGGAGCCAACACTCGACGCCGACAACAACGTGTTGCAGTTGTCGAAGAACGTCGCAGACAGAAACAACAATATTTGCATAACCGTGGGTGGGCAAATCCAGAGACTCCTCCATTTTACGAACAAGAGTGGGTACAGGAGGACCTCACTGCCTTTCACCGCTTTGAGGAAAATCTCCGACACTTACGCTGCAAGGTATGCAAAGAAACATGGCAGATGACCAACCAAAGTATGTCCGAGCAGAACTACACCTGCACCTGTACAGGTGCAAGCGCGACAAAAAGACTTCGTGTCGATTGTTCTCGGCTGACAACGACATGGATCCTGGAACAGTGCCTGCAGAACTACAGGACCTCACCGAAGTAGAGGAAATGTTGATCGCCAGAGCTTTCCCCATCATGTGTGTTTACCGGAAACACGGCGGCCAGCGTGGGTACAATTAGGTCATGTCCTCAACTTGCCACAGGATGTTCAGGGATTTCTCACCACTCTTCCAGCCAATGTGTGTGATCTGCCCGTTCTTATCATCAGGAAGCAAGGGGCAGGTAAGAATTGAAAACTATTCTGTATGGCTTTTATGGTTGTGTTTACATTTTTGACCTCTGTGTATTGATGGCCAAATTTGAACAATTATGCATTAATAGCAATACGGCCATTTGTTGTCATTGTTTATTTTCAACGAATAACAGCTGAACAAAGGATGCATGGTGAAATTTTGTTTTATCTGAATTCCTGTTCTACAATCTCTTTATCACACACTCTTCAACTAAATATTGCTATCACCTATAAGCCTGGTCCTTACTAGCGCATAAGCACAAGCACAAGCATAAGCATAAGAATAAGAGAGCGACAGTGGCAACATAAGTATAAACATAAGGATCAAACACGTCCGTTCCTTATGCTTATGCTTATGTCGTCACTGTCGCTCTCTTATTCTTATGCTTATGCTTGTGCTTATGCTTATGCTTATGCGCTAGTGAGGACCAGGCTATAGTGTACTGTGAAACACTTTACAATGTACTCAAGAATTTAGGACCTATTCGTGTTAACATTCCAGGGCCCGGTTTTTCAAAAGCCGATTAAGCTAATCCAGGATTAACGAATTTTTTTCTCTCGATCTCTCTGCTAATTATACTGCAAGGTTTTCTTCGAAGATGGATTAAATAGCTTGTTTCAACTTAAAAACGCCCCAAGGAAGTCGTTGTGGACGAAACCTTCTCATTTTCAGGCTTATAAATGGCAAGAAAGCTTTAGACCTAATCCAGGATTAGCCTAATCGCGCTTTGAAAAACCGGGCCCAGGACAACAAGTATTTATTTACAGTGTGCCAGATCCTTTGCAGCATCCTTTCAAGATTTATGTCAATTGTGGATGAATAGTACAGGTTAGCTATGAAAGTGCATTGTAATGTGTACATCACTGTGAATTATCTCATCATCCTCTTGAAAATTTGGTGTCTTTCTGATTTTTGTAGGAGCGAACAGAGAGGTTCCTTGGCTAAACTTACCCTTCAGTCCAAGTGGAAGTTCAATTTCTGTGTTGTTTATAGGTAAGTACTGTACAATAAATTGCAACAATATGTAGTGAAGACAAAAACCTGAATATGTGTTTTCATCTCCAAAAAGATCATGGTAAAGGAAATGTTCAAGTGAAGAAATCAGGCTGAGAAGTCAACTCCTGTGCAGTTAAAGGATCCTCGTATACCAAGTCACTGACATCATGAAAGTGTAAGATTGTCAGGAGCCAAAAATGAACTCGATGGTGATGTCTCTAACAAGAATGCCAAAGGAAAATGTTCTCAAGGACACTGGCCTGTATACTCTGTCAAGTAACCCCAAGAAAAATTATATCTGGGTGTTTTCTTAAAATTTAGAATGGTACTGTATTGTGCTCAAGTGGACGACATGCTCAGAGCCAAGTATTTTTTTTTGTGTTCCCTTCTAACACAAGGTTTTGTTAGTTACTCATTTGCTAGAAGTTGTTTGCTTTTTATGAAGGAAAACTTCAGTTCAGTTAATATGTAATATAAGTGGCAATAACATGTGAGTAAGACCAGCACCAAGGTAGGCATTAACAAATATTGTAACAACAAGTTTAAACTCTTTCACACCCAAGAGTGATCAAATTCAATTTTCTCCTTCAGTTGGAAATGTACTGTATTGTACAGTAAAGAGAATACAGCTTTTTATACCGTGTTGGTTTAGATGAATGCTGACTGAACTGTCACTTCTCACTACATATTTTATATAATATTAATTTATATAATTTCTTTTGAAATTAAAGCTGAAAGATTCTGCATTTTAAACTTGGGAGTGAAAGGGTTGTTTACCAACCCTTTCTAAGATTTTAGAAAAAGCTGGTAAAACTGAAACTGGTCTGTAATTGGTAAATAAAGAAAGAACACCTGATTTAAATAAAGGAATAACTCGGGCCATCTTCATTTGATCTTGGGCGATGCCAGTACATAAAGATAAATTCATTATATATACCAATGGTCTAATAATTAAGCACATTGTTTCTTTGATAACATTCATGGTTATATCATCATATCCTGCCGCTGTCCCAGATCGAAAGCTACTACAAATTTCAGTAATTTCCTGCTCTGTTGTGGGTTTTAAAAAAACAGAGTTCGCAAAATTCCCAGAAAGGAAAGAACGGAAGGAACTAGAAGAAGTTGGAATTGACTTTGCCAAATTTGGCCCAATATTAGTAAAATATTCACAAAAGTGGTTGGCCATTTCAACTGGATTTGATATTTCCCTATCATCAATGTTAAATGATGAAGGCAAATTATTCTTACCTTTCTGTTGTTTAGAACTTCATTGAGCAACCTCCAGGTAGATTTCATATTTAATTTGCATTCTTCTAGTTTCTTCTCATAATACGTACGTTTTGCAGAACGAAAAAGACAGGTTAATTTATTCTTATATTGTTTATAACGATTCTCACTTTCACTAGATGGGTTAGTTAACTAGTGCTTATATAGAACATTTCCTTTTTTATTGACTTTAGCTCCTGCTTATCCAAGGTTTGCTCAAAGTACAAAATTTACAAAATTACAAAATTTTTTAGCTGCAAACTCGACGATTCACCTTGGCTGCAAACGTCAAATGCTCATCAAATTTGACAGCCGCACTTGTATGGTTTTCTTCAAATTTAATTTCCGTTTCCGTTATAAATGTGGTCATTTAATATTCCTTATTACCCGAGCTTGGTCTGCCATATTGATTATTTTTCAGCTCAGAAAAACATGCGTAATCTTGCGTGATCATACCCGGTCTGATACAGCCAGTCTGATACTTAGAAAATATCAGACCGGCAAAGGAGCGATCTGATTGGTGGATTTTCTTTATCGGCCCGCTCAGCAGTCTAGTCGTGTAATAAGTGGTTATTATCAATCTTCTTTTGTCGCAAAAGGTCATTAAATTGATTCTCTATATAATACTCACAATTGCTTAACTCTGATAAAAACAAAGGCTAAAGTTTCTATGCTTTCCAGATAATAAGGGATTGAATTTCAGAGTAGACAATCTATTATCGTCGTAGTTAATTCGACCATTTAACTGTTCAAAAATAGCCAATCGGAAGCCTTCATCATCTAAATGGAAGAACGGTAATTCAGTTACGAGAGAAATAGAGTTGTTACTTATCTTATTCTTGAGGTAAATCTGGCGGCTTGTCACGAATGATTAAGCGATCCAGGACGAAAGAAGCTGTCTTGCCTGCTCTCTTTACCTCTTTAAGCTTGTCTACTTGCGTCGCTCGCTTTTCGAGAGTAGCAAGAGCCAGATCCTCGCAGATAAACAAACCTTGGGGCTTTTCTCTTCTTGCTTTTCTCAGGACGGCTTCCTTCTGCTTCCAACAGCGTATCCGGCAGACAATCGTCCTAGGCTTCCCTGGATCTTCTCGCCGACGACTTCTTCCTGGATTCCTCCTCTCAACCCTGTGGGCACGCTCGATATCGACGGTGATACCGAGCTTCTCTTGAATCGCTTGCTTCACCTTCTTTTCTGCGCTGTCCCAAGTCTGGCCAGGCAATTCCGGGATACCGGACACTCTGACATTATTTCTGCGACTCTGATTTTTGAGGTACTGCATTTTAGAGCTTTGTGTCTCGAGGGCCGATCGCAAATTGCCGACTTCTTTCTCGGCATCCTTCAGATCAGACGCCATTGTTTTCATTTCCTCGACATCCTTCTGAGTAAATTCCAGGCTAGCTTTTAGGGATGCGACTGTCTTGACCAGGTCATCTACACGACTGGTTACAGAAGAGACGAAGGAATCGAAAATAGATCTGAGCATCGACTCCTGGATGGAAAGCATCTGCTTCAACGTAGCCAGAGAAACGAGTTCCTCGTCCTCGGCGGCCGAAGATTCGAAGCTTGTAGCATCTTTCTCGGCATCTTCTGAGATTTTACAGGGTGTGCTTTTCCGCTTATGTTTAGTCATACTAGATAAGAATAAGGGATAAAGAAAACGGCAAAATATAAAGGCAAAAGTGGAAAAAAGTCAACATTGCACGGCGGAGCTCATGAGGGTGACCGCCCGCCATGACAGCCATACGATTCCTCCCAGCAACTTCAGGTTTGAAACAAAATGGCGCCTGTTTTGCTGCTGTCACCGAAGCAGATGTTTCGGTAAACAAGGCAGTTGTACCGGAAAAACACAAAGAAAGCTGCAAAGTTCGTTTTAGCTGTGTTCAGTGGTGAGCTTTGTGTTTTGTGTATGTTTTAGTTGAAAGGTGAAACATTTAATGTTTTGCAGAATGGTTTCAACAGCAAGAAAAACTTAAAACTCTGTTTGGAAGAAATGTCTCAGGCACAGTTACACAAAATCCTTCAAAATTATCACGTTGTTTTTCGGTTGCAAATCGGTCTCGCGCGCGAAATCAGTAAATCGACTTTTTGCCCATAGTTTGTCAAAATAGAAAATAGGAAGCTGGCTATTAAACTTGTGCTATATATACTAAAGCAAATTAATTACCGTGACATAATTCCGTTGGTTCGAATCGGCGAAAATTGGGGCGGGTGCAGGACAGTACAAAGATAGGGAAAGTTCTTTTTTTCAGCTCTATAGAGGAATGAAAAACCTCACCTAAAAACGGTTATCAAGGTTCAAAGTGTTGGAATTATTACTGTTATTCAGCCGCCTGTCTACGTTCTTCTATAATATAAATATAAAGGAACAATAATGCACTCATTTGGTTTGACTAGAGAAACATTCCATTAGAATACCCTTTTCCATAAAAAAGAATAGAAGGAAAGGACATGACAGCCTCAGAATTACAAGCGTCTTTATTTGGTTTCGACGTGCGTAATAAATCTCACTGAGAAGAGAACGAGTACATAGTGTGGAACGCGGACGTCGCCAAGCCATGTGCAATTTGCAATTAATTGGTTTTAATTGGTTTTAATTGCAATTAATTGCAATTAATTTGGTGGGCTAGTTTGTACGTTGCTATTGCATATTTTGCTTGTGACAATGTCACAACAAACGCACAAATGTGTATTTGGTTTAAAATAATTCCTGCATGCAAAGGCAATTTCTCGTGTAGATGCAAGGCAGATTTTGTAACAGAAAATGTGGATTAACTAATATTAGTTTCATTGGTTAGTCCTATCACATTTTTGTAGAAAAGATCCTTTCATACTTCAATAAAATTATTTGATGTTTGCAACACTAGTCTTTGTTTAGGTTCTGATTGGCAAGTTATGCAACTCCAATCTTCATTCCAATAACTCCTTGTCAATACTTAGCATATCGAGTAATAAAATCAAGAATATCAGAGACAGAAAAAGATAGATAGACTAGTGAATGAGTGAGGTTTTTTAGATATTCAGCCTTACTTGAATTTATATAAATGATTTTCATACTTATTTGATTTCAGGTCTATAAAGGAGATACAAAACTTAACTTAGGCAAAAGCCTATAAAGGTTGTCAAAATTTAAATATTACTAGAATAACTAGACTGGCCTTGCCAGTGAGCTCGCGGCGTGAGTTGGGTCGAGACCAGAATATAAAATGGAAAAGTAGGGGACAAGAGCGGAACTCCCAAGAGAGACTTCCAATTTCTCACCATAAAAATATCACACAGTATAGAGAACTTGGCTTTTGACACCTTGCTCTTTTGACACCTTGATTAAACTAAAAATTATTATTACAACACTCATACACTTGCTTCTTAAAGGTTGAGCGACCCTGCATCTTGAGAATGCGTGACATATCTTTTTATGCACAATCGATTTTGACAGTTTGACCTTGACTCATATTTCTAATCAGAGGCCACGATTAATCCAGCCTTCGCTTCACTACTTATGTGTTTTCTTTTCTTAACTCAATACGTTTCTTCTGTCAGGCTTTCGAGTATTCGTGCTCTGTAACAAATATAAAATTGACAGCGAGGAATGTCACACGAGAGATGTTTACAATATTATTGCGCTTTTGTTCACAGTGTGTTCAGTCCATTTGTGACTGCAAACTCAATCCTCAGAATTATTTCGGTGTATTTTTCATTTCTGGTATTTAATGAACATTGCGAAACAAAGACTACATGATCGAATGAAAGAAACACTTCAACAGGCAATGTACGATACGCAAAAGAATTTCATGAGGCAACAGATGTGATGTCAGAGTAAAGCATAAAGCGTCATTGTTTTACGGCTAAAGCTCACCGTAGCTTTGGTTTCTGTTTTCGCCCTGTTATCTTCCCAAAAGTATTTCGTGTCGCCACAGAAAGTTTCGTCGGGACTAAATACTTATCGGCGACAGAGATATTTGCAATACCCCGGCCCAGAAGTACCATCAAACATTTGTTTACGGCTATTCTCAAAGCTTGTGCGGTGAACGCGAGCCAAAATCTTTTCCTAAAATCCAGTTTATCCGTGCCTATTCCACAGAGCCAAATGGCGTTGAATTTGAATGGGATGCAGTTTACTTTTTCGCTTCACTACTTATATGTTTTCTTTTATTAACTCAATACGTTTCTTTCTATCAGGCTTTCGAGTATTCGTGCTCTGTAACAAATATAAAATTGACAGCGAGGAATGTCACACGAAAGATGTTTACAATATTATTGCGCTTTTGTTCACAGTGTGTTCAGTCCATTTGTGACTGCAAACTCAATCCTCAGAATTATTTCGGTGTATTTTTCATTTCTGGTATTCACTGACCATTGCGAAACAAAGGCTACATGATCGAATGAAAGAAACACTTCAACAGGCAATGTACGATACGCAGAAGAATTTTATGAGGCAACAGATGTCATGTACAGAGTAAAGCACAAAGCGTCATTGTTTTACGGCTAAAGCTCACCGTAGCTTTGGTTTCTGCTTTCGCCCTGTTATCTTCCCAAAAGTATTTCGTGTCGCCACAGAAAGTTTCGTCGGGACTAAATATTTATCGGCGACAGCGGTACCATCAAATATTTGTTTACGGCTATTCTCAAAGCTTCCGCGGTGAACGCGAGCCAAAATCGTTCCCGAAAATCCAGTTTATCCGTGCCTATTCCACAGAGCCAAATGGTGTTGAGTTTGGATGGGATGCAGTTAACTTTCACACACAAGTAACGAGCAATTCACTGGCCACATCTCGAGTTGTTTCATGCCAAACAATTCTCCTCTTAAGAATAACATTTGCCTCGACACGGCTGAGTGCACCTCACGCATGCGTATAATGAAATTTTGGCAGTTGTTAGTCGTGGTCACACTACACACTTTTCCCCAGGGAAATACGATTTACCGCCAGGGTGAAATGCGAAAACATTTTCCCAAGAGAAAGTGGTTGTTTACCATTCGAAAAAAAGTTCCGGTTTGTCGCTCGGGAAAAACGGGACTGCCTTCTCAAACGATCCGTTCATTCTGAACAATTTCTGGTAAATCAAACCGAAAACCGTTTTCTTTGAATGGTAAACAACCAGTATCTCGGGTTTCATTTTCCCAGGTAATGAAAGTCACACCGGTCACACCGTAATCAGATTGACCTCGGGGTGTCGCTTTCTTTCCCACGAGTATATGCAATAACATGTCCGATAATCAACGTGAAGAGTTTACTTCTTATTTGCTTTTACTTTTTGTCACTTTATTTAAACGAGCAAGGCGATCAAGAACACTGCTATTGCACTGTTTGATTGCTCGGAGACGTCGACGAAGACAACAAGCGGGATTATTTCGATTTATGACCATTTTGGCTTGGCAAGTGGGGCACCGGTCCACGCGAATCCACCGCATAAATCACCACTACCAGGAGTCATCCGTAAAGAAGCCAGAATATCTTACTTGTTAATGTCGATAGTCTGTTCACTATAAGCATTCTTCCCGCCTTCTCTTTTCGACTTTTTGTCGCCGTTCGGCCTTGCTTCCACGGAAGAAACAGCCAAGAACATCAGAACAACAAGAATGCACACCGCCGCTGCCAACAGCTTCGCCGACACGGCAGACATCCTCCACAAAATCGTTAAAATGACACGGTTAATTTGTATACTTTCCCGATGAATTTGGTAGCAAAATAATCCTTGAAGACCAGGCTTTCAAAAACCGCGCGAACATTTAGGAACTTGCGCATCATGTTTTGCGCAAAGCCGCTCTGAACATTGCTTTCGCACCGGTGTTGCACCGTCTCCATACAAAAGTCTCTTGTGATTTTCTCGAGTCGATAAATTCAAGTCAAAAGTGACACGCCAAAAATTTACAATACACAGTTTATTTTAGTGCGAATAGAGCCCCAAAGGACTGAAGTTTTACAGTCCGTGCGAACATTTTAGGAAAGTGACCTTCAAGAAAGAGAATTTGAGCAATAATCGTCAAAAATAGGTGAAAAACTGCAAATTTTCCGCTTCAATAATTTATGTAAATTTACCTTAGAGGCTAATGTTACACAATTGTTTGCCATGCGAAGTCAATTACGTCATCGCCCAGCACGTGATAATATGAACCAATCACCGTGTGCTGATTCTCGACCCACAAAAAGGAAAAAAAATAAAAAAATAAAAAATTCCCATTTTTAAGCTCTCGTGGGCCCCAGGCCCCCGCGAGCAATTATTAGAATAATATACTAGAGATATTGGAATAATTAACTACTGAAACAGCCACTCGTATAAATATGTTGAGACAGTAATGCACCAATTAAGTGGTTAAACTAGAAATATATTTGTAATGGGGTTTGTTTCCAAAGAAAAGTAGAAGAAAACAAACAGACAGTTTACTTAGGAAATTAAAGCGTCTTTATTGGGTTTGTATACCTACTAAGAAGGGGATACATAAGTTACTATGGAATGCGGAAGTCATAAATCCTTGTCTAGTTTGCAGATTATAACGATAGTGTGTTGCTGTTGTAATCGCTTATGTCTTGGTTGTGACAAGAGTCACTGAAGGAGCACACGGCTGTGTATGATGTATAATAATTTCTCCTGCAGTTGCAAGGCAGACTCTGAACTAAACAGATGTGATTAATTGTTACTGCATGGTTTCATTGTTGACTGTTGTCACTTTTTTTGAAGAGTAGATCCTTTTCTACCTGCTAAAAGGATTAATTTTTGCAAACAAAAGACTCCGTTTAGATTTACTAATTGGATGTGACTTAATTTTATGTCTAGTGTTACTGACTCGTGAATCAAACGAAGTTGGGCATCACCAGAAATTTCAGACATCCGGTCGCGCCATCTCGGAATGAGGTCATATTTCACGCTGAGAGCGCTTTGAAAAACAACAAAAAAATGTGTGGGATCTGATAATAAATTGCTGTTTTCATCTTACTTAAGCGTGTTCGTGAAAATGTTTGGACAGGAATCCGCGAAAGAGCAAAGCTTCCTAACGCCACAGTACAAAAAAGATTTACCTTTGGTAAAAATCAAGGCGTACTATTTTGAATTACAAATTCCAGCCGCCACAAGAAGGGATTGATAGCCAAACAGGGTCAAAACCGGCTACTGACACTTTATAACCTGCATTTAAAACAAGACAGTTGGGTACAACGCAAAATGTTTACCCCGTATACTTGACTGCTGAAGGTTTAAACATCTACTTTAAAGCATCCGTGAGTCTCCTGGAGCAAATTCGAGGTGTGCTTTTTGCGCTTGATTTTACAGTTCTCAGCAAGCCGTGTCTCGTCCCCGGCCCTGCTCACCACGTGAACTTTGAATGTCGATATCTGGGGCTAGGAAGCTCTGAATTGCATGAACATTGCAGCAAACAAAAGCTTATTTCAGCTAAGATGGCCAGCGGTAGACGTACTAAAAGTATCGGCCTCTTTTTCGAACCGGAGGAACTCATCCCTTCCCCTTCCCATTGAGGCGAAATACGTACGGTCGACACTAGATAACATAGGGTGGAGGACCCCTGAGTTTTCGGAATATTTCCGACTTTACGATGACGTCACACGAAACCACAATTCGGAAAAACAAGATGGCGGACATGCGAGCGGTTTGAAGCGATGCCCAACGGACGGTATTTTCCAGAGTATTTCACCTTGTTATTCACTCATTCTTACTGTTACCGATTTCTATATACCGATGCATACGAATCGGCATTTAATAGTCCGTGCAAAAACCTACAAAGACTCTCGAGTGGTATGGGTTACCTGACTGGGTGTTAACGACGCGAAACAGCGGCACTTTATAACATAGGTTGAGGTAACCAATATTTTCCCGAGTGTTTCGCCTTGTTCTTCACTCATTCTTACTGTTACCGATTTCTATGTACCGATGCATATGAATCGGCATTTAATAGTCCGTGCAAAAACCTACAAAGACTATAAATTAACTATAAATTGATCGAGCGAAACGAGTTGTCACGGTGCAGTCAAACACAAATTAATCGAGCGAAATGAGTTTTCACGGTGCTACAAGGATCCGATTCGGAAAAGAACAGGCCGTCGTCACCCAAACCGTAAAACATTACTTTCAAAAATATACCGGAGTATATGTGTGTTCGATATTTCACAAGCCGAATCAAATATTCACATCACATTCGTGAATTACGTATAATCTGACTTGCGCAACCATTATGCTATTTATATCGTCCAATCGTGATCCGGTGCAATTCCTGTATTTAGTCGCAAGTAACCGCTCGCATGTCCGCCATCTTGTTTTTCCGAATTGTGGTTTCGTGTGACGTCATCGTAAAGTCGGAAATATTCCGAAAACTCAGGGGTCCTCCACCCTATGTTATCTAGTGTCGACCAATACGTACAATGTATGGATATATGAACGGCGCATGCTCACACAACAAGCCGCTGGAAAAGACCGGAAACAATCAGGGACTCAAAATTGCCGAAATTTCTGGCGATGGATAAAATCTCTGAGCAGCGGAAACGTATACACTGAACGTTGTCCGGAGATACGATGTATTCAAACGTGCGTTTGTCTCTAACTCTTTTTGTGATTTTGACAATGCTGACTGTTCAAGTGGATCCCTGGCGAAGACGACGAAGGAGAAGAGTCCCGCCTCCTCCATTCCCTCAGGACTGCAAGTTGAGTGGTAAGATTTTACTGGAACCTTGTGCAATGAGGGAAACGAAATCGGACGGTACCATTATGATTGAACGCTGCGTAGAGTCCTTGCCAAAGCGAGCAGGTTTGGAAATGAAGCCATTTCGACAGACTCCCACTCTACTCAAGTCAATCACTTGTTCGAACCAAGCATAAACATAATATATTTGACCCCGCATTGATTTCAAATACTTTCTGTCTTACTATCATTTACCAGTGGAACCCCCTTAAAACACGGGTGACATTTCTGACAAGTCCATTTTGAGCATCTTGGATGCAGTTTACAGTGCAACTTCTCTGTAGTGATATACCACTCTACCGCACCACTCGTTGAATCGCGACATCATAATCTCCCCATTTTTCAAACATGCGGCAGCATCAGCCTGATATCCAGTAACCTGACAGCTCAACTTCTTTTAGGTCTAAACTCATTTCATATACTAGCGGGACCACCGTAATATACGGAGAATTTCTTTTGCAAATTCTAATTTAGGTTCTCGATTGGGAAACATCATGCTGGCAGGGCTGAACCAAGGGGACACTATTATATTGCACTAGAAACACTGTTCCCCCGGCGCAAATTCAGAAAGCGGGGGCATTTCGGATCCGGCTATATTTCATCTTTGTTACAGTTTACAGCGTCACCAACGAGGCGAGAAATTATCGTTTACATGTGACCTTTTTTCAGTTCACAGAAGACACTCAAATAGTTTCGAAACACAACAGCGATAAGGTTTCAATCCGATCGAGTTTGGCCTTTATTACCGTGCACGGCAATCTACAAATACAGGAAATTCGGTGAATGTAAATGTCACCTAGTGTTTTCTTCGCAAGGGGCTTCTTCGTATTTGCATCGCTCGGCTACCACAAACTCGGCTTGATTCTCACAGCGACAAGGAAGTAAATCATCTTGTGATGATGTTTAGATTTGCTCTTGAGTGGACCCGTCAATCATGTTTTGGGCTTTCATTACAAGAGGATTAGGACTTGGCGATAATCAGTCATTTTGTCCAACAACACACAAGTCGGCAAAAAGATAATCATGAATTTTCTCGTTGGTTTAGTGCGGTTAAAATCTTCTACATCTCAGTTTGATTTATTACTGTCACAATGTAAACTAAAGTTTAGAGGTGCGGCATCCTGCCGAAGCTAATTCTTTTTGTTTGGTATCGACTTAGACTGGGGTTCATGGAGTTACTGTTCACAAATTTGTGCAGTTGGACATCAGACCCGTCATCGCACAGTCGTTACTGAAGAAAGTCACGGCGGGAAGCAGTGTGACTCGCTGAGTGAGAGCCGCCAATGTGGATATCCGAACGGGGGCTGTGAACACATATGTACAACTTCCGGACATTGTCAATGCAGAGATGGTTTCAAACGTCAAGGTATTACATATTAAAGTTTAGTGACTACAACCCAAGCCCCGGTAGAGATTGCTGCAAGAGCAATTCCAGATTTAAATGCAAAAACATTCAAAGGGGTTAACATGGGCGTACAGGCAAAGTCATACCCCTACCACCGTACAGGGGGGAAGGAGGGGAGGGAGTGGGTACATGGAACCCCTCTCCAGAGTTTTCGTTGTATTTATATGTTTTGAAGTTCTGTTCATCTTTATTACGTAGCCTGATGTAAATTTTACAAGATATGGCTATTTTGGCAGTTGTGGACTATTAGGGGTGAACGTGAGTAGGGAGAGTGAGTTACTTTAGCTGTACAAACTCCATGGGTGGTGTGTGGGGCGGGCGCTATAAATACTAGAAAACTGACCGATCAGATAATTTACAAGTGTATTCAGTACAGTACATAGAATAAAGGGCGCGGCATTTGGTGTGAAAGCGAACAAGCACTGTAAAATACTGGAATGCTAGCGGAAAATACACGGTTTTCTCTGACATCTAAGGTAATCTGTGTGAAGACATTGATGAGTGCAACGCAAAGAATGCACCCTGTAGCGGGATCTGTGTCAACTCTGTTGGTTCCTACACTTGCAAAAAAGACTCCAAACAGTCCTCCAAGAAAGACTCCAAAGGATCCAGTGTAAAAGACATTCTCTGTGGAGTGTTAATTCCATGTGGTACTTGTATCCTTGCCGTGTGCGTTTTGTATCTCTGCAAACAGTATTTTAAGGTGAGGTGGAATCCAACGTGAATTCATAACCAGAAAGTTTTGCAGGGCGAGAAAAAATGCAAGCAACGAGTAACATTATAAAATAGGAATTTCAATATGACTGGCCTAATTTTACCTCTTTTACTCATTTTTAGTAAGCAAAACAAAGGCCCCGTCCACACTGATCCGGATAAATTTGAAAACGGATATTTATTTATCCGTTTTGGCCTCCCGTCCACATTAAGACGCGTTTTCGGTGACCGAAAACGGATATTTTCAAAAACATGTTTTAGTGTGGACACCAAAAACGACTCGAAAACGGTAGTGTGGAGGCAAAACTGATACACGCGGCATGCTCGCTTACACAAACGAAGAATTCCTTTACAACTTTCCAATTCGTTCAATTAGTTTGAAAATTTTGACAGACGCGGAGTGGAGAATCATATCATCAAAGAATGAAGTTCGATCCAAATCGAATGTTCTACTTAGAGGAATGCGCTGGCTGAAAAAAGTTTTTCACGGACAAAATGAATATTGATCAAGTCAAACGTGCATACCTCAAGCGTTTACCCGAACCTGTATCATTTTGCACAAACTTTTGAACCGGCCCTTTTGTTTAACTTTTTGTTTCTCAAGAACAAGCAGCTTTTACCAGAATTTACTATATAATTGTTTTCTCGAAGAATGAGTAGGGAACACTACGTGCACTTGAGCAGTTTAACATACAATTCTGCATTTCTATACCGATTATATTTATTTCCTTACCCTAGAAAGGTTAGGATTTAGCACCTGGGCCCAGTTGTTCGAAAGCCATTTAAGTTAGCCCAGGATTAATGAAATTCTTTCTCTCGATCTCTGGCTATAAGCTGCAGGGTTTTTGTTCGAATATGGATTAAAACACTTGTTTCAACCGTAAACGCATCGAGGAAGGCTTTGTGAACAAAACCTTCACAATTACAGGCTAAAAGTGACAGAAAAGTTATAATAACTAATCCAGGATTATCCTAAACGAGCTTGGAAAAACCGGGCCCAGGACAGGAAAGGACGACAGCAGCGTCGGTGAAACAATATTAACATTCAATGCAGAAGACAAAAGGCGCATGTGAATATGTGAAATTGACATGATCTCGAAGTCGTCGTGCTCTCGCGTGCGACTCCAAATGCTTTCTTTTTAAGCTGCTGTCAGGACGTGGAGGATATTTCGAGAAATAACAACAGTCGCTCTTCTTAGTAAATGACAATGAAAGCAACAGAACTTCGGCAAAAACGGAACAAATTTGAGCAACTTAAGAATAGGTAAAGTTTGCAAAGACATAAAGAATAAAGAGACACTTTTTTGCTGGTTCCTCGCGTTGCCGTCGCCACCTAGTTTGCTTAAGCCCCCTATTTACGCTTTCCAACCGACTGAACCTCGCCGACCATTGTATCTGAGAAACTTTTAACTTTTAAGAAACTTTTAAAATACTTCGTACCGTTTTGATATTTACCCAAATTGTATATTTTCTAGAAACTGCGCTTGCAGCACGGTGTTATGCGGAAAATCTAATGTACTCTAGTATAATGCAATGTAATATCCATCCCATATCGGTCCGCTTTTGCAACTTTGTATGGTAATATCGTCAAAGTTAATATAATGTAACACTTCGCCTGTTCTTTTCTTTTTACAGAAACCGGTGGGCTGCACCGACAGAAAAACGTAAGAAAGCTTGGCAGTAATATAACTGCATTGATTTGTGCAATAATGCAAGTTTTTGGTGCCCCATATTCCAACTTTCTTTATTAAGCAGTTAGGGAGTCTTTATTTCAGGACCTTCATTCCAATAGGCACGCCACTTGGCCAACAATGTAATCCCTTTTGTCCCTCTGTTAGTAGCTATGACCATATTTGACATCTTATATGAAGAAAATAAAAACTGAAAACGTCCTAACATATCTGGAAATTGATAATTATGTTTGTCTATTTTCACTCCTAGTAGAAACAGTACAGTTAGAGTATCAACGGTCGTGCCTTAAGTTTTGACGTTGAGTTGTTTGTTTTTATCTGAGGGACCCACACTCGTCGATGGTGTTTGTCGAAGTTACCTTTGAATAGGCTTTTCTCAAACCTTTTTGCTATATTTTTCACCCTCCCTAAATGTTAACTCTGATTCCAGTAATGTTTTCCTGATCGATGATGCACAGCTGAAGGTTTTAGCAGCAATAGTGAAGGGTGGACCTTGCTAGTACGCGTATGCTGATCAAGTTAATATATCTTGAATTATCTATTTTGCAATAGAAGCATTGATTATTTAACAAAACTATTATATAGGCTTTAATTAGCTCTTGATTGGATCTTCAGTCTGTCATAGTGCGAAGTGAAGTGAAGTGAAGTAAATATCTCTATATCTATAGAAGAAGCACATAATAGCAACGCTAGTAAACCTGTGGCCCTCTAATACTGAAGTCTAAATACAATAGCTTAACAATATTGAAATTAAATACATCGAATCCTAAACAAAAACGAAAATAAAACAAGTATTGTCGCGGGAAAACGCGACAGATGCTGGGATTCAAGGATGTTTTGGGCTTTTGAGACTTCATAACAGGGCTTGCAATCTCTTGTGGCGAAGGGCGTGGGATCGAGGGCCTCGGCCTCGGTTTGGTGTCTTTGAATCAACTGGGCCGAAAGCAGGGAACATGTTTGTTTGGGGTTTTGCTTTGTTTGTCGGTGCATCGAATTTGTGTCAGAAAAACGTAGGTGTGTTCCTTTTTCGTTTAATCGTGTTACGTGTGCGTCCTTATTTGCAGTTTTCAAAAGACGGCGTGTATTATAAATAACTGGGCAGAGTTTATAGTAGCATCAGAATGAAGTTTCTAGGAACGAGGCTGTTGGAAAGTTGAAAGATCGCAACCGTTTTGATAATACTCGATGGACATCATGTAGTTTTCTGTATTTCGAAATGATGTGCGAAGATGTCCCGCAAAGAAATGTGCGCTCGAAGGGAGATGAATCGAAAATATTGTATGTAGCCGAGTTGTGTTCAGTTATATTTCTCATGTGTGTTCGAGATGCCTGGTGTTTCGAGATGGGAGGTTAAACTTGGCGGTACTTATTGTATAGACACGAGTGTTTTACTGGAAAATATACCGTGCGTAAAATCCATACTAAACTACATCCGGGACCCGAATGGCGTATTTTCGATATGATGGCATACATTCCCGCTTTTGCACGGTAGTTTGTGGGTTTATACCTCGTAAAACTCGTGTCTATATATAACCAAAAGATAATTACCAGGCGGCTTGATACGGATTTATTCTCTCGTGGTAGAAATTATTTTTACTCACTTGCGCAGCTCTCGTTTGTAAAATATTGTTTTTACCACTCGAAAATGGAATAAAATATCGTTTCCTCCAGGAAAAAAGTACAATATAATATGCGTGAAACAACAACTTTTTATTTAGAAGTTTTTTTGTGAATTTATAAAGTACATGTACATTGATTGCAGTACAATTTGTCAAGTCAACATGCTGAATTTATTTAAAATTCAGAGGGAGGAAGGAGCAAATGTACAGTAGGATGTATAAGGGATAAATTTCAATTCAAAATCCCGTAAAAAGCAGAATACCACTTACCATCTTGTTAAAGATTGGACTTGATTGACAAATTTTTAAAAGATGGTGAGGAAATGCTAAGTGGGTGATTCATAACTACAATATGTCCTTGCTCCTTTACCCCATCTGTTTCTATGTATGTTGTGTAATTATTTAGTTAATAAGTTAAGCAGGATGAAAGAGTCTGGGCCGAGGGGGTTAAGCAGTTTCGGGATTAAACGCGACACGACTCGGAGCTCTGTCTCTCGTGTGATTGCTAACACAACATGGTGGCAGCGGTGGGATAATTCCTCTTTCTTGGTGAGTGAAAAAAAAAAAAAAAATGCCGACAGATCAGCCGAGCACTGTGCAAAGTGCACCACCGAGCGCTCAAGGTACGATCGTGCCGCCAGAGCAGTTTATTTTCACCAAGCCAGCAGAATGGCCAAAATGGATAAGACGATACGGCCGATACCGGATAGCGTCGGGGCTAGACAAGAAAAGCGACGATATCCAGGTGAATTCGCTCCTCTATACTATGGGCGACGAAGCTGATGACATTATGATGAGCTTCGTGTTTGATTCTCCCGAAGATAGCGGGAAATACGATAAAGTGAAGGAAAAATTCGATAACCATTTTGTGGTTAAGAGGAACACAATTTACGAGAGAGCGAAATTCAATCAACGTGTCCAAGGAACGGACGAGCCTGTCGAGGCTTTTATTACTGACTTGTACTGCTTGGTCGAATACTGCGAGTATGGAACACTCCGCGATGAGATGATTCGCGACCGCCTAGTTGTTGGCCTGCAAAATTCAAAGCTCAGTGAAAAACTGCAGATGGATCCGAAATTGACTTTAGAAAAAGCGGTGAGCATGGCGAGACAAAGTGAAAGCGTCCACAAGCAACAAGAAGTCGTGCGGGGTGCGCCCAGCTTGGGTGAATCGAAGAACGTCGACGCCATCAGAAGTTCAAAGTTCAAGGCCCCCAAGAAACAGGAATTTGGAAGACGACTACCGAGCTCAAGACCTTCCAATTCGGCTCACAAGCCAACATGCCAGAGATGTGGATATACCTTCCACAATCGTAACGTGTGCCCAGCACGAGACAACTCATGTCACAAATGTGGTCGCGAGGGACACTTCGCTCGAGTGTGCAAGTCAACAAATCTGAATGAGATTCGTGGCATCGAAAATTCAGACAGCGAAGACGACAGCCCAGCGATATTTTTAGGTGAAATATCGGACACGAAAAAGGATGAAGGTCGAGCGTGGGAAACGAAAATCACAGTAAACGGAAACCTCATCAATTTCAAGCTAGACAGCGGAGCGGACGTGAGCGTCATACCAAAGGAAATTTACACCGCAATGCTGGCACGCAGCCCACTAAAAAAAGCAACCAAAAGGCTTTACGGTCCCTGTCTTTACCGGTTGAAATGCAGTGGAAAATTCACCGCGACTTTACATCATCAAGAGAAATCCTATGAGGACGAAATCTACGTCATTGAAGACCTTGAAAAACCTCTGTTGAGCAGACATGCTTGTGACGCGCTGCGTGTGATTGCCAAAGTCGCTGAAATTCGATCGGCGAGTGATAAACAGTACGTGGAAAAACACCCCCGGTTATTCAAAGGCCTAGGTTGTCTTGAAGGCGAGTATGAGATCAAAACCGATGCAGATGTACAGCCATTTAACCTCACCACGCCACGCCGTATCCCAATTCCACAGCTTCCAGCTGTGAAGGAAGAGATACGCCGAATGGAAGAACTGGGTGTGATCGAGAAAATCGACGAACCGACTGCTTGGTGCTCTCCTATGGTTGTTGTACCGAAAAGCAACGGCAAAGTAAGAATCTGTGGTGATTTTATACAGCTCAACAAAGCCGTTCAGAGAGAAAACCACCCGATGCCAACGACGGAACAGACACTCGGAAAATTAGCCGGGGCTAAAGTCGTTTCGAAGTTAGATGCTAATTCGGGATTCTGGCAAAGGAAACTTGCAGCTGAGTCAAAGAAACTCACCACATTCATCACGCCTTGGGGCAGATACTGCTACACAAGACTACCGTTCGGGATTTCATCCGCCCCAAAACATTTTCAGAGAACAATACAACGCGTCCTCGAAGGACTTGAAGGTGTAGAATGTCAAGTAGACGATATACTTGTCTATGGAAAGGACCAAGCTGAGCATGATGAGAGGTTGGAGGCAGTTCTAAAGAAGCTTGAACAAGCAAACGTGACCCTCAATCTGGAAAAATGCGAGTTCTCCAAAGACACAGTGGTATTCCTGGGAAATCTAGTTGGAAAGCACGGAATCCAGGTAGACCCCCGCAAAGTGTCCGCCGTAAAAGAAATGGAGAAACCAAACGACATTAGCGAGCTGAGGCGCTTCCTTGGAATGGCAAATCAACTGGGAAAATACATTCCCTATTTGGCCAGCATCAACCAACCCTTGAGAGATCTCCTCAATCAGAAGAATGCCTGGCTGTGGGGTGACGCACAGCAAGAAGCCTTTGACAAAATCAAACATGCCCTCGTCTCAGCCCCTTCACTGGCCATCTATGACCCAGCGAGAGAGACGACAGTATCAGCAGACGCTTCCTCGTATGGCTTTGGAGCGGTGCTAACTCAAAAGCAAGATGATGGAGAAAGTAAAGCAGTTGCATTCATATCAAGGTCCCTAACACCGGTGGAACGTAGATATGCCCAAATTGAGAAAGAAGCTCTTGCCACTACATGGGCATGCGAGAGGCTACTAGAAATACGATAATCGCAGATATCCCCTCGCTCAGTACTGGGTTTTCGGAAAGTGGGATTCTTTTTTATTTTTGGTTCGGAGATTATTTAAAATTTTTTTTGCAAACCACGGCTGTGTAGCGACGTCACCAGTCGGCCGCTAAAAAAAATCTTTGTCGTACGACAGTCTGGTTTAGTTCAGACAACGTGCACAGTCTGCAATTTTCGTAGACACTAAGCTGAACTTCAAAATTCGCTGAGACAACATTTACACGCAACTACAGAATACTCCCGACGCTTGAAAGCCAAGCAAAGTCGATCTTGGACACCGAAATTTTTATGAATTTCAAGAAAAGCGACGATTTCTCCAGCCAATGCTTTATCCTAACCACATACGTGTATGTTTTTTTTATTTTTTACTTTATAAGTTTAATACGCTTCTTCGAGTGTGACAAAATTTAGAGCCGTCAAAGCGAGTCGCTTGTTTACACGCTTTTGAAGTCTCGGGACCGTGTGAATTTTGGCAGGGATTCAATTTTGAACACAACAACTTTTCAAACTGCGTTTGACGATTTTAAAATCTTTGACAGAAAAAAGAAATCAAGTCACTAAATAATACAAGGTCCGATTGTATTAAGCGAGCAAACCCGGTCACTAAATAATACAAGGTCCGATTGTGTTGAGCGAGTATCTTACGGGGTCCCGCTAGTAGACAATAATATACAATAGACTGTAATTGTTTAATTTGGAAAGCAGTGGCCGGATATTTTCTACTTTAATAGCCTTCAAAAAGCAAAAGCATTTTAACCCGGTTACATTTTATCCTTGAATACAGTGTGCCAACAAACGCGGCGACAAAACTTCACAGCATGTGTCAGACTGTCAGTGAAATTATGCAAATATGTCAGGAATCGGATGACACAATCTTGCACGAAGTCACTCTGAAATAGCTTTGAAAACTAGAGAAAAGATCACAGTATAATCCTACTTGGCCTTCATCACAGTTCCCGGGGCATCAAACGACAAACTATACGGCAATTGTTGAAATACCATAATGATAACACGACCGTCATTTAACAAAAGCGTTGTACGTTAATTGTGTAAATTTTCAAAACTCACCGGTTCCTGAAAGCCATAGCTTTAGCTCTTTTCCAGCAAAGGAAACAAAACCCAAAACACTATTGTTTACGTCTTCAATGATTTCAAAGTACACTGTATAGAGCAGTCCTCATACAGTACGAAAATTCCACTTTCCTTTGTATTGTGTGTCGTTATCTTGTCAAACTTGGATTCTGAAAACTACATTCCTGTTATTGTAAAAGGTGAAATTTGCCACGATGATTGTTCGATTTCCACCACTGTATTTTGCTATTTCTTTCTGAAGAAGTGTCTGCGTTTTAACACAATACTGGCGTCTGGGATTGTGTTCAGGTCGACCAGTTGTGCCTTCAAGAATCCGTTTCACGGCTAGTAAGCTTGCCTCCCATACACCGGCAAAATATCCGGGCAAATTACAGCCGTCCGTCGAACTGCTTGGCCTTGTATCTGCATCTTATTGTACAAAATCACTTCCGTTCGTACTCTTACAGCTACCGCATGTCACTAAGAAAATGGCGGTTTACAGTTAAGCTGCCGATGTAACCTCGCAGTGGTCGCTCGACGCGGATGGCCCTGGGGACGAGTCGTACCCCCCCACACACACACACACACGAACATTAAATTTCGAGATGGCGACACGCTTGGAGTCTTCAAATGATGCGATTTTGCTGCATTAGCGTCGTGATTATTTCCCTCACTTCGTTCGGGGATCAGACTATCTTGTAGGAAAGTCATTTCACATCGAGACAGATCACAAACCTCTTGTACCGCTCCTGGGGTCAAAAAATTTGGACGAGATGCCGCCGCGCATACAACGTCTGAGGTTGAGGCTAATGAAGTTCCATTACACCATAGCACACGTCCCAGGAAAGCAACTCGTGACTGCTGATACCCAGTCACGTGCCCCAGTTGAATCATCACCAAGCCAGAGTCTCCAGGAAGAGATAAATCTGTATGTTGACAGCGTTCTAGCTCAGCTACCAGCGTCAGATATCCGCCTACGGGAAATCAGAGAGCGCCAAGAGGAGGACGAAGTCTGCCAACAGTTGGCGGAATATACAAGAGAGGGTTGGCCAGATAAGCACAGGGTTCCAAGTGCAGTTAAGCCCTACTGGTCAGTGAGAGGCGAAATAACAATGGCCAATGGGTTACTGTTGAAGTCCTCGAGGATTATTATCCCGTCCAGCCTGAGGCTAGAGATGCTGGATTGTATTCATGAAGGTCACCAAGGAATCACCAAGTGTCGCCAGCGCACAAAGACTTCCATCTGGTGGCCTGGTCTTAGTCGCCAATTGGAAGATATGATCCAATCCTGCCGCAAGTGCGCAGAACACAGAGTCCAGCGACCGGAACCACTCATCCCGTCTGCTGTCCCAGACCGCCCCTGGCAGGTCCTTGGAACGGACCTATTCACCTTGAAAGGTCACACCTACCTCTTAGTGATTGACTACAGATCCCGCTATGTGGAAATGTCAATCCTATGGTCTTCACAGACATCTCGCGAAGTTATTCGAGCCCTGAAGTCGATGTTTGCACGTCATGGGATACCCGAAGTTGTCCGCTCAGATAACGGACCCCAGTACGACTCTGCAGAGTGTACGAAGTTTGCCAAGGACTGGGGATTTCAACATGTTACGAGTAGCCCCCGATATGCACAATCAAATGGCGAAGTCGAAAGAAGTGTGCAGACTGTTAAGAACCTCCTCAAGAAGGCAGATGACCCCACAAGAGCCCTGATGGCATATCGCTCAACACCATTAGAGTGTGGCTACAGTCCCGCACAACTACTATTTGGACGCAAGTTGCGTACCACTGTTCCCACCACACCAGCGGAACTCGCTCCCAAGTGGCCAGACCTTGGTGAGCTAAAATTGCGAGAAGAAGAAATGAAGCAGCGACAGAGCGACCACTACAACACCCAACATCGTGCTCGCCCCTTAAGTGAATTGACACCAGGAGAACAGGTGTGGATTCGGGACATGAAGGTACCTGCCACGACAATGTAGAAGACATCCTCACCTCGGTCCTACATTGTGCAGACCACTGCAGGCACACCAGTGAGGAGAAACCGTCGTGATCTGGTTTCCCTGAGTCCAACAACAAAACCCGAAAAACCAATGGAGCCTAACAACAGCGAACCAGTTGCCAGTACCAGCGTGTCGAGCCCTAGAATGGCAGAAGCAACGAATGGTCTGAAACCTGTCGTCACCACGAGAAGTGGCCGGGAATTAAAGCCGCCAGCCAGGCTGGATCTATGAGCAGCACCTTAGCTGCAGACTGACTTTTATTGATTGTTTTGTTCTGGTTATATATTTAACATGATTTGGAGACTGATTTAAGTACATTGATGTAGTTGAAATCATAAACTGAGTATGAACTCGCGTTCGCTTTATATACTCTTGTTCGTGTTCCAGTTTTGATTAGATAGCCTTTGTTGTGAAAGGGAGATGTTGTGTAATTATTTAGTTAATAAGTTAAGCAGGATGAAAGAGTCTGGGCCGAGGGGGTTAAGCAGTTTCGGGATTAAACGCGACACGACTCGGAGCTCTGTCTCTCGTGTGATTGCTAACACAACAATGTATAGTGTAGTATTTGCAAAACAACATTTCCTGGTTTCTCAGACTTAACTAAATGTACATTAGTATATGGGTTAACTACTAGAAAGTTGCATGAAGTATTAAACACAACAGAGTACCATGGGGCTTTAGAGAAAATCTTCCTTGCAAAAATAACAAAGAATGGGTCTAGTTTACCACTGTTTCTGTTACTTTTTCCCCCATGAAAATAGGATAGCGATATGATATTTTATGTGATATCAAAATAATGCTAGTTACTTTAATTATTTTATAATGGAAACAATATGCAGTTGGAAAAGAATATTTGACTTAACAAAACTGAATGGTAGTCACAATAGTTTAACATTAGGTGGTATACATAGTTATATGTTACTTTGATCAAAACATTCAATACTGCACAATAGAACTTGAACATGGCTCTGATATTACATTTAGTGTGATGGAGACTTGAGCTACTTTCACCATCATGCATAGCTCACAAGGCCAAGATGTTTTGGTGGGTCACATTATCATAAAACTTTGTGGTGAGAGTGGACAACTGCTTTTTTTTAGCCATAGTACAATATTGTAATAAAACAAACCCAAGCTCAGCAGGGATTTACTTCACAGACATTTGAGGGAAGAAAAAAGTACCATTTGTTGAAGTGCATGATCGTGAAAGTGGCTTGTACTGAGAACATTTCTATTAAGAGGGATTTATACAGTTTTAAGGAATGAAGCAAAGATAAATGTACTGGTGTCCTTTGCTTTGTTTCATGTTTTCCATGTAGAAAAAGTACTAATGGCTTTTGGTTGATACTCGTGGTACTTACATTACATCATGTATAAAGGACGTCCTGTTTTGCATCTGTTATGACATATTTTGTCCTTTGGCATTTTTTTTGTGTTGCCAAGAAACAGTGTTTTGCTGGGCAATGTTCTCAAAGCTCAATATCAATGGCCACGTATTCAGTCTCTCCATGTTTTGCTGTGCGCTTTGTGAGCAGAAGTGACATGTCCCTATTTAGGAGTTTCTGAAGTGTTGCTTTCTTGTTTTCAGGAGACAGTGGGACAAATGTGCCAATGTTGATCAGAGAGGGAGCATTATCATGGTAAAGCTTTACTTGTTCATCTATGCCATGCAGTTTCAAAAGGAAGATGATCCTGTCTGATGCTGTAACTTCTTTGTTGCATTTGGGGCAAAAGGATTCTCGACCCATGGACACTACTCCAGAGCGACACATTTGGCATGCTGTGTAGGAGGTGTGGTCAATGTTGGTGATCTTTGTCACAAGCTTCACAGTTTGGCCAGGTTCTACAGCTGGCAGATCTTTTGGTTCAACAGTGGCATAGTCTTTATTTCCAAGGAGGCGTTTGGATGCTCTCAGGGTGACCAGGTCATTTGGATCCACTAACAGGTACCACTCTTGAAGGTTTTCAGCAGAATGGGATGATTCATCTGTGTATGTTATTTGGTCAACTGACAAATTCACCCGACCAAGGAAGGACTTTACCAAGGCATTTTTTAAGGTGACCACTTTGCCTGGTTGTACATTAAACAAAGTTGCTGCCTTTTCCCACAGTGTGGCAGTTACTTGGATTCCAGAGTCATCTGCTAGGGTTACTTCTTTTTTTAGGACAGGGTTGCCTGTGTGTGTAGTTATTTGAGTTGTTGCTTCGTCTCCATTGATGATTACCGCCATTACATCAACTCTCTTGTTAACTTCAAAACACAGGTTTTTTATTTTGGTGTACACTGCTGCAGGGGGTGTAATGTCGGTTGCTGCTGGCACAATGGATACTCCTGATGATAATTCAAAATCGACAGGAATGAGGCCTGCTTTTTGGAATCGTTGAGGAGTTTTCTTTACATTGAGGTTTTTGAATGTGTAAGTTTGTCCTGGTGCAAGTTTGTTGTTGAAGTATTTTGCGGTGTTATTCCAGGAAATCAGCCTTGCCCTTTGTGATCCATCCGTAACAAAAACTTCCAATAGTACTCCTCCTGAAATATCTCGAGTGCTTTTGTTTTCAATCAAGCATGTGATATTAACTGAAAGGTCATCTTCAGTTATTTCTGCCAGTGGGGTGGTATCTGGTGCAGATGTTGATGCAGATGGCACTGTAAATTAATGGGAAGTAAATGTGAATGTGAATTTGAAAAAAAAAGTTACTAAATACTTTTTTACTGTACAGTATATGTAAATTCTTCTCAGTTATATTTTTTGATAATTTTAGGAACAGGAGTTGGTGGTATTGTGGCAGTTTTCTTCATGTTCATGAGATTTGTTTCTGCTAAGACATAAATTTATATTTATTGATAGGGGTTACAAGGGTGGTAATTTTGTGCCTTGTGAGAATGTTTTCTGAATATTTATGCTCAACTTCTTTGTAGGATTATGTCAAGTAAAATGAGTATGTTTTTTGTTAGGATTTTTAGTTTGTTGTGCTAAATTTTGATTGAAAAGCTGCAGCTTTGTGTTGAAATGAAATAACAGGAACAAGCTGCTTTTTGCCTTTTTAGCAGTAACTGTTGCATGAAACTTTTTTTTGGATGTTATTCCACTGAGTCTAACTAGGTACACTATTTTTAGTTCAATTGATCAATGAGTGAATTGTGAGTAGATAAATGTAAAGAACATGAATGTTGCAACCCTATAATGTCATGCATTAGGTTACATGTACAATAAACTATTTGATTAGTCTATTGCAGTGGTACATAATGATATTATACTAACCCTCATTGTTTTTTTTTTGCCTTCTGGTGGAGGTAATGTGGTGGCAAAAGCTGTAGTTGCTTGTTTTGATGTAGATTTCACTAAATGAGAGAATCATAAGTATTTATTAGGTACGAAATTATATGGTTTTGTGGTTACAGTATTAAAACTACTTAACCCTTCCAAGAGTGATCAAGTTCAATTTTTTCCTTCAGTTTCAGCAGCACAAATATATCATTCAGTTAAGGAGAAATTGGCTTTTGGTACCTTGCTCATATCATAACTGGTTAAACTATCAATTCTCTCTGCACTACTCATACAATTTCCTCTTAAAAGGTGGGGAGAATCTGCATTTTGAACGAGTTGAAAGGGTCAAGAGGATGCAGTGGATTTGTGCATGCATGTATAAAAAATATATATCTAGTTTATTACCTTTTGTTGAAGTGGCTAGCTTTGATGTTGGTTTTACTAGAATCAGAAAAGAATAGCAATATTAATTTAGTGGTAGCAACTAGGTAATTGAAGATAAACAGGTTGTTTTATCATATACATGGATGAGGTATGACATGAGTTGTTACTTGCTGCTACACATCAAGTGATTTTATCAATAGGTATTTTGTGCATTGGTTGTGGTTTAGGGTGTGGGAAAACCTGGAAAAGTATTCATACTCACTTTTTCGTGTTGATGGTTTTCTTGTTTCAGGTTTTTGTTGATTTCTGCAGTTGCAAAGTATTTTACATAAATTTCTACAGTTTTGATACATCATGACATATGTGGGTTGTAATATTCCAAAACGTTTTTAGATGCAAACAATTTTGATGGCACAAAGTCTACCAGCGATAGTCCATTTAATGTTTTAATTCTACTCAGTGCTACATAAGCCATGCCAGGTTGTTTAATGTGTTGACCAAGATCAATAACTGCTTTATCAAGAGTTAGTCCTTGTGCTTTATGAATAGTGCATGCCCAGCAAAGTTTTAATGGTAACTGCACTCTTTGCCATATTGTCCCACTGTGACCAAAAAACTTGACTGCCATAGGTGTAATTTCAACAGGTTCTCATGGCATATCATTTAATACAGCACCTACAGAACAATTGTCAAATAAGATAGACACTGATTGAGGTATTTCACCTAATACAGTTTGTTCATCAGAGTTCCAGTTGAATGCTACTACTGTACCCATGGCACCATTTACTAGACCATTTGGGACATTTATGTTTCGAATCAGCATAACCTTAGCACCTGCACATAGTTGTAAAGTGCTTGGTAAACCAGATGATTTTGTGTCATCTGAATCTATCAACATTTCTGGTGAATTGGTTAGTAAATCCTCAGATTCAAAGCTTCTTTTGTTTAAGAGATGGTTTGAAGCTTGTATTGTGTACAGTTTGCAGTTACTTTTGTTTTGTAACATACTGATTTTGATTTCGTTAAAATGGTCACACTGCTTATTTAATGGAAACAATCGTATTGCATCATCAAATGATTGATCCTTCTCATGAATCAAATGCCTTTGCAGCAGGACACCAATGTCAGTTGGTGATGGGTTTCCAATGCGTACCCTGTTTAGAAGATCTGCATGTGTATCATCTGATGATTGCCTTTCATTTCTTTTCAGGTGTTTAATAAGAAACAAGTCATTCCAAAGATGAAAAGGACAGCGTGATTGTGGTGAGAAAATGTAAGATCCACAGACAGGCTTTAATTGTAAGAAATCCCCAAATGCAATGATGTTTACTCCACCAAAAAAGGAACCAACAGGTGCATCTTTGATTTCATTCAGCCTTTGGTTAATTTGGTTCAGTGTACGATAGCTGACCATACTTATTTCATCTACAATGACATTTTGCAAGCTTCTGTGCATTTTTCTAAGTTCATGTAGTTTTTCATTGGTGAGTGCTGTGCATTCAGTTGTAAACATGCCTGCACGTTCTACTGGAAGGTAAAATGCACGATGAAGAGTAATGCCACCAATATTATGTGCAGCAACACCAGTTGGAGCAGTTTTAATGACAGATGGCAGCACTGAATTGGCATGTCTGAGCAAATATTCATAAATTACAGATATTAGGAAAGATTTACCAGTACCTCCTGCCCCCGTAACAAACATGAAGAGTGGTTTAGGCTTATCTAGAATTTCTCCAGTTGCATTAAATGACATTTGATTTTTGATATGTGATACAACACAATCAAACACTTCTTTTTGATCTGTGTTAAGTTTTTGCTCGTGGCGAAGCCGACGAGCTTAGGATTGGAAGGCGTGTCTTCATCATCGTCATATTTTTATTTTTATTATTTTTATTTTTATTTTTATTTTTTTTCTGGGTTACGAATCAGCACACGGTGATTGGTTGATATTTTCACGTGATTTATGATGACGTTTTGTCATCACATGACTTGCCGGGCGAGCAGTTTCGCCATTTTGAAGGAGATATGTGGGCGATGGAATTGTGCGTTGCTTGCCTTGGTTGGCTCTGTGGATTCTTTTATGGACCGCTCATCCTACTTACAAACGAATACGCCGGCTGCGGTAGACCCACACTAAATTTCATTGAGCGGTTTTGGCTTGGGTCGGTCCGTTCAGCCTCGAAAGCTTTGAAAAGAGCCGCAAATGAAGCAATGAATATATCAGTGAACATATCAAAGAACATATTAATGTTCTTATCAATGAACTGCATAGCTATGCACAACTGTACAGAAATGTACGAAGATCCTGACGTCCAGAACGTTGAGAACTTGAAGGAACAAGCTGAACGAAGGGGTTCCAAATGCAAAGATCAGAACCCGAATGATATTAACGGCGAAGCAACTTCGATTTTTGGCCATCGCTTGATAGTGTATATGGAACTGTTTAGTATGAAGGTGAACTTAAAGGTACTTTGTATTCTTTTACTTTGTATTATTCTTGCTGATACAAGTAAAGCGTCAGAAAATCTGACTTTTCTTTGGAATCAACGTTTCACTCTGTTGTGCATTTGTGTTGTTGTTGCGACATTTTGGCTCAGTGCCATGAAGATCAAACTGGCAGCAGATAACGTGGCGTTATTATTTGAAAATTGGAACATGATTGAAGAAGAAGTGGTCGTTGGTAGATCTCGCTTTGAGCAGTTCTATTGTATTTCCAGTAATGTTTATGTGAAAGAAAATCGAACTCGTCCAAGACGAAGTCGTGAGCCAAGCCGAGTGCCTTTGAATGAACTTTCGCGCGTTCTGAACAAGGACAGGAAAAGCAGGCGACTATTACGAGAATACATTTCAAAGAATGTCCCAGAGTCGTCAAAAGTTCATGATTATACCAGAGTTTACGTACTTCACAATGCTAATGCTTCCGTGAACGTGCGCGTAAACAACATGGAAACAATAGAAAGCCACAGAAATGCAAAGAGAAAATTAGGATCAATAAACCATCGCTGCGAGAAAGCTATAAGTTCAAAAAGAAGTGGGCGAAAGCAGAAACCAAAGCTACGGTGAGCTTTAGCCGTAAAACAATGACGCTTTATGCTTTACTCTGTACATGACATCTGTTGCCTCATAAAATTCTTCTGCGTATCGTACATTGCCTGTTGAAGTGTTTCTTTCATTCGATCATGTAGCCTTTGTTTCGCAATGGTCAGTGAATACCAGAAATGAAAAATACACCGAAATAATTCTGAGGATTGAGTTTGCAGTCACAAATGGACTGAACACACTGTGAACAAAAGCGCAATAATATTGTAAACATCTCTCGTGTGACATTCCTCGCTGTCAATTTTATATTTGTTACAGAGCACGAATACTCGAAAGCCTGATAGAAAGAAACGTATTGAGTTAATAAAAGAAAACACATAAGTAGTGAAGCGAAGGCTGGATTAATTGTGGCCTCTGATTAGAAATATGAGTCAAGGTCAAACTGTCAAAATCGATTGTGCATAAAAAGATATGTCACGCATTCTCAAGATGCAGGGTCGCTCAACCTTTAAGAAGCAAGTGTATGAGTGTTGTAATAATAATTTTTAGTTTAATCAAGGTGTCAAAAGAGCAAGGTGTCAAAAGCCAAGTTCTCTATACTGTGTGATATTTTTATGGTGAGAAATTGGAAGTCTCTCTTGGGAGTTCCGCTCTTGTCCCCTACTTTTCCATTTTATATTCTGGTCTCGACCCAACTCACGCTGCGAGCTCACTGGCAAGGCCAGTCTAGTTTAAGTTTGTCTACAAATTCAGTATCTGTCATTGTGAATGTGTTCAGCATTTTCCATGCATAGTCATTATGAGAAGGCAAAAGATCTTTTAGGTCTTCTGTGGTCCTTGAATCATCAGGGTTGTGTGTAGTATCTTCTGGTAGAAGTATGTTTTGCCAAGTGACTCAGTTGAATCTATTTCACATTTTTCATTAGCTATTTGATGTGTTGTGTTAGGTAGTAGAGATGAAATGATGTCATCAGCCTTGTCAGCCATTAAGACTCTAAGTTGCTGGACTGCTCTTTCAACATCATCTGTAAACGACTTAAACATTGCAGAGCTCATTTCAAATTCTTTTTTTTTGTAAAAAAAGCTTGCTGTGCAGATGTGAATGGCAGTAGTAGTTTGTTTTCATCATGCCATGGTAAAAACAAAAGGAGCATTTGGTAGTAGTAGTCTTCACCATCCTTGTATGGGGTGATGTATGGAAGTCTTAAGCAAGCAAGCTTTGTCCTTTTGTAAATCATTTTTCCATTTGACAGCAGCCATGATGTTGCTTTTTTGGATGTAGAGCTTGTTTTAAAGTTAGTAGCAAATGATGCAAGTGACATTGTTTCAAATTCTTTCGTTTCAGGTCGTTTTGGGTACAGTTGAAGAATACCATCTATAAACACTTCTGTACTGTTTGGTGGAAGCTCATCTAGTTCATTTTTTGGTTTTAGTATTCTAACTCGCTTAGGTGGTGGTTTACAATTGATAGATACTGTGTCTCGAGAAGAATCTACTTGTGGTAGACCAGTTATTCTGAAGACTGCTTCTTGTGCACTGAGTTCTCTTTCACTTAGGATTCGAGATCCAAGTTGAGAAAGTTTACGGAAACTCATGTTTTGAGATTGTTTAAGTTGCTGAATTGTTTCATAGAAAATTGCAAGCCTTAGTTGTGCTGGTTCTGATTTGCATATGTAAGAACATACATAAACAGCTATGCCATAGGTACAACCAACAAACTGAATATCCATGTTGGCCTTCCATACCTTTAACACAGTTGGATTATAAGCATTGACACAAGTAGCATTAACACTTCTTTTTGTTTCATAGAAATTTGCAGAAGATAGTGGATCGATGTTTGGTTTGATACGAGTTTCTGAACAAGGTTTTCTTGGGTAATTGAATCTACACAATTTTGGTCCTTTCTTGCAGGATGTGGTGTGTCTGTGTATTTGAAGTTGTTCCACAAGGTTTTTCAGTTCATTGTCATTGTCATTGTCTGGTATTTCAGTACATACATACTTGTCAATGAATTCTGGTAGTTTTCTTCTTCCTTCAGCTTGTCCTATATTAGGTGCTTGTTTTATCCACAGAAAAATATGCAAGTGAGGACTGCCTCTGGCCTGAAACTCTACTCTAGTGAAATAGTCTGTAATTTCACCAAGTGGTTTTGATTTACCTTTTAGAACATATCTGAAAAATGCTTTCCATCGTTTAACAAAGTGATGTGCTGTCATTACTGGGTTTGATCTTACAAAGTCATTGTTTGATGCAGAGGTCTTTACATCTCCTGTGTTATCTAATTTCAAGAATGCAAGAAGATCTTCCCAGTGACAGTCATTTGCACTGAGTGTTACAAACCATGTAGGTGGGCCAAGAGTTCTGAACTTTGCAAAAAGATCAAATAGAATATTTTTCCAGTAGGCACTTGTGCCTCGTGTCTGTTTCATGTAGGAAAATGAACTGTCGTTAATGAAAGGTTCTACTTTACCACTTTGAAAGTTTGACGCTGTAACATTGCCATCATGATGGTTTGGAGACTTATCAAGTGGTGGAAAAGACAATCTTAATGCTATGGATATTTGACTTTGGAGCTTGTGCTGTTCAAAGACATTTACTGCCCAAAAAAGATAACTTATATCTTTTCGCCAAATAGGATTTTCATTCAAAAGCCTGGCTTTAAAGTAAGTTTGTTCCGTAAGTTTTATAGGTCTTTCTGTTTTTAAGCCATTTTTTCCATATGGATAAAGCCATGGGAAAGAGAGTTCTTCAGTCTTTTCATGGTTGAATATGTTTACAGGTTTAGAAGTTGCTTTTGGTAATTGAACAGTAGGAGTTTTTTGATTTTGTAGTATTTGTTCTACATTTTTTTCTGGTAATACATAATCTTTTGGCACAAAAGATATCTCAGTATCAATATCTAAACTTGTGGAAATTGTATTTTCGTCAGACTGGCTAACTTGAGGGATTACCTTTATGTCACTGTAGAGTGGATTGTTCAATTTTAACCACTGCAATGCTCGTTCAATTTTTATTTTGTTAACCACATTATCAATTGATATTTCCATAGGGTTGCTTGAATGTGAAAATGGCAGTACAATGATGTTATCACTTGCTGTGTTTGGTAGTTGTCCATACAGTTGTTGAACATCAACCGGAAAGTTTATTACCATACCCTTTTCACCATATTGTCCACCTGCTGGAAGACTGATGATGGTCAAAAATGGGTGGATGCGACAAATAAATCTTTTCTCCAGAAAGTTTAGTTTAGTTAAACGTGCTGGTGCTTCACCAGCAGCCATATTGTTATGGTTACTTTTTGCAATAGGCTTTCTATTTTGTAGTTTTTTATGGCATGTTGAACAAACATTCTGTAGGGTATACTTAGTAGCATCACTTTCATTCAAATTAAAGTGCCTCATATTCTCTGCAGATACAATGCAATGACAGCATGCACAATAATTAAGTTTTGGCACATTGACATTGTTGAAGAAGGCTTTGAATTTTTCTTTGACTGAAGGACATGTAGTTTTGTTATTTAGGTCTTTTTCACAAGATGTATCTGTATGGGTTTGGCAAGGTTTTTTTCTCTTTGATAACCGAGCTTCTTTTGCTTCATTTGATTCATGTTTTCGTTTTTTGTGTGCCTTTTCTCTTCGTTTCTTATTTTTCAATTGTCTTTTCAAGATGTGCTTTGATTTTTGATTAACATCATTGCTTTGGGGACTACTTTAACACTTTTTTCATTAAACTCAGTGATGAAAGTTGAATTATCATCAACAAATGTAATCACAGGAGGTGTATCTTGACTACCCGTACGAAAATGTTTGGCCTGACAAGAGCCAAAATCCGGCCAGACATTTGAGCATAACAGGAGCATGATACGAGCCAAACAAGAGCCTAAAAAGGAGAGCCTGATACGAGCGTTAACTAGCATGACATTAGCCTGACAATTGAGCCTGAAACGAGCGTTAACTAGCATGACATTAGGTAAGCCTGACAAATGAAACCGAACATGAACCGAACATGGGCCACGAGCCTAACATGTCCGGCTGAATTCAGGCCTGATTCAGGCCCGACAAGAAATATTAAACCATTGGGTATTTTTGTTTCAATCACCACTTGATGAGTATCCTGCTTTGTGGCGACAGACGATATCAATATTGGTATGTTAACTATTTCTTGCTTTTTATCGCGCGTTCCGTACGTGAGGGCGCTAATTACCGCGTATGCATACCTATTTTTCTTGGCCGTGAATATATCTGCATTTATCCAGTAGTATTTAGCCAGTTCCTTCACTGATTCCGTCATCGATGACAATGGACAAATTGCACATGGTATCAAAGTGGGCAGTCGGGTAATTATAACTTTCGCAACGTTTTGCCAACTTGATCTGCAAATAGTTCCAACTCAGCTTTTTTGTCCCAAAAAATTTCCAAACGTCAATTTAATGAGTATATACATTTCACTCTGAGTTGCTCATTGTCACAAATTTACAGCATTCTCATCCTAGCTAAGTTCTGGCGGTGACCCTAGGGAAAGAAAGTGTCTGGAACTGGAACTGTCCGCTTATGAGAATGTGTACTAAATAAAGAGTTTGACTGAACTAGTTTCAAACAGGCGTTTTGTGAAGCCGTCCGTAATCAAGGGCTTCGACTATAATCATTCGCACACTGCTAACACACTGGATACGACATAATCTCGGAAACTGCAACTTACCCTTTCCTGCGATGGTATAAGCACGGCAGCTATGCGTCTCTCCTTTTGGCCACCCTGCTGCCAATCGACCTCTAGAAAAATACCTCTCCCTAATGGGTTCAAAAGGTCCTTGCAGCTTACACGTGCTTGTCCTTTGGTAGAACACTGACACTGCATTGTCGCTCGCAAAATACAAGCACGCATACATGGCTATATATGTAGGATGTACTCAAACAAACTGATAACTCTGAAGATCTCATAATTTACCGGACTGCCGTTGCTCGCCGGTTTGAATTAACTTCAGGTTAAAAATGGGCGCCAAGTATGCAGGTCCTTCACTCAGCCAATAAGGATCAGGTATTGTAAAGGCTAAAATGAAAGACCACTTTGTATGGGGTGTAATATTACAGCTCGCCTGCGGTTTTGTCTGAGACAATTGACGTAGTCTGTTCCATGCTGGTCTTTGCCGATAAACATGTGCTGCAGTTAGTGGCCATTTATTCGCATGTTTTCCAAGTAACTCCTACATTTTCCTGCTTAGTTAAAAGGGGAAAACAATTGCGTAGAATCCCTCTGGGAGATTTTAAAAGTGGCTGTTCAAAAGAGCGTCCGACGCGACACTGAAGTTTACGATCACGGGCAGTTCTTCTTTAGTAAGATAAGCGGATTTGTTTTGAAATTATAGAAATATCAAATACTTACGTGCTAAAACAGAGAAAGTCACATGGAGTGCACGCAGGAAAGCAACTCCCGGGGTATTTACGCAGCCAAACACCGATCCCGGACGGCCACGGCTAATTATCCCGTACACAACATAAACAAATCTTGTATTTTTCCTCCTGATATGAGTCAGGTAAATTATATCATGTGTTTGTAATTCTTTATAACTATGCCGAATACTCTTGGACGCAAACTAGTTTTGCAAAAAGCAAGCATAAGTGCAGTCGGTGTGTTGCTCATAATCATACGTATTCCATTTTCATCGCTAAAATGAACAACCACGCTCGCGGAATGTCCTGTAAAGCTCGTGTTAGGCTCGTGTTAGGCTGCAAGATTTAGGTTTGCGCTCGCTACAGACTCTTGCAGCTGTCAGGCTCTTGTCAGGCTCTGTGTTACGCTCTTTTCCAGCCATACAAGACACTAACAACAACCATACATTTGTCCGACTCGTCTCACTTCAGCCTGACAAAATTTTCTCAGATTCATGTTAGGCTCTGTTTTGGCTCTACGGGCCGTTGTACGGCCTGATTCAGGCCGGATTCAGGCTCTGTCAGGTTAGACATTTTCGTACGGGTAAAATGTGTCTCTTCAGGCAGGCATGGAACAAAATGATTTGGTTGCCAAAAGTGAGGAACCTGGCCATCACATCTTGTCCACATGATGTGCAGTTGATTATGATTAAATTCATTTACTCTTGGGAAAATAGCTCTGTTCAAGACATGTCGTACCATTGAATTTCAATGTATGCCAACTTTTTCATCTGGATAAATGCTTAATACCTTTGTTTTTAATACAGATGAAAGAGCACAAATGTGCCAAACACCAACCCAAGAATGGTTTCTGACAGACTCTAAAGCACATTGTAGTAATACCTGCTGGCAATTTGTTTTATCAGTCATGTCCAAATATGATAATTGTTCTCCACATGAGTAGTGTGCTATGTATGAGATAATGGATGGGTCATGAACTTGGCAAATGTTGTATTCATTAAGATAATACTCAGTAAAAAGTATTAGTTCTAAAAAACTCCGTACTCTTAGCTCTAAGTGATAGTTTTCTGTTCCAAATGCAAGTATGCTAAAAGATCTAAAACAGCAGTTACCATCACCCACAACTTTTAGGGGAACATAACCAAGAGGAGCATCAAGAGGAAAAATTCTTTGTGATACATGGTCAACATTACACATATAGTTGCGTGACCTGTGTAAGTTTGATGTATAGTCTGGAATTACATAGTTTTTGTTTTCAATAGCTTGCCATTCTTGCAAAGCAACCGCTCTTAATTCGTGAAGTCTGAGGTGCAATTTGTTTTGTAATCTGGAATGGCAATTTTTAAAATAGTCTTGCCTGTTTTTGTCTGCCATTGTACATTGACAACTGCAAAACCCCTGTCAAAGAAAAGATATAACTTCATTAGCTTTATTAACTTTAATTTTCTCAGTTTCTTGCAGCTATATTAGTGTATATTTATGGAGAATTTGAAATTAATAACATGAGATAAAACCTGATTTAAGTACAAGTAGCAATTCTCATTCCATCACTTATACATTTCATTCTCAAGTGTTAGGAGAATCTATATTCTGAGCTCAAATTAACAGCACTAATAAATCAATATCGAGTATGAGACCTTGGTTAATTATTACTATCAAATACTTCACATTGTTTAAATTAATACAAGATGTGATTTGATTGGCTGTTAATCTAGCAACAAAACCTTTCAAGATAAGCCATTTGGTGAGTGAAATATACAAGCTGATCGAGGGAAACTAACTGTGTACAGCAGCAGAACTAAAGAAGACGTTTTTACGCAAGTTATGCTAAGGTAGTTGTTATTTTGTGCTGTGTTTACACAAAGCAATCGAAGCACATAGACAGCGGTGTAACATTTTGCTACGGTATTTCTTCTGAAGAGCAATTACCGAGGTTTCTATAACGATTATCGTCACGTGCTTGGTATGTTTGCTGTAGTAAACTTTAATTATGCTTTCGACGAGGCAAACGTTTTTCATGAAAACACGGGCTGGTATAAGTGCGCTTCTTTCTCAGGGTTCGAATTTCAAAGGTTTTTGAGCGCTGACTCCTTCAGAAGATCGAAAAAAGCAACTGCATCGATTTGTGCCACAATAATTACGTCTTGTATCGCAAGTTGAACAATAAGAGGCATTATTTATCGATTTCGCCCTTCGCTGCGTGTGGATATGAAAATCTGTAAATACTCTCGTGAGTTCTATTATTGCATCATGCGTTCTAGTAAATGACGTTTGTAAAAGCTGTGCTTGAAGTTTTTGTTTATTAAGTTATGTACATCTATTTTATGCTTCTATTTACCCTGTAGTCCACGGCTTCTTGGCGTGTTTTCATAAACTACGTCATCCCGCGCTCAATCCAAGGTATAAATTCCTTTCATCGCTACAATTATGCGCACAGTTTTCGTAATCAACTCGCGGCCACCTACTGAAGTTATTTTTCTATTTCTACTGCACATAGCATTTTGCGGATGGAACGCTAACATTGAATTCGCTTGTCGATGAGATAAAAAGCGCGAACTGCGAATTCTTTGTGTAAACAACCATTCGCGAAGTGTCCCTTTTTTATACTGTTTAGTGCTACCCGTCCTTATTTACTTTCATCGGTACAATTTTTAATGCAAAAATCGTGAACGGCTCATAAAAAGCATGAATTTTACATCACGAAAACGAAAAATGTACAGCGGCCCTACGCACGTAATTTGGATCTATATCAAGCACGCAACTAAAATTTGACGCGAACATGATTTCAAACAGTACAGAGTCAGCAACAGACAAAAAAGTAACAATATACCACCTGACTGCATTTGTTCTGTTTCCTAGGCTAATACACTGTAAGTACAATTACCACGGCGAAAGGCATGCTTTATTCATTGGCTTGAAAAATTAAACGCTTACCTTCAAGTCCTTTAACAGAGAGCAATAGCGATTGTATCTAAAAGAAACGTTTTAGAATTAATTGTGCACATCGCCAAATAGGTATTTAAGCTAAAAGTATCTAGGCCGTTTTGTCAAGTTTACGCTGGTCCCAATTCAGGTTAAAAACAAACAAAATGTATTAAACGAATGACCAAAAATAACCTTAATACAAAGATAAGCCACACTGAATCAAGCCTGAATAGCGGTAGACGACTTATTGTTCAAGCGAGTGAATTTGTAAGTGCGTCATTAGCCATTGAAGTTAGGAGGTGAATGTCGTTACTGCTGTCCATAAAATAATGTGCGCGCCACACATAAAACCGCTAAAGCCCCCCCTCCAAACCTTAAATCTCACAAAAGCTTGTCATTTAATCAAAAACATTCAACTTAAAAAGCATTCACTCACCTTTCTTCAATTTCACGCCCGCCCTTTATGCCCCACAAACTAATTTTCACTTGCTGCGCTCCGACGCCACCCTTTTTTCACGTGACCATAAGCCAATCAAATTACAGCTTTATGCTTATTCCGTCAATCAAACTTAAAATCCTAGAGGGGGGGTTTCTTTTGCCAATTGCAGGGTTACCTACGCCGTGGCTTTCGGGTGAAAACAATAATATGCTGGGCCCTTAGGCCCAGCATAAAAACAAATCGCACAGGAAGCCTATTTAATTGTACTGCCTATGAATTCGAAATTAGAAAATCAGTGTTCCTTTTTTCCCGTACTACGACGGCCGACCAACTTCAAACTTTGAGTATTAAATTTCGAGAACGTGCTTGGCAGACTGTATGAATTAATTTGACGTGCCGACCGTGGGAAATACGTACTTCGTCACGCAATCGATTCTTTTTTCAACGCAAAAGTATAACACACACCATTTTTTTTCTCCTTCCATTGCGTGTAGCACTTGAGTTCGAAGAATAGATTGAGTCAACATTTCGGTAAAACAAAGGCTACTCTTATTGGGAGTTACCAAAAGTAAAAGTCCCATCAATGGCAGAGTGAGGGGGTATATGCGATTATCGTATTTCTAGTTAATAAATATCCAACTACTCTGTCGTTATATGTCTTACATATCATCTGCAGTTATTCTTCAGAATCAGCAAAATGCTCATCTTTTTACCTATAACATCAATCAAGATTCGTCAAATAGCTCTCTGTACGACATTGTCAGCTGCTGAACTATCTGAACTGGAACTGGAAGTGCTCGACGACGAGGACACCATCTTAGATCTTAGATCTCAGTCAGCTCACTACTGAGCCGTACGCGCGGGGCCTGAGACCAAGAAACATCACAGCGACCCGGCAGCCCGGAGACAACAGTTAACAAAAGCTTTAGAAACAGAATAAGTAAAAAGAAGTATATTCGTGAAAGTCAAAAAGCCAGATTATGCTAACAGTGCTAAATTTAGATAAAAGCTTAAAATTATGCTCGGTCGGCTAAATTATGCCAAAGGGGAGGCGGTGATAGGGCGAGGCACATTAGCGTCATGCCCAGAGAAGAGAAAAATATAACCAGCGTTGAAAGTATCCACTACAACAAGGACCTGGTCGGTGCTCCTGTGTGATAGCTACTTTGATATGCAAGTCTGTGCTTTATTCTGCTTAGCGTGAAAACACGATTTAACATATTTGTATTTTAGTTAGTTTAATAGTGTATGGAAAGGGAAGGATATAATGGCAAGAGGCTTTATGGGTACGATAATGGTTTTGAATCTTAACTAGAACTTCATTTAAGTATTGAGGGTGATGTTTGTTTTAACTTAGTCAGTGAGTGAGTAGGGCGTGCAAAGAAATGAAAGCAGTTCAAAATCTCAGCTAAACTCCTCAGTAAAATTTTCAATCGTTTCATCTGTTTACAACATACTTGTATATAGAGGGTTTGCACGGCAACCATGTTGGATGGCAGGAAGAATGAAATATTTTTCCATAACAATAGCATTTCTTTCCCAGAGGAATTGAATTCTATTGTTCCTGCCATCCAACATGGCCGCCGTGCAAACCTTCTATTCTACGGATCTGTATTGATGTCTAGTGCCCCAAACTAGAAAGTGATACCAAAAAACCTCTGACTTAAATAACGTCGTTCACTCAGTCTCTACAAATGGTCGTGTTCTATTGGGATCAACTATTTCAACCTAAACCGGTTTCGGTTGATGTGGTTGAAGTATACTTAATAAAACTTATTCGAACCGTTTCCACCGTGTTTTGAGTGGGTTGCAAAAGTTGATCAACCAAACCACGCTGAAAACGGTTTATTCCCAAAAGAACACGTAAAACAAAACCCGACCCAACAGCTAAAAACGGTTGGCCCCGATAGAACCCGACCAATGATACACTTCTAACACACTCCTATTTAACTCCACTCATCCCAATCCTTACCATTACTATAATTTGCGTCCCAAGTCTTACATCATTTATAGAGCACTGAACTTGACATAATTTGTTTTTGCCTCAAACAAAAGATTACCTACCAGGTTGCTTCAAAACAGAAAGACACAGAACTGTGTCTATCCAAGGGATGGATCAGCAGAAGATGGTGTTGGCCTGCATTTCATGCCCAGGCGTAGATGCGAAAACCAAACCGGCTTTAGATTGATATTCCTCAAATTAGGTAAATAGAGCCGTTTTTACATGACTGTCGAAAGTAATTGTGTGATTACTTTAGTTTTGCGTTTTCTACGCTTTTCGAATTGACCTAACAAGGTTTAACAGCATTCTTGGACAATCAAGAGCAAAAAAAGGAAGACCTGGTTGCGATATTTTCACGTAAGAAAGCAGGTTAGTAAACCAATTGCACGCAAGCTCTGATTGGTCGACCTAGCAATGAATAACTTACAAACAGAGCGGTTTTCGGATGACTGTCGTAAGTAATTGTGTGATTGCTTTGGTTTTGCGTTTGCTTCGCTTCTGGATTGGTCCACACGAGTTTTTCAGCATGCTCAGCCAAATCAGGAACAAAACCAAAACCAAAACCAAACACTTCTCACGCAAGCGATGGCGTGTACTCGCACTGCTGATTGGAAAGTAAAACCAAACGCAAATTACTTTGGCTTTCAATTGGCTGAACTGTTTTCTCTCAGTCTCTGTGATTGGCCTGTGTGATTACTTTGGTTTTGGTTTTCGACAGTCATCCGAAAACGGCTCTAAACCTCGTTTGTTTTGTCTGTGCGGTAAGCTATGGAACTTTGACTTTAGAACTAGTCGGTCCGTCGTACCTACGGTACGCACTGCGCACGCGGTTAATAAGGTTTATCTATTCCCCATTACAGAATCAGCTTCTCCTAACTTTGAAATCGCCAACTGGCAGATTTTAGATAAAGATAATGTATGGGTAACATGTAACTTCCCAAATCAATACCTACAGGGGATGTGGAGAAAGGGGTATGTGCCCGGACCGGCTGGCCTACTGCGTCTCATTGAGAAAGGAGAGTGCTCTAGGGCATCGAAACTTTACATAGACCAAGTCTCAGATTGTGTAGATGTCGACTGGTCTTTGATACTTGACAGGTAAAATTGTAGTCTTTGAAATATGTCTCGCTATAAAAGACTTACTTTTTGCCTTATCTTTTTCCTTTGTTGTAATAATTGCTTTAAACTCCCCAGATTCAACGTATGGGCCACCTGTCCCTCTGGTCGTTTCCTTCTACAAAAGTGACAATCAGTTGTTGGACAGCATTGAAAGAGGGAGGTGCTGCAAACCCGTAGATCATCCTGAAATATGGGGAAATTGTTACGAGCAGGACATTTCAGAGTCATTTCGTTACAAAGGCTGGAGTTTGTGCAAGGAAGGGTTCTACATGGCGGGGATTTACAAAAGCGGATGCGACCAAATCTACTGTATTGAGACGTTCAAGTGCTGCTGAATGAAAAGTAAGCTAATCAGTTTAAATGGGGTTGATTCACTTTGGTAATATCAAAAGCAGCCAGAAGGTTTGGTGGTTATTATTTCAGTTATTCTCGTCGTTTGTACGCACAAAGTAACAAATAATTAACAATGTGAATCCGTTGGTTTGTTCGTTTGTTCTCTTGTTTACCTCAGAGACGGCACGCAGGCAAAACGTGTCTACAAGCATATTGTGCGTTTTTTGCTATTTTCAAGCGCCTCTTTTACTCACTTTTTAAAATATTCATTGCTAGTAGTCAGGATAAACACTGCTACCTGGAAAGAATGCTCGATCGATCGACTTTTTTTTCCAGATCTTTGATTTCACAAATAAAGGAAAAAGAATGAATTTGAGAGTTTTATTGCTTTATGTTTAATACATTATCATTAAACATTTCCTCTTATCTTCTGTACAAATTAAGACGCAATTTTACTCTATGCTGAAAGTGAACGATCTACGGCACGGGGGCGGGATACGAATTTGGACGTTCGTCTGAGGATTAGTATATGTACTTCTTGATCTTCCGTATAGAACCAGAAGATGCGTTCGGACTGACAATCAAGGAAATAAAACCCTATGATTGCCAAACTATCAAAATTTCCTTGGAGCCTCCCATGATCCCCTCAGGTCCAAAGGTCACGGAGGTGGATGTCGCTATTAAAGAAGAGGTCTTGGGCAAGTGGATTAAGAATTGCTCAACATCAGTGTTTTCTCAAGAATGCATAATATCGGGCCTCAAGGTGGGAGAAAACTACACGGTTCGTGTCTCTGCTACGAACGAATGCGAGGAAAGGAAATCATTAGCTCCAAAAGTCATAAGAATGGAACCAACAGGTTGGAGGCTATGTGTATACATTTAGTGCAGCTAATTTGAGTAACACTGGCAAAGTGTTAGTTTCTCTAATTCAATATTAAAACACTGACTTTGGTTCATTCAAAAGACTTATGCTCAAATGCTCATTCCAAAATTAACTTACAGATATATGTTACGTTCTGTTCTCCAATATTTCCGTGTTTGAAACTGATGCCTCAATCGCTAAAACATTATTCTATCTTTCCACTTTTTTCAGAATTACCTGATGGGGTTCGATCCATGTACACCGACGTTAAAGGATGCACAGTACTACTGCTGTGGGCATCACCAAACACGACCTGTCCTATCACAGGCTACGTTGTTCACTACAGAGGTCTGCAGGATAGAGGGGTTCAGGAAAAATGGACTCGACGTTACATAGACGATGCAACAGCTACAATGTATAATCTTACTTTGCACTGCGGAATGCGCTACGAAGTGGGTATCGCCATAAAGAACATTGTTGGCGAGAGTCGGATTTTAACTCAAGTCATTGGTAAACTTTTATAATGATTCTTGAAATTATCCATGTATAAGCTATGTGATAAGAAGAAAGTAAAATCAATACAAATATGCACATAGCGCGTTCGTCGTTATAGATATTTATCACGTGATTGGGAGCTTGGATCCTGTTCACTTGTGGGTAATCAAAATAAAAACCATGATCCTTTGCGCGTGGGCTGTTTTCTGTTCTTTGTCGGCTGTTCTGCAGTTTGTTTCGTTGTCACGAGAAAAAGACGAGAAGGAGGGTAAGAAATCAGTCAAAATGGAAATAATTGAAAAGCAAAGAACACGTTTCCTCTTGCTTACTGTTAGGTGCAGGCTGTTGTGGCCAACGTTTATGACCACCGTGTTGTTTCGTCAAAGTTTGACACTAATAAGTTAAGTTAGTCACTTAAATAGTAATTAAATATGATAAATAGGGGACTACTTGTAAAACTCCTGACGGGTTTATATTGTCCTCCTCTTTACACATAACTGTATATCTACAACATATTACAATGTATGTTTTCAAGGGGGAATAAATGAATACATTCATTCAAGACATTGATTTCATGCCCCATTATCTGTTTTGGATTCTTTTGTCCAGGGAAAGAAAGCCTAGACCAACAATTGAAGTTCTTGACAAGTGGGAAATTCTTCCAAAAAACATGACTCTTTTGGAAGAACTCGAAGAGGGTGCTTTTGGTAAAGTTTACAAAGCTATTCTGGGGAGAATGATTTTTTCTCGGGATTTAACTTACGAGATGATTACCGTAGCTGTCAAGATATTGCGAGGTGAGGGACGAGTCTCCCTTTGAGAGTCAACTGTCTAGTATTTTTTAAATTTATTTGCTAACCCTAATCCCATCTCAATGTTGCAGATAGGAGCACTTTGGAAGGCAAAATATTGGTTGGAGAAAGAGATCGATTTGATGAAGAGGATTGAAAATCACAAAAACATTGTCAATATGATTGGCTGTGTTACTTTGTCTGAACCAATGCAACTAATTCTCGAGTTTGTACCACATGGAAACCTGCTGGAATGGCTGAGGAGAAGAAGGGCGAAGGTGAGCTAATGATTGATTGAACAGATGACGAGTGGAGAGGGTAGCCAATGGGAATCTTTCAAAATTTATTGCGCCGGGTATCTATCCGGGGCACATAAATCAATAATATCTCATTTCTAATCTTATTTCTCATTTTATTTATCACAATTACGGATGAATATTTATAGAACATTATTTACACAACTGTGTTCTAGGATGGACTGAATACAAGTACAAACCAGTATTTACAAAACTATATTTACATCATGCTATCAACTAACTTTTATTTAAAATACACTAGAAATACGATAATCGCAGATACCCCTCACTCCGTCCTGCACTGGCATATATTAGAAGTTTCGACGCAAAAAAATAAACATAGAAGTAATGTGTCTATTTTATACGACCTTTGATGTAACCAGCTTGTTGTAGTTGATGGGGCAAGCGTATTAAAATAACGTTTTACTACTTGTACTATACCAAGTGCTGAACACTTAAAGGAGAAAAAGAGTGGTCTGAAATATAGTAACTTTCTGTTACTAAGCTCTGACCCAATAAGAAAACAACATATATATCAGCATCAAATTTTTTATTCTTAATCTTATTGTCATCAGCACACTAATCGTTTTGTGCCCTTTTTATCATACATTTGTGTTATATAAACTTCATCAAGTGCTCTTGCCTGGTACGAAAACCCAAAACCTTGTAGGAAAAAGTAGGAACGTACTCCAACCAAAAGCATGCAGGAGCACAATCCCTTGGAAGATAAGGGAATAATAACTATCATGAACTTAATACAGGTAAACAACCCTCTAACAAATAAGTAAATAACAAAACCTTGTGTCAAAAAGGTACACATAGAAAAAAATACTTGGCTCTGAGCATGTCATCCACTTGAGCAGAGTACAGTACCATTCCAAATTTTAAGAAAACATACAGATATACCGAAATTTTTTTTGTGGCGTACTCAACAGAATATACAGAATATACAGGTCAATGTTTTTGAGAACATTTTCCTTTGGCATTCTTGTTGGACCAGACAATCGGGTTGTACACGTCAGCATTGAGTTCATTTTTGGCTCCTGACAATCTTACACTTTCATGATGTCAGTGACTTGGTATATGAGGATCCCTTAACAGCACAGGAGTTGGCTTCTCAGCATGATTCCTTCACTTTAACATTTCCTTTAGCATGATCTTTGGAGATGAAAACACATGTTCAGGTTTTTGTCTTCGGTACATATTGTTGCAAATTTATTATACAGTACTTACCTATAAACAACATAGAAATTGAACTTCCACTTGGACCGAAGTGTAAGTTTAGCCAAGGAACCTCTTTCTTTGCTCCTACAAAAATCAGAAAAGGCACCAAGTCTTAAGTGGATTAATAAGATAATTCACATGATGTACACAATACAATGCACTTTCATAGCTAACCTGTACTATTCATCCACAATTGACATAAATCTTGGGAGGATGCTGCAAAGGAACTGGTGCACTGTAAATAAATACTTGTTGTCCTGATAATAGAGGCCAATTCTTTCCTCAAAACACTGCTATAAATGTTTTTGGTTATCCCCGAGCGTAATATCAAGTGTACATGGCATAAAAACAAATGCATGCACATCATCATATGGACAGCTAAAGAAACTTCACTGCATAGATCATAAATCACTGTAAATTAATTAGGCACTGATACTGTAGTAAAAATTGGCAAATATTCTAAAAAACACAAACTACAGCTTTTGCAATGGTAAATCAAAGTACAAACACATGTATACAGTATTGTGTTCTCTTCGATCCTTGTGTATAAAAATGCAGCAAATAATAACAAAACACAATCAGTGGTCTGATTAAGCAGGAATTCAAATTAAACAAAATTTCACCATGCATTTTTTGTTTAACTGTTCTTCATTGAAAAGAAACAATGACAAAGAATGGCCGAATTGCAATTAATGCGTAATTGTGCAAATTTGGCCATCAATACACAGCGAGGTCAAAAATATAAATACAACTATAAAAGCCATACAGAATAGTTTTCAATTCTTACCTGCCCCTTGCTTCCTGATGATAAAAACGGGCAGATCACTCACATTGGCTGGAAGAGTGCTGAGAAATCCCTGAACATCCTGTGGCAAGTTGAGGACATGACCTTTGTACCCACGCTGGCCCCCGTGTTTTCGGTAAACACACATGATTGGGGAAGCTCTGGCGATCAGCATTTCCTCTACTTCGGTGAAGTCCTGTAGTTCTGCAGGGACTGTCTCAGGATCCATGTCGTTTTCAGCTCAGAACAATCGACACGAGGTCTTTCTGTCGCGTTTGCACCTGGTGCAGATATAGTTCAGCTCGGGTACACTTTGGTTGGTGATCGGCCATGTTTCTCTGCATACCTTGCAGCGTAAGTGTCGGAGATTTTCCTCAAAGCTGTGAAAGGCAGTGAGTTCTTCCCGCACCCATTCTTGTTCGTGGAATGGAGGAATTTCTGGATTTGCCCACTCACGGTTATGCAAATATTGTTGTTTTTGGCTGCGACGTTTTTCGATAACTGCAGCACGCTGTTGTCGGCGTCGAGTGTTGGCTTCATTTTGAGCTTGAAGCCTGCGGGTACTCCGTCAGACAATTCATTGCCACGTCGAGAAGCTACTCGCTGGCGATTGGATTCTCTTTGCGGAGTTGTCTGCGTTTTCCGCTTCTGTTCATGTCGCTTTCAATCGGCATTCATGCGCTGCCGATCATAACAGGATTGTCGCCTTTTCTCGAGACGAATTTGGCGTTATTCGCTCGTTTCACGATTTCGCCTTGCTCGTGCCTGTTCCCTTCTCATTTGAAGACGAGCTTCGCAAGACTGTTGTGTTTCGAGTTTTTCAGTTACGTTTTCCATTTTCGTGAACGTAGCTACGATATATTGTTGCTTCGTTCAAATCTAAATGCTTCGTTCAAGTCTAATTTCTCTGTTAATCCGAGTAAAACAACAGGGCACACGTAATCGATCCGGCCTTTGTTATTGGTTAGCGGGGTAACCGCGCCTAAAGTCGTACGCCAGACAGACTGACAGACAGACGAACGTTAAATTTCGAGATGGCGACAGGCTTGGAGTCCCCAAGTAGGCGGTATAATGTTACTGCATTACTGTCGTGAGTATTTCCCTCACTTCGTTCGGGGACTAGTGGCGAGGAAGCCCTATAGAAATTAGAAAAGCTTATGGAGATTAGGTTTCCTCCTTATAAGCGGGATTTCGTAGAAAAACAAAGCAACTATCGTAGACTAATTTACTTATCGGTTTTCAATAACACACCATAGACACCGGGGAGGGGTAAGGCTACATTTGTAGCCAAATTTTCAAACGAACTATGAACATTGGGCTTTGAAAACATCTCAGAAACATCTCTGAAACATTTTAAAACAGTCAACAAAAACATTTCTCTGCTGGGTGAAAAGCCGGCATCGCCCCTAATGGCTGGCGCGAGACAATGGTTGTGACAATAATCCTCCCCTGGAGCTCGGTGTTCGTTTGAAAATCCGACTAAAATGTAGCCTTGCCCCTCCCCGGTGTCGCGGTAAATTGATTAGCATGCGAAAGAGGCAGCGAATCAGAGCTCGGCATGAAATTCAAACGCAATTTCCATGGACCAAGAGTGGGTCACACGGCTTGTCAGCAACCGTTTTGACGGCCGATTTCGGCAATTTCTTCGGACTCAACTGGCGTTTTCGAAATGTTTTTACGACAGTCTTATGAGAAAAGGATTCAACTCGATATATGTCTGGGTTTTGTGACCATACGGAGGTTGAAAGGCCGCATTTGAGAGACTTTTCTGGAGCCATTATGGATGCCAGATCGACCGAGTTGCCAGCCTTGAAATTCTTTCTGTTAGAGAGGAAAAATTCAGCGAAACACGCTGAAATCGCTACCATCGCTACCATCGCTACCGCCAAAACCACCACCATAACAAGGTTAGCAAGTCTAAGCTCCATTCTCGCATAATTTTTTGAGTTATCGATTGACTAAAATCTCCCATACATTTTCTTATAAAACCCAACCGTGACGTCACAGTCAATCAGCTTAGGCCGCCTGTGATAAAACCGGACCAAAAGTTGAAGTAGCATAATTGTACTATTATAAGCTACAGCTGAATTTCAGTACACAAGGTACTTTTTGAGGACCCTCCTGAAAATCATTATTGCCGATGAGTGTGGCTCTCTGTAAGTATTATTATCATTATTACCAGAAAAAGCATCCACTGCTAACCCGCAATATAATACCGTGAGCGAGGGCTAAATATTGTACCAGTTGCCATACTTACTATGCGATTAACATGACAATGATTGTGACAAAATAATTTGATATTTTCTTCGCGTGTGGCAGTCAACTGTTGCCGAATTGATTTAATACGTTTTTTTTTTCTCGCGCTGATTGGACAAAATGGGTTAAACATTTGAAAGGGAAACAATAGTAATTTTGAGTTAGATGTACCGAAAATACACGCCAGGGCCTTTATTAGTTTGACGAACACACAAGACCAACAAGCTTCATTCAACGGTAAGTTCGCTACTAAGAATGATGCATTCAAACCTGCACTTACTGAAAGTGACTAGTAGGAGAAACTTACCAATGCAACACTATATTCGAAAATATCAAGTTTATCTAGAAACATTGTTGTCCCGCGTACAAAGTCAGCCATTACAAAATTAGCGTGATCGTGTTTGACCAGCCATTGGCTTTTATTCAGTAAAAGAGAATAACTATTCATCTTCTGACATTTCATAACTGAAAAATAACTTGACAAGTTCGCAAAAAAAAAAAAAAAAAAAAACAGTTAAATACAACGCCGAACGGTAAAGCTCTTGTTAACGTTAATGGACGGTCAGTCTGTGAATGTAAGAGACTCTGGCTCAGAAAAAATAGTTTGCGGGAGGCCAAGAAAACTGCAACAGATTATTACATCTAAATCATTCCTAACCGCCATTCTTAATAAAGTTATCGATGCAGCTATGTATTTAAGACTGCGAACTCATTTGGCCATGCATGGTATAATAATACTAGATTAGAATCATGATAATTTTTAACTTGTAAAGTAAGCGGGGCGTTAGTTCAAATTGTCTTAAATGTGACTGAATTGTCCCCGGCAGGGGCGTAGCTTCCTAAACTCATGTACGCACGTGCGTGGCCTCGTGAAATTCAATTTTTTTACCTTGATTCTATAGATATATTATATTATATAAAATATGATTGAAGTCCTTCCCTTAACAAGGGCTCATAATTTTCATCGCTGTCGTCAAAGTCCCGAGCTTTACTTATGCGATCCATGTTTTGCTTTTGCCGCTACGTCGTTTTGATCAGAAACACGCGCACAAGGAAAATAGAGTCAATACGACCTGTTTCAAATATCGTACTTCACAATAGTCGATTACAATGCAAATGAGCAAAAAACTATTGTTTCAGCTAATACATTGCATTCGAATCATGTGAAGATCGGCCTTTGGAACAGGCCTAACAGTACCCTGGTTCCAGAGGTTCCTTGCTTGCCAATGAAGAGTGGTGAATACTCTGCAGAGAGCGGCAAAGGCAAACGCTGGCGACAGAACCTCTGGGTCCGCGAGGTAGCAGCCTCATTTCCATGCCAGTTCTTCTCGCTCGCGATCACCATTTTGTTTGTCAAACAGAACCAGTCAAAAAAAAGCAGCTTACAGTTACCATGGTCACGAGATGATTAACCAATCAGCGACAAAGTTCTGGTTCTGAACTCATGGAAGTTAGGTTGCTACCTCGCGCGCCCACAGGTCTTTTCCATTCGCTTGTCGTTCTCGTCGAAAATATCTTGATGGATTAAAGTAAGGGCCTGGAACCAGGGTAGCCTAACTGTAGTATACAGAGAATTTCGCATTTCACCCTCCGTGATGATTTATGGTAAATGCAGGAAATATAATTGGCGAGCATTAAATTTCAAAATTTCCCAGACCAACGTAACAGCTCGCGCCTTTGTCGCTCGCACAAAAAACTGATTTTCGTGCATACACCACAAAAAAAATGCTCGCTACGCCCCAGCGCGGGATGAAAGTGTAATGTATCAGCGCTGTACACAAATTCCACGTTAACTGGCGATATTATGTTATATTATATTATCCTGCAAATGCGCAGCCGTCTCCCGTCCGAGACCTATCAAAAAAAAAAAAAAACAACAGAAAGAACTCTCACTTTGCTATTTCTGGCGACACGATGAGCTCCGAAGCTCTAAAGGCTCAAAATATACAAAAAATCCTCAGTACCCAAGACAAATTAAATTCTCAAGAAAATTATAAAATTGTAGCGTGGCAACTTACAGTTACCTTGTTCTCCACATTAATTATGAAATTCAGAAGCTTTAATTTATTTTTAAATTTAAAGTTTCTTGGGCGTTCAACAATGACTCTGAAAGTTTGAATGAAATACATAATAATATCCATTTTCGTCGCCCGTGTGCAAATTTTTTATTTTAACACTTGCTTTGTTTTATCTTTCTAAAAGGTGCATTATGGGTTTCAAGATGAACATGTTCCTTTTTCTGGTCGTCATGGGGATCACTGATGTCCTCAGCGAGGTTTTTGTGAGTAAGTAAAGACATAACGTTTAGTAGACGGGAAAGCCAACAACACTGCTTTTCAGCCGAATGCGACTTAGAAAGATTGACACATACACATACACTATATGTATATATTTAGCTCGAAGTTTCTATGAGGTGATAGTTAAGAAAGACAAAGCCCAACAGAAGTTGATTTTTACTAAATATATTGAGTAAAAATTAACTAGTGCACTGATGTTAGTCCTGTAATCTGATTGGTTACGCTACTCGCTATCTATCAGCCGATAGACGTCGAGTAGCGGAAAGCCGCTTTTCACTTGGCCGCCGCTTCACGTTTTCGCGACGTTCCTGAAAGGATTCACAAAATTCACAAACAAATGCAATTCTGGAGAAACATAAGTGTGCTACGAAATGTAAAGCGAAGATTCTCAACGGTAAGAAGATGAAGCTAAACTACAGAAGTATCCGCGTATCCGCAGGACGGGGGAGGGGTGGGAGGGAGGCCTAACTCCAATGTATTCCTTGTTCTACTGAAATGGGTAGTCTAGCTTGACTGCGTATCTGCGCATCCACCGTTTTCTAGAGGTACTCCAAAAAATGCGGGTTATTCTGTAGTTACTGCAAAGATGAGAATCGAAGTGGAAAATTGAATTTCATGCACAACTTTCCGGTGCGAATTCAAAACAGCAAACTGAATATTTGTGGTTTTCACACTAGTAATAATACTTGTTTGCAAACCAATTGCAGTTTACAGATTTTAGTCTTTGCTTTGGTACAACGACAAAATGGCAGGAGAGTTAGAGGTTTCCTCACTTTGAAAGCGACTATATTATACATGCATATATATTCGCTAGTAATGTCCTCTTATTCGGTCACGTGAACTGGATCACTCAGGAGTGAAAGGCTTAATAAGACAACAAGGTTGTGCATCTGCCAATTAGGAATGGGTCTCTTTTTTGTTTCAGATGGGGATGAAGTAGTTTTTTGTGGATACGGCAAATACTGCACAGGTGAACTGGAAAAAGATCATCGTTGCACAGTTACTCCACCTCGGTGCGATTCTGCAGGAAATCGTTACTGCTGCGATAATGAATGATCGTTTCTACCTTTGGGTGAGGTTACATAATTGTCTGCCTATTATAGGAATAACGAGCTGGACCCCGCCGTGAAATACAGAAAGCCCTGCCATAGGGGCATCATTTTCCGAATAACCGGACAGTATATTTTTGCACGAGTCTCCTACTTAGTGGCCTATTTGGGCCAAGTGAGAAAATTGTGAGCATATCTCGAAGATGTTATGAGTTACTGTTTGACTTTTCCACCGTTTTCCTTATTGATCCATATTTTGTGATTATTTGTATGTCCTTTAACCCTCGGACGTACAATCAAAACCATACCTACCTATGGTGGTTCTTACTCTTTAAGGGCTCTGCTGGGGGTCGAAGACGTCATACAAGATGGCTTACTTTTGGTGGTATTTAAGTGTTTTTCAAAAGTCATCTTTCTTGATGAAAATTATTAATACTTTATGTAATTATTGCGTATTTCAAACACTGAAACAACGGAAGTTTATAACTTTAATGAAACTTAAGTTTGTTCAAATTTGATGTCCGTAACATTAAAACTTTAAGTTGCTTGCTCTTTTTCAACGTGTATGATATACCAGTGAGAATAGAATAACAGAAACATACTTTAATTGGTAAACGTTCACAGTGTATACGTTGCTTTTCATTTATAATTGGAAACAGAAAAATAAAAATGTAAACTCTGAAGCTAGCACAATAAAACCTGCTGAATATCTGCCATTTCCCCAGCTAACAGCCACTTGAGTTGACACAATGCAGTGTTTTTTCTTATCCTGATCAACAATTTTAACCTCACAAATAAAAAAGCTCACAAAAAAAATACAAATCATCAAGCATTATGATTAGTTTCGTTTGTGTTGATTCACCTGCGCAGTTGTTAAGGAAAACTCAGCTTCTCCTTCATATTTTCCGTTTCTTTTGACCAATATACCTGACATTTCAAAAAACGTTGGCTAAAGTATCAGTAAACAGCTGCTAAAACCAACCCTGAAAAGGAAAATCCCTTGAAAATAGATAAAAATGCTATGACAAGGGCGGCACCATCTTGAATTCCGATGATGCATTTTAATCGTCATTTGCATAAGCTCTAAACGCAAATTTGACCCCTTGAAGTACTTCCCTGATAAACAAATTTAACATTACAACCAAAACCAACAAAATAAACATAAATCACAAATACTTGCTATTCGTTTCGCTTGTGATGATTCACCTACACCGTTGTTGAAAAAATGCATTCGACTATCAGTTAGTCTTTCAATAATATTATCTGTTTCTTTTGCATGGCCGACATAACTAAAATTTTCAGAAAAGTTGTCCAAAGGATCAATAAACAGCTGCTAAAAATGTCACTTTTTGACAAAAGAATATCTTGAAAATATTTCAAAAATTCTGGATAGGTCCCCCGGCATATATATGTATATGGCTTGTAATTGTTTCATGTTTCTTCTTTTTCTTTGTTGTTGTTGTTGTTGTTCAGCTACAAGGCCGCCTGTAGAAACGTGATGAGCTGCTTGAGCCTTTTGGAAACAGAATGACCACTGCATTTAGCTTTTCACAAACTAATTGCAGAAACACCATAAATGAGAATAAAATAAGTGGGTACAAGATCTTGTGTTTTATATTTGTGTCGTAAACTCCACGAACATGACGGGAAAAAAGAGGCCAGAAATCACGCAACCCATTGTGCAGCAGAGCTTGCTGGATATTGAAACTGGGAGATCACTACCGGCGCAGACAAACTGAGACCGCGGTTAAACCTATTTCTGTTCCTTTATTTTCTTTCTCTCTGTCTTTGTGCAACACCCTCCCCATCCACCCCCCCCCCCCCCCCTCTCCTCCCACATACACACACACACCTTCTGTTTATCAAGCTCCGAGGTCCAAACCCTTACCTTTCATATACCATTTTTGAAAGAAAAGGTACCCCTTTCATAAACATGATACCCCTTTCATATACTTTTCCGAAAATGGTACCCCTTCCATATACCTGCAATTAACCTAGAACTAACTTTAAGAACATCAAGAACATCAGGGAACATTAAGAACATCAAGTTTCATTAATAATAGTCCACTAAGAGAATACCCTCCCCCCCCCCCCCACAGTATCATCGTGAACCATGCAAATGAGACTCCAGTTTGTTCTGATGCGCGTTGACACTCGACGAAAGAGAATGTCAAACAGTGGAATTGTGGATGACACCGCCAGATAAGGATCGCCGGCAGAGCGCCAGAATTATACAGCGGTGAGCCTTCCATATATGCTGTGCCCGTACGTTGTACCTGCCGCTTCGTGATTTCTCTAGTTACTAAAGCAAAAAACTACTGTATTTGATGCAAATGCAATATATTTAAGAGTGTAGTAAATCGGCTCAGGCCACGACGCCGTAGAGATAGAGTTATGCTACCCACGGACAATTAAACGGTTAGTGGGCATGTAAAAAGTTGTCAAGGCAGCTAGATTAGAATAATATATTTTGTAAAGTGTAAAGTAAGCGGGCATTGGTTCATCTTGTCTTCAACATCATGTACACTTGTAAAACTGACTTGATTGATATGTCCCCGTCAGGGGCGTAGCTTCCTTTAACGCATATACGCACGTGCGTCCTCCTGTTTGACTTGTCTAGCGAACAAGTTCGACAAACTAAGTATAGTATTGTGAAGTGTGAACTATACGCTCAGTAGCCTCAAATTTCAATCATAAATTAGTTCAATCCATGTTCTATAACATATTCAAATATAATGCACAATGGAACTGACACAAGATGTGAAATTTCACTTCAAGTTAGACCAAGGTGCATAATATTAATGGCAAGAAACGCTGACTAACGAAATTGACTTCAATTTCCGCGCCGGGTTTCAATGTATGTGATCTAGACGCTGTAAAGCCTATGTTGGTTGACGTTTCAAAGTTAGCCCTTCGAAATGGTAAACGGAAATATCCTTTTTGGCGTTCGATGTATCCTATATCGCTTTACCAAATGAGTACGTTTTACAAATGAGTATGTCGGCACAGTTCAAAATTATTTCTCACAAGGACAACATTTCATTGTATACCACAGGGTAAAATATTGGGCAATAAAACCTTCATATCGAGAAAATAAACCGTATCGATTATACAATGGATGAGACAAAACATGCCGAAGAAATTTAATACGTTTCTTTGCACGCTGATTGGGCAAATTTTGAGTTAGATGTACCAAAAATACACGTCAGGGCATTTATCAGTTTGACAAACACGCGAGAACAACAAGCTTCATTCCGAACGGTAAGTTCGCTACTAACTTAGAACGATGCATTCAAACCTGCACTTACTGAAAATAACTAGTAAGAGAAGCTTAACAATGCAACACACTATATTCGAAAATATCAAGTTTATCTAGAAAAATTGTTGTCCACGTACAAAGTCAGCCATTACAAAATTAGCGTGATCGCATTTGACCAGCCATTGGCTTTTATTCAGTAAAAGAGAATAACTATTCATCTTCTGACATTTCATAACTGAAATAACTTGACAAGTTCGCAAGGAAATAGGTAAATGCAACACTTGCCGAACGATTAAGCTCTTGTTAACTTTAATGGACGGTCAGTCTGTGAATAATGATTTTCTTGTGAGAGGCTCTGGCTCAGAACAATTTGTTGCGGGAGGCGAAGAAAACTGCGACAATGCACATCGCCAGAAATTTCAGACATCCGGTTGCGCCATCTTGGAAAAGGCATCAGGTTTCACGCTGAAAGCCGCTCCAGAAATAACAAAGAAGAGTATGGGATTTGATAATAAATTGCGCTTTTCGCTTAACTGAAGCACGTTCGTAAAAATGTTTGGGCAGCATTCGGAAGAGGAAAGCTTCCTAAACACAGCAGACGCTGACTTCGGATGTTGATATTTTGGGCTAGGAATCTCCAAATCGCATGAAAATTGAAAATTGCAAGCTAATTTCAACTGGGTCGGTCAGCGGCACATCTCCTAAACGTAGCAGTCTCTTTTTGAATCGGAGAAACCCATCCCTCCCCCACCCCACTGAGGCAAAATACGTAACAATGTTGAATGTATGAATGGCGCATACTCATATCGCACGCCGCTGGGAAAAACCGGAAGCAATCGTGGACGCAAAGTCCGGAATTTCTGCGATGATGTAAATCATTCCTAACCGTCAATCTGGTTATCCACGAAACCACAGCTTACGTACTGCTGAAGTAGGAATCAAATTTTGGGTGTTTCCTTGCTTTAGACTTTGTATACATAATCTATAGTGAAATGAGGAGCGCACGCATAACACTTTATCTAAAATTCGTGCACATAACCGAGAAGAGTAAATATGCCTTATTTAAGAAATTGTTGAGTTATAGAAGCACTCGGGAATTTAATAGATCACATAAAAGGTGTAAAGAAGCACGACGCCGTAGAGTTATAGTTGTGCTACCCACAGACAATCAAACGGTTTTTGCAAATAGTTATCGAGGTAGCTATGTAAAACTGCGACCGCATTGGCCATGCACGCTATAAAAATAATATACTAGATTAAAATCATTTGTAACGTGTAAAGTAAGCGGGACTTTGCTTCATATTGTATTAAGATACTTTGTACACTTGTAAACCGCCAGGGGCGTACTTTTCTTTAACGCTTATACCCACGTGCGTTCTCCTGTTTGATTTGTTTAGTGAACAAATTTGGGAAACTAACTATAATATTATGAAGTGTGTCGCTATTAGAACTATACACTCAGTAGCCTCAACATTCAATTATAAGCTAGTTCAACACATGTTCTGTAACATATTTTGAATATATGCACAAGAAGAATGGGACTGAGACACGAGGTGAAAATTCACTTCGAAAGTTATTAGACTGAGGTGCATAATATTTATGGCGACGAACGCTGAATAAAGAAATTGACCTCAATTTTCGTGCCGGGTTTCAATGTATGAATCTAGACGCTGTAAAGCCTATGTTGGCTGACGTTTCAAGGTTAGCCCTTCGCGTAGTAAACAAACATATGCTTTTAGACGTTCGATGTATCCACCGGCAACCGATTATAAATTGATACTGGAATATGTCGTTTTTCCAATAAGTACGTCGGCACAGTTCAAAATTATTTACAGGGGCTAACATTTCATTGTATACCACAGGGTGAAATATTGCGCAATAAAACCTTCGTACCTAAAAAATTAGACCGTACTGAAAGACCAAATACTATTTCTGTGCAATGATACAATGGATGGGACAAAACATGTCGAAAGAATTTGATATTTTCTTCGCGTGTGGCAGCCAACTGTTGCCGAAACTATTTAATACGTTTTTCCGCGCGCTGATTGGACAAAATTGGTTAAACATTTGAAAGGGAAACAATAGTAATTTCAGAGTTAGATGTACAGAAAATACACGTCAGGGTCTTTATCAGTTGGACGGACACACGCGAGAATAACAACAAGTTTCATTCAACGGTAAGTTCGCTACTAAATTATAATGATGCATTCAAACCTGCAATTACTGAAAATAACTAGTAGGAGAAGCTGAACACAACACGCAACACTTTATATTCGAATTGATCAAGTTTATCTAGAAACATTGTTGTCCGCGCGCAAAGCCAGCCATTACAAAATTAGTGTGATCGTGCTTGACCAGCCATTCGCTTTTATTCATTACAAGAGAATAACTACGCATCTTCTGACATTTTATAACTAAAATGACTTGACAAGTTTGCGAGGAAACAGTTAAATGTCACACTTGCCGAACGATAAAGCTCTTGTAACTATAATGGATAATAATAGACGGTCATGCAGTCTGTGAATAATGATTTTCTTGTAAGAGGCTCTGGCTCATTTTGCTGCGAGAGGCCAAGAAAACTGCAACAAATTAATGCATGTAAATCATTCCTAACCGTCATTCTGCCTATCCACGAAACCACAGCTTACGTATTGCTGAAGTAAGGAGACAGTTTTGGGTGTTCTCCTACTTGAGGCTTTGTATACATAATCTATAGTGAAATGAGGAGCGCACTAACAAGAGTTTGGCTGAAATTTGTGCCCGTAACCGAGAAGAGTAAATGTGCCTTAGGAATTTTCGAGTTATAGAAGCACTGGAAGTTTGAGAGATCACCAGAGAAATGTGGAGACTCCAAGACGACGCAGAGTTCTAGTTATGCTACCCACGGACAGCTATGAAAGAGTTTGGCCGCATTTGGCCATGCACGGTATAATAATATTTTAGATTAGAATAGAACCTTTCGCGTGTAAAGTAAGCGGCACATTGGTTTATCTCGTCTCAAATATTATGTACACTTGTAAACCGGCTTGATTGAATTGTACCCGTCACAGAGGCGTAGCTTCCTTTAATGCATATACGCACGTGCGTCCTCCTGTTTGATTTGTTTAGTGAACAAACTCGGCAAACTAACTATATTAGTACTATAACATAAAATATATACACAGAAAAAATGGGACTGACACAGGAGTTGAAATTTCTCTTCGAGTTAGACCGAGGGGCATTATTAATGACGACGAACGCTGACTAACGACATTGACTTCAATTTTTATACCGGGTTTCAATGTATGAATCTAGACGCTGTAAAGCCTTTGTTGGCTGACGTTTCAGGGGTTAGCCCTTTGAATGGTTAACCACAGCTTATGTATTGTTAAAGTAGGAATAAGTTTTTGGGTGTTTTCCTTCTTGAGACTTTGCATACATATAGTGAAATGAGGAGCGCACTCACAAGAGTTTGGCTGAAATTCGTGCGCATAACCGAGAAGAGTAAATATACCTTGTTTAAGGAATTGTTGAGTTATAGAAGCACTCGGGAATTTAAGAGATCACAAGAGAAGTGTGGAGAAGCACGACGCCGTAGAGTTATAGTTGTGCTACCCACGGCCAATAAAACAGGTTGTAAACAGTTGTCGAGGCAGCTTGATAAGACTGCGACCGCATTTGGCCATGCACGGTATAATAATATACTAGGTTAGAATAGCTTGTAACGTGTAAAGTGAGCGGGACTTTGGTTCATCTTGTATTAGATATTATGTACACTTGTAAACTGGCTTGATTGAATTGTCCTCGGCAGGGCCCGGTTTTTCGAAAGCCGATTAAGCTAATCCAGGATTAAAGAATTTTTTTCTGACGACCTCTCTGCCGATAAAATGCGGGGTTTTGTTCAAATATGGATTAAAATGCTTGTTTTAGCTGAATACGTATCAAGGAAATCGTTGCAGGACAAAATCTTCACATTTTCAGGCTTATAAATGACAAGAAAGTTTACACCAATCCAGGATTAGCCTAATCGTGCTGTGAAAAACCGGGCCCAGGGGCGCAGTTTCCTTTAACGATTATACACACGTGCGTCCTTCCGTTTGCTTCGAACGTAGAACTTCACAGGAGTCGAAGACAATGCAAATAAGCAAATACTATTGTTTCAGCTAACATTGTACGTAAAGCCCTGGCCAAACGAGATGCAAGTCGATGCAAGTTCGACATGACAAAAACATTTGCATCGACTTGCAAAAGGTGGCCAAACGAGACGCAAGTCGATGCAAGCTCATGCAAGTTTTGTAAAAACTCTTTCTTTTTTAAACGGTTCTGAGTCAGAAACCGAGTAAAAAGCCGAGCTGGAACTTAATGAGGAGGCTTTTACTTTTGACATTTTTGATTTAGACTTGCCTTTGCTAACGCGCTCTTCGCTGTTTTAGGTGAAAAACTTGCGTCGACTTGCATGAAAATTTGAACATGTTCACATTCCATGCAAGTCACTGCAAGTCGATGCAAGTCCGTGCAAGTTGGTGGCCAAACGAAACGCAAGTCCGCGCAAGTTTGAAAACTTGCATTGACCTGCGTTGACTTGCACCTCGTTTGGCCAGGGCTTACTTATATGAAGTTCGACGTTTGGAACAGGCCGCCTAACTGGACAGTATTTTAAAGAGCAGAAAATTTACCTTTTCGTATTCCGTGATGATTTATGGAAATTGTCCCTGTGCAAATACAGAAAACGGCATTTCCGAGCATTAAATTTTAAAATTTCCCAGACCAACCTAGCGGCTCGTCTCTAGCGCTCGCATAAAATTCTATTTGTGCGTACACCACAAAAAAAGAGATCGGCTCGCGAAAGGCCCAGCTCGGGATGAATGTGTAATGTATCAATCTAGGCGCTGTAAACGTATTCCACGTTAACTGGATGGCTCCATTGGCATGGCAATGTAAGGTGTCCAAGGCCAATTAAAAACAAACAAAAAAAAAAAAAAAAAAAAAAAAAAACTCTTACTTTGCTGCTCCTGGCGACTCGATGAGCTCCAGAGCTCTATAGGGCTCGAAATGTACGAAAAATGCTCAGTGCCCAAGGCAAATTCTCAAGCGAATTATGAAATTGTAACGTTGCAGCCTTACAGTGACCTTGCTCTCTCACAATAACTTATGTTATTCAGAAGCTTTTTAACTTATTTTTAAATTTAAATTTTCTTGAGCTACGAATCTGAAACTCTGATCAAGGACTGTTATTTGCCATGAAATATAATATCTAGCTTCGTCGTCCGCTTGCATATTCTTAATTTTATTATCTTCTTTGTTGTACGTTTTCAGAAGGTGCATTATGGGTTTTAAGATGAACATGTTTCTGTTTCTGGTTGTCATGGGGATCACTGCTGTGCTCAGCGAGGAGCCAATTGAACAGCGGGTTATAGGCAGTAAGTAAAGACGTTTACATAGAAAACCAACAACACTGCTTTTCAGCTCAATGCGACCTAGAAAGATTAGACACGCACACAAATGCACAGTATGTATCTGGTAGATGCAATTGAGGGTTTTTTGTTTAGTTGTTTGTTCGCCTTTACTTAATTATTCACAAAAGTAAAATAAGAGAAAAGAAAAGAGAGAAAAACGTGTACTTCTTCCAACTGACGTAGTGGTTTTAAGCGTGATATTCATACATGTTTTGACAAAGGTAAAAATCAATACATATGCACTATTGAGAGAGACAGTTGTCATGAATATTAAATGACACACACTTGAACCCCGCTTATGCTTTTACTCGTAATACAAATTCTCCCAACCATACAAGAAGAAAATGCCTGATTGATGTAGCAAGAGTTGATTGATAGGCTAAGCAGTTTTCATCTGAGCAAACTATCAAGTGGCAAATTCTCCATACTGACTACTCTGGTGATAGACTGAAAGAGAAAATTGAACTTGGTCACTCTCAGGAAGAACAAGGCTGCAGCCGATTGAACTCTAAAGCTAGTGTGCATCTGTACATCTGCCAATTAGGAACGGGTCTCTTTTTCTTTCAGAGGTGGATGAAGTAGTTGAGTGTGAACCCGGTTATTACTGCACAGGTAAATGGCAACGTGGCTGCGATGTTACTCCACCTCGGTGCGATGCTGCTGGACATTATTACTGCTGCGAGAATGCATGATCGTTTAGTTTCCTTTGGGTGAGGTTCCACAATTGTCTGCTTATTATAATAAATAGCGAGATGGACCCAACCGTGAAATACAGGAAGTTTCTTGGCAATTTCTTCAAAATCCAAGTTGTAGCTATGTGGTTTTCACTGATGTCAGCTGCAATGCTACAAATTAGCTCGAACCATTTCTTGCAACTCACTTACAGACGAAATGTTTAAGAAATGTATAATGCGTTCCCGTTTAATATAGTCTCATCTTAATACTTGTGGGAATTGGGAGAACACTCGAGTAGCGTAGGAAAACCACATCTTAATTTTTTTATTTTTTATTACTTACTTTTTTTATGGTGCTGCGGGGCAAAACGCCAAAGTTCCTTGTGACCATTTTCTTCCTACTATCGTCCTCATTTTCAAACTAAGCCAAGAGTGCAACATTTCCTGGATAACCGGACAGTATATTTAATGCATTAGCGTTCTCCCACTTTATTGCTTATTGGAGTCAAGTGAGAAAATCGTAAGCATAATCATGTCGGAGAAAATGTGAGTTAATATTTGATCTTTTTGGATTTCTTTAACAAGTGTCAAATATAAAATGCGTTGACTATACTTTATGTCTCATTTATCTGCTAATTTACTGTCCGTCATTAATAATCCACTGTCTTCCAGTTATTGATCCATAGTTTGTGTGTTTATTTGCATGACCTGTAAAATCCTTAATATGCATAGAGTTTCTAACTTTGTTTCCTGTTTCTTCTTTTCTTTGTTGTTGTTGCTGTTCTGCTACAAGACCGCCTGTAGAAAGACAATGAGCTGCTTGGGCAGTTTAGAAACAGAGTGACCAATGCATTTAGTTTTTTACAAACTAATTGCAGAAACACCATCACGAGAATAAATATAAGTGGGTACAAAATATTGTGTTTTATATCTGTGTGAGCGTAAACTCCGCAAATATGACGGCCGAAAAAACAAACAAACAAAAAACAAAGCAGAATCACGCGGCCCATTGTAATGCAGCAGAGCTTACTGGGTTTCGAAACAGGGTTATCACTACTGGCGCAGACAAATTGCGACCGCGGGTAAAACCTATTTCTGTTCATTTCTTTTCTTTCTCTCTGTCTTTGTGCAACACCCTCCCCGCTCACCCCACCCCCCCTCCTCGGAATATTCTTGAGCAATATTGATTGCTACAAATCAGCCTTCTCAGATTACTTTTTTGTTCGATTATTAGTCTTAAGCAAAATAGTTATTGTAAAAGGATAAACGGTTATCCGTCTTCGTCGTCGGCCTACTTGTCTGTCTCCTAGCTTGTTCTTAGACCGTATGTCCTGTGTCCTTCCCAGATAGGCCGTACTTGTTAATAGGTCTCATACAGAAAACACGAAAATTTCCCTACTTGCATTTCGAACATCACTGAGTGAAACAGCAGGTCCGATTACGGTTATATCATGGTGACTACCAGTATTTTCTTCAAAATGTGGCAACAAAATCTCATCACCGGAAGCAGAAATTGTTTGATGAACCGGAAGTTGTCATAGAGTGACCCACAATGCTTCGCGCTCTTTATCCTGTTCGCCGAAATCTTTCAGTTTTATCGAAGCTGTTCAGGAAATAAGTACTCCTGTTTTAGAGCCTGATACCCTTGGAAATTAGTCATATCACCTTAGTATGCACTGACTTACTTACGGAAATGAAACAAACAGTCATGGATTCTAACTTCGTAAACATGGCCGATCACGGAATGACCGGCGAAGGCGAAATGTCGCACGAAAGGGAATGTTCACGTAGTCTGTCCATAACCAACGTCCCGCGATGTGTTTTTGAAGAACAGGATGCCAAGGTAAGTCATCTGTTTTGGTCTAGCGATTAAAAGGAATTCCTGAACAGCCCAGAAACGAAAATTGTCATTTATGTAAACATTTGTTAAAGTACTGTATTTATTTTTTCTAGTCTGACGAGCAAAAGATTCAAAATATTAAATGGTGGTCATAACAGTTGAATTTTCACCGTCTTTATAGCAAATAGTTTGAATACTGGTTTGATACTCCATGTGAAATATCTGCTGAATGGACGGTTGCGTCACAAACTTGTGAAATTTTCATTCCAAGATCACAGTCGCCAATTATTCAATTTTTGTCATATGAGCAGTCAAGCAACGTATCTCAGACCATTTGGACGATTTAAGGGACATTCTTTGATCGTACAGTATCTGCAGTATCTACCAGGTGCAACTACTGACTTCACTCTCCCCTCCCCTGATCATCAGAATTATTCCTCAGGAATTTATTCAATTTTTCCTTTCCGTTTCTGCCAAAGAAAAAAATCATACAGTGTGGAGAACTTGGAAGTTGATTTTTTTTAGCTCTAAATTATTAGTTCTCACCATGTCGTTCTAATGCCATAAATCTTCTTAATATTAGTCACCCCTCAAATAAACTCCCCTCCTTTCACTCAAACTTGAAGTAATCCCCCATGTCAAATAGGTGCCCCCCTGTTTTGTTGCTTTTGCACAAAGTATGGTAAATTAGCACCATCGAAATTAATGTGACATATGTTGGGAACAGGTTTGGTAAACTAGTTAAATTAAAGTATCATTATGATCATTATGAAGTGTGTTGGTTTTGAAACTACAGTAGAACCCGAGTAACTTGAACTCTGAAGCGAAACAAAAAACAGTTCGAGTTAGCGGAGGTTCGAGTTATCGAGGTTGATTGAATATTCAATTTGCCATGTTTATATTGATAGTTTACTGATTTTCAGCACTTCAGTATACAGTACGGTGCAAATTAAACTTATCTTGTCAGAAACTGTAACATGATTATGCATTCTTATGGTAATACAGTACTGTGAATGTAACACAGTTACACTCAATTTATGTTACTTTACTTATGTCATTAAGGTCCGTACATATATTTTCTAGTTTTCAATATATAAAGGCAAAGCTTCCCAAACTGAGCATCGCATCCGGTATGACTCATAAAATGAAGTGACTGTCAAATACATGATCTAGCTGTTCGATGCACTAATTAAAATCAAATTGCTGTAGTGTTAGTTTTAATGTATCAATTCAATTACATGACAAGAAGAGCTAATGGGATATTTCAATGGGCATCCATGGTGTCAGTAGCAAGAACCAGAATTCAAGTTTAATATTGGGAAACAGAATTTAGTTTGAGTTAGCGGGGAATTCGAGTTATCCAAGCTTGAGTTAACCGAGTAAAAATGACTGAAAAGGGGGTCAAATCTAAGGGAAGTGGGACGTAGTTCGAGTTGGGGGAGTTCAAGTTATATGAGTTTGAGTTACAGGGGTTCTACTGTATACAAATGGCTTATGTTCTGTTGTCGTTCATAGGCAAAATGTTATGCATTTCAAAAATAATTAAATGGCCATCTGGCCATGATTTGGCAAATAAAGAAGTGCCCCCTTCGAATAAGGACCATATAGTACCCAATAGATCAAATCATTCAACAATATTAGTACGTTTTACAAAATTAAGTGAGATTTTCAATCATTACCCCAGAGAGGTTCTCTTGACCATCCTATATTGACCAAAGTGTTCAAGAGGAGGTTGTTGAACTCTGGATAACTCTTCCTGAGCTTATATACACATTCTTTCCTACCAGTCAAGAAAATTAAGAAATAATTTCACTCAGCAGTTTGAACTGGGATGAAGGAACATACTTAGCAGCTAAAGGTTGCAGGTGTGGACAAGCTTGTAACATAAAAATATTGTAGGGATTTTCAAGCATTATAGCTCAATTTCATATGTCTTTTGTATAGTTTCATTGTTTTTGTGAGGTTGCTGCCATATATCATCCTTGGCTTGTTGCTTTAAGGTCCCCATACAGTATTTCCTATCTTTGTATTATCTTGTCTCCTATGCCTTGTAACCAATAGTTTATTCCCAAGATGACCTGTTTTAAAGCAAATGAATGCACTTGTAAGTAGAAACTAATTTTCATAAGAAAGGTTTCGCACTTAGGCTTCACTTTGAAACAGGCAACAGGCATCTCAGAAGTGGCCTTGGCCTATGGCTGACGTTAAGTTATAAGTGAAAATTACACTCCTGTGGCTCCACAGTATACTATAGTAAGATGACATCCCCCAATTTTGTCATGTAACACTCAATCCTGAAGTTCTACAACCTTTCTGTAATGTACTGTAAATTATGCATAATATGTACATACATGGTGAATTAATGAATTAATGTCATAATGTGACCATGATGAATGTTAATGGTACATGACTGTAATGCTAGTGCAGGTAATGAAGCTTTTCTATCCAATTGCAGGTGGACTTTGAGAAGCTTTTTACCCCTTTTGGGCATGATGTAGAATTTATGTATCTGAAGAGTTTCAGCCGTGTGCGTGTGACGTTTGAGACCCAAGAAGAGGCATCAGCAGCAAAAGTCAAATTACACAGCCATAACTTTCATGGCTTGGAGCTGGGAGTATTCTTTGTTCAGGTACACATGTGCATATTGAGAATGTTTGTGGAATGCCATAAACTAATTTATTGAAAACCATTCCTCACCGGCCATGCAGTATTTTTGCTGAAGTGTAAACCATATGCTTTGTTTGTTTGTTTGTTTGTTTGTTTTTGTGTTTCTTGGATTACAGTGTAATTTGAATCAATTGCCAGTCGCATAAAATGACTTACAAAAGAATGAAGAACAATTAATTCAAATTACAATAAATACTGGGAATTTGCTGAAATTTTCTATCATATAATGCTTATAAAGTATCAAATTAGAGTTTGACCCCTGGGGGGCACTCCCATATATGGGCTATATGGGGATGTGCCACTCGACAGGGTATACTTTTTGCCTCTCTGACTCTGGAACAGGGTATACAAATCACCGTTTCTATAGCAATGTAACTTGTTCAGCTCTTGTTTGAAGTATCAGTCTAGGCCATACAGAGAACCTGACAACCTTTTTTGGAATCTTAAAGGTTCACCATGAATAAATGAATTTCTCTATTTAACTGTGCCATGTATCTGGGGTACGTATCTGGTGCCTAAAATTTAAATAGCTAAAATTTCCCTTGAATTTTCAGTATCTTGATTAAATGATTAAATAAACTTACTATATATGGCACAGATAGTACGCACGCTCTGATTGGTCAATTTATCGGTCTGAACCGTTACGATCTTTTCTCAGCGAAATATGCCACATAACAAATATTCTTCTTAACTTTGTTTGCTTGCATGTTAGTACTAAGTTTAGTGGAATATGTTTTTTTTTCCTCGCCTCCTGGGTGAAAGCTCGAAGGAGAGGAAAGATCTCGATCCATACACTTTTTACGGTACGAACCGCGCATTCAGTTTGTAATAAGATACATTTATGGGTGAAAATCCCATATAAGCTGGTATGTGCCGCCCAAATGGTATCATTTTCAGCATTTTAGTCTAAAATAGGGTATCGATTTTGAGCCTTTGGTCTGGGATAGTGTCGGAGATTTTGATATTTGGCCTGAAATAGGGTCGAAAATTGCAAATTTCAGTCTGAAATAGGGTTGAAAATCACAAATTTTGGTCTACAATAGGGTCGAAAATCGCAAATTTTGGTCTGAAATAGAGTCGAAAATTGCAAATTTCGGTCTAAAATAGGGTAAGGGTTTTCAGTCCCGGGCGGCACACCCCCACGTAAAATCTTGAGAACAGCCTCCCCCCACCCTGGGACGAAAACTTACGAATAAACAAACTTACGTGACTTTACCTTTCACTGTTAGTATTCTGACAACTTTTCCTTCATTATTTGTTCACACAGAGGCGTTGCTCACTTACTAATGACAGTGGAAGCAGTCTTAAACCTCCACCACTTACGAAGCAATTCCTGATTTCTCCACCGGCATCGCCTCCAGTGGGCTGGGAACCAATCCCAGAAGGCCAGCCGATCGTAAACTACGACCTGCTGTCGGCGCTGGCCTCACTCGACCCAGGAAAGCCTCACGAACTTCACCCTCCCAGTTCTTCGCAGGAAACCCCTGGTATTATCATTCATTTATGTGAAGAGGATGGGAATAAAGAAGTGACCCAAGAAGAAGGCAAAAAGTTCCACCCTCTAAAAGCGCTGCCCAGGAATGTGGTGCAAACCAGGATGCCTGACAGGAAGTAGAGAATTTGATCTGCTGTCATTGTGTGGGTTTTGCGTAACCTCGTTTCCAGGCTCTTTCATCTCCCGGAGCTTGGGAACGAGGTTGGGGTATGAGGCGTCCCAGCAGAGTAGCCTACAACGCATGTACGTGAAATGCCCCCCCCCCCCCCCCCCCCTTTTCCACTGCTAAAGGCGAATTTGGTTTAGGCTTCGGTACTTTTCAACTTCTGAACATTCAAATGAAAGTTCTCAATGAATACAGACCAATACATTCTAATAGAGCGCTTTTTGGATGGCTGTCGAAAACCAAAACCAAAAAGCAATCACAGAGCCAATCAGAGACGACCAAAAACACGTCGGACCAATTAGTAGAAGTACGACCAAAACCAAAACCAAAACCAAAACCAAGTAATTGCGATTGGTTTTACGAACCAATCAGTAGTGCGAGAACACGCCATCGCCACTTGCTTTCTTGCGTGAGAATATTGCAACGAGGTTTTGCTTTTGCTCTTCATTAGCCAAGAATGTTGATAAACTTGTTAGGACCAATCGAAAAGCGTAGCAAATGCAAAACTAAAGCAATCACAATTACTTTCGACAGTCATGCGAAAGCAGCTCTAGCATTGTTTACTTCCAATTGCCTAAAAGCGTGATCACTCAATTGAAAGCTCTCGATGGGTACATTATAACAGCAGTGTTCACGTCCTTATTAGGGGCCCTCTGAGCCTTCAGTCAATGTTTTTGTTTACATCTGGAAAATCCAAGGTTAATATTGGTTCCCAACACGAAGGAACGTAATTAATCAAAAGAAAAATAGGTTAGTAGCACTTTTAGATCAAAAGAAACTAATCTTATCCTCAAACGATTCGGATGGAAGTGGATTGCTATTCACAATTTCGACTTTCGGGGGCCCCAAAAATGGCGGAACCAAGAATTTTGGCGCGCAAAGGACTGTGATTGAGAGGGCCCCTTAAAGCGGAGCTCATCATTTTAGCATTGTTTAGGAATAGAAACAGTGAAAGGTGTGAAACTGGGCACTGGTGTACTGAAGAACAGACAGTGTGGGTGTTGCTGCTTTTCAAGTGCGTGTGTGTGTATTTGTGTACGTGACGTAGCTTAGTTGATAAATACCACGTGTGAAGTGATCGTAGAGTGGAGTGATATTGGCGTTTTAAGTATTAAAGCTATTAAGTAAAATATGCATGACTATTACATGGAAATAACTCACATTGAAAGCAATAGAAAAGGAGTGAGATTATAAAATAAGAAATAAGTCGCTGTTGATCTGTGTCGGAACAAGATTTTGAGTTTTAGCCTTGGATTGTTAAGCAAGCAAAAAATGCCAGCTCACCCGCTTGGGCAGAATACGTTCATTTGCTTCCTTTGTCCGAACTAAGATTTGCACACGCGTCGAGGCCAAAAGTTTTCACAGGTTTGCCATCCGTGCGCAAGTGTCAAATTTGTGTTGGCTTGTAGTGGCTTACGATTAGATTACGTGTCCGTCAAGGCAGGGCTGCAGAATATCAAACTCCGACCGTAACCCAGAATGACCTCAAAGACATCCGAGGGGCTTCTTCACCAGCCACCAATCGTCCGGATAATGATACTTCATGATCTCCATCCCTTCACGTGGAACACAAATAAGTTTACTTCCAAATCTAACCCTTGGCATCGGTGGTTTAACTAAATACGCAGGAAACATGTGCGTGTATCTGTAGTTAATAAAAAAGACGTAAGATTCTAGCCCAACTCGATGCATCCATCCGTTATTGTAAAAGTCTTTAAACACCATAATATCTCCTCTAGCCGAGCCGTTTGTGACTCTATAGAATCCTCCACGATAGTTGTAAAAGCTTTTAATTCCACGTTCTTTGAAGGCACGCTCAATCTCCTTCTCTGAATATTTGTTTATATCACCGTACATGACACCAAAGTCGAAGTCGTTGTCCCATTGCAATGGCGCGTTTTCACGCAGTCCCCCGAAAAGGCTGTGAAATGATACAAGCAAATGGGATCAGTAAGTTCACTAATGACCGTTTTTATGTTTCCCCTCTTTTTTTTTTTCATTCTCGAGCTCAGAATACAAACTCCCAGTCATACATAATCAGTGATGTGGCGAGAATTTATAGTTCAATCAGCCTCTCATCTGAACAAGCCTCATAAAATGCCAAATTTTCACATGCACAAATCCAACATTTAGAGCTTCGAAAGCGACTAAAACATATTTCGATTACTTACTGAGCCTTGGGGGACCATTTGAATTACACCGCCGTGCTACTTGCGATTGATCGGTGAAAAGTCCCATTTTCTTAACTCGTGCACATACAGATGAAGTTTATGTTAGCTAGTCTATAGACTAACCGTTAAACTTACCTTCCGTAAACGAGAAAATGTGGAACTCCAAGGCTGTCCAACACTTCATGGCTCTCCTCTGCAAGAGATAGCAATTCTTGCATATCCCGTTTGGGCGTTACACATGGCCGCTCGGAAACGAAGTGGTACCACGCGAAGTTCCGCAGACTCATCTTATAGTACAGACTGACCAAGAATAACACCGCAAGACCTCGAAGCAAGGACTTTGGTCGGCGCCGCCGGCTAAGATTGACCACCATCCTCAGTTTCAAAGGGCAAATTCGGACATGCTGTAACAAGTATTCTAATCACACCTATTTACATCGATCTAGGCAGAGAAGTCGAAGTGCATGTCCCTGGCTTTTGCTCGAGACACCGTTTCATCGTTTCCGTTCCCTCATGAAGCTGACTGGAAGAGCACAAGAAAGTTAATGTTTGAAATTGTTCCGCTATTGACTTGTACTCTTGTTGGCCGAGTGAAGGCGAGATTTGATTCGCTAGGTGTGGTGATTGTTTTTGAATTTCGGCGGCAATTAAGGCTCCAAAAATTTAGCAGGTGGATAGATGCAACAGGCCGTCATATTTCAAATGATTTCTGCACCTCGCCCGGTTTCGACATAAATTACGAGAGATAAAATGGTCATATGTGAAATTACAGTTAATTGAGTAATCAGAGTCTCTACCGCTTTTCAGCTTTCAAATTATGTCGGCAACAATTTAAGAACAAACAGACAAAACTAGCCGCAACTGTTATTCCGTCACTGACAATTTATTATTGTTTTATATAATTTATCGCGCCCTCTCGTCATGCAAGTCAAAAACCTGGCAAGTTAAAAAGAAAACAAAACAGTCGGCCCAGGCTCTGTGGACGACTGTGACGATCGCCGCGACATCAGGAGAAATGTTGGACATTTTTAGCCCGCACGCCGATGTCAGCGGTTATTCCCTTAGTTGTTCAATAAACCGCTAAATTGTGCGAGAAAGTTGGCCAGAAGAGTGTATTGAGCGTTTTTAGTACATCACAAGCAGCGCTTATCAATTTTAGATTCGAAATACTTCCATTAATAATAGTATGGAAACGTTGGGAAACTGCCAGATTTGACTGCTCGGTACAAATAACGACCAAGAACAGTGTCAACAAATGTCAGCGTTTGTGATTCTGATTGTAATAGCTGGACAGTGCTGTCCAAAGCTAGAAATATGTTTTGTTAACATTGCACTAGATCTCCTGCAGCAAATAACTGTCATAGTCTGTAAAATGACCTTTGACCTCGGACATGACTGTCCTGCAAATCGGCAAAAACTCCACAAAAACCCTCCCCGTTCCTACCAGAACAGTCAGGCACCTTACTTAAGACTGAGGAGGACTAGGAACTAACATAACAAAACATGGCGGCCAGAAAACATGGCAGATTGATCTCACGGTCGTGGTTTCTTCGCCTACGGGCCTTCCATAATGGCATCGAGTTGGAGGAAACATGGCAATATATTTTGGCTTAGAGTAGAAATTAAAGCTCAAAAGATGAAGGTCATTTTGGGCTCTACGGACTCTATAAAGCTTCGACTCGATATCGCGAGCTGGACAAACTGTACCCGACACAAGCAAGTCATCGGAAGACGGACTTGAAATGTAGCTTAATTGCGAAAATTACAAAGAAACAGTGTGCTCACAGAGCGTGAAATGAAGGTAAGTTTTACCGCTCGAAAGAAGAAAGAAGGACTCGAAATACTGTACACAGCTACGGTTAAAACGATGTCTTTAAGTCATAACTACAGCTACCGAGCTGGACATTTTGCCGGTTTTTCGTCAGGAACGAGTAATTATGCATTTTGTGATCTCTCCCATACATTTTCCTTTATTGATCTGAGAGAGAGCCAACGGATTGTGTGCGTCAATGCGCATGCGGGGCGGCCATCTTGTCCGATATTTCTGCCAATGATTACTGAACTGTAACGAAACTGTAAATGTATGGTTCACGGCCTGTGGGCAAATCGGATGCAGTCTTGAATTTGTACATGACGTCATGAAAGTTCGCGCCTGCGATTTGGCCGCGGTTGCCAGCATAATAACTATGGCAACAAATTGCTCCGCGCGAAATATAAAAAGTAAACTTTTCAACATCTTGTGTGGTGTTGTGGTTTCGATTCTTCTTGTCGTCTTTCGATGCTGCATGGTTCGGATTCACGTCGAAGAAACGCACGAACCAGTTGAACGTAAATCGTCATGCATAATTAACTTTGCATAATTTATTATTGAAGTGTCAGCCTTCGGCCGTGAACCATAAAATTGGGCAAGGAGATTAAAGATGAAGACGACAAAAATATTGAATAAGTGGACTCAGAATGACTGGTATGCCCACTTAATTTTCGCACATGCAAAATTCTCGCGACACTTATTTTTCGCGACATCAAATTTTCAAACTTTTAGAAAATCGCGCGAAATTGAAGTGTCGCGAAAATAAAGTGTAATAAGGTAAAATTCACAGCTCAGTACAAGAGACACAGTTTCCGTGAAAACGACTGCGCAAGCAAAGAAAGAGCAATAAAAATAGTTGTTGTCCTTGCCGCTAAGCCTGTTTTCTCCGACTTTAAAAATTAGTGATTATTAGAGAGGGCGGGGATATTTCATTGACCTTGTAGAGGGGAGGAAGGGTTATTTAATGTACACTTTTCGGATCGTGTTCAAATTAACTCCACTTTTTAAGTCTCACTTCGCTGTCCATTTCACTGAATGGGCGCTCAGAGAAAACTCAGAACACCAACTAAAGTAAAACACTACACTACGCTTTTTATTTGATCAACATTTATAAAACGCAGGCTCTCTGGAGTTACCATTGTGGTTGATTCTGTAAACCTATAGTTCTCGTCCTGCTCCACTGAAAAGAAAATAGCTCTGCTTTGTTCAGTAGGGACTGGTTTGGTTTACATGTTTAGAGCGCAAGCGGCACACGAAACACTGTTCACACGTTAAATGCAATTCGTAGTTGCGAAACAAACGCAAGTGCAATAGATTGCTTGCTTTACACTTTGTGAACCAGGCTTAAGTGTGAACCATCAACTTCACACCGTTACAGAAATGTTCCACCCACGAGTAATTTGAGGGAATAAAACCCTGGCTTGTTGATATTGCTAAACTGCCTCTAACTTGGGTCATCTTTTTAAGGTAGTCGCTGCTTCTGACTTTAATTACTGAACGTAAATATTAACCCAACACAAGAAAAAAAACTTCACTACGTTTTGACATGTTTTGATTATTATATAATTATTCAAGTTGAAAATGAAATAGTCCTTTTCCGAGATATTAAATGTTTTCTTGTTTGAAACCAAGGCCAAGTGTAAGATGATCACAACTGCATGCAAATTGTATTGATTTTCATGTGGTTTCGCGCCCGACCTCGTTTTGAAACAGAGGCAACAAGCATCTCTTTATGCAGTGTTCCAAAAATATGACGATATGCCGATGCATTTATATAGCGCAAATTCTATGTGTATATATTCAAATGCGCTTTACAATGATCTCTGGATTAGTGATATGGTAATGGAGGACAGTTCACAGCACCGGGAAAATTCCCCTTCTCTTTTCGAGAAGTGTGCCAGTTCTTTAAAGTCCCTCATATTAGGTTAGTGAAGGTTGAGAGACTATGTCAACGGCTTAACGTCCCCACCCAAGGACGGAGGGTAGCTCAGACAGGAACATAGTCCTTCCCACTTACGGCGCCGGGGTCAGATCCCCAAGCCGGGAATCGAACCCGGGCCGCATTGGTGAAAGACCGGCGTGCTAGCCGCTCGGCCGCCTGAACACCCACAATAATAGCCATGCTTCCGACTTTGTCGTCATGTGACGTCATGGCAGCCATGTTGGATGAACTTTGACAAAATATGGCGACTCCAACACGGCAGCGATGAAAAACTATCAAAAGCCCAAGATGAACTCTCCCAATAATTCTCCACACCATGTCCACCCTCTTTACGTGTAGTACGTACATTAAAGTCATATATCCCTTCGAAGCCACTGCAGTACAATCCAAGGGATTGGAAGACTTCGATTTTCTACTTTAAAAATATATATACACACGATATGAATGCTTCACAGCCGAAACGACTTTATGAAAAAAAGTATACACCTCGCATAGTTCTCGTTCTGTACAGAATAAAAATACACATCTTGCTATTTTGGTCTCCTTACATGCACACCGTATAAACGCAAAGCGTACGTATTATAATAAAAATAAAATATCCTTGTTAAGTTTCAAAAGCCAAAGTGTTCACTTTCAACTACTGAACCGAAAGGTGTGACCAATCAAATGAAAGCTCTCAATAGGCATATTCTAAATTCAGTGTTCACTTTCGACTATTGAACTTTCAAATGAAACCTAAAGGTGTGACCATTCAAATAAATGCTCTCAATGAGTACCATTTGATAGGTTCTAAGAGATAAAAAAGAACCTGGAAGTGAAAAAGTTAAAAAACAAAGTTACAAGGGTGATCTTCTTAAACACAACCCTGGGATAATAAACACTAATTCTTTCCTCCAACAAAGTTTTAAGAACTGGCCCCAGTTTCTCCAAAGCAGTTTAGACCAAAGCTAAATCCGGATTACCCAATCACGTCTCTAATCTTTTTGAGAACAAACTGCAATGTTTTGGTCAAAGATCAGCTGTTTTAAACTTGTTAGCTAAAAACGTGTCACGACACTCCTGTAAAACACATGTTGCCCTCCTCAACAAACACTATTACTAAACGTGTCAAGGAAGCCCCCCCCCCCCTCCCCCTTCACGGCGCTCGAGACGTTTGAAAATCTGGCTAGGATTAGCCTTATCGTGCTTAGCACAATTGAGACCACTAAAGCCCGGGTTAAACGTTGATCTTAGCATCAGTCGAACTAAGTGCATATGAGCAAAATCGATTGTTTGAGCTAATTTGCATTGGGTTCGACGTATGCTAAGATCGACGTTTAACCCGGGCCTAAGCTACTCGCTGCCTTAAAGAATGACTATGTTACCCAAAAACAACCTCAGCGAGTGCGCATGTGCATGGAGAGAACACTTCACCATAAACTTTTTAAACTTGGGAGAACGAATAATCCTGAACAAGCTGAACAACACGACCCTGGTGTAAAGAGGCGGCCTGCTAGAGCTGAATTAGACCGTTATCCAAGATCAGGTACGGCGCCACGCTCTTGCTCTTCTTGGTCAAAGTTATTTTCCTCTGCACCAGTGGGCTGCCGCGCTTCGTCTCCACCACTTCGCATTCATTATCAGAACTGCCCGACATTTCACTTTCCAGCGTACTCCTTCTTGTCTTAGCCTCCTCCGGGTTGTGACTGAACGAGCGCCTCAGCATCATCACTGGGTCCACGCGGAGAAGTGGTGAGGGGCCTGGGTCCGAGCTGTTCAGTGTGTTGACGCGGCGGAAGCTGTGCGACTTAGTTTTAGGCGCGGCTACCAAGGTGGTGCCCAATTTCATGCTTCCCTTAATGGCTTTTTTTATGTTGGTTACCAGCAGTCGCTTCTCTTCCGCTGTCCTGAAAATAACAGCGGCAATATATTCAGTACTATGGTTTTATGAACACAGCGGAAGCACGTTCTTTACATCACTTCGTTGGTCGGCATATTTTCGCCCTACCTATCTTCTTCAAATTCGAGGTGAATTTTCACATCTTGTGCAAACCTCGTTTTCTTGTGCACAGCTTATGTAAAAGAAAATGCATTGAACTAACTTTTGCTTGAGTAATGAGTCCTAGTATTGAGTTGCTTGGCTAAGTCTTCACTTTACAAGCGTTACACTCTGCACTTAAATAAACGTTTTGTGCAATGACCCCTGACTCAAAAATAAGGTAATCGCGTGGCCACCCTGCCGTGTATGTGCCGTGCGTGTCTGTTGCATATGTCGTGTGTCTCTTGGGCATGTGTTGATTGTGAATCTTGTAGTATTACACATGTTTCACATGTGTCGTCGTACACAAGTCGAGCACGTGACGCGCATGCGTCAGTGTGCCCGTATGTATTGTAGGCGTACTGTAAAGATCTAGTAAAAAATTACTTACTTATTGCCCAAAAGGTAAGTGCTTTCCTGCCGACCCAACTCCGCCGTTTCACTGATGTTCACGAGCTCCCAAGAATGAACAGTATCTACAAACCCAACAAAACAACAAAGCAATAACTACACATAAGTCAGTATTTTTCCATTTGCATCGATTACAGGATTAACAACGGGGTAGGCCCCCGTATATACTTGAAACTATTTCAGATACAAAGTACTTGGATTCAAAAGTTCTCACTTTCTATTCCGGATACGTTTTCTCTCCGGATTCACCAAAAATGACACCGGGTACGTCAAAACTAGCGTATACGCCTTCACGAATCAGGAAACAAATGTCTCGAATCGGAATAAATTCGCTCTGCTTTTATTCGGGCTTGGAGAGTTCAAATTTTCAATGGAATTAAAAGTAAATCGCTACTTTTGACACTGAGATCGATGCACAAGCCAAAATCAGATTTTTGTTTCACAGCATGTATTACAACAAAGTCTAAGCCAAACCACAAACCCTTGAATGTAGATAAATCTTCGTTAGGATTAGTATATGTTTGGGTTAGGTTTGGGCATGGTCAATACACACTCTGAAGTAGAATCTGTCGATCATCGTGCCCACGTTACCCTTAACCAGCGGCGACAACGACGTCTCCTCACTCACCATCGTTGGCCCAACAATGATCTCTGATGAGCAGTGACGTTGCCGGGATCAAAGCTTTGAATTTGATTTCCTCAGACGACTTCAACGACGCTGACTGTAAAAAGAAAACAGAGGATGAAAGTTGACTCCCACATGTGACCAAATGTTCACGTCTGTGACATGCGTAATGCAGTAGTGGTTTTCGACTGACTATAGGAAACAATCATGTATTTCTAGTACAATATCGGTCACCTGACGTCATCGCAGAACTGTATAAGATTTGTCAATCTATAAATGGTTGGAAAAATTTGACCGATGAGAGAGAAAGTACAAAATAAAGCGAGAGATGTTGAAAATGCATCAACTACTCACCCCGGACTTTCTTTTGTGTTTCCGATCAATGAAGAGAAGGATCAACACTTTCTCAAAGACTAAAAAAATAAATAAAAACAGACAAACAAATAAACAACAATAGCAAAACACAACAGGAACAAGAAAGAAAAAGCAAACCACCAAAAAACAAAAGACGAACAAAAGGGCAGAAACTCCACTTTTCGGCGAATAAATGATTTGGATTATACTCCCATAAGTAAATCCATCCGTTTGAAACAATAGCTATATTCAGCTTCCAAATTCTAAAAATAGCCCTAAAAATCCAACCTAATGCGACCATAAATATGACAAGATGGTCAATGGTACAGGGAAAATCTACCTGGGGAACTCTTGCCTCCTCGCCCCGATTAAAATAAAATATCTTAGGTTGAATCTCCTACCGAAAATATGCATCACACCAGAGCTGCCTTTCTTGTTGAGCTTTGGAGAGACTGGGTACCGCCTTAAAGTACCACCTTTGACGTCATCCGGACAGTTAAGCCAAGTGCCCTTCCCACAATGCATCAGGTGGTCTATACTAACGTCTGCAACCTAAAGATAATGGGAAAGTAGTTGCCAAGGGCGGACGCTTCACTGAACAAATGACTCGTTCATTCGACCGATTCAGAATTTGAGACACGACTAACACTCACAGTCATGATAGAGTGAAGATGTGGCCTTTCCCTGGGAGAACTTTAAATCAAGATCAAAGGCGAAAATTGGCCTTGAAAACCGGATAAGAGTTAGTGCAGTCAAAATAGCTCTTTGTATCAAAAGAGTGTAATCATTTATCTCAGAAGGCCTTTTAACCAGTCCACTAATATCGACCCCAATCATATTATATAAATTGCAATTTTTTATTACTAAAAAATACATTAAAAATTTGGAACCAGCATATAAATTGTTGCTCTTTGTTGATGCTCCAGATTATTTTTCAAGATACAAGTGGAGCTAACCTGCGAAACAGACGAATTTTCTGCCTGTTGCTTTGCGCCACTTTGTCGGCCGCACAAGGCAACAAGGTAAAAGGAACACGTTTGCAGAAGTTATTGGCTCAAGAATGGCGAAAAACAAAAGCAATGTGAATCCGAATTACCTCGAACTCTTCACATCCCTCCACCAGTTGGCGGAACACAGGAGAAAACTGCTCTGTAATTCTCTGCATTTCATTGATGTGCGAGGCGACCTTTTCGATGGCGACAATAGCCTCTGAAAGATAGGACAAAAGGCAATACTACAACGTTATCAGGAGTCACTTACAGGCATTGGTAACGGTCACTCTCATAGAATTATAATGCAGTCACGGCTTCAGCCACAATGATTCGGGATAAAGGTCACGTTTAATGATCATAATAGAAAAAGTAACTTGTTAAAAGTTCTTGAGGGCCCTCCTGAAAATCATCATTGCCAATGAGTGTGGTTCCCTCTGTAAATATTATTATTATTATTATTATTATTATTATTATTATTATTATTATTATTATTATTATTATTATTATTATTATTATTATTATTATTATTATAGTAACGATGCTGGAAGTTTTGGTTTCAGTTCATTAATCGTCTTGGTCATTGTCAAAGGCGACGTTAGATTCAAATCTGTCATAATGTCAAAATGACACTCAATTAGCGACAGTCAGTCAGGCAAAATCATCGTCTTAGACATGTTCACGGTTATTGTCACACGGAAGGTCAGTACAATGTCAAATTCAGAGTCAATGAGCAGAAACCAGCAAGACATACCAGCATAGCCAAAATCAAAGTCACGAAAGAGTTGGTGAGTGAGCTGAAAGCCTCTGTCTGGTTGTTTACGATTCAGCTGAGTGATCATGTCCGCTGATTCAAAGTGCGTCCGAATCAGTCAAATGTGTGATGTAATCTCGTTCATGCTTGATAAGCAAATCAAACGACTGCGTGCAGAGGGTTTGAGTGATCAACCCCAATTTTCTCCTACAGTTTAGTCACCAGAAATATGTCAAACAGTAAAGAGAACTTGACGTTTGATACCAGCCTGTTCAGATGAAAGGTGATTAATCATCAATTCTCACTACGTAATTCATACATTTTCTTTTAAAATGGCTGGGAAAAACTGTATTTTGAGCTTGAGAGTGAAAAAGGTTAACAGATGATGCTTACCCAACAAGCAACGGTACTCTAAACTGGAAGTGTCCAGCAGTTTAAGGATCGTGCGAAGCAGCAGAGGATAGCGCAGGATACGCTGTGAAAACAAAGACATAAACACAAGTATAAAGCGCATTTCGTGAAAATGTCATCTCGACGTTCGGGGGCCCTAAAAATCGCAAATCAAAGGTTTCGGCGCAAAAGGACTGCAGTTGAGATATGTGTGTATTGAAGGGCAGGTAACACGAGCACGAGCGCACATGCATGTGCAGCCTGGGACAAAGCCAGCCGTTATTTTGTTGCCTACCTGGATTGGTTTGATAAGAAATGATTCCAAACTGCCTGAATGTTGATTCTTAGGATTGCGAGCATCCAAGAACTGCTGCAGTGCGTCGTTGGTTCCTGGCAACAAATATAATATTGTTAACAACAACAACAACAACAACAACAACAACAACAACAACAACAACAATAACAACAATAATAAAAACAACAAAAACGAGGGCAACAGCAACAGCAACAGCAACAATAAAATTTCGGATGACTGTCGAAACCAATCGTGTGAGCGCTTTGGTTTGCCACGCTCTTTGACTGGTCTAAACAAGTTTGACAGCATTCTTTGCTAATCAGGAACAAATAAGGAAGCGACAATAGCGTTTTTTGTCGCGTTGCTGATTGGTCTCTTCTTCAAAGTAAAACCAATCGCAAATTGTTTTTTTGGTTTTTGGTTGGTCAAATGTTTCCTTACTGCAGCCTTTAGTAGTTTGTGCTCATAGTGCTGATAGTGCTGTAAGGCTTTGGTTTTACAAACGTCATTCGAAAACTACTCTAACAGCATTAAAGGGGCCCTCTCAACTACAGCCCTTTGCGCGCCAAAATCCTTGATTTCGCTTTTATTTGGGGCCCCTGAGTATCGAAGATGAATAGCAATCCACTTCCACCCGACTTGTTTGAGGAGAAGATTAGCCGTTTCTTTTGACCTAAAAGTGCTACTAGCCTATTTTTCTTTCGATTAATTACGTTCTTTCGTGTTGGGAACCAAATTCAGCCTTGGATTTTCCAGATGCAAACAACAACATTGAAAAGGCTGAGAGGGCCTCTTTAAAGACGTTCGCTCACGAACATGCACACGAAAACCAACAAAAAGACCTGCTGACACACTGAAGAGATTAAAAAAGGAGACAATCGCACAACACGCACCTGGTTCAAGAAGCTCTACAAAGCGAGTGTGACTGGAGCAGAACGCGCTGTACAGTTTGAAGTTATCCGTGTACTGCAGGAAGGTTTCACCGATGGTGTAAATCACGTTCTGACCAGGAAAAATAACTATTGTTAGTTAATAACTATTGGAGAACGTTTATGATCACCGGAAAAAAACAAAGAAAGAAAGAAAACAAAACCAAAACCAAAACCAAAACCAAACAAACAAACAAACAAACAAACAAAAAAACACGGTGCAATTGCAAGATTTAGACAAGCACGCGCATCGCTGGGAGGGGGAGGGAGAGAGAAGAGACACGAAGTAGGAGCAGGAGACAAACAACAACACAAAGAAGAAAAACAACAACAACAACAACAACCACAGGAACAACAAGACGACGATGACGGCGAAGAATAATACAGTACCAATGACATGCGAGTGAAAGATAAAAGCAGTAAAATGTCAATCACCTGGAATTCTTCTACAGTGCTCAATTCTTCAAATCCAGTTTCCGCGCCGAGCAGTCGCTCCATCTCTTGGTGGAAATCAGTTTGAAAGTCCAGAATTTCATGAACAGTGCCGACGACCGCTCGAACCTGCGAAAACAATAAACAGAGTCAACAAAGAAGAAAACGAACAACTGGGCAAAGAGGACCTTGAAATGCCTGCATTACTGTGGAATATCAAAAATCTATTATTTACATATATTCTAACATACTTCTTACTAAAATGACCCGAGGGGGGGAGGTAGGTATGTACCGTCCCAAAGGGTGTCATTTTCAGCATTTCAGTCTGAAATACGGTATCGATTTTGAGCCTTTGGCTGGAATAGGGTAGGAGATTTTGAGGAGCATCCCCCAGGTTAAAAGTACTTGTTCACTCACCCAGTTCTTAGCTTACTCAGGCAAGTGTTGTGGTTTCTCGTGTAAACGGCTCACTTCGACTTATAAAGAAATGCACGACTAGTGGGGAGGTTTCCTAACTAAGTATTTTCTCTATATAATCGGGACCTTGTCTAGTTTGTTCACTAGTTTATTCATCTCTTCATTTATTTCGTGATATCGTTACCTCAGATTGAGACATGAACTGCTCATCTTTCATTGGGTCAAGGTAACGATGCAGCAGCACCTTGAGGTCCTGCGAGAGAGTGAAAACCGCAACACCCGCGTCAGTAAAACGTTAAAACAACAACAACAACAACAAAACAAAGTAAGCTCTAAGTATCTTCGGAATTCGATAAGAAGGTGAGGGAGTTGGGCAATTCCCTATCTTCAGCATTTGTACCTTGACATAAGATCTCTCCGTTTCCACCAGCTCTATGATGACCTTCCTAAGCCGCTGTACACCGGTCAGCTGTGCTGCAGGTCTAGAATCCTCGTCCGAGTTTTCCAACTGCAGCCGACAAAACTGCGTCACTTGCTCTGCGGACTGGGGACAAGGAACATAAAATCAGTGGCCTCGCATAAAGCACGGTTTCAAACTAAGCCATTCATGTCCTGTAGCCGATTTGAAGGGCAAACACCACCCAGAAATCTGACCTGTTTTTTCATGTAAAAAATATCTATTATGTCCTCCAAATTTGGCGGTAATCCCACGGACTTGAACGGATTTTCAAAATGAACAAAGGTAGATAGTACGAGCTATCTGATTGGTAATCATTATAAATGAACACAGCACGTACTCGTTAGCCGGCATCAAACTTGATTATTTTTCCGTTTAATTACCGTTAGCTTTGCTAAATTATTTATTCACAATAATGCTCAGTAACACCGAATAGCACTCTTTAGAGTTTTGTTTGTGTATAATTGCATTATGACCAATCTAACGGTTCTCCACTCTGTCCGAGAAGTTTCCCGCCAGAATATCTCAGCTTCCACATCTGCGCTCGAGTGTGAAAGTCAAGATCAAAAAAGTGTTACCTGCAGCAACTCGTCAACTGTTTTGGTTGGTGAGGCCTGGCTGGGCGGTGTGGCATCTGACAGAGCTGACGAAGAAAGACTGGCGAAGTCCGAGGTTTCTTCTTGCACTGAAACACAATGTCGAGTTCAAACCAAGAGATCACCGCCTGTTCTGAACCGTGACTATGCAAACTGGTTAAATAGCTTTCATTGTCGACAGTAGGTCACATGACTCAACAGTAACCACGTGACTGAGTTAACCTTAGGCTCTTTTGAGTCTCGGGGGAGGGGAGAGGGGGGTGGGGGGTCGATTATACGGCCTCCGCCAGAAAAGAGTCCCTCTTCAAGCCTTAGAAAAATATGAAGCTTTTTGGCATTTTAAAGGGTAAGGGGTTGAAATCCTGGGCGGAGCCTCCGTAGACAAATTCATTAAGGGCCGTCAACTCCACCACCAGATTTGAGTGGAACGTAAATGCTTGCTCTCCGGCAACTTTTGATATTTAATGCTATGGACATTTTGGATTTCAAATATGTTTTTATGCTCTTTCTATTCTTGACATTCAAGAAGTTTCAGGTGATGAACTTGTCATGTGAACCTCGAGCTGTATAGTTCATATATTGAATGAAGTTCGACAAGGATACTTACACACGGGGGGAGGAACGATCAACTCACTCAGGTCCCCTGCTTCAATGGAATTACTGTAGGGATTAGACAGAAAGAGAGATTCACGAAAACCCAGAACAGCAAAATCGTGCGACTAGACCCGTGAAACGTCGATTTAGATTATATTGCCAACAATTTAATGGCAATTTGTTCCAACAACCGGGGTTTCCTTTAAGTTTAAATTTAGGTTAGGTTATGGTTAGGATTAGTTGTTCTGAAGTCTGACAATAAACCTAGCCCTAAACCTAACCCTACGAGATTCATAATTAGCTCTGCTAGCTTCTTTGATCTTATTCCCCATTTTCTCCAGTCTTCGTTTTAGCAGCATCCCAGAAACTTTCCGCCGATATCAAAATATAAAAACCCTCGTTTTCGCGTGCAATTAATTTTCGGTCGACAAAATCAAATCTGCATCGGGGCATCAGGTACCTGAACTTGGGCGGAGGTTGGACCACAAGGCTGGTGATGATGGCGTCTGACGTCACTTTGTTGGTTGCAGGAGGCTTATCTCGGCAAGACCTCAGTTTCAGAGAAATCGATGGATCTAGTGAGGGGATATAGCTTTAGCAACATACTTCATGAAGGTGCCGGCTACCAGCGATTTCAGATTGGGTAAGGAGACCAGAACGAGATGTTTACCAACAAGATAGCATTGAGCAAGGGTGCACACGCGAAGCAGCGCCCCATTTTCAAACACTCAAGCCTAGCAAACCACAACCTTCAAGATAATAACTGTATGACGAACTCACAACCTAGTATTTATAAACACGGCTTTGAAACTTTAGGCTAGTGTGCGAGTCAGCTTCAAGACAGAAAATAGTGTTTCGCCGCGGGTATTGTCTGCGGCAAAGGGCGTATTAATTAAAGTAAGAGCGCTTTTCTCCTGCACCTTCCAGGGCTTCTCTCAAGTCCTCCACGGCGTTCTCTACGTCTTTCACATCCACATCATTGACTGAAAGTATCTCATCACCTGGCAGCACCCCTGTCACCCACACGGAATTGAAATGCATAAAAATCAAATAGTTATCTGGTTTTGTCCACTCCTCCACACATAAGACTCTCTTATCTACCTGAGATTCAATTACCAATACTGAGCTAAACAAACAAACAAACAAACAAACAAACAAACAAATCCGTCACATTTTTAGGCCCAGTTCAGAATTTTCGAGAGCAGAACTCAGCGCAAATAAGCTGATTCTTGATCATTTGCACGAGTTCGATTCATAAAAACTTGGCGTCTAAACTGGGCCTAAGTAACCAAAATGATAGAAAAAGAAAAGCAATGAAGCTACAATTTCCTGCAATAAAAGACACTACTTATTGAAACGCTTCGCTCGGTTTGGACATCTCCTTTTTTCCCTCTTCCTGTTTCACTTTTGACTTAGCCCCAAAAAATCAGTCACAATTTTACATACTTTAAGCAAGCATACTTGTGCAGGAGAATTTGATGGTGTGGAAAATTCTCCTTGCTGTTGTAGTGCTTATCTGTGGTTATATGTTGAACGGAGAAGTCCCACCTGGATCACCGCGTTATTGGCGCAATAATCACTCACCTTGAATATGGGCAAGTCGACCTTCTTCCACGGCAGTGACTACTATCCGAGCATCGGGTGTACTTTCAACAGAAATACCTGCACAACAAAGAAACAGAATGCACTCGATATGGGTGTTCCAGTCCTTTCGACCAAAATTGCACTTACATAGGTAGTCACCTGATTTTTTTTAGAAATCGCCGAATTACAACCCAGGTTGGTCGCTTACAGGAGGTAAAAGCTAAAGTAAAATAACGTCGAGCCCCAAAGATGGTCAAGCCTTTCCATGAGAGACTTCACAAATACTAATTTGACTGAGGTACATGACCGTGAATTTGGTTAGGTAGTCGTTTGCGAGAAAATATCTGCACTCGACAACGTGAAGTTGTAAAAAAATAAATATGTACTTATAGCGAAAAATCCGTAGAGGTAAAGAAAAAAAAAAAAAAAAAAAAAAAAACCATCGGTCAACTCCGTCTCACCATAACTGAGTCCACCAGCCTCCAGTGACCTGCTGAGCTCCACAGAGTACACGCACTTGACACACAAAACTAGAGTCGAGTAAATCTGCAGAGGAAAAATAAACACCCAATCAATAAATATTTTCACTTTGAAGGCTCAACAAGAGCAACACGAATGGCACCAACACTTAATGCTGTATACCTGGTCTTCCATGACAGCATCTTGCTCAGGAGTGACGTATTCTTGAAAACAAACAGAGATTATAGATTAAAGACCCATAAACTTTGAAAACAAAGCGACACCGTGACAAGAGCAGGCGTTTTGTTGATTCAAACCGCGTGCACGTGAGCTCAATATACCGCGCTGTATCACGAGTCTCGCGGTGTTTCAATTTTTACAGCGTCCTGTGAGTCGACGGATTGCCGCTATATGTTGCGCTAAGTTCGCTGTAAGTCTCATTAGAGACATATCCGGAAGCTATTTTTACACCTGGCCGTTAAGTTCAGACAGGGAAAAAAAGAACTTGTAGTTTCCATAACAAGGAAATACCCCAGGACCACCGGGGCTGATAATTGAACGATAAAAAAAATGCTATATTTACGCCTAGTCTCAGGCCCTGAACACATTACCAAGACAACTATGTCTCGAAAAGAAAGGAGACTCCCCGTTACGAGTTGCAGGTCTGGAAATCGCTACTATAAATTCCGAGTTTTATGCTAAATTTTCTCACAAGTAAACGGACAAAAACGAGCAGCCTCAAAGTCCGCCATTTTGTAAAATGGCCGCCAATATTAACTAGGCGCGTAATGCATTAACGGTGGGGCAGTAGTTGGTTTAATAGAACAAATGCATTCTTGGAATTTGGATTAGGATTGGGGCAAGACATTTCGTGCTACTATACCGAGTCGTTGACCTAAAAATACTCACCTGTCTCTCCGTTGTCACCCTCGAGGCCAAACTTGAGGAAGTGTTCAAACGGATCGAGCTGTCTCTTGTTGCACGTGTTCTCCACCACACCCTGGATCGTCATCTCGGCTTGGAGCGGGATCACGGTGCTTTGGTGGCTTGGCAGGGCAATGCGAAGAAAGTTGCCCATACTTCTCCATTCTGAGTGGCTGGACGATAAAGACGCGGTTTCTGCAGCTTCTTCCGTTGTGTCTGGGATTTGTTCGAGATTACTGGGCCTGAAAAATGACGGCGAAAGAAATAGGTTGATTCTTCGCTTTATAGTACACTCCAGTATTTGCAGGAATTGCTAACGTAGATGCTTTCGGTAGTTAACGGTTGCATGTGATCACTGAATACTGAAGTACAAGCAAAAAAACCGTTTTCTGTCACGTCATTCGAACCTCTCATCGTAGCTGCTTTGCAAGCCCATGTTTATATTTGCATCCGGAGCTCGACTTTCCTGAGGCGCCTACGCCATGACTGGTAAATCTGACTGTCGCTGCTCGCTGTATTCAATACACTTTCTGAGTTTGTGCTGATTTATTTCGCGATAAAACGTGGAAAAACATGAGAATCCGCCCTTTCATATGATACGAAAATGGCCGCCGTCAGTCACTAGGCACGCAAAGCATCTACGGTAAGAGGATCTATTAAATAACACATCTCTCCTCTACAAAAGTGCCTCTCATGTAGACATTTGTAGACATTTTTGCGGCTACCCGAGTTATTACTGTCGTTGCTATGGTCACTGTTGTTGTTGACATTTTAAGTTATTACTATCGTCGCTATGGTCGCTGTTGTTGACATCTTTGCTCCTACCCTAGTTGTTACTGTCGTTGCTATACAGTCAAAGCTTTCTTTGCGACCACTCTCGTACGCGACCGGGTTTCACAATCCGTTTGAATTGTCACTCAAATTCTGTAGTTAAAAGCTGTCATAGGCGACCACTTTTGGGAATTACCGACTGGTCTTTGTTTTAAGCTCTCGCAAGCGACCACTCAAAGGCACAAAGGGTCTGACTCGTACATTAGTCAACACTGTACTGAAAGTAATCACTACTTGATCGCATTTACAGTAATGATATGACATATTGCGCTAATGGTTCGTTTGATAAGATCTCGAATAAAAGTTCAAGGGAGTTTTGGGTGGAACATCCGAGCGGATTTATGCTAAAAGCTCTTGTAAGCGACCAGCCTCTATTGTTTCAGCGTGTGGTCGCCCAGCTCTAGTTACGACCACTTCTTCGAATTTCCGAAGTGGTCGCCTACGAGAGCTTCGATTGTATTTACTGTTGTTGTTGCTGTTGTTGACATGGTTGTTGATATTTGTTACTGTGTCACAGACTCAATCTCCCTCTTACCTCATCCGTGGACTTCCCTTGGGAGAATACCGATCTCGAATGGACTTGACACTTGCAGCATCATTAATCCGTAGTGACGTGAATATAGCACTCTTCAGCTTATTGTAGCCGACCGAGCTGGGAGACCTCTTGGGTCTGGCCCTTACTTTCACCTCTTCTTCTGTACTCGGATCCCTGGCACTCACGACCGCGTGGAACGACATCACTGAGAACATGCCCATGCGTGACAGGGTCTGCTTCGTTGATCTCGGAACACTCGCTAGCAGTGTTTGAGGATTGGGTAATTCGCTGCCTTGTATTGCAGCCTTGTAGCATTGGAGTCTGTACAGAGCCACGTTGAGCTGCTCCAGGTTTCTTTCCCACTTAAAAATCTGCCGCAGAAACAAACTACATATCAGCCAACACTGTTCCTTGGTTTTTGTGTGACGTCATAGCGGCCATGTTGGATGAAATTTCACAAAAGATTGCCTCAGCTTGAAGTGACGTATAGGCCTTGTTTATGTAGACACAATTTGTCCCAACATGATGTATTTGTACTCTGAATTTCAGGGGATTCAAACCATCAAATGATGTCATCATCTGAACACATTGAATTTTAAAACCAAAGTACTGCAGCGGCAAAATCACAGAAGCCGGTTTTTCTCAAGATTGGCCGGGAATGTTTTAAGACTTGCTTCAACCAATCAGAAAGCGCGACAAAAGCAAAACTAAATTGAGGACAAACATACACAAACTAGGCCATTTTAAAGTTGCCTTTTGCCTCTGTTTCTAAACGAGGCCTAGTACAACAGAAACAAAAACTACATCAACAACAACAACAACAACAACAACAACAAAATTACATGAAAAACTTGCCACTAGACCTCGCTTAAAAACAGAGAGTAAAAAAAAAACAGACATGTAGGAAATGAACTATTACTCTCGACGGTCAATCGAATACTGCAAATATCAGTTTACGAGATGAGGAGATCAGGTTGCACGAAATGCTAACAACTGGGACAAGGTGTTAACCCTTTCACTCCCAGTAGTGATCCACTTCGATTTTCTCCTTCAGTTTCTCACCAGGAACATGATACAGTAGGGAGAACTTGGCTTTTGATACCTTGCTAATATGAAAGCTGATTAAACTACTGATACTTATTACATTACTCATATATTTTACTTTTAAAAGGTTGGGAGAATCTGCATTTTGAGCTTGGGAGTGAAAAGGTTAATAACAATTGGAATAACATAATTTACATTGTCCCGGGCGTTAGCGTTTTATGCAACCGGGCCCTGAAGAGTCGCACGAATCACTCTCCTTCCTTTGTTGAGAATCGTATACCGCATTTCAGATCATACCTGTTCGGCAAACAACTGCTTGTTCTTGATGTCCACAACAACAGTTGACTGTAACTCTGCCATCTTTTTCAGTTTGGAGTCGGACGAGATTTTCTCGCTGACCCTGGTGATCTCCTCGTTCAGGATTTGCAGCATTTCGTTTTTGCCCTTCTGTCCAGACCCCGCTAAAACCGATGCGGCCATCGAGTGGATTGCTGTCACCCAGTTCTCCAGATCGGTTTGGTTTGAAGCCTGTAAAATGTAGGAAAACTTAAAATTCGTCACTCCAAAGCTCAAAATGCAAAGTCAACCTTTTAAGAAGAAAATGCACGAGTAATGTAGTGAGACTTCATGAGCCCTTTTCAATTTTTTCAAACAGATGATCCTTCGCAATTTTTATGAAAAGTAGTCCACTTGCTCATTTTGTAAACTTGTGCCAGTTCGGTGCAGTCATAGAACGGCGTGTAAAACTTAAGTCTCATCTGTATTTTACACGGTATTTATGCACTGAAACAAACCTGAAAATAGTAAGCCTCGCCCAGGCGCGAGCTGACGCTGAGCACGTGATCAAGCTTGGCGTGTTCAGGAACCGCCTGTGCGATGCACCCATCGATCTGGAGCTCGAAAGTAGGATCGTCCAGGTCCTGGGAGCTCACCGTCTTCTCGTTACACTGGTAGAAATTCAGCGCCCCATTCCTCAAGCAAACCCAGTACTTCTTCCATTTGCGTCCCGATGCCAACTCGATCTTGTTCGACTTGACCCTCGTGAGCACGTGCTTGACGCTTAACCAGCCTGCCTTGCGGGTAGCGCCACCCTGGCGCGCCTGCGCTATGCCGGACTGCGGCTTGAAGTCCATCTCAGTGCTGTAACTACTGTTCAGGTCGGCTTCGTCGTGGAAAGAAGCTGATATATCCTGAAAAAGTAAGTATGGGAAACGCCATTAGTACCTCGGGCAATTTGCCAGCGGTCTGCCTGACAAAACTCTAAGACAGCCAAACAACGGTCCTTAGACATCCAACAGGAGCTCAACACTTGCTGAACAATTCTATGCTAGCCTCACAAGTATTGGGCACTTTAAAGATTCTCTTGGACAGAAAAAAAAAAAAAAAAAAATGGCCGTCACACTAAAACTAAAGGCTGACTATTCAAACAAAAGCTCTTAATGAGAAGTACATTTCATTAGCAGTGTTAATTACCAAATCCTAAACTGTCAAACAAACTTAAAGGTGTGACCACTCAAATGAAAAGCTCTTAATGAGTACATTCCCATGAGCACCAGTCCTCACTCACCAGCCGTCCCTGTGAATTCACACGCGCCATCTCCCTGAAATAACCAATTTCAGTAGGGTCCTCTAAGTCGGAAAAGTTGCTCCTGGTCCCGACAGAGTAATCCGAGTCACTCCTGACGGACAGTCGGCCGGACATATCACTGTCACACGGCGACGACACTCGTGACAGTTCGCTACTCGGTTCCTCCATTCCGAATCCGCTGTCCGGCCCGCCTGCCAACGCGGGCGTGCTGCTACGAGACGCCGCTGGACTGTTGTGAGCCACCAGTGTGCTGCTTGAGTTGTACTGGTCACCCACGTTGTTGATGAACTGCGTCGTTGGATTGCTCGCGCCAAAATCCGCATCGTCGATGACGATCGTCGGTGTTTCTGAAGTTCTTCGGCCGGTTTTTGTGTTATTAGTTGGCTCCTGATAAAGGAGGCAAATAATTCAGTGGCAAAATGCATGCTAATCTTATTTCGATACCATTAGTTGTATATGACATTCAGCGGGAGCTCTGAACCCGTTGTCCTCTGTAATCTTTCCCCTTATTTTTCCTTTCTGTTTTGTTTTGTTGAAACATTTCTGGCTGTAAAGTGGAACAGACTGTGGATAATGATATCGAGATTGTATTGGCGCGCATTCACACAGACGACAAACCTGCCCGAAAAGGGTTTCTTTTCAAGCCTCAGGTATAACAAGGGCGAAGAAAAGCTTTTTGGTATTTTAAAGGTGTCGTAAGAACGGTCCGGAATTCAATTGAGCACTTCGCAAAAATCGCATTGCCGATCAGCCTTCCCGTTCAAAAGCAATTTTTAAAAATGGGGAATATTCTAACTAAACATAAATAAAAGGGTCACTATTGCCGTGTTTACACGAGACACATTTACTTTACAGCAGGAAACGTACCACGCGTGTAGACAATTTACAAAACCTTGGTAAATGTAGATCAGAACAATAGAACATTTACCGTAGTAAATGCCAATTTACCATCTTGCAAGGCATGGTAAATGCAAATTTACCGCGGAATTTTTTTTACTGCAGTAAAAGCTTCTCGTGTAAACACGGTATATAATGTTAAGGCGAGTGGGTGTCAATCCCCATGACGACTGCAGACTTACGTGTGACACGCCAGATGCAACTTTAGTTGACGCTGTTTCTCCCGAGGAGGAGCCGGCTGACCAGGAGCGTACGCGGGCTCTCTGCGAAAATCAATAACGCAAAGTCATCACACGCATCGATTAATTCCGCCTGTTACCATTATGATACAGTAATCAACTACCGACCACACACCAACCACATCCCAGCTACTAGCTACCATGTGTTCCGACCAGTTACTGACTATCTCACTGGCCATATTTTACCGAAGTAGGTGGTCGCGTAAGTGGCCGGTACGTAGTTGGTATATGTGTGGTTGATGCGTGGTTGGTATATGGTTAGTGTGTGGTTAGTGTGGTTGGTATATGGTTAGTGTGTGCTTAGTGTGTGGTTGGTATATGGTTAGTGTGTGGTTAGTGTGTGGTTGGTATATGGTTAGTGTATGGTTAGTGTGGTTGGTATATGGTTAGTGTGTGGTTAGTGTGTGGTTGGTATATGGTTAGTGTGTGGTTGGTATATGGTTAGTGTGTGGTTAGTGTGGTTGGTATATGGTTAGTGTGTGGTTGGTGTGTGATTGGTATATGGTGAGTGTGTGGTTAGTGTATGGTTGGTGAATGGTTGGTATATGGTTAGTGTGTGGTTGGTTCGTCACTATAACATGATAGCAGGTGGAATTGATTCCCTTGTTCTTGAGTAAATGTCCCGTTTAATAGTTGAGCTTGAACTGAGAAAGATGAATGATGGTGAAAGGGTTAACAGTGACATAGAAGGGTGCATGCCTCTTGTGTATCAGTATTCCATGAACCTGACTCACATTGCAGAAATCTAAGAATTTTTTAGCTTCTTCTCCAGAAATGAAGTTCAGCCCCCAGGCACTCTCTGCAACGAAAATGAGACAATAAATAAGGTAATCAAATTTACACTAAATAAAGGAAAACTTTACTCTACCACATTACGCAGCTACTGTACTTGCACTTACACCACACCACGACCCTTACAAACACCTAACTCAAACAAACAAACAGCTAACAGTAACACAAAACCAAACGAATCCACACTACTCCACTGTAGATGCACTCATACCACACCATGACTCTCTCAACACCTAACTCAAACAAACAATAAAAAGCTAACAGTAACACAAAACCACACGAACTAAGAGACCAAACAGGCCATTTTCGGGATGTTTCAAAACAAAGTCCAGTGCGATTCACTTCCTCTGACGAAGGGCTAACACTCGATATGTCAGAGTAGACTTCTTTAACAGCGTTTAGCTTTCCACGTCTAATTTAATTTCAAAGCATTTCATTTCAATGGCAACTTACTTGATTTACGATTCCTCCATTGCACAAAGCACTCTGACGTTTTCTTTAGTCTGATTTCTATGTGGACAATAAAAGTACTATAAATTATCAACCAAAGCACTCACACAATTACTTTCAACAGACATGTGAAAACGGCTCTATAGTGGGGACGCATCATCTAGTCTAAGTTCTTGATGGTCTTGTATACCCTAAGTTATACACTTCGATAAGCAGCAAAACGCATACAATTTGCGCACTTTCGCAGTTATGCATGTGAAATATTTAGGAGTCGAGTTATGTGAATTTGGCAATACAGTTCTTACTCAGGCGGTGTATTCACACTGGGTTGGAGAATACGTTCCCAATATTTTCGTAACCTGCGATGCATCGCGGGCCTGTATATTATATTGTACTTTAAATACCTTGCTTGTATTTTTTTTTAGCTTGAATAAAACGCTAACGGCCTACTGCGGCACATTACACCAGAAAGTTGTCTGTTGTGGTTTTATGGCTTCTAGTATAAAACAGAATGCCTCTTTCACGTTAGCAAGTGTCGGGCTCAGGCCTAGGGTCCTCTCGAGAGGAGAGAGAAGGAGATATGGCCACCATGACAGGTTTGACAGCTGTCACTCACCCTTCAAATTAAAGTCCGTATTAAAGATGGTGCCTGTAGAAGTTGCAGCGGTGACTTCAAACACCTCTTCCTCATCAACCTGTGTCAACATAAGAATGACAACAATTTACTCGATACGTCTTGTTTTGCCGCTATTCGTGACCTGTGTCTGACGTCACAGATCAGGTGCTCTCACTAGAGGGGGTCAAAAGGGTGCAAACTGAAAGAGATACTGCTGGGGTGAAGTTCACGAAAATTTTTTCGACATTTTCAATTTTTCAAGTGCATATAAAATGGCATTTGGAGACACATTTATAAAGCTGCTACCAAGCTTGAAGAAGCCATCACTTTCCCCAGAACCTCTCAAAAGTGCAATTAAATCCAATCTAGTGTGAACCAGCCCTACTTCTACAACATTTGACTCACAAAGTAGTATACGAATATTTTTATAGGATGCATATACATGTGCATATTGATAGCAAAGGTAATGACCAGCTATTGTAAAAACAAAGAGCTCTTTTCTTTATGTTTGATAAATTAGAAAATTTCCGCTTACTTAGATTAAAGTGCCTATAAGCCTTCAGACGTTACGTTTTTATATGAAAGTAGGAAATGATCTAAGCAACTTATGTTCAAAGAAACTCCGTTCCGAAGCGTTCTTATACTTTTTTCACGCGGTTGAACTCAGAATTCCGAAATCTTGACCGAGCGACATGGGAGACTGGGTCTGTGACGTCAGAGAAGGCACTGGCATCGTTTTGGCGTCTCTTTACCTTAGTTGTTTTTTTCCCTTGGTTACGTTTTTCTCGACAACACATCTATGAGCATAATTCTCACCTCGCCAACTGCAAAATCTGTGTGAAAGTTTTGTTTGACAAGAAACGAATCCCTCCTCTGACGTCATAACCCAGGCTCTCGATCGAAAAACTTTGCGCGGTCAGATTCAAAATGGCGGTCAAAATCGCATGTTTGCCGGGCGGAAAAATATATAAAAACGCTTCGGAGCGGAGTTTCTTTGGCCATAAGTTGTTTAGATTACTTCCTACTTTCATATAACAACGTAACGTCTGAAGGCTTATAGGCACTTTAAGGGGACCCAGACAGTATCCTTCCTTCAATATTGTCAATATTGTTTTTTTTTTTTTGGAAGCTGACATTTTGAGCACTAGCTCTTCGTTGGAGCAAGTCAGCTTCCAATTCCTTTTCAGCATCTAGGTTTCACATACCGACCCTTCAATTCATTATATACATCCTTCTCCACACTGACACGGTCCAAATCTAGTTCCCCTTAGTGCTAGTTTTCCATTGTTTCTTTTTTTTTTCAGTTTGATACAAAACCATTTGTTTTAATATTGCAAACAACACAGGACTAACAAGCAAGTACAGTATCTATATTAAACACGTAAAATATCTGTTAAATGTTACAGCACCTGCTTTCGCTGTATAACAATAGGGATGACATTTTCTACTACTGGTACCCATCTGAGGGGGCCATTATCCGAGGACAATGTATTCACCTCTGCAAATGATCTGTAAACAAAATACAGTAACCATGGCAACCTGTGAGTATGAGGTGGGCCCATGCAGTGACTTTCCCCAAGCTCTTGGGTTTGTTCCAAGCTTAATTTATGTTTGTCAATAGTCTTGTCCAATTCAGCACCTTGTAATGCTGAGGAGATACAAGCTCTGCTACTCAATACTCTTGCCCAATATCCAGCTAAGATTATTGCGGAGATAAGTGAGGCCTTAAAAGGTCTCTGGAAGTCATCTGTAAGCCTACTACAGAAATCTACAGCAGGGATGTGCCCCCTACCTCACTATGCCAACATGTATATTGTACTTCAGCTTACAAAACATAACATATAAACCATTAGCAGGGCTGTGACATGGAGTGGGTAATATATATGCATATGAGAGGAGCTAATCTACAAAAAGATCTCTTTGGAGAACATAATTATCCTGGGAAATCCCACATTAGCATTCTAGGCACCCTTGTGTTCTGCTATACAGCTGCAGGTACAAAAGATATGAACATTTCAAGTTTTTCTCTTAAATCTCATAAAATAGTTCTTATTGCAGGTATGTTAAGATTTTGCTGGCTGCATGGCTGTATTCAAGGTTGAGAATTAACTAAAACCTCCTGTATAATCACTTTCAACAGCCAAATATTGTGTTTAAGGTACAATCAGTCTGTGTATCTTGTTGCCCTGAGCAGCATCTTGATTGCACATATATCAAGTAACATATCAAGCTCTGTGAACTGATTCGTTGACATAAAATGGGCCTTGCATTCCCAACTATTTTCAGAAGACAATAGAAATATGAGTGAATATAACACCATTAATCATAGCTCAATCAGCTTTTGCCTTAGCAAGCTATCCCTGACATATAGTCTGATTGATTGATTGAACTAAAACATAGTTAATTATGTCATTATCTGGGAATTGCAAGCCAAGGCTTCCAAAATCCTTTTAGCTTTCCTGCCTGACAGTGAAATAACACTTACTAAAATCAGTGAAGAAGACACACACACATGTACATCAGCTAACATTATGCTCAAGCTACTATATTCTGTAGGCCACAAAAACCCACACATGTTTCCATGTATAAATCTAGAAATTAAATCATGTAAACAAGTTGATGTGTTGTGAATGAATATTATTATTCAGAACTGCCTGACCGTCAAATACTTTATACTTGTCTAATGTTGTGGATTATGTGCACATTTTATCATTTATGTTACGCAGTATGATATGCCACTGGTTCATATAAATTATATAATTATACATATATGATATGATATATATGTTGGATATACATTGGTATGACATTTGGTCTCTGAAGTGGTAAGAATACATGACTGTAAAGCTATTGAGCACAGATAGACCTGCATAAAATCCTTTGTAATCTGTCATTGACAACTTACTATAATGTCTAAAGTGGTTTTGAAACAGAAAAATAAAAGCACATTCACCTGCATGTATCAACATCTGTACTACTTTCCTCTGGTTCTTCGTGTATTACACCCAGAAATGTCACACCTGGTTTTTCAAGGTACATCTCCTTTTTTTCCGTATTCGATTTTCAATAATCTGGTCTAATATTTCTATAGCTCATCTGCTGGAGTATCAGGAAATCCTTTTATGCTGGTACTAAATCACTGACTTTAACATCAGCTGATAAGGCAGAGAAACATTCCATCTGTAGTAATATCTACCTGCATATGTGCACTTACACTTAGGCAAATGGGTCATTGACAGAGATGCGGAAACTATATTGCCCTAGCTGTCAATAAAATACAAATCAGCTGCATCACTATAAAATTGTGTTTTTAGTTTGTCAATGGGTCAAACAATAGAGCCCCACAGGCTTTAAGCCAGCTGTGGCCTTTTGTTTTCACATTATGACAATGGAGTTATTTATAAGCAAAAATGAAGCAAATGACTTAAATCATTAGATAAAAAACTACTATATATGATAGCATAATGCCCCACAAGCCTTATACAGGCCGCTTCAAAACAAATTCAGTGAGATACTATATTGATCACTCATCGAGCTAATAATAGCAAGTGACCAATATCAAAGCTGTCAGAAAAGAGAGTAGTATGGTTGTATTATGTTTCACAATTATTATATTATCTTAAATTCACATACAAAGTATGTAGAGAAAAACAGTTTCTTAATAATTAGCATAACTATGCAAGTGTATATATAATTTGTATGACCCTGTTCCAGCTGATTGTGTTGATTGAAGGGTCATGCACACAATCAACTGCAATATTGAAAACAGCATGGTGTAAAGTAGTCTTGCATCTGCATGTCTTTCATAGATGAACGGTAAACATGTTCCAACTAATTCACACAATCATACAATGTACTGATAAGGAGATAAGATTTTCTGCTTTCCGTGGCACTTCAAGCATATTTTATTACAGAAGACAATAAATAAGTATAATGTATACAAATGGGGAAAATGCATATAATAATATATATATCATGTGAGAAAATCCTGCCAAACTGCAGCTATGGCTTCAACTCAACTCTCACCGCTGTGCTCACAAAAATAGTAACAATGATTGCAAAGTAACATTGATCTGCACAGTATCTGCTGCTGGATATACATAGCTACAGGATTGTACATTAAAAAAATAATGAACCACAAATAAAGAAAACATACAATCATGTACTGTCAGTTTAGCTTTACCAGGGGTGGCGAATGGTCAAATCCGAGACTCACCGAGATCGCTGAGACCCTTGTTTCATATCCGAGAACGAGGCTTTAACCACTCCAAGACTCCAAGATGGATTAAAGAACCGAGACTTGTTAAAAAGGCTGCTGAGATTCAAAGATCAGACCAAAACTTTCCGAGACCCATGATTTTCTGGGTACCATTTGCCACCCCTTATACAGTCACATAGTATACTATTTTTTATAGATAATCACTTTTCCAGTAACCAGGTGTAAAAGCTCTGGGAGGTTTGATCCAGTCAATAATTAGGCACCTAACACTCAAGTTTTGAGAATATTTAAATTACTTTTTGTGCCACTTTTGAAAGTTACCGGCTGGTGCATTATACACATTTAATCTAATCAGCATGCATGGTCATCCAATGCAGGTTTTTTCAGTTACAGGCTTCTAATGCAGGCATGCAAATTTTAAGTTTCTAATTTTGCATGTCACAGCAACTGACAGTGGAATTTGAAGTGGAGTTAAATGTCAAAACACTTGTCAATACTTATGAACTAAGGTTGACAGGACATTTTATATACCTGCCAACATTTTTTGATTGCAAGGCGTGAGGTTTTTTCAGAATTGCAGGGGTGGGGGGAGGGGGTCCGGGGGCATGCTCCCCCAGAAAATTTTGAAATCTAGTCTCCCTGAAATGGCATTTCCTTCATTTTTGTGGTAGTTTTTAGCCAAATTTAAGCGTTTTTATCCAGGTGTGAGAAATTGGTCCGCAAGTGTGAGTTGGCGTGTGATCGAAGTTATAATTTTATCTGATCTCAATCAGCCTCTAAAGTAGGGGATCAAATTAAGCCAAGTTCAAGATAATACAAAGAGTCCCCTATTGTTTGCACTCTGTTCCACATGCAATGTTTCACAACATCAGTTTGCATGTAGCAAAGCTTTAAATGCATTTAAAGTTTTGCTACACCCTTACCAAAACAGACTTGAGGGAGTTTCAGGCAGCTGTAATAACATTGTAGGGGTTATATAACTGTCTGTGCACAAAGAGTAGGGAATGAAAGATGAGTGGAGGCCAATCAGGGGAGGTAGATATTAGGTGCAACAATGTCTCATTTACATGTGAATTGGCATGCAAGGAGAAATTTTTGGAATATTAATTTCTGAACTTATTTTTATACACAATATCAGAGATACAGAGATGGAGCAGACTTTGAAACAATCTCAAGCAGAAGATGCAGGCCATGCCAGGGCTCAGTTGTTCAAAATGTGGATCCACAGCATAAATCTGTATCCAGGGGTTGACTGAATTAATTATAGCTTAACATATCCACTGCATAGCAATATTTATCTGGCAAATAGCGCTACACTCTTTGAACAACCGGGCCCTGAGGTCTGGGAGCAGAACAGATCTTGTGGGTGGTGGTGGGGTAGCTGCAGACAAACTGAAACTTAAGCTAAAACCAAATGCCTAAAAAGTTCTAACTTGCCAAGCAAAATTTCTTACTTGATGGCATGGACAAACATGGATTGCATACTTTAGATGATAATTTATATTTTTTTCACACCAGGGTTACTTTGAAGTTAATGGTTGTCCAGTTATTCTGGACAACTGAAGCAATGCTGCCACAACCAAATAGTGTGCAATGATTGCCTGAGGGGGGAGGGGGGGATACCCCATATATGAGCCATACAGGTATATGCTGCCCGAAGGATATTGTTTTCAAGCATTTTTAGTCTGAAATAGGGTATAGATTTTGCCTTTTTGTTCTGAAATAGGGTATCGATTTTGTTTTTTTGATCTGGGATGGCAACACATTTCTGTTAAAATCATACCCTATGGATATTGCACAGCAAATGGAAGAAAACACAGGGTGAGATTGTTGCAAAAGAAAACAAACATCTGAAATAGGTCTGAAATAGGGTATACATTTTGGAGTCAGGTCTGAAATAGTGTATAAATTTTTGGAGTCAGGTCTAAAATAGGGTATAGAAAATCAGATATTTTGATCTGAAATATTGTGGTTGTCCTGGGACAACTGAGCACAAAAAATAATTTCAAACCCTGCACATATAAAATGTAAAATGTTTGCTTCATTACATCCCCAAAACCTATTCTTGGTTTTCATCAAGAGGTCCCATGTGAGAACCAAAACAGTAAACATCCTCTAAAATGGTAACTTGGCATATATATATATATATATAGAACTCGAAAGAGCATGTTCACATTAGTGCAGTTCCCATCTTTTAACTTTGTAGCCTTCATTGTGATGCTATAGCAGTGATTTCTTTTTTAGGAAATCTGATAGCCTTGTATGCAGGCGTCAATGATCCCCAAGGGTGTCCACCTATACAGGTTTGACTGTTAATCTAATATATAATTATCTTTGCCTGTAATGCTCTTTCCCAGGCTCCCTCATGAAAAAATCCTAGATGGCAGCCACTGGGAGCGAAACAAAATGCAAAATATTGGACTCTTATGCCAATCTCCGTTCTGGGAGGGGAAACAGGGAGATTTTGATGTTGATCGATTGCCTAGTGCTACATCAATACAGAGAATTTTGTTTTTTGATCACTCTGTAAACTGCATCCCAAGATGCTCAAAATGGACTTCAAAAAGGAAAAAACAAAGGAATTAAAGAAAAAATATTGGGGAAAAAATATGGTACCCACTAGTAAGATAATAATGAATGTAACTTAAAAATTAATTTATCAATGATTGATAACTTTAACAATTTAAACCCACATGAATGACCCACTTACATGTATAGCTGTACAGCAAGTACACCACAGACCACGCTCATACATTTTGCATAGTTTTACATATTCATGCTGTTCGAAAATTTCAAACCCAAGCAAAATGGGTGAGCAGTATTAGAGATCTGCTATTTCTCCACACATAATAACTGTGTTGATCATGTGTCTTTTGGAGTTTAGGGGAAAGAGCACCATAAAGGAAATATCAGTGAAATGCTCTCAAATATAAAATTCAAACGTAAATTATTGGGACGTAAATTTTCCAGTCTCAATCCATCTTTAATTAAACCGCTTTACAATGTTTATTTATCAGAACTAAATACACAAAAAAACTCGAGTGAAGACATTTTTATGCATTAGCAACAAGCAAAGTAGGCTAGCAAGAAAGATATGATCGCACTTCTAAGCGATTCGGCTTTCATAAATTCAAATACTGGGAAGACATTCTCCAATGTTACAGCGACACAATTAACTCACTTCTTTGGCGCATATTCGTTCAAATCTGCAGCGCATTATAAATTGGTATAGTAAAATAAACACAGCAAAAAATAATGCTGAACTGTTTAAAAGTTTATCACAAAACGGAGGAATGGCAGAATTTTCTGCGTTTCCTACCTTATGACCTCGAATCCATCCTCCTCCAGCTCGGAAATTTCATACTTCGAGGATACAGTTTCTGGGTGCAGGTCGTTATTTATTGCGTTGACATCTTCGACAAGTTTGCTGGCACTTTTTTGGTTTAGCGCCGAGAAGGACGACGGCAAGCCCTGCTCGCCCCAAACATGGGGGCTCGAGGGCTGGCTTTCTTTGTTGCCAATAGTGCCGTCCTTGCTCAAAATCAGTGTTGAGTAATACTTGGAAAAAACGTCGAAGTCATGGATATGACTTCAAGAGAAGAGCTGCACGCATAGATCCTTCACGCGCGACTCTTTGAAGCACAGCTGTATAAAACGTAGAACACTGGTCAGGAATATGTGAGTCTGTCAGAGTTTAACAAGATCAGCTGCCTAAAACCGGTGTTTAGCAATCATTTTTCTCATTGTTGAGCGACACCAACAAAGCATTCAATTATGAGCTTTAGAATTGTACACACACACAAGGGCCAGGTGTAGCCACATTTTCAAGAGTTCCCTTGGACTTTGCGCCATGTAGACGCTGCTTAAAGTAATTTCATTATACACCGAAGGCCGATATTATACTAGTTTATCTCAAGAGCGTGAGAAATAAAAGCAAGACGCACTATCAGACGAATATTATAAGCAAGTTCGAAAATTCCACGCAAACTACACGCCATTTTCTAACATTCCAAATCAATCCAAAAACTAAGCTATAATAACAGCATGTAATGTGTAATTGGATATGGCTTACCGATCGTATGGGATTTCTCTCCACTTCAAAGCTCTACAAGAACATTTCTTGTCGTTTTCAGACTGTGCAGCTCTTCACGCGCTGCCTGGTGACCGAAGAAGCTATCAAGAGCTTTTTGATTGGGCGAGCGCATGTTTGCATTCCGTCACAATCCTCTTGGGAAATGTGTTCGCATAGAATTTGATTATTATTCATGGTGTTTCATCAGTACTGGAATTAAATATGATTTCAGAGTCGATAATAACTCATGATCTTGTTACAATAGCGACAAAAAGTACGAACATCACTGTGGAAAATTCGCACGCTGCATGCAGTCGGTATTATGTTGTGGTGACCATAAATTTGCACACCGCCAAAAAAATGCAACCGATGGTGATAAAAATACATTGAAGAAAGTAACCTTCGCAAGTTGTGAAACAACCAAATCAGTGCAAAGATAGTGTTGAATCCGCGAGTCGAACCACGAGGTACGAGTTGACCAGTTGCGCTCATCACCGACCAAACGTCTGCGAAGTACTGGCGCTCAGAGCCTCATTCCAAAATGGCGGCCGCGATGGAACATACGGAGCACATAACTCCTCGCCTAAATATTCAGTGGGATTGGCGTGAAGCATTGGGGTATGTAGAGGAATTTCTTCTTTATCTCATGCAAACACTTGCTGTCGATTATTTTCCTTTTTTCTGTTTAACCGCAGAGGAAGGGAAGGTACAGCTTGGGTTTCATGTTCCTCGCCCGGTAAATATAAAACCCTCTATGATGACGCTTATTTAATCCTCTAGTGTCTTCCAGATGAGCGTTTTTTTATTACTAAAAAATTAGGCCTTTCTTACTATAAGTATCGTTTGTAGCTATGATAACCAAATCACTTTCTGTTTCGCTTAAATTGTATTTTGTCTGACATTCATTTTCATTCCCATGCTCCATCTCTATGGCCAGTGGTAAACCATATTATATGTGTACATGTACATTATTTTGAAGCTCATCTCTACTGTACGCAGGTCAACCATCAATTTATGGAGAGATACAATGCTCTGATCCAGAAGATTTCCCAGAAGCTTCAGCTGGATTTGTAGTAGAAGCCTTGGACAAGGTGAGCAGTGACAATAATTACATGTATCCCTACTGTAGTATTACATAACCATGCCAAATATCCCCCACAAGCTCATGTAAAACTCCCTCTCTATATATTGTCTCCCATGAAATCAATGATGTCACTCTCCTACTTAAGCAGCAGACTACAGGTATTATACACTAGTTCATATGACTGAAAAGCACCAGAAAAAATGTTGTAAGAGTTGGCTTGTATCCACATTCCTGCCAACCCCTATGCCCAGCTCCATGCGCCTATAGCAGGGCCCAGCTCCATAGTCTGAGTTTCTCTGCTGGAATCAGACCCAGCGTGCTAGATCGATGACAATCGATCATTGGAAATCCAATCAATGGCAATCAATCACAATTAATTAATTGGAATTGGCCAATTGTTGACCAATCAATATAATCACACAAACAGTGCCTCTAGTCTAATGCCATCGACTGCCATTGACAAAATAGAAATAATATGTGATGTAAAAAGAATCCTTTGTCTGCAATGTCATTAACATTAATTGATTGATATTGAAATTCAATAACCAGTCGACCATACAGTATATAACAAGAAACTCTGCCATCAATTTGATCATCAATTCCATTATCAATCCATTAATATTGTTACTGATTGGTATCAATTGTTATTGATTATTGGTTTTGTCGATTTACCACTCTGGGAATCAAAGGATAAACAATGTTTTGGACTGATGTGGGGGGGTGGGGGGGTGGGGGGGTGGGGGCTGGGGAGGGGAGTGCTATTTCTTTTAATAAAAGACTCAAACTACCTGGTTCTTAGATAAACATGTTGTATCAGACCTAATAACATGCATACAGCAATAATTTCTTCATTCTGATTGGCTGAGCGCACATCAATTTATCCCAAACAGTGCGAAAATGTGTAATTAACAGTGCAGAAATGTGAAATTAAGAGTGCAAAAATTTGAAATTAAAAATTGCCGACATCTGGCACGTGTATTTGCGAAGCCAAACAATCCTCAGGATGATTCCGATTCTGTTTGCAAGAAAACAAAGTTCTTGAGAGACACTTGTGAATTGTAATGAAATTGAAAAAAAGTGCACGACGTAAATATTATTGTATGCATGTTATTAACAAGTAATCACATGATTTCTCATGTAATTTTGGAATAAATAAGCACTTGTAAATTTTTCAAAGATCACAAATTGCACTCGCACGGCGCTCATGCAATTTTGTGGTCTTTGAAATATTTACTTGTGCTAATTTATTCCAAATTGTGCTCAAAATCATGTGATTACCTATACTAATTAGTTTATAAGGAGTTTGACTTTGTCTTTCTTTCTTTTTTAGAGGAGTTTGACTTTGTCTTTCCCAGAAAAGAAGTGTGTTGCCAGGTTCATTAACCCAACTGCTGTTTTCTCAAACTTGCACAGAAAGAGTGTAAGTTGAAAACACAGTGTCATTTTATCGGCTAGTAGGGATCACTCTGATATTTTCCTCAGTTGCATGTTCCCCAAAACCCATACCTTTTTAGATGATACAGATATTTTCAACATGTCGTCTTTAGTGCATAGATCTATGCTGTCATGTATATTGCTTGGTGCCAAAACTTTTCTTTATGCAAACATTTGAGGGTGTGAAAATTTAATCCAAGAGGCATCATTACTTTAAGCTGTGCACTATTATTGAAGGGCTATTAGAAGTAAAGGCATTTCAATTTCAATGTACAATCATCTGTAGATGGTGTTGCACATACATTTTACAGTATGAATACTGCAGATAGGGTACTACCCTTAGTTCCCACACACCACTGTACATGTAATTCTCTTCAACTTTGATAATCTTCTTGAAATATTGTATATGTCCATATAATCTGAGAAGTACTGTAGGGAGTTCAGTTTGACCGTCAGTCAACCTATTATACTGTAGATGCCTGTGAAGTTGATCTTAATTAATGTTCTAATGTTGTTTGTCCAGATCAGATGTGTTGATGTTTCCTCAGGGGGAGGGCTTGGAGTGTCATCAGGAACAGATGGTGATCTAGTTGTTTGGAATACCACCAATGGAACTGTCCGTGTAAGCACTTTCTGTAATGGTACTGTATAATAATTATTCTTATTACATGAAAAGTTGTGCAATACAGCTGTATTTTTACAAGTCAGTTATATTTTTTCTCGCCTGAAGCAGGCTTGAAAAAATAACTGACTCGTAAAAATACTCCGCCGTATTGCACTCCTTCCCGTGTAATAACCTCTTTTTATCACAATTTTATGACCTAGTTCAGCCGTAATTATATGAAGGAGATTCAATATTTTCTGCACTGATGTGTCCAGTGACCAGAGTTGGTAAGTATATTGGTATACCTGCCAACTTTTTTCAAGTTAAAGGAGTGAGATTTTTATCTCGGAAATGACAGGATGTTGGAAGACGACCCGACCATCTCCAAAGACCTACTAAAACATTCCGAATATTCCGAAGATGTTCTGAAGAATTCGTCAAACACAACCTGCCCCCCCCCCCCCCTCCCAGTGCTTTTTCCTTCAAAAATCAGACAATTTGGGGAAAGTACTGTCATTTACATTGACTTTTCATCTCTCACATCAGTTCGAATTTCCATACTTTTTGAAAGTGTGTACCAAGTTAAGACTGAAATAGCCCAATTTTTTCAGCCAGGTGTGAGAAATTGGTCTGTAGGCTCGAGATCAAAGTTTCTGACCTGCAGGCAGAAGAGATGGCGAGTATACTGGAATAAAATCAAACAAAAAGAGGGCTAAACTGGTGTATCAACTGTGTGTTGATGAGGGTAATGGAATGCCGTGAAAGAGACAATAGCTGATGTTTCGAGTGCTAGCCCTTCGTCAGAGCGAATGAGGGAATGAAAAAGAGGGCTAGTTGGAATACTGTGAAATAATGTAGAGTATTTCCTGGAAGTCTCACTGTGTACTGTAACTAGTCATAGCTTATATGGTAAATTCTTGACAGCATTCCTTGGAGGGTCACGTTTCAGATGTGAACACATGCTCGTTTTTCCCCTCTGGAGAGGTCATTCTCAGCGGCAGTGCAGATATGAGGTTGAAGATCTGGTCAGCAAAGGATGGTAGCTGTGCAGCAACTCTCACAGGACATTCTGGAGGTAAGGATTGAGGTGTACATTTGCTGGCTGGAAAAAAACTTGAGTGACAATGTGACTAGTGAATATAGAAAAGCCCAGGTGACTAACAGTAGAAGGTAGGAAATTTACCTTGGTTTGTGCTATTGCTTTTTACAGGGGTTGTGTCTACTGCTATAGTGGAGAGAGGCCGGAATATTGTGTGTAAGTAAAGTTCACTGATCCTACTTTTGTATTCATTCTCCTACTATAAAGTATTTTTCTAGTACAGTACGAATATCGCTTGACTTTGTTATTGTAAAAAACAAATTGACTTCAATTGCCGAATGTCGCTTTTGCAAGAATTGAGGTAAAATTAAAGCTGAATTCACATTCTTCGACCAAATCACTGTCGTCAGCGCTCAATCTTATGTGATCTTATTGATGATGAAAATTAGCCAATCACATTGCGAGAAACTCACGTATTATTGTAAAATACCGTATTACACTTTATTTTCGCGACACTTTAATTTCGTGATTTGGGGATGGTCATTATTCGCGACACTTTATTTTCACGATTTTGTTAAATTTGTAGAAACTGAGTCACTTCATTTTCGCGATTGCGTCGATAACTCAATCAATACCTTCGCTATTTGAGTTAAAAAACTAAAATAAACATAACATAACATAACATAAACTTTATTTAACGTGGTCAATACACTTAGCTCCATGGATCTTCCTATGCGGGATGGTCCAGCTAATTTACAGGTATGCCACAAAACTACTCTAATCACATTATAAGATACTGTGGCAATATTAGGAATAAAATAGTAATAGTAATAGTAATAACCAGACTACCGTATTTTGTTTATCTCTTATGCTCGTAATAATGGCACACGGGTTGGTAAAAACCTGCAAGGTACAATGTCCTGTGTTAAAAATAGCGATTGCAACTGCAACGAAACTGTAAAATGGGCAAGGTAAAGGAGATGTAACTTCACGGAAATAGCTTATATGTATGGTCACTTAATTTTCGCGCATGCAAATTTTCGCGACATCAGATTCGAAAATCGCGAAATCAAAGTGTCGCGATAATAAAGCGTAATGAAGTACCTTGTTGTTGCAGCCTGCTCGCGTGACGGAACAACTCGTCTCTGGGACTGTGGACAATCCAAGTGTCTCTCCCTTGTGTCCAAGTGTGACTGTCCCGTCAATGGTTGTGCCTTAGCTGGTGTGTATGGTGTAGACTTGGATGGAGTATCTGAACAGCAGAGTAAGTACTAATTTGAATTACTGGAAATGGTTGTCTGTACAGTCAACTCTCGTTATTGCGGACACCTTGGGGACCGTGATTTGGTGTCCGTAAAGCGGGGACGAGAGTGACAGGAAATTCATTGGTAAATAAACAGTTTTCAATTCCAAATGAAGGACAGCTACAATGACGGTTTGAACAATAGCAGTTTGAGCGAATATTATGCATGGAGTGTTCGCTGTAACGAGAGTCAAAACAATGGAAATGTTGCATTGGGACCGCTATAGGTGTCTGTAATTCCGTAATAGCGAGAGTCCGTAAAGGGGGAGTTGATATAAGTCAAATCCCTATACTCTTTGCCTGCGATGCTGACTGCTGTCCATAATATCGGGGTGTCCGTAATATCGGGGTGTCCGCAAGGGGAGAGTTGACTGTATATTGTAGCTGTCATTGTGGTTATGGTCATGGCGGTGGTGGGGACGGTGATAGTGGTTTTGGTCGTGATTGTGATAGTGATGTTTTGGTTGTGATGGCAGGGGCGTAGCTTCCTTTACACATATACCCCCAACCCCACCCCCCACCAGCGGATCGCTTGGTTGTGATGATAACGGTGATTCGTCAGTGTGAAAGCACAGTAGCACACTCGGTCTTTTGTTTATGCTGAGGGTGCGCACTAGATCCCCATTCAAAGCAATGAGCTTCAAGGCGTCAGAACCTGGCTCTCTACTCATGCTCGGATGACCACAAACAATAATCAACAGTGGAGAACTTGGAAGCTAAGGAAAGAAGACGCAAGCTTCTAAGAAACAAAGTCAAAGCACAACCAGCTACTGAGGAGACAGAAGCGACCCCACAAGTGGCTGTGCAGACTGGGATCTCAGATGCTGCCGTACAAACTGATGGAACAGTCGATCAGATTATGCATGAAGCTGTGGCAACTTTGAACTATACTGATGCTATTTTAGCTGAAGTAGAACTAGCTAGTGCTGCTCTAAAGCTGGCCCACGGGCTTATCTTGACCGTTCAATGACCACGAACTTAAAAGAACCAATGACGACATAAAAAAAAAAAAACAACAACAACAAAAACAACAATCTCTGACCATGACCATCCTCAGTGCCAGCAATGTGGTCGGCTTGGCGTGAATATTCTGAGATGGGCTACTGAGTGAATGAGACCACAACCATGTCTAACAGCCAGTAGTCAAATGAAACTTTGCCGCGTGCTGGAAAGCAATATTACGTACTGCGGACGTAGACGTAGACGCTATGTTGGTTGGGATGGCGGTGAATTTATATTGACGTTGGTCACCATGGTGATAGTGATGTGATGATGATGGCCGACAGTGGTAGTGGTAGATGGTGATCATATGGCAGTGGTGGTGATAGTAATTGTGATTTACTTGATGACTGGACAACTGACTTATTATTTACAATGAAAACATTATCCCAAGAGTTTCACATGATCACAACTGTGTTTCAAAACGGACTACAGTGGAACCCCGATATAACGAACCCCTTTATAACGAAGCCCCAGGTATAACGAACGGTATGGAACAGAACGAAATGTATGGAACAGAACCCCGATATAACGAACTACCGATATAACGAACCCCCGATATAACGAACCCCCGATATAACGAACTCCCGATATAACGAACTCCCGTTATAAAAAAAAGACACATTTTCACAGTCCCTTGGACAGCTGACTTGTTGTAGTCAACTTTCTTTAAGGCGGACACCCTCGGGACTACATTTAGTGTCTGTCTTAGAGAGAGTTGGACGAAATCTGCATGTTTCCGCCTTAGAGAGGTGTCCGCTTTAGAGCTGTCCGCTTAGAGAGAGTTGACTATTTACAGTGAACTGTGTTTCTCAAAACAGACTAGCTGTATTTTTCGTTTGACATACATGTACTTGACAGTGTTCATGTTCACTTATTGTGCACAGATGCTCGTGAAGTAGGAACAGAAGGAAAACTACTTGCGCTTGCTCGGGAGGATGGAATTCTGGAAGGAGTTGGACTCCACACCCGACAAAAGGTTTGAAACTTGATCACGTGGTACACATATGTGATACCTTTATCTGTGACGTCATCAACCAGTGCAAAATTGTATTGAGATGTAGACACATTTCTCGATCTTTCTCTCATTACGGACATGATTCCTGTCTTCGATTCTCTCTAGTTCCATTTGTTGTCTCGCAAAATGCACGAGTTTTGTGTCCGATTTACGGTTTTTTCCCACCCACCCCTCCCTGATGTGGTTCCTTCGACCACAGGTTTTCGAGTACAAGTGTCCTTCAGCTGTGAACTGCTGCAATTTCGTTTCGGATCATCAAATCTTCTGTGGAACTGAAGAAGGAATGTTGTTTCAGTTCGACGTGAGACGCACCAGGTGAATGTGAGATTTTTATCTGAGGCTATGTTTCAAGGTGCCAGTAATCAATTAAGCAATTTCGACCATGATTTGTGAGATTTTTATCTGAGGCTATTTCGACCATGATTTGTGCCTTCACTACTTACTAATTTCCTACAATACCAACAGGTAGTTACATACTATGTATATCGATACATTAGATAGCAATATATGTATTTTAAAACTAAAGTTTTGACGTTCTTGTTTCCCGGGGCTTTTAAGTAATGTTGTATATATACTGTAGATTGTTCCTTTCTCTTGGACGATTTTTTTATATAGGGTTAGACAGTTTTGTAATCGTCATTTTAGTAGTATTTTTGCATGTACATAATATTATTTCTTATACTTTTATATTTGAATTTTAATGCGCATTTGTATATTTTTATAGATGAATGCGCAAATATTGTCATTTATTTGTCCACGTAACGCCTAAGGAATACGAAAAACTCGTTCAACCTTACCTGCGACCTACAGGTTTTACCTACATGCACCTACTTACCTGTCAACCTATAGACATAATTAAATTATTCAGCTCCGCGCGTGTACGAAAATCAAAGACACTTTCGTATATCTTACGATTACGTAACTATTACGGTAATTATTATTATTCTTTATTGTTCAGCTCGCCTCTGAGCATTTTGCAGCGGTCTCGTTCTCCGGTTCTCTCACTTGTACCTTACAACAAGTACGGGATCCTCGCTTCAACAGGTAGGAGTTGCCCTGACATTCTTTATGCGTTTTAACATGTTCACTATGAAACGATAATTATAGATTCAACAGAGTGCTGGGTAGGGGAAGTCGAGGAGGCAGTGATATACGTTGTCCCATTGCTCTAGTTATCGACTATTGCGGGTTTTAATTTATGAGGGTAAATAATGCCCTGTTTGGGTATTCCTTCAGCGGACGGATCTTGTTCTTTCTTCGATGCGGAGCAACTAAAGACAGCATGTAGCCTACGCGAGACGTGGGAGATGGTTGGCCCAGATTGTGACCCAGTGTACAAAGTGTGTACGAGTTTTAACACAATTTACACCGCGTGCAGAGACGCAAAGATACGGAAATATGTACTTGCATCCCAGGGAGATTAAACGGCAAAATACCGGTGATTCACAAATGTGTACGGAGAAGTTTCAACACATGAGAATGAGAATGAGAATCCGCCATTTTCGTATGATACGAAAATGGCCGCCATCAGTCACTGGGCGCGCAAACATCTACGGTGAGAGGGTCTCTTTAAACCGTGTCGGCACAGAGATCCAAAGATATGGACACATGCAGTGGCACCTCCAAGAAATTGAACATCAGAATGACGTTGATTCACAAACGTGTACAGTGCGAGCTTGAACACAATTTAAACCGCGTCAGCACAGAGACCCAGAGATAAGTACACATGACGTTTATTCACAGACGTGTATAGTACGAGTTTCAACACAAGACACATGTTATGGCGTCTCCAGGAAATCTCTGCAGGGGCCCTAAATACACGACAGCGTGATTTACTGGGAATGTCCACGAGTAGGGCCTGTCGGCTTGGAAGTGTCACGCTACAATGATAAATACCTTCTCTTCTAATGATGATTTTTTGTATATTTAAGGTTGAAATAAAGTTCTGGTTGTTTAAAGATCATCGCTGAAGAGCGTAAAACTTAGTCTTAAGGAGGAAATGAAAAGCAGAACGGTAATCAACAACGGCGAAAATAATGAATAAAAGAGGAAAGGCGAATTTGTCCAAACTTTTTATGCTCGATGCTGGCAGAACAGAAGATTTTCTGTGCCTTGTAAACTTTGGGATCGCATGCATACGATGTGTACAATGTGTATATTGCGATATCTCTCTTTATCAATGCTTTATTTTCAGTAGTGTCATTACTATATCTGTGGTCTCGTATATCCCTGTCAAAATCACACCCTATCCAAGAGCAAAATAACAAAGTCGGACTAAAACATTTCCAATATGCCATACCCTTTTGCGGCGGCACATACTTGTATACATACCTATGTACTTATATATGGGAGAACTTTTCTGGGAGGCTTGGAGCTTCGTATTATTTATTTCATTCTCCACTGAGTTTGAGCGCGTACCGCTCCACGCGCGTCAGCAGATGGCGTGGGGGTTAGGGGGGTAGGTGGGTGTGGTCGTGATACGCGTGCGGGTGTGCGTGTGTGTCATGTGCGATGAGGGTGGATGTATTTGTGATAAGAGGTGAAAAACAGACGCGAACTAATGGGTACACACATTGAGATATCCAGTTTATTGCCCCTTCCTTAGAATTGTACACACTTGTGTTGTTGAAGCACTGATACCAAATCGAGAAAACGATAAGAGTTATTAATTGAAGTGCGTCATATCGAAAAAACGATAAGAGTTATTATTTGAAGTGCGTCATTTTTTTAATATACCAGTTATTTCTCAAGAACTTCATGTTGAGACCGATAAAGTACCCTACATTTAACACTGCTTATAACCGTAACATTTTTAATTTATATTTTTCGGGGGTCTTGCAGATTTCAAACGTGCTTCTTCATATTGGTGTTAGAACTTGAAAGATTGTGCTATCGTGACACTAACATTACACAAAATGGGCCTTGGCTATTTTTCTTCCAGGCTTCCAATTTTCTGTGGAGAAAAAGAAAAGAGAACATTTCTTTAATATGGTGTACTCGTTTAATGTTCGCCTCACAACATTTCTTTAATATGGTATAGTTGGTTAATGTTCATGTTCCTGATAGTGATAAGGCAGCAAATTCCCGCACGGCGTTTGAAGACTAAAGCATGAGGACACTGTGATTTTCTTTCGGATGTTCTCCGTACAATGTACTTTAAGTAGTCCATGGTAAATGGTCCAGGGACAATGATGTCGCAGATTGTAGCTTTGGGTAAAATGCAATCCCTTTTGTTTTGAGTTACCCTTGTGGTCTGAAATTGTAGGCAATTATTACCCCGCTTATATGTTTAGCCTAGGAATATCTCAATGTCTCTGTTACCTGGACCTCTGGGGCAAACATTGCCACATAAATGTTTACTTACAAATTATAATTATACATCTCGTGCAGTTGCTCAATTCTCCTCCGCGTTCGCTTCGGCACCGGCTGCATCATCTGTTTGCACTTCTGACTCCCATAGTTTATCGATATCATCCCAATCACCTACAGCTTCGTCTTCTTGAGCAGACTCCTCTCTACCGAATCTTCCTTGTATAGAATCATCTTCTTCCTCCCGCCCAAAGCGTCCTTGATCTTCTTTCTCTCGTCCAAAGCGTCCTTGGGTTTTTTCGTCACGTCCAAAACGTCCCTGGTCTTCTTCTTCACGTCCGAAGCGTCCTTGGTCTTCTTCTTCCCGTCCAAAACGTCCTTGGTCTACTTTGTCACGTCCAAAACGTCCTTGATCGTTTTTCTCCCGTCCAAAGCGTCCCTGGTCTTCATTTTCACGTCCAAAACGTCCCTGGTCTTCTTCTTCACGTCCAAAGCGTCCTTGCTCTATTTTGTCACGTCCAAAACGCCCTTGATCGTTTTCCTCTCGTCCAAAACGTCCCTGGTCTTCACTTTCGCGTCCAAAACGTCCTTGGTCTTCTTCTTCACGTCCAAAACGTCCTTGGTCTACTTCGTCACGTCCAAAACGTCCTTGGTCTACTTCGTCACGTCCGAAACGTCCTTGGCTTTCTTCTTCCCGTCCAAAACGTCCTTGCGTGTCATCTCGACCGAATCGTCCTTGAAATGCTCTTCCAAAGCGCCCGGGAATAAGCATGTCCCTTGAGAAACGGCCTTTCCAATACTGAGGGTCAGCAAACCGTCCGGTCCAGGTCTCAGGATCGGACTCGAAACGTTCTTTCCAGTACCGAGCGTCTTCGTCGGCGAAACGGCCATTCCAGTACTGTGGGTCGCTAAAACGACCCTTCCAGTACTGGGGATCATTTTCTGATCTCGAGAAGCGGCCCTTCCAGTACTGGGGAATGCTGCTCTTGCGGATTTCTTGTTTATCCAACGGCTTCGCGTCAACAAAGATAAAAAGACTGTATATGGCTACAGGCAATAGCGCTCCCAGTCGAAAGGTCATGTTGACGATTAGCAGGCCGCAATTCACAACTGTTCAAGAGAGAAATGTAGAAAAGAAAATTTGTGAACAACAGAATGAGGTCCCGTGCAAAACCTTTATATGAAAAGGATCAGTCAAGTTATTTCTAGCAAATCAAACTCGATTATTCGCAGTGTCTAGCTGGGTAAAAGACCATATTTTCGTTCTTCTGTGTCAAATGCTCGGTATCGGTGTATGGTTGGCTCACATAAAAATTGATCCGATTATTAGAGCGGTTTCGAGTGATATAAAGTTGAAGGTAATCGTGTGATTATCTGGCTTGCACGTTTGTTATGATTGATTGAAACCAGTTAATCGGGCGATGAGGAGAAAAACGAAAATAATCTTGAACTTACAGCATTTTCTAACAGCCTCTATTTTACGATGTTTTTTTTTTTTTTTTTTTTTTTTTTAACTTCCCTCAAGTACCCTCCAAGGCTCAGTCGATCTCAGCCGTCGGTAATTCAGCTCCCGCGATCATCCGGAAATCGCGGACGCCGAAATACCGACAGCTGGCTGCGAAGCTTTCCGTTGAACCTGTTCTTGTATCATTCGATAGTTGAAAAGCCAACGCGTCCTAAGTTGTTAGCCCCGAAGGTACATAGGGATGGAAATTCATTGCAAACTGGCATTGAGCCATCTCGCCACTTTGTTCGCATGGTTACATATGGCGCGTATTTCAAGTCAAAATTCAAGTTAGACATTCGTTATTCAAGTTTAGCATTCGTTATTCAAATTGGATGTTCGTTATTCAAGTTGGAAATTCGTTATTCAAGCTTTGTTATTCAAGTTCGACATTTGTTATTAAAGTTCGACATTCGTGATTCAAGTTCAGCATTCGTTATTCAAGTTTGACGTTCATTATTCCAGTTCGACATTCGTTATTCAAGTTCGACATTAGCTTTGGTCTGAGAGCTGTAAACTATAACTATTTTTGTCCTTTCTTAAAAGCCGGAGAATATGTCCAGCGTGTTCCATACCACTACTCACGACACTACAAGTGAGTTGTATGTACTTTAAGTGAAAGTCATTGACTGCCACATGAAACACTGCCGAATGGCCACAGTCATTTCAAAAGTTGGAAGTAGCATAACCGAGTAAATTAAAATTCATCTTTGACACGCCCTTCTATGTTCATGTGGCTTTCGCGTCTGTTCGAAAGTTGTCAAGAAAATTGATAACATGACAGCTATGTTTCACTACTTTAATAACGAACGAAGTTATTAAGTTTGAATAGCGTCGCAGAAAACGTTCAATTGCATTCTTAGGCGACTACAAAAACACTTTTTGGTGACGTCGTCTGGTTGAAGAAAGTTGTCTGTTCTTAAAAGTTAACTATCAGAAATTTTTTTAAAGGTTATTTTTAGTGTTTTCGAACCAGATATTAGGAGATACGAATCGCTTCGGATCTTTCCAGGACAAGTGTATTAAACTCCCACGGGGTAAAATGTGGTAACCAGCTAATCATGTCAATTCACCTCCTTTTATTGCATTTTCAATTTGTGTATTTTCCTTTTTTTGAAGAATAGAAAATAGTCCCGCTCAGAAGAAAGATAATGCATAAATGTATATCTCGGCAACGAATTAGTTGTATCTTTGTTATAAGACTATCTGCTAAGCTATCAGAGGGCGCGACTATATCTTCCTATTTTGGTTCACCGTCTTTCCATTATTTTTCCCAAAATTATTAAGCTCCCACGAAATGGCAGGTGATATAGCCCCAGAAACCATGGCAACCGGATTTTAATTTGCACCCTGTACTGTAAAACGCAATGAAATATTAATCTCAGTAATTTCGAAATTGTGGTTGAGGTGAAGTACTCATTACTTACTCGACTTTCATAACGGAATGCACTGACGCAAGTGAAACACCCAGACACACCTAAGGTTTACAATATATTATATAAAATTGTGTGTATGGTAGTGATTTGTATCTGGCGCTAACTCAATGAACACATGTGAAAATTCTAGATAATTTAATCTTATTTCCCTTTTCCGATATTTCAATAAGAAAGTAATCGAAGTCATCGTTATGTAGCCGTAATAGTTCAGAAATCAAACCTTGAACTTGATTGGTGCAGGATGTATTGGTTTTGATATTCACTATACTTCTCCTTAATTCCTCTGCTTTTTAAAATGTGGCCAAATTTTCCTGGTTGTTAGGATGCGTTCGACTGGGTCTATTCCGGAATAGGAATAGCTAAAATGACCCAAAGTATTGCATTTTCTGTGGGAGATTTTGTTCGAAATTATTCTAAAAACCTCCGTGCTTGCATTTTGAACAGCTCCCGACTCATCCAAAATTAAATCAGCTCCAAACCAAAGAATTTTACCGATCAGCAGCGCAATTCCTATTCCGGAATAGACCCAATTGAACGCACCCTTAATAAACGCCTTCCGTTAACTTTATTCATTCTTTAGTATATTTTAATCCGAGAAATGTGCCCAGTACTAGCGTAAAATCATAGCTGTTTGAAAAATCCACTGGATATTTTTTCCATTTACTTTTTGTTAGAGCGTTCTTCGAGTTAGCATGTTCCACCTTCAAGACGCTTAATAAAGCAATCTAATCTTTGTTTGTGTTTCATATTCTGAGTCATTTTGGACTCCATTCCTAAATTGTTTCATTTCATTATACATTATCAAATTTGTCTTCTAATACATGGGATGAAATATATAAAGTCTACATATGATAACTCAAGCAAGGAAACCACAAAGATATTCTGAAATTTCGGCAAAGGTATTACTGACTCCATGTTCAAGAATTTATAGGATAATACGAGAATATCCAGTTTCTGTATTCCCCGGTATTTTCAAATTCACATAATTCGCCACCGAAATGTAGTGTAATGTGTAATTTTTAGGATGAAATATCTTTATGACGCCCGACTACGAACATTCAGGGTGTTTTGAGATTAAAATATCCTAATTCTAAAAATCTATTTCCCGAATATTACTTGTAGAGGCACGTTTATATATTGTTGTTCGTAAATTTAGCTTTTAATTTATAAACACACTATAACTCTCGCTTTGCCAATCGCGATATAGAACGGGAAGTTTCGGATAATTTCCTTATTGAATGCCATCGATTACAGCCAAAACTATTCAGTTGAAACTGAAAATGGGTTACGGATCGCTACAGTTTCCGTTGCCTTTTATGCCTCTTCTTTTTCCCCATAAAGGGAGGGAGAACTTGAAAACAAAAGTTATCGAAAAACATAGAAGAAATAGAAGTTACATTGCTTCAGGGGAAGCAATTTCAAAAACAAATTGAAATTGTTTTTTGTAAAAAAGTTTTTCTCAGTCGAAAACTTTTTCCCTTGATATATTTCTAAAATGTGTTCTTTTACTCTTCTACTTTATAAAAAGCACTTTTTCTCAGTTTCTTTGCTCTTGGTCGCCATTTGTCTTGTTCGAGGTCAGGTTTGGCAGATGACTAGATGACCCAATTTCGATATTTTCGATGACGGGAAATGTAATTTGTTTCAGTTTACTTCAACAACCCAAACATCGAAAAGAGAAAATTGGTCGGCTTTGACAGCGACGTAAAAAGCCTGAAAAAGTTGTATTATTTGAGCAAGAAAGAGAAGGAAATAGAGGCATTGTTGATCCACCGTATAAAAATAATTGAAAGGAAGAAATATGTTTTATGCCCCTTCCTGCTTGAAGTTGCGACAAAAAAATAACGCACATTTTCAATTTTCTACTTCTAAAGAAAATCTGAGAATCAAGCAAAATGACTCTAGTATACCAAAAATCAATGATATTTTCACTTACGTTTTAGTTGCCTTCTTGTAACCGAGATCTGATGGTTGGGAGCACTTTTTTGTACCTGTGCCGATCTAGTATCTGATGCCTACCGACGCGTCCCCAATATATGCCGATTCATGTGCATCTCTTTTGTATTTGTCGAGGTGATTTCCGGCCGCCAGTGACTTGTTTATATCAATTAAGTGCGGTCAGCATAAATTCAACAATGGAGTCATGATTAATAAAATTAGCCACAAAATCAGTTAATTAAGTCGCGCAGCAGGTGCTGTCATGCCCTGTCGAGGGAAGCTTGTTTCAAGCGGGCAAAAATGTGTGGGCGAGAGAGGTATACACGAACGCCGACAAAATTAGTACGTTAAAGCATCAGCCATTACCCTAACAAAACAATTTAAATTAGCTAAATATTTCGGTTGAATTATTAGCGTTTAAAAAAATTAAAAACCTTCTCACTCTAGCAAGAACATGAAAATGTCTTCATTACAAACAGCGAAAAGACACAAAATGTTTATTCTTTCACTGTGATAGAACGGTCTTGTTTGCCTTATTATTCGTGCAGAAGCAAGAGACAAAATCAATTACAGGCGAACAGTACGTACAATGATAGGAGCAGGCATTTGCTCTGAGCATTGATCCATTTGCTACCATGTTTTTTTTTGTTTTTTCCTTTTTTTTTTTTTTTTGTCCACTTTGAATTTGAAAACACAAAAAACATGAACTCCACTGATTCAACAACAATGTGAGCACTACCATATTAATTTACTCATCGAGAGCTTTTGAGTGGGCACACCTTTAGGCTTCATTTGACAGTTCGGGAGTTTGGGAAGTTCTCGCTCGTCTTGGACAGAGTGAAAAGAGTTAACCTTTTAAAGGTTTTGTCTGGTCTTTTCATTGCATTTTTTTTCTTTCTTGTCTCTTTCGAACGTCCAGAAGTAAATTAACCGACACCTATTATTGATACTGCTATCGCTAGTAATTGCGGTTGTGAAAGTCCCAGAAAATCCATAAACGTGTGACGACAGCGGGCGGTGAATAACACGTTGCGTTGGCACAGTATTGGGGAACCGCATGGAAATTAAATCACGAAATGCTTCTTTTTTTCTTGATATGTGCATTATCACGGGAAAAAAAGTATCGAAATCCGATAACGTTAGCCAATACACGTGTTAAACTGGGGGAAGGATAAGACGAATTAGTAACTATTATAATTTGTGGGCGGATAGCATTTCGCTGACTCACCTTGCACTTGAAATTTCGAAGTTACTTTTTTGCGGAATATTCTATGTCATTGATTATGCGCATAGGGTACAAGAGTTCTCAATGTGCAAGCTACTAAAAGTTAGCAATGATTTGTTGCCCGGTTTTGTGTCCGCTCACAATAGTTTATTCTATTGTTTAGCGAAGAATTTGCGTGGGGACAAAATTGATCGAAATTAATATCTTAAAACTGGCTTAGGGTATTCTTCCGGAAAAGCTTCATCGATACTGTGCACCAATAGAACCTTATACATCTTTTTGTCAAAATTCTTTTTTTTTATGACGATCTGCCGGGTTCTCAAGATTGACCCATATTAATCTTTCGTCTGTTGCCAGGTGTCGCTCAGAATCTCTCTATAAGTAAAATTACATGTCACACCAGTAAAGATTTTCAAAGCAAAAATGTACATTCCGAATATGCATAGTCGCCGGAGGTTACTTGAGAAGAAGTTCTAGTTTGTTATTTTGTTTTTCGTTTATTTGTTACTTTTAATTTTGGCTAACACGTTGATTGAACGTGTTTCACTTTGCAGCCCGAAGCAATTTCGACAACGGGAACAGCGCGAAAATAAAAAAAACGCTGTGTGATTTTTTTTTTTTTTTTTTTTTTAATTATGCCTCTTTGTGTGCTTAACTGCATGAAAGATGCAACCCATGTAAACAAAGAATTGACTTCACGGAAAGTACTTGATATTCTATTTCCTTCCATCCAGGACAGTTCTGTAATCCTTAGTTATCATTGTTGTAGCGTCCTTGTGGATTTTTTACAACGACTTTCAAATCTTTGACACTTTCTCTTCATCGTTTATGTGAAAAGGCTCAGAGAAAAGGTGAAAAAGATTGTCTAAACGACTTCACCTGCCACGAGCGTAGGCAGTATCGAATTGACAAAGGAAATTTTCTTTATTAATTCATGAGAAAATCTGCCATTGTAAAATTAGTTTTTAAGCGCAGTTCATTTGGCCTTGGTCATCGTTTATCACAATAATTGTCAAAATTTTCGTCCATTTGTCTTAAACTTGAAGGGCAACATTGTAATTGTAGCTGCAACCTTTATTCAACAACAAGCTATGAAACATATTGTTATGAATTTCTAGTCCTTGAAGTGACTTCATAAGCGGAATAATTGGCGCCTAAAATTAATTTACAGCCAAACAGGTATCCCTTAGCGGATATTGAAAGGGGAAATGGGCTTTTTTTACTTTTTAATTAATGTAATGACTGTAGAATCAGTGCCAAAGGGTACTTATCAAAGAAAAAATTACAGCAGTGCGTCGAAATGTTGATTGAAAGTTTGGGAAAGACGAAGCGTTAACGCTGTTCGGCTGTTCTCTGAAGTACTTTTCCCACATCATATAAACAATGAAAATGACCTCTTTATCAACTGAAAAAACAAAGCCAGACTCCGCCATGCAATTCCGTAACATTGCCGCAATGGTTGCCAGAATTCCTCTTTGTACAGCCCGTTAATGCATTAGCATCTCTAACGGCGAAACACTGAATCTTAACTATTTTGTTTTTGCGTGGATTAAAATTTAGAAACCCAAGTGGTTATTTACAGAAAATTATTTGTAGCTCACAGTGGCTCGATTTGCTATCACCACAGAAGTGAAAGAACGTAACTGGTTGCCAGCCTCTGTTTAGTGACAGCCAGAAAAAAACGGCCAAACGAAGAAGATGCTTGTCCGTTTGTGTGTTAAATTTTCTCACTTGAAAGAGGGAAAAAAAAATCGAAACTTCGACATAAATGCAAATAAAACAAAGACAAATACAATGCATGTGAGAATGCCTTAGTCTGCATTGACCCCTCTGACGGGGGATACTCTTCGTAATTTTGGATGGGAGTGTGCCGTCGGTTGCTGAAGCCCTTACCCTACTTCGGACTAAAATGTACGATTTGTCGACCCTATTTCAGACCTTCGAAAAAGGTTGCACACTATTTCACTTCTAAAAGGACAAAACCATCGATACCACAATTCCAGGCTGAAATCAAAACAAAAGGAAAAGGCACTGGGAACGAGGTTGGACTAAAATGCTTGAGAACGATACCCTTTGGGGCGGCACATACCTATGCGGGCTTTTTTTATGGTAGTATCCCCCCTCCCCCCTCCCCCCTCCCCCCGGGGGATCGACCCACAATAAAACGTACTGACGTAAGGTTGATGTGGGCCAGTATGGTGAATGAATGAGTTGTCTGCATTGCTAATCGTTATTGACCTTTCGTCCGAGCAACGAAAACCCGATCATATACATGGCCAGAAATAGCGGACACGCATGCGCATTAGGGGCTGCAATTTTTTTGGCTTTCAGTGTAAACTAAACAAGAGACTTTACTATGAAGATGGACACAAAAATCATCGTACCTCTGAATTAGAGACTAAATAGCAAGCTGTTCAACCGGATTCTCTTATAATACAATGATACCGAAAATATTAACACAAAATCAGTAGCTGTCCATATGCACTTCTTGCGTTTTTCCAGTGTAAAGATGCAAGACACGTCTAAGAGACAACAGTATGGCAGACAAGCTGAAAACGGCATACTGGATGAGAGTAGCTGACCGTTTTGCCTCGAAGTTGTTGAAATATCGAAGCTGTTCAATCGGTTCTTACTTCGAGAAAGGTCATTCTTCTGAACAAACTTATTGGTAACCCTTGGCACTTTGTATCTCTTGCGTTTTTGGATTATAAAGATGTGTTTTGTTGAATTTAGCCGCACAATCACTCGATACGCACGCTTAGTGAAGCAAGGTTCGATGCTACTCGCGATCGGTTCTAGCTCCCTCCGATCGACCCCGGCGACTCGACCAAGTTGTTCAAAACAAACTGTGTAGCCTTGTGAGTAAACCATCCTGCAAAGTGAGTTCAGGATTTGTTTTGGGAATTTATGGAGCTTTGAAAGAGACGTCGCGAATCGTGGCGCATAATTACGGTTGTTCAAGAACGGACAAGGAAACTTTGTCCAGCACCCGGGGGGGGAGGGGGGGGTACTCCCTATGATCAGCTATACGGGGAGGCTCCGCCCGCAAGGGGTGTATTTTTACGATCGAGGTATAAAAAAGGGTATAGGGAAATGACGTTTTTTAGGTATTTTAACTGGTCAATAAAAAGGATGGAGTGAGGAAATAATTTTGGTATTTTAAAGGGGTACGAAAAACGCCAGGAAAAACCAGGGAAAAAAAACGGCGGAAGACCGGAAACTCCGCCTTGTTAAAAGAGGGAAGCACCCCGCCGCGGAATCGTCTGCCGGACGCATCAAAGGTATAAAAAAGGGGTGCATTTGTACTGGAGGTATATAAAAGGGTCCTGATTTTGCCCCCAGGATGGTATTTTAAAGGGTAAGGGGTTGACAGTCCGGGCGGAGCCTCCCCGTACAAAAGTCCTTTGAGTACCCCCCCCCCCCCCCCCCCCCCCCCGGGGTCCAGCAAAGCAGGAACTGTTTTAATACTACTAAATTGTGAGACTTGTTTATCCTTTCTTCTAACTTCAGCATAGAATTTGCAATTAAACTACAGCACCAAGTTTTACAAAACTGACCGTGCGTGTCACCAGTCGCTTTGAAACATTTCAGCTTTTCCATTCGCGGCATGCTGTTCCCAATAATCACTACGATCTCGGAACAGTTTTTCAGCAATTGCAGTGATCGTAGCAATCCAGCGGTCTCTGAACACTTTTCTGAGCGATCGCAGTGATTGAGTGATCGCAGTGATTGATCGCAATCCGGCATACTTCAGCTAATTGAACATTTGGTAAACAAACTGCTGTCCGCGATTTTGGGCGGGAAAAGCTGCCGCGGACGCACATTGTGGCGGGAAATACCCGGCCCGCTGACAATGTTGTAGGCTCAGAATGTCCGCTATTTCCGGCCATGATACAACACAAGCATTTCCATGTGTCGGACTGTCAGCGGAATTATGCAAATATAAGTCAGGAATCGGCCTTGCACGAAGGCGCTAAAATAGATTTAACAAGTTTTGTCGCGTGAAAGCGCGACAGATGCTGGGATTCAAGTTTGGTGTGGCACGTGTCCGCACGCACCATAACAATAATTGTTGAATAAGCAATCTCTGGACTAGTGTGAGTTCCCAAGAGTGATCAACTTCAATTTTCTCTTTCAATTTCTCACCCGAAAAAATATTATACAGTATGGGGAACTTGGCTTTTGATTTACTCAAATGAACCGGATTAAACTATAAGTTATAATTATACAACACTCGTGCATTTGCTTCAAAAGGAGGAGAGAATCTACATTTTGAGTTTGGGAGTAATTCCGTGACTTATCTCATTTTCATGCATAATTGTTTTGACAGTTTGACTTCGAACATTTGTTTCTAATCACAGGCCACGATTAATCTAGTTCAATAACTGGTGGCTTCATTACTTACCTGTTTTTCGTCTTCTGAAATTGCGTTTCTTCTACCAGGCTTTCCAAATTTCCAGTCTGCCTGTTTAATCTCAGAGCTATTATCACCGCGGTTTTGATAAATTCACGTTTGTTTGACGAGCGTATGTTAAAGCTGAAATACCCAGCCGGGAGCCACTTCAGCTTGTCGAAATGGTATCGTTTGATTATGTTTGCTTTCCTTCGCTTAGTTTTCAGCTGGACGAAGAAGAATGCGAAAGCGAATCTAATGAACAAAAACCGCAAGAGCGCAAGTATACGTCAACAAAAATCTCACGTTACATACTTTGAAACTCAGCCAAGAAAAGAAAGGCTTCCACGCCGCTTGCACGTGAAGATTATCCAATCAAAATATAGTATTTTTGTTTACACGTCAATCAAACGTCAAAATCCTAGAGGGGGGACTTCTTTTACCAATTGTCATGATACCTACGCTGTGGTTTTCGGGTGAAAACAATTATATGCTGGGATACAGCGATTGTTGAAATACACGAGTGATAGCACGACTTTGAATTAGCACATGCCTACTGCAAGTTAATTGCTCGTTGGGGCTACGCCCCGACGAACTTAGGATTGGAGACCGTGTCTTCATCATCGTCATTTTTTTTTTTTTTTGGGTTACGAATCAGCACACGGTGATTGGTTCACATTGCCACGTGATATGTGATGACGTAAGGTGACTTCGCGAACAACTTGAGATGTAGTCGATTGAATCGTACGTTAATGGTTGTGTATAAAGTTATCTGTATGCCATCCAAACTCAACACCGTTTGGCTCTGTGGAACATGCACGGATAAACTAGGTTTTAGGGAACGATTTTGGCTTGCGTTCTTAAGTTCACCGTCATAGCCGTAAACAAATGTTTGATGGATTCGATTATATTTAATGGCTGCTGCTACAGGATTGCAAATAACTCTGTCGCCGCTAATTATTTAGTCCCGACGAACTTTCTGTGGCGACACGAAATACTTCTGGGAAGATACCAGACCGAAAACGGAATACCAAAGCCATAACGAACTTTAGCCGTAAACAGTGATGATTTATGCTTTACACTGTAAATGACATCTGTTGCCTCGTACATACTGTAGCTGTTTGTAAAGTTTTTTCGCCAAAAGTATATCCGTTTTTGTGACGAAAATATTCATTCTCAGGGCTTAAGACTCGACTAATGCGTCTGTGAATATATTGCTCCGCGCGAGCGTGACAGTTGTCAAAATGCTTCGGCTTATCGTACAGTGCATGTTGAAATATTTCTTCCATATGATCAAGTAGCCTTTGTTTCGCAAGTGGTATTTTGTATACTAGAAATGTAAACTAGACTGGCGTTGCCAGTGAGCTCACGGCGTCAGTTAGGTCGAGACCAGAATAAACTAAATGGAAAGTAGGGACAAGAGCGGAACTGCCAAGAGAGACCAGTTTCTCACCAGAAAAATATCACACAGTATAAAGAACTTGGCTTTTGACATCTCGCTCAAATGAAACCTGTGTAAACTATGAATTATCATTGCAACACTCATGCATTTGCTTCTTAAAGGTTGAGGGACTACCAGCAAGAAAAGCTGAGTAATGCGTGACTTAGACTTTTGACAGTTTGACTTCGAACACTTTGTTTCTAAACAGAGGCCGCGATTAATCCAGCTCTCGCTTCAATACGTTTCTTTTTTAACTGAATGCGTTTCTTCTATCAGGCTTTCGAGTATTCGTGCTCTGTAACAAATATAAAATTGAAAGCGAGGAATGTAACACTAGACTTGTTTACAACATTATTGCGGTTTTGTTCACAGCGTGTTCAGTCCATTTGTGACTGCAAACTCAATCCTAGTATACAATTACCACTGCGAAACAAAGGCTACTTGACTGAATGAAAGAAACATTTCAACAGGCAATGTACGATAAGCAGAAGCATTTATGAGGCAACAGATGTATAAGCATAAAGCGTCATTGTTTTATGGCTAAAGCTATCGTTGCTTTGGTTTTCGTTTTTGGCCTGGTATCTTCCCAGAAGTATTTCGTGTCGTCACAGAAAGTTTCGTCGGGACTAAATAATTAACGACGACAGAGATATTTGCAATCCCGTAGAGGTATCCATCAAACATTTGTTTACGGCTATTTTCAAAGCTTCCCTAAAATCCAGTTTATCCGTGCATGTTCCACAGAGCCAAACGATGTTTGAGTTTTGATGGGATGCAGTTAACTTTTACACACAAGTAACGAGCAATTCGGCTGGCCACATCTCGAGTTGTTTCACGAAGTCAATTACGTCATGGCATATCACGTGGTAATATGAACCAATCACCGTGTGCTGATTCTCGACCCAGAAAAAGAAAACGAAAACAAACAAACAAACTCCGTTTTTAAGCTCGCCGCAGCCGCGAGCAAATACACCGAAATAATCCTGAACATTGAGTTTGTTAGTCTCAAATGACTGAACACGCTATGAACAAAACCACAGTAATATTGTAAACAAGTCTCATGTTACATTCCTCGCTTTCAATTTATATTTGTTAAAGAGCGCGAATACTCGAAAGCCTCATAGAAGAAACGCATTCAGTAAAAAAAAAACAAGTATTGAAGCGAAGGCTAGCTTATCGTGGCCGTGATTACAAATAAGTCTTCAAAGTCAAACTGTCAAAATCGACTGTGCATGAAAAGATAAGTCACGCATTACTCTAACCTTTCACTCCAACCTTTAAGAAGCAAGTGTATGAGTGTTGTAATGACAATTTATACCAATAGGTTTCATTTGAACAAGGTGTGAAAAGTCAAGTTATCTATACTGTGTGATAATGTGATAGAGATGGGAAGACGATTTCTGGAGTTATTTTGATTGTTATCATTGTATTCTCAATTGCCAGTAGATCTGGTGCACTTCAGAACCATTATCACAGAGGTTTTGGTAAATTGTTGTTTGACGAGCGTAAGTCAAAGTTGAAAGACCCGTGACCACTGACAGCCCTGAGCGACTTCAGCTTGTCGAAACTTGTATTTCTGTCGTTTGATTATATTTGCTTTGCTTCGCATAGTTTTCGCCAGCAATGAAAAACACTGTACAGAACTGGAAGAAGAAGAATTCAAAAATGAATTTGACCAAAACCGCAAGTAATGTCAACAAGTGTATCAGATTTCACTTAAACTTATTCGACTTGAAACTCAGCCAAAAGAAGACTAAATGAGACTAAATCGAGTACACGGTTCAGCAAAAGTGGAGGCCCGCGGAAACGGATGCAAACTTCCACATACCTAAAATTGAGCAATTTTTACGATGTGGCCTTGAGCCAGTTCTATTAAATACCCGCTCCCGCAAAAGTACTTTTTACAAATTCGCGAGCTTACAGTTGCCTTGCTGTTTTGATTCAACTTTAACCTACGCTTGTCAAACAATCGTGAATTTACCAAAACCACGGTGATAATAGCTCTGAAACACAACAGGCCGACTGGAAAGCCGGATAGAAGAAATGCATTTTAGAAAAAGAAGCGCAGGCTAGATTAATCGTGGCCTGTGATTAGAAACAAATGTTCGAAGTCAAATAATTATGCATGAAAATGAGATAAGTCACGCATTACTCTTTTCTTGGCTGGCCGACCTTTTGTTTTGCAAGCTCAAAATGTAGATTCTCTCAACATTTTGAAGCAAATGTACGAGTGTTGTAATTATAATTTATAGTTTAATGAGTTTAGTCAGGTTTCATTTGAGCAAGGTGTCAAAAGCCAAAGCCGGATTTGAGTACCGTGGGGTCGATGGGATACCTGTCACGTGCTTTCCGCAGCCGCGATGAATCGAGATTTTTTCGTTGGTGGTGGGCGATGTTCCAAATCTGCGCCATTTTGAATAATTACTACAAGCGCTCTGTGTCGCACGAGTGGCTCTGAATGATCACACTGAGGTCTATCAAGGCAAAGACACCTACTTTTCAGTAAAAGAAGCCAATATCTGGATAATAAGGGCAGCACGACAGCAAGAATTCCACAAGAAAATGTAATCGACTCGCGATTGCCGTCGCGCTCTGTGTCGCACGAGTGGCTCTGAATGATCACACTGAGGTCTATTAAAGGCAAAGACAGCTACTTTTCACTGAAAGAAGCCAATATTTGAGATAATAAGGGCAGCACGACAGCAAGAATTCCACAGAAAAATGTAACTCGACTCGCGATTGCCGTATTTCAGTTTCTGCGTTGATGAAAATATACTCAATATGCAACCGACACTTTACTTATGTTCCAGATACTTATCTGGAAGAAATATACGGCTTTGTGGAGACATAGGTATCGCGGTGATTCAATCGCAAGCCACAGGATGGTCGAATTGTGAAAGTCTCGTGTGCAACTCAACTTATTTCTTCCGACAAAGGCATAAATCACATTTGACCATGTCTTACAATTTTCGTGTATCTTCAAAGAATTAAAACAAAAGAAAAAGAAGAAAGACAAAGTTTTGGTTTAATATTGCTACCGCACGGTCTTCGTGCTGCTCACTTCCGGTTTCAGACGAAACCCACGAACTTTTCGAAATCGTTATAGGGAAAAGCATTTTAGAACAAAAACAACTCCAAGCAAAGAGAAGTCGAACGCACCTGACTAATCTCTGAATACCACTAGTACTATACGATATTTTTTCTGGTGAGAAACTGAAAGAGAAAATTGAAGTTGATCAATCTTGGGAGTCTCGCTGTAGTAAAGAATTCTAATGCTGCGTGCGGATAGTTGCCACACCAAACTTTAATCCGGCCCAGCATCTGTCGCGTTTTCACGCGACAAAACTTGTTAAATTACCAAGGGGTTTAATTATAAGGAAACAGACACTATTTTGAACTGATGTCTTTTTTATTATTTTTCGTCTTTTACGTTTTAAAGCTGCATGTCTTGGTATGAAGAGATATGGGCTGACTGTGTTCAGTTTTACTACAGTTCAAGATTCGGTCATTATGCGAGAAAAAAAGTAAATATTGGGACTAAGGACTCTTGTATGAGCAAATACTGCAACACGTTGAATTGAAGACAAGAACTTTTTTTGCGTTTAAATTCTTTTCACGGCTTATTCCGAACAAATTTCAGACATAAGTACGTTACTTTGTAACGTTATCACTTTCCTTTGCATCAAAAATCCACCACGTGACATCGATTTGATAGTTCAGAAATATGAAGCCAATGTGAAAAGTGCTGGAACGCAAGTCCTTGCATCCCAGCAACTCCCCTAAATATTTCTTAACTTCAAATCCTGCGAGCCTGCAATTGCATTCCTACGAGTTCTTTTTCTACGCTATTTCCATTTCCGACACTCAAAAGGCCTAAAGGCGATGAAGTTTCAGTCATGTGGTGTCATGTGACCAGCCTGACGCAAAGGGCCTAGTATCGGGAACGGAGTGGCATGGAGTGAAACGTTGTGGTCTAACTGAACAAACAATAGATAAAAAGAGGCCGATACAAGAGAAAGCTTGACGTTATTGAATAAAAAGTGTTTTATTCAAGGTCATCGTCATCCAGCTCTAGGTCATCAATGTCTTGAAAGAGAGATTCATCAACCTTAATTTCAGTACCTAAACAAAAGAGGCATAGATCCACATCACTAACACAGAAATATGAACACGGCTATCGACTCGAGAGATGCAGCTGAAAAGAGATGGGTAGAGGAAGAAAGGTAAGAAGCAGAAATGAGAGGGAGAGGAAGAAAGACACAAGGAATGGGAAGATGAAGGACGGAAGTAGTTATGGCAGGCATAAAGATGGGAAAGGAATATAGATAGATATGAAGAAATGAATTTCCAAAGAAAGTAAAACAACATATTTTTCTAATACCTTCCAAGAATGCAGCATCTGAATTTGTCATCGATTCATCCCTTTCAAACAACTGGCGTCCTAGAAATCAAGAGAAAAAAATATCTAGGGTTCATACAATCCTGAAAAGCCCTTGAATTGACTATTTGTCTTGAAAGGTCCTTAAATTTGTGTGATGTTTAACTTTTTACTCAGGCTGGGTAATTTTAAGTTCGTGAAAGAATGCAATTTGGCCTTGAGAACACCTTCATAAGCCCCTGAAGTTTGATTTGAAAAAAGCTGTACAAACCCTGACTTCAGAACCTTCCGCTTTCTCTCTGTGTCTCTACACAGTACTTTCCTTTGATAGTGTAATTTTCAAAATACTTGCCATGGGCGCACTACTAATGGTCATGTGCTGCTGTTGCCCCTACAACAATCTAACTCTCTAATTTATTAGAGTTAATGCAAAACCTTTCTTGTAAAAATAAATTTGATTTGCATGAAAATGAACAAGAATTTAAAATTATAGTAACAGTTTCACACTAGGCCTAATTTTGAAGCAGGCAACAGACATCTCGGAAATAGCTAGCCAATTGACTTTTTTGTACCTGTCAACTTTTCCTTCAAATCTTTTTTGCTGATCTTCTTTAGGGATGTTTCCTTTTCAAACGCTGTTCTCCATGCCACAAAAACCTCAAGAGTAACAGGCGTTCCATGGAATTTTACTCGTTCAGCTTCTTCTTGCTCTCGCTCTATTCTTAGTTTTTCTTCTTCCTTTTTCCTCTTCGATTTTTCCACAACATCACTAAGTTTTTCCTGTGCTGCTGACACTAGGATGAATACCATCACCATTCCTAAATTTTCTCTAGCCTGTTAGGATGGTAACAGACAAAATAAATATGAACACATGTAATAAAAAGGACCATCGACATTGTAATCAATTCTTGACCTGGTAAATAATATTATTAAGAATGTCAAAAGTAGTGTTGAAGGGTTGCTTATATAACAAAAAAAACAAAAAAAACAAATATATATATATATATATATATATATATATATATATATATATATATATATATATATATATATATATAAAGAAAGAAAGAAAATAAAAACATCTATTCCACTGACATGTAAAACATAGATCATCTATTCCACTGACACCAAACTGTCCAGTTTTCAGGTGAATTATTTTCATCATCAGAATTGTATTGAAACATTCATTGAGGAATAGAACTACCACCCAAAAGAACACCAAAAGATTCCCAGGTCCGGCAGTAGTAGGTAAGTTTTTCACCAGGGAAGGCAACTCCAATAGTTTTTTCCTTTCGAACCTGTTCATATTCTGAAGGGCTTTCAAACAAACTTTTAAACCAATATGTATCAATAAAATCAATGTTTTTTTTTAGTACAGGTCCTACTAGCTCAATCCAAGCATTCTTTTAACGGCTTGGGACTGAGGACTCTTGTTGGCTTTGTTGAAGACACAGCAAGGCACCCACCTGTTCATTAAGTAATTCCTCCATTTCTGCTATGTCTTCTTCATCAAGTCCCTCAGATGAAGCAATTTCTATAACAGGCACATCATCTGGGTATGCCTCAACATATGTGAACTGCAAACACACACAAGCTGCAAGAACCCAAAATAGTACTATTAATACTAGGATTCTCATTGTCAATGGCCGTGTTTTCACAAGGGGTTTTTTTGGTCGCTTAGCGAGTGATCTCCGGAAACCTCATGAAAACAGCTGCCTCTCCAACTCGCTTAAAGTTAAGCGGGTAAAGATTTTTGACGTAAAAAGCCAAAATATTTAAGCCACCAAACGAGGTCGCTTAAGTTTGTCGGGAATTAGTTTCCACCAATGAAAGTCCATCGAACTAAAACTTTTGACGGGAGCTGTCAAATCTGAAATTTGCGGTTTCTTCGAGCAACAGCTACTCGTTTTTCAACTGGAATCGCTTGCCGCATGTTTGTATCCTGACGCACCAAATGCGGCGCAACTAGATTGCAGAGAAGGCGAAAGGTTTGTCTTGAAATCCGAAAATGTTCACGCCATATGTTATTTTCGTACTGGTTTAGTACCATGTGCTCCAAACCAAAATTGCGGTCTTTCAAGAATCCACGCTGTTTTTCTCCTTCGACCAATCACAGCCCTCCTTTTCGACTGAAGTCGTTCTAAGACAGAAGCCTCAATTCTTCTTCTCCTGGTTATTGCTAGCAACCTAAGCCTTCGCTGAAACCTCTCCCTCCATCGAATAAAAAGTAAGCGCGATAAAACAGCAATGAACACAAGAGCAATATACTTGTAAGCTTCTCCGTTGTCCACCATCATTTATGTGTTTTCAGTTCGGATGCATAAATTACTTGGATCAAATATCACACATCCGCTCGTAAAAACACCCAAATTAGTTAAGTCGCTTACTCAGGTCGGTAGACAAGTCGGCGTGAGGAATGTTAAGCCAGAAAAACTGCATCGTGAAAACACAGCCAATCTGGTACAAATTTTCAATTGAATGGGTCAGTGCAATGTGCAGGGGCCAAAGTGACAGGTGTTTGAGCTGAAATGACACTGCTTGGGTTCAACTTGGAGTGGAACCCTTTTTTGCTGTTTTTCCCCCATGCCATTATTGACTTATTTCCTTTGTCCACGTGTTTCTGATTAAAATGACAGGGATCACACATGTAGAAATCGTGATTTTGAAGACAGCAAAGTAAATCATCACTTGAGCCGCTGCTGTGCTCACCCATTCAATAGCTGTTATTGCAGTTGAGCATGCAGTCCAATATTCTTTTGTTTTTCAAAGCATGCAATCAAGTCTTTCAGGTCAATACAATGCTGGATGACCCATTTGCCTGGTCTGTATGATGTCAAACCACTGACATCTGCAATAACAGCTACTGGTACATTGATTTGTAAAAATGGGCATACTAGAAGCATATGGTACCTCTGCAATCTTCATCTTCCTCTTTCTGTGGCTCACAGACAATTGTTAGTTGAAAACAGTGTGGTTCTTCACCTATAACTGCACACCAAGAAAGAAGCAACATGCATGTCAGATGTTACAGGATCCTCCTGAAGACCACCCTGGAACAATGGGTGAAGATTGTTTTCATTATCATGTATCTGTACCTGCCAACAATTTTTTATTCCAAGGTTTGAGTGCCTAAAATATTGAAATTTATACTCTCCATCAAAATGGCATTTCCTTCATTTTTGCACAGTTTAAGTTCACATTTTCTGATGTGCTCATATTGCAAAAACTTAATGTAATTTAATTACAATTTAATTAGTGCATTTTATACTGTCATTATAGGCCATCAATCAACACTTTATGAAAATTGTGTTGTTTGTCTTTGTTTGTTTTCTGTTGTTGTTTTTCGGTTATTATTTTTTCTGAGAAACTGAAAAAAAAAAAAAAACAAGAGAATAATCTGTCATCAGTAAAAAATCTTTTTATAACGATGTTATTGTGCTCAAAGCATCAGTGATGGCTGGGGTCATCTCTGGCAACTGTTGTATACAGTACCAATATAAATTTGGAAAGACTGTCTTGTGTAAGGAACCAATAGATTGGTTAGCACAATAAGAAATGTGGCATCATGTAAAATGTTTACTGGGATCTAAAGTGGGGTGGGGGGGGGGGGGGGGGGAGGGGTGGAGGGGGAGGTGGAATTCTCCACGTTCCTCTATTTCGGATTGGACATAGTTTTCAGGATCCTTTGTCTAAACCAGGGTATAATGATCTTGTGCAAAGCATACACTCTGCAATCAAAAATCTCCCGATAAAAGTGACATAGAATCAATGGAACCAGTTGGGCCTTTGAAGTTTCGAGACTTACCAAGCATTTTGAGTGATTTTCAAACTATGAATTTTTAGACCGATAGTGTAAATAATTGCTGTACCACATCAGTCACGTGGGCGATGGATCGCACCGAAATTTCACACGGCGAGTAATAGTACTCACGGGAGAATTCCTCGGGGTATATTGACTCCAGCGCTTCGATCTCATTCTGCTGCTCTTCCTTGTAATCTGTCATTGATGACAGTGAAGTCTTACTCAAACAACATAAGATGACGCGCACAGTATGAATCGTAAACCTTCTTGGAATCTAGCAAAGTTCGTCCGCCATCTTTTTCTCCCTTACTGACCTCGTTGTCATGATCCATGTCCCTTGATTCAGCAGGGTGGAGTGGGGCATTTCGTCATGGTGCGCAGACAACAAAGAAAGATAGAAGGGCAATCATGATTTGACAGCACGTTGCCATATCCACCAATCACAGAGCTCAATCATTCATTTTGCACATGTGCGTTTCACTTGGCGTCTTCTGCGAAGGGTCGCCATTTTGTAGAGTGATAGACTTTTTTTAAACTAAAGGCGTGTTAAAAGAGCGATCGCCAGATTGAACTATACTCGACCAAGGATCGCATTACCAGGAAAGCATTGCACCACAAAAATGACCGGTGGTACGAGAAGGAAGCTGTTTGTCGGTGGTTTGCCCAATGAGGTTGACGAAGGAAGACTACAAAACGCTTTCGGACGATTTTATGCAGTCGATGAAGGTATGCCCTACAGCTTGCTAGTACTTCTATGATTTGCCAAATGAGATGCCAACTATTAAGCGTTGTTTCAGCTGCGTCCAAGACAAATTCTTTATCGATTCAAATGGCTCCCCGTGACGTAAACATTTTCAGATGCAACTGACCCGCTTTTAACTGTAAAATACTTGTAAAATATTTATAGTAGAATATAGAGTTTTCACGTTCTGAACTGACTCGCCGTTCTCCGGACATGATCCAAGTTTGTGTGAGATCTGAAGGTATAAGCTTTGGCCGTTTCCTGCTCACTCTTGGCACTGAACTCGTTCGAAATAGCATATTGTGCTGGGCTGCTTTACCCAATTTAAATGACATGATCATTCCTTGTGATCTGGTTGACTTGAGTATTTTTCTTAGTCGTGTCTTTTTAGACATCTTTAAAACCATTGAGTGGCGTTATGTACATGTATGCGGTTAGAGCACAATTCGTTGTATTAACCCTTTCAATCCCAAGCTCAAAAATGGGCTATTCCATTTAATATCCGCACCCCCCTATCGAGGATGTCCCTTTATTAGAGGGGACCCCTGAGGAAATCCTGCCTTAAGCTCCTAGAACCCCTGAAGATTTCCAGTGTTTGAACCCCTGGTCCCCTTGAAGATTTCCAGCATTTCTCCTTGGTCGGCCCTGAAGATTTCCAGCATTTGGGGCCCTGGTCCCCTGAAGATTTCCAATGTTTGCCCCTCCCCCCTATATTGAGGACATCCCATTTTGGAGGGACCCCTGAGGAATCCACACTTGGCTTATTCGAAACGGGACACAAGTACATCTGGCACTGACAGGCAAAAGAACCCAAAGATGCCAAAGTTATACTTTGAAGAAGAAATCCACGCAGCTACGGGCACTCTCGAAAAGGAAAAAATGGTTTATTTTAACCGTAAGACGAACGAAATGTCAAACAATCCTCTCTTTGACAATTGGAACCGCACAGAAATTTAAGGAGTGATCAATGTCAGTTGGACTTTGAGGAAAACGGAGCTTTTAAAGAATTGTGTCAAAGAACTCGTATGTGATTCAGTCCCCCGTGATGACAGTCCATGTGACAAATCACTTATGAAGAATTTAGATGGCTTGGAGAAGGCCCAGTTTATGACAAATCATCACTACAGGAAATTTTGTGAGGAAATAACCGAGCGCGGTGAAGGTGCTAGAGAAGAGTTAGAAAGTGAATTCAACAAAACCTTTACTGGTTTAAAGACAGCGCAGTCTGTTCTTACAAATCCATTGAGACGTATAAGAGCAAAGTATTTGCAGCTAAGATGACTAGTCCACAAGCTTGTACTATGTTTGGGGAGGAACATTTGGGTGGTGAAAATCCAGAACTGACTGATGAGGAAATGGTCACAATATTTTCCTCAGTAAAGGATGAGTGTGAATAGACAGATATATGATAAATAACAGGCGACCAAAGCCCAGGGATCTTCAATTTTACGAAACTTCAGCCAAGAAGATGAAACGCCCGGCAACTCGGCCCAGACAAAGCTGAGAAAGTTCGATGAAAGCCGAACCCGAACTACGTGATGTCATAGATTTTTTCTGATAGGCTTGAAACGTGACAAGCCTGACACTAGAAAAATTAGTAAAAAAAAATTTGTTAAAGTTCACATTAAATTCAAATCATGAGGAGCTCTATGAAGATTTAACACGCTAGAAACGGATTTTGATTTTAAAGCTTTCACAGATCTTATAGCTCAAGCGGATTTAGTCAAAACCATTGAGGCATATAACACTTTCTGTCAGCAAACACACCCTGCAAACACATGCTGCGGCAACTGAGGATATAGAAATTGTGAAGGACGTCGCCAAAAGTCATGACGGTCACTGATCAGAAATAAATAAACATGTTTTGAATCCGCTCGTAGCGCGTACTGAACGCCCTGTAAAATATTTTCTGTTTTGTGTCTTCAGTGATAGCTGCTGAGCTATAGGCGAATAATAAATGAGTATGGAAATAAAAGTGAAGTTGCCTCAGAAGAATCCTCCCTCTGGGAACATCAAAAAATGCTGGAAACCAAAACCAAACCCATAGCCTAACCTGGTTTTCTGTGTTTAATTAATTTGCAGCGAAAAAATTAATTTGCATGAAAATGAATCACCCGTAGTTCTCACGCTGTCAGTGTCGGAAGTGACAACCGAAAAGTACTCGTGGGGTTATAAAATAAAACACCCAGTTTTATAGCTGTCGGCCACTTCTCTTTTATTTTCTGGTAACCCTGAATGTACTTAAAATCGTAAAAGATGGAGAAAGCGTTGGTGTGATTCCCCACTTTGACAAGAGGGCTTCACTTAGGCATCTGCGAAAAGAAATCTATGAAGATTTCCAATTAGAAAATTTCTTCTTTGAAGTGCATGGCACAAAGTTAGAAGCAAGCCGGGAGCAGACCGTCACAGTAGAACACGCAGCTGCTGAAGTTGAAGAGGCAAGTGGACGTTATCGAGTTGTCAAGGTGATAAGCCCAATAGCAAAGGCAAATATCGGGAGCCGTGGCTCGTCGAGTGAAGTACCACCACCACGACAAACCAAAGAACCGAAATCTAGTAAATCCATGTTTCTGCATAGTCCGAGTTCGTGGGAGGTACAAGGAGTTAAAATTTACTCGACAGAGGAAATCTCAGCATCAAGGGGAATGGAAGCCAAGAGGAGACAGTTCTGGAATGAATTTGCCAAGAAACTTTGCAGAGAAACTGGAAAATCAAAGGATGCCATCACCAAAGAAATCAACGTCGTGTGGAGAAAGCACCAAGCTAAGTTCCTTTTGGAAGAGGAAACAGTGCTATCTGAATTTGGGGTCAAAGGACGACCAGGGACTAAGCCTGGGACGATTGGAAAAAATGCAGAGAGAATCCGTTCGAACCAGGAGGAGCTTGAACGCATAGACTCTCTAATTGAAACGGCAACAAAGTCACAAACTGGCGCGAAACGGAAACTCGAGCTGGAGCACCTCGAAGCAAGAAAGAGGTTTCATCTTTCAGACATGAAAAAAGCCCAAGATACCATGAGAAAAAATTTAAAGATGAAAGTGTCCGAGCTAAAGGGCTTCACTAAGAAGCAGTAAAAATTGAAGTCAGTTCATCCAGTGGTGTCGGTGTGTGAGAGTTTCTGTTTACGTTACAAAATTTTAATTAAAATCACAGCTGGATAGAATGAGATCACTGCATTAGATCGTTCACACAAGATGGAATCTTATTAAAAGTGAACTTCTGTGGCGGCGGTTGAAATTGACAATCTATTGTGCGAGGTTCTTGTGGAAACCGCAATTTGTCAAAAGCGGAAAGATACCTCTGGCAAGATGAACAATCAGCAAATCACTCAGGAATACAATCGTAATTAAATGACCTTTCATTTCAACTAGCACGCGTGCATGTGCTTATTAATTTAGCAGATTATACTTATTTAGCCTCTATAAATCTGTAAACAGTGTACGTGTTCACAAATAGAGGCTGAAGTCTGGCTTAATAAAGTTACAGGTTTATAGTGTGAACGGTCCAACGAGGTCTGAAAGAAGCAATTTTGTGCGTTTTGAACAGCATCTGTCAGGACACCGCTGTGAAAGTAGCTTGAAACTTCCCTGATGGCTCAAAACACAAATTGTCGGCTTCAGTCTCACCAGTGCATTCAGTACCCTCAGTCGAGGACTTTTTTGATCGCTTCGCCTTCCCGCCCTCGTGTTCTGTGTGTGTAAGTGACCAGATTTTGCAAATGAATTTTGAAAACTTGAGACTTTTATGCTTGGCATGAACTGTAGTCATGAAAGAAACACAAGTATTACATGCCATTTTACCAAAGCTTCACAACGAAAGAGAAATAAGTTGTCACATTTCGTTATTCCTGAAAGATACAGAAAGATACTAGAAGCCGTTGTGTCGCGCGGGATGCCTGCAGTCACATGCTGAGGAGCTACGAATATTGTTAATGACCTGTTGAAAGATAGTTCCCAGCAAGCAATAGAACAACCAGATCCCTTCGCTAAAATTTCTCAGGAAAGAAAATACAAACTAAATTGAAATTTATGCAATAGTTAAAAAAATTTTTTTTTCTTGTGAACTCTCTGGCAAATGAAATTAATTAATTTGCAACGAGTAAATTAATTTGCATGAAAATGAACCATGGTGTGATATAAGTTGCTAACCCGTAGTTCTCACGCTGTCAGTGTCTGAAGTGACAACCGAAAAGTACTCGTGTGAACTCTCTGGTAAACGAAATTCGTAACATTGTTGGAGAACATCTGACTTAAGACAGACTTGGACCTCTACTGTGAAAAACACGTACACGTACAATGAAAGATCCAGTGGCGGCCAGAAACGATGGTTGAAACTGAGTTAACTGTTGGCATAGTTCATGACAGTCCTCAGATAGCGAGTTTATAGGCACTGTAAATGCAATAAGTGTTCACTTGCCAGCTTGATTGTGATTCACATTCAGGCGGGTAAGTGGACACTTTTATTGCATTTCAACCCCCTATGATTTCCAATCTCAATCTCAAGCCCCTGTGGACCCCTCGATGGGGGGGGGGTGCGGGTATTAAATGGAATAGCCCAATGCAGATTCTCTCAACCTTTAAGAAGAAACTGTATGAGTGATGTAGTGAGAATCAAAAGCCAAGTTCTCCCTACTGTATGATATATCTTTGGTGAGAGACTGAAGGAGAAAATTGAAGTTGATCTCTCTTGGGAGTGAAAGGTTAAATAAAGACATTTACAAGTTTCATTTACAGAAAAAGTCGATTAACAATGTAAGAAAGAGCTGGTACAGCTAGTTCAAACAACAAAGTAAAGCAGGATGAATTTGAATTTCACTTTACAAAATTACATTGAAAATGCAACAGACATAAGCAAATTGCCATAGAAATACTTTAATTTGTTCATTGTGTCCCAGAGAACATGAGGCAACATGCATGACAGTTAATATTTCACTTTTATTTCTCCATCAGTGATCATTGTATATGACCGTGAGACCAAGAAGAGCAGAGGGTTTGGTTATGTGGTCTTCAGTAATGAACAAGATGCAGAGGATGCATTGAAAACCATGAAGGGAGAGCGTGGCAGGGTAAGCTGGATGAAATCATTCACAATCTTCCCATGCAAAACTTTCTATGTTGAATCTCATCCAGTAATAGCTTTTACAGAATATTAGGTGTGATGGAAGCCATGGCTGCTAGCCTGAGTTTGTCTTACTTTCCCTTTGTGCTGGTAGATGGTTGAAAGAACTTGCTCTATTTGAGCTACTGGTATCTAGGCTAGTGAGTCATGGCTACTGAAAATGTCTTCATTGTGCCCCGAGGATGTAGACAAGTCTGAACAAGGATGCTTTAAATATTTGGCATTCGAAACCTTTCAAAATGATGTACCATATATCCTTGAATAAGCTCCCCTCTTCTCAGCCAAAAATTGAAATAATGGCCCCCTCCCCTCTCCTTCTGTTTTGTTGTTTTTGCACAAATGGTACATTAACACAATTGAAACGGATGTGATGTTTTGTAAACACATTTTACATGTTTGGCGAACTAACTGATCGAAAATTAGTATGAAGTGTATTGCTATTAGAACTATACAAACCGTTTACATTTATGTTGTTTATGGAAAAATGTTGTGCATTACAGAAATAGATGACCAATTGGCCAGGATTTGGGAAAAATTAACCAAGTGCCCCCCTCAAATAAGCTCCCCCCTGCCTATTCGAGGATTTTGGGTATTTCAGGATATAGTTGTTATCTTTTTGGTCTAATGAGGGTTGCTGCAACAGTAAGTATGTAAATAAATGCACAAATCTTGTGACAACACCTGGACTAATTCGTTCGTGGTTTCTGTATATTAATGTTTTCTTTTAGGAAATGTTCGGCAATCCTCTAACACTGGAATATGCGCGTGATAAAGAAGGGGGACCACCACCACCACGCGGAGGAGGGCGGGGAGGCCGCGGTGGCATGATGCGCTTTTCCCCAATGAGGGGCCGTGGAAGGGGACACCCAGGTCCCCCACATGGACCACCGGGCAGACCACGAGACCTCCCTCCACCTCCAAGTAGGGGCATAAGAGGAGGGCCTCCAAGAGGACCCCCTCCTGATCGCAGGGGGCCTCCCCCTGAAAGGGAGCCTCCATATGATGCCTACCGGAGAGACCGCTATGAACCTCCTTATGGTGGGCCATCTGACCGCCCATCCCGTTATGATGATCGTTATGGTGAGCGTGAACGCGAGCGCCCTCCACCATCCTACAGCAATGGAGAAAGGTACCCACCCCCTGAAAGGAGCTATTCTGGCAGTGATAGGTATGGCCCTCCAGCAGACAGGGGTTATGGCAGCTCGGAGCGGTATGGCAGTGGTGATAGAGGTTATTCTGACAGGGGCTATTCTGCTGAAAGGTATACTCCATGTTTTGTGAAGTCAGTAAGTCCCATTATGTCATCTTACAGTATATATTCTCACATGGATTCTATCAGACCTGACCAATATGTATCTTTGTTGGAACAATGTGCTACAGGTATGGCAGCACTGAACGCTATGCCCCACCTGAACGAAGTTACAGCAGCGAGCGCAGTGGGTATGACCGTGGTAATACTTACAGCAGCTCCGACCGGGGCTACCCTTCAGAGAGGACTTACCCTCCAGCAGATCGTTATGGGCCACCACCTGAGCGCCGGGGGTCATATGGCAGTGCACCCAGCAGCCGACCTTACTCTGCAGGTGGGGGTTCTTACTCTGGCGGTGGTGGCTCATATTCTGGTGGTGGTGGTTCATACTCAGGTGGTGGTGGTTCATACTCAACTGGCGGTGGTGAGTAGACATTGCTGTAAAAAGAATTGGAATTTTCTCTGTTTGGTAGTTGTTTGCAACTGATTGTATATATTTGTCAAGTACATCAAAACAGTAAGGATAGGTGGAGAGAAGAGGGGGGAGGGAGCCAGGTGGGTCCCATCTTGTTCACTTTTTTTTAGTCGTTAACTTCTTCCATATTAACTGCATTGGCAAATAACAGATTTAATCCCTGGCAATGGATAAGATAAGAAAAGCTAGTCTTGACTTTGACTTCCAGATGTGGGCACATTTTTAAACTTGGCCAAGGTCAAGTTTTTTTTCTTGTCTAGTTTCATGTTTACATACTTTTCTACTTCAGTTATTTTGCACTATAAACATCACTGTGTTTACTTACTGTATATATGCATGTGTACTTATTGTACTTATAATTTGTCTGTTGGGGCTTTTGTGTTGTTTGCTGTTTCGGCCAGAAGACAGTAAAGTGGCGAACATTATTTTAACGGTCAGCGTGCTGTTGCGTGCACAGTTTTATTATTCCACCGGCAGTTAACGTTGTTGTCTTCGACGTTAGATGCATTTCTGTTCGGTTATCGTCGGTGTAAACGGCTTCAGCGACCGAGCGTGGAGATGAACTCCCCGATTCTAAACTCGTTTCGCCTTTGCCACATATATAACTGTACCTCTGGATGCATATAATTCTCAGTCTTTCAAACGAGAGAGGGGTTTCACAAAAATCCAATCCATCGTCCTTGATGAAGGTCCTATGCTCGTAAATTTCGTTCGTTCTTCTCGCCATTCATCAACCCAACGTTAATATTATGGTATGCTTCGCCCTTCTTGCAGTTCATTAGAGTTGTGATGTGATTACTTCGCAGTGTTCTCCTGTACGTACGTCGGGTGGGTGTGTGTTTCTAACTGTTGATGCATTTCATTCTGAAGGCCGCGATTGGTGAGTGCCGTATCTTCTTTCCGGATCGTCTCCGATGCACAGAAGGATTCCGGAGTTGTTTCTCGTTGAACCAGCCGTTGTCGACTTCACATCGAGCCCGATTGATGAACAGCACTATGAATCATGATTCTTTTTTTCTGCCCAACTTTAGTTGCAGTAGGCATAATTTTAAAACTTTTGTGAGTCATAAATGACAGTTACATCTAAAGTAATTTTACGCAACCTGGCAGCATCACCGGTTCGTTCAATCTTCCCAGCACACTTTGTTCAATGCGACTTCCCATTGTGCTGAAGCATTAGAACAAAATAATGCCAGCAATTGTATAAGACAAGCCGGGGAATTGGCGCACACTGTAGTAGTCTTTTAGCCGAGTCGCCGTAGACTTTGCGTCATATAAGTTATGAAGCAACTGAGCAATTTTTTTAGCATTAGTGATATTTACGTTTTTTCGATGTGTTCGCTTTGCATATCCAGCTTGCTGTTGTCAACATCATTTTACATTCCGTTTTAATAAAGGAAAGTGCTGTCAAACCTTCAGTTTAATTTTCGCTACTTCCTGATACTGTACACGATTTCAAGTGACAGACTCTTGTAACATAGCTGCTTCCTTTTAATGGGACGGACTTAGTTCCTAAACAGCAACGAATATGGTATTACAGGGTACTAAAACGAACGAGCGGTTTTCAGTGGACTTTCGGACGAAATAATTTGAGTGCAGACTTTAGAGTACAGACGAAAACGTTTAACCAACTGGAAAACCATATTGTTTACAGCGTCAATACAGAGGTCGTTAGAAAGTACTATTAATCAACCAACAGCCATTGAACAGAAGAGGGACGATAATTTTTCCTCGGTGTTTCCTGTTGTTTCACAACGGGGTCAAGTGCAAAACCTTGTGAAAACTAGTTTTGATTGCATGAAAATGCGAGAAAAGTATTTTCATCAAATGTTTCGCACAAGGCTTTGCTTTAAAACAGCTAAAAGGCAACTTGGAAATGGTCTATTTGTTTTTCATCCTTGCTTGGGTAAAGAAACGTTGCTTTTACATTTACCCCTATTTTACAGCGAAATAAAAAAATGTTCTAGCAAACACAACTCAAGCAATCCCAATACTAGACGACAATCGCAAGCCGTTCTGCTGCTACTACCTACTAACCACCAACATTGGCTCCACCATGACTACTCACTGCCTTCAACTCCACTAAACAGTACGACTGTGAGGACGAGTGCGACAAGCTTAATAAATGTTGACCGTCCCGTTCTCCATTCGCTACCATTTTCACGGTTACAGTTACAACAGCGGCAACGGGATTTGCAATGGCTGCAATCGTGGGATGCAGTGCTGGAAACTGCGTTATATTAATGGTTTGCAATAATACAGTTTCAAACAGTAACCAGAATTTTTGCGAGATGTTCTCCCGAATCAATTGTTGTGTCCTTTTCCTGTGATACTTAAAAGCTGCTTTTCTATGTGAAAGATGCATCTGGCTATAAGGAAGGAAATCAATTCATGAGGCGGCAGTGGGATAAAAAAAACCCTTGCATTCTTGAGCTCGACACGAATGGCACAATATCCACACTGTGATGGATCTGTGGCGAAAAGAGGAAATTAAAGTTGATCACTCCTATGGTTAAAGGGGAAATGCGACATTGATTCGAGAGTAGAAATGCGACTTGCCTGTGCAAATTTTACGTGTTTCCGTGCCATATGGATTTTTTGTGTATTTGGAAGATCTCGACACCGAGTCCGCCATCGACATTTCGTGAAACGGTCGACTCCATTCCGAACATCGCTTCACCTTCAGTCGCAAGTTTTGACGACTTAGGCATTCAGTCGCATTTCCCCTTTAATACACGTAAAAGGTTTAGACGTCTTTTTATCGTTATGGGTGTTAATCGAGTTCTTCGTACCGGTAAGTTCAGAGACGTCGCGCGACGCGTCTCCAGTTCTCTTATCTTTCAACCGTTGAGTCAGTTGCTCGTATCATGTCCTGCCTTAGTCCGCATTCTCAAACCTTGATTCGGTATTTCTAGCTGTTTTGCAGCTTTCAACTTGCACATCGCATCTCTTGTATTTTAGTCTGCATAACAGGCGCTTGGCTTGAGTTTTTAGGCGCGAAAGCGTATCAACCACTCGTGCCAGGCCATGCGCGGCTAACTGATCGATACGGGACGAACATGCTTGCCAAATACATACAAATGGGCCTGTTTCTCAGTCTACTTGTATTTAAACTGGTGTTCGTAGTGTATGACTTTCGAAGCACAATGACGTTCTTGTTTCACAATATGCATTGCACACTATTAGTGCGAGGTTTTGCGTCTGAACACCTTGCTTTCCTCGTGATTTGACAGCAGCAAATAGCTGTACATCGGTAAGAAGAGAAGTTTTTGTTTTGGTTGCTTGAAGTGAAACATTTGATTTTTTACATAAGATTTCTACGCCTTTTCCTAATTACCCGCAGCAACTTTCTGTAAGATCGTTCTTCACTCAAATTTTGTCGTCCCTTGAGTAGGGGCGTGAAAGTGTGAGAGAAAATGACAAGCTCTTGGGGCGCTTTCCATTTGACCATCGGTCATTCCGGAATTTTCGAAAAAAGAGGACAACCTCTTGAGGTTGTCCACAATTTCCGAGAATTTCTTACCGAAAACGTGCGGTTCCATTTGATTTTTCCGGGATTTTTGGTCAAGTGGAAAGCGCCCTTGGATTCTTTTCAACACTCCTTTGTGGCTGTGCGTCTCGCCCCAGTCCCCGTCGCTATCCGACAGATCGACGACACCAAGAACAAAAAAGAAAAAGAAAAAATAAATAAAATAAAATAAAAAATAAAAAAATAAAAAAAGTAATAATAATAAACATTCCCACACCTTCAATTTTATTTCCATTCCACTGAATCAACCGAATTCGTATCACAGGTAAGAGTTAATAATTTATTTCCGGCACTGAGTATACGTAAGCTCGCGCCCAAAAGAGCGTCAAATAATATAAAAGACTATGGTCTAGGTTATGTTCGGATGACATGTCTTGAACTTGTGAAAAGTAGTTAGAAACGTGGTTCAAAATTGATAAGTGCCCAAGTTCTGCAAGTGGATGTTTCAAAGGGTGTGCACGGTACGCAGATCTTCGGATAAATTGCGGTGGCATCTTGATTACGCGTATAAAATGTCAGGGTATAAGGGGATTTTTGTTTACGTGTTTTCCTCTGCATAAATTAATTCTCAAGTTATTAACAAACTCGATAAATCGAAAGATCATATCAGAATTAGTAGTTAGCAAAACTTTTAGGGTTATGCGTTGAATACTTTTTGAGAAACAACCTTTTTTCAAAGCTGCGAACATTAGAATGCCGACATATTTTTAGGCAAGGGATTAAGACGTCGGAAGAAACGTTTTTGTGGCTTCGCAGAAATCGTTTTTGACGTCACTTCCGTTGGCCAGCATTCCGGCATCACACTACTATCCATAAACTGGAGGTAAAAGTTCACATCGTGTCTCGTGTTATGTATACTGTATTAAACTGCAATTGAAGCTCCCGTAAGCGAACACCTTGGGGAACAGATAAAGTGTCCGTAACTGGAACTGTCCGCTAACGAAAATGTGTAAATACAGAGTTTGACTGAGCTGGAGTTTAAACGGGGTTTCTTATAGGTGTCCGTATGTTCAGCTGTCCGCTTACGAGAGTGTCCGCCCAGACAGCTTCGACTGTAATTTATATACTCGAGTTCACTGACAAGGACAAAAAGCATATATAATACTCACCCTCCCTCCAAAGTATAAGCGTGCTTATATACAAAGGTAAGCTTAAGTGACATGTACCCAACCACTTTTGAAACTCCAAGTTCTATCCAATGCAGTGGAACCCGGCCTAACGGAGACCAGGTTAATACGGACACTCTGCAGTTAATACGGACAAGTTATTTTATCCCGACCGAAACTCGTACAAATGCTTCTAAACTAACCTCGCTTAATACTACACGGACAACGGACACTTTTTCGTGCCCCAAATATGATATTTTCCTACGAAGTCAACCCGGTTAATATGGACACTTTGCAGTTACTAATTATTTCAAATAACACTAAACGTCCACAAAGAACACTTATACCGTTACATGTTCTTGATCTTAGAAGTCTTGGACGTTTTTTAGTTCCTGATGCTGTATCGTATACATTATATCTTTTGTCATATAAGTTCATGTACGTGACGTAATTTGACAGACCAGGTTTATACGGCGGACACCCGGATAATACTAACACTGTCTTTCCCGGTCGTGTCCGTATTTTCTTTGTTCCACTGCAAAAGAGCCCGCGCCCTTTTCTGGGCTGGCAGTCGGGCCCAGTCTCCCAAACCTTGATATCGTCCCTTGAGAGTTCTATTTGCGGTGTGTTTACACTTCCGCCGTTGTAAATCGCTGTAGTGATCTGAAACAAACGGGGTTCCAACACGTAACTAAATACGTGATGAGTGCAAGCAATGAGCAGTTCCGCGGAGTTCGGGTGCAAATCAGCTTCGGGAGTTGATCGGGTTCATTTCGCCGTCTCGTAATTTTTGCCGAAGCTGGCGAAAACCTGGTGAACTGGGAGGATGTCAGGCAAAGCACCACAGTTTCGACGTCAGTTTTCCAAGAGTATAATATTCCAAGGGAGTAGTTCAGGTGCGCCTTTCGTTGTCCAGTACCCACTCCCACATAAAAAGAACGGGGATACTCGTCGGGAATTTTCGTTTTGACCCCTAAGAGGACTAAAATGGGCGTGACTCAAACTTATTTGGACCCCTAAAAGGCACCAATAAAAGCATACTAAGAATTTAAAGTTTCGATGCCTTTAATTGCTATAAAGACCCATGCAATACGAGTTCATTCGACTGACACCCGACCCCTAAACGGTACTACGTCACATAAAAATGTCAGCGTTTGATATTGAGCACCCTAAGCGGTACCAAAATCCGTGATTTTGACCTCTACGAAGAGCATTCCCGTCCTTTTTTATAAGGTAGTCCCCCACCCTCCACCCCGGGTCTAGTGCACCCCATCTGAGTCCGATGGACAAGTACGAAGTCAGATGGTGTCTGATAGACAAACAGAGGAAATGGGAAACATACAGTCAAAGTTTAAAACTAACGAACACACGGTTGATGGTCCGATGGTGTCAGATGTAGACCGATGGATATATAGCGACTGAAAATATTATTCTCTAAAGTTTTTACGACTAACGGACATTTTTAGAACGAAAACAGCACACATTTTTAAGTGTCCATAAAGGCCCGCAAAGTTGACCGATGGTCAAATTGAATTCCCTACTTCTGGTCCTCCGTTTAATAACTCTTGTTGCTGACTGGCACGACAAAGACTGGTTTAAATTCCGTCACGTGTGACTTGTTAGCCACAGATGATTTCATCAAGGAAGCTATTGTAGTTTTATACCTGTACTGAACCTGTAGAGGCTAGTTCCTACTTGCCTAACTCGAGCCTTTCTCTTGCGTTATAGTGATCTAAAACGATCAAGGAAAAGCACCGAAGACCTCCAACGCAGACGTAAGTGAATAGGTGAGATCATACAGCAGAGCTAGGGCTTTCAATTTAGTCGTGTGAGCAGCAAGATACATTATAATAATTGTGAGACTTATTTTTCTGATCACCAGATTGCCTACGTCACTACGAAGACAATTCGGTGGGGTGCTGTTACGAGGAAGACAACTGGAGGGAGGTCTTGAACGAGGCAAACTAATGCCGGGCGGCTTGCGATCTCAGCAACATACGAGGGAACTTCTGGGAACATGCCAACGTCGGGACGCCTCAGGTGACAGGTCCGAAGAATAGGTCATTTCCGAGATACCTGCTGCCTCTGTTTCAAATCACGCAAGCTGATCGGTTGAATGTGAGCTTCAATGAATCGGTGAGTTTCGCGGTGTTTCATAGTTGCTTGTACTTTCGGAATCATCATAGAACAAGTAAAATGAGCAATTCTTGTTACCAATGGTGGCACCAGTCGATCGTGCCCTAATTTACCCGAATAATATCCGACCGAAGGTTCAAACTCTTTTTATTCCACTTATTTTAGGGTACATTTTACAAATCCAGACGAAGGTTCGTTTGCGCGGAATTGTGTGATTGCTTTGGTTTTGCGTTTGCTACGCTTTCCGATTGGTCCTAAGAAGTTTAGCAACATTCTTGGCCAATCAAGAGCAAAAGCAAAACCTGGTTGCGATATTTTCACGCAAGAAAGCAAGTGGTGGTGGCGTATTCTCGCAATGCTGATTGGTTAGTAAAAGCAATCGCAATTATACTTGGTTTTGGTTTTGCTCGTACTTCTCATTGGTGGGGTGTGTTGCTCGCCTCATTGATTGGCTCTGTGATTGCTTTGGTTTTGGTTTTCGACAGTCTACTTATATTTTCGTCCATTTATAGTCAGCCGGAAAGAGGAATCCTCTGACGCAGAGGAAGAGGACCCCGGGTCCAACGAAGACGAGAGTGAGAAGGAAGAGAAAGAGAAAGAGGAAAAAGAAATGAAGAAAAGAAAGAGGATACTACCAATGAAGGCGCAGCAGAAAACGTCCCACAAAGTGAGTCTATTGTATCCTAGTAAGTCTATTTTAGAGTTAGCGAGTTCCTAATATATATATATATATTGCACACAAACCGCACAACTCAGAACAATATATTATCAGAAAGATATTTAAGTTCAAAATACTATGATTATACTGCGTGTTCCTCCTCGTTATTCGGCTGGGGAAGAAAATTTTCCAGTTGAACTCTTCCCACAATGCACTTGATATTTGTATATAGTGATATATATTGAGGGCTCAACATTTTTGCAAAGGGCTGTACATATATATATATATATATATATATATATATATATATATATATATAATCTTTTTTTTCCCGAATGTCGTGCTCAAAGGGGCCGCTTAAAGGGGTACTTTGACCAAAATCGGACCATCACTTAAATTCAATTAAAAACGGTCAGAAACAATCTTTAGCACACCACTAACAATCCTACCAAACCGTCTGTCGAAATTATTTTTGGAAGTGCCACTTTTTGACCTCTGTTTTTCTTGAGCCGTGAATAAATCGATAATTCCGAGTGAGGATTGGAGAGACCGGCGTGGCGTCATCTTACCAACGCAAAGTATCACAACTATAAGGGAAGTATGAAGTTTTGCAGGAGAGCGCGTGTAACTCTTGATTGAAATCGAAGTAGAATTTGGAATTTTCAAACAAAACTGCACAACATGCCAGGTAGGTGTGTAGTGCTGGGCTGCGACAGCAACTCCAACCCGAAAGAGGGCATTTCCCTTCACATTTCGCTCGATAATAAAGCGCTGTGCGCGATGTGGAAGAACGGTTTGTGCTACTTCATCGCAAGAACTTCAGTCCTGGTGATCGCTTCTCTGTCTGCTCGAAGCATTTCGAAGAGAGCTGTTTTTCAAGGCTCCACCAAGAAGGTTTTCTCCAGCAGACTGATTCCAGGATCAGTCCCCACAATTTGGAGAGCAACTAAAGATCGAGGCGAAAGTGCAAGAGATCGTCGTAAGTCTTGACGAGGGAATTTTTTCGAAGTTTGAGCAGTTTAAGAGTCCCACAATTTGCAAACTGTCATCAAACTGCTTTCTTAGATGTTTCGTTTAGCAGAAATTGCAAGAACTGAACTTTCGTTTTCATCGCACATCGCACGCTGTGGCGGCGTGACTACTTGTTATGAGTCCATTCGAGTAAATCTTCCGTGGCAACTGGTTCAAAGACTGTCGTTGTACGCAAACGTACTGCTTTCAACACTTGAATGTACATGTGAAACATCTAATAATGTCTCGTGAGTCGATAAAATAGAAGAATTCGAAGAAATTACCAATGAAAGTTCGCTCTCACTCGAAGACATTTGCAAAGAAATGTGTGTGAAGTCCGCGTCTCGTTGGTAAGATGACGTCAGAGTGGTAAACCGCTGGCCCGAAATATTTATTCACGGCCAACATGGCGGACAGGCGTTTTAGCCTCCTTTGAATAAATATATCTCGGGAGTCTTACATCTGAAAAAAAAATTTAAATAAATTTTCACTGCTCAATTTTGAAATATTCCCCCTGAATCACTGTTACGCTGTGTTGCTAGGTGTTTCACGGGAAGCGTGAAAATGAACAAATTGCCTATTATATCATTAGCTTGATATAATTTTCACTTTTTATTTTTCATTTTTTGCTACTTTAGGCGTTTCACAGAATGATGTTGTGTTATCACAATAACAATACTACAGTCTCTCTTCTGGCACTTTTTTCATATTTTTTCCATATTGTTGTCACATAGCAAAGTAGGTCTAAACCACAGCCATGTAGCGCGGAAACAAGTACCGTAACCCCCTTTTTATTTTATTTTTTTCCAAGTACTATAGCAAAGTTTCAAAAGAAAATCACTGCAACTTCATTTTCGATGGAATCACCTTAATCGAGGAAATATAGCATGATATAAAGTTGTCTGCTCTTATATATTTCTTTTATGAACGTTAAGGTCGGATTTGGAATTAAGATATGACAACCAAACTGTCTGGGAGCCGTACAGTTTTTTACAACCCCGAGCCGAGCCGTTTATTTTTTAGATAATTGCGGTTAGAAGTTTACATGCGTGTGCTAAAAGTTTCCTCAAGAGGTAATGCAGAAGCTCGCCAGTGAATATTTGAAGAGAAACAAGCATTTTCCTGATAAAGAATACGTGGTATTTACCTGAATAAATATTTTTCTCTCTGCAGGCCAAGAATGGGGGAATATTACTCCTTTCAATTTGGAAGGAGTACATCGCAGGTACAGTAATGTACTTGCGATTTACAAAAGAAACCACAAACCCTTTGCAGGAGCCCTGTGCCAGGCAAACGTTGCAGGAACACCATAAAGGATTTCCTGGGAATGTGCGAACTGAAGTCGATAGACGAACGAAAATACGAAGAAACCATCAGTAAAACTAGGAAGGAAAAAGCAAAACCTTCCGTGAGGGTCTTTGAGAACGCCTGCCAGCTAGCACTGGTGAATTATTATGAGGAAGTGAATGAGAAGAAGCATCTGAAACTCCTTATCCCAATCATGACACAAAAATTATATTCTGAAGATCCAAAATAGTGACACTTAAAGACATTCCTAATCTCTGTATGGAAACTTTTTCTTCCTAGAAAAATGAAACCAATTTCATTATTCTTAAAATATGCGTGGTTTTGGTAAACCGCGAAATCTATTTCATCATTTATAATCAACAAACCAAATTACGATTTTCCAATGTTGAATCAATAAAAAAGTAGCCTTTTCCTTTTATTATAATTCTCTTTTTTAGGGGAGGACTTTTAGCCGACAAATGAGCATAGTAGTCATGCCGATTAATCATCGACTGTTGGTCGACGGTTGGTCGAGGATCGGCCGACAGTCGGTCGGTGTGGATTTGGTCGCCATGCCATCGACTGTTGACCAACACTCGTCGACACTTCACCGACCGTCGATCTAATGTCGCCCGACGTTGGATCGACGGTCGGTGACGCGTCAACCAACGATCCACCGATGTCACCTATGTGATACATGATCCGAATGTTGGAGTGTGTGATAATTGTCTAATGCACTGATTGAAATAGAGCAAACCGCCGGTCACGGGAACATCATCATCATCATCAATCTTTATTTAAACACGGTATTTCTCTCATACAAATGCTCTTCTAGAAATCCGTATAACCTATACTAATTGATAATAATAAATAATAATAATAATAATAATAATAATAATAATAATAATAATAATAATAATAATGATGATTATAATAATTGCAAATATTTCAAAACGCTAAAAATGTATTACATACAATCATTTAAATTCTAAAAAATACATTATATCCTAGTATAAAAGTTCCCCTAAAGTTATTGTCCTATTAAAAACTATGAAGACTAAAATGGTTATAAAAGATTTAAAAAGGATCTTAAATTTGTCTGACTTCTAAGGTCATTCGATAGGTTATTCCAGAGAACCGCCCCTCTATAATGGAAGCTATGTTTCCCTGCTTCAGTGTGTGGTCTTGGTACAAATATGTTATATGATGAGTTTCTTAAATTATAGCAATGTACAGAGTTTGTACTATCAAAGATTTGGGTCAAATAGTTTGGTACAATTTCATTAATTGACTTGTACATTAATATAGCTAACTGTTTTGACCTTCGTGTCACAAGATTATCCCACTTAAGTTCATCCAGTATGTCAACTGACCGCCTATCATAATTTGAGAGGGTCACCACCCTGGCAGCTCTGTTTTGGAGGGTTTGTAGTTTGTCAGCCATCCCTTTCGCACAGCTTCCCCATACTGAACTACAGTAATCGAAATATGGTAGTACAAGAGAGCTGTACATCGTGAGTAATGTATCATATGGTACAAGATGTCTGACACGCCTTAGAGCTCCAATCCCCCCTGATGCTTTCTTTAAAATTTTGTCTAGTTGCTCCTTCCAAGTTAATGATTGGTCTATCTCAACTCCTAGATAATTATGTTGTTTCCCTTAGCAGGGGTTTGTGATCTACCAGTACTTCAAACTGATGCTCAAGATGCTTTATCTTATATTGACTAGCTATTATCATATATTTTGTCTTGACCACATTCAGGCTCAGTTTATTTGCTTTTAGCCATGTATGTACTTTGCATAGGTCATGATTCATCTGTTGTTCTAGTATTTTCTCGTCAGAGTTTGCGATAGTTAAGCTAGTATCATCTGCATACATCCGTACTTTAGAGTAGAGATCACAATTTGGAAGGTCATTTATATAGATTATAAAGAGTAGCGGACCAAGGATAGAACCTTGGGGTATTCCACATTTGATTGTACAGCTATCTGACAGCACACCATCAACAAAAGTTTTTTGTTTTCGTTCTGTAAGGTATGAAGCAAACCAGTTTAGGCTTGCTTGGTCGACACCATAAAGTTTCAGTTTACCTAACAGAATTTTGTGGTCCATGGTGTCAAAGGCCTTTTTTAGGTCCAGAAAAATAACTCCGTTTAGAAGACCCTTATCTATATTTTGGTACCAGTCATTTGTGGCATCTAGTAGAGCCGTCAATGTGGAATGTAGGGGTCGGAAACCTGATTGTGAATCTGTAAGTATGCCATGTTCTGTAAGATAACTGTAAAGTTGGTTAAAGATAATCCTTTCTATGAGCTTAGTGACAGCTGGCAGAACTGAGATAGGTCTATAATTATCTGGAATGCACTTCTTATCATCTTTGTATAATGGTGTCACTCTAGCAATTTTCCAATCATTTGGGAAGGTCATAGTTCTAATAGAAAGGTTAAATAAAAAAGTAAGAGATGGGGCTATTATTGTGTCTGCCTCCTTTAACAGCCTAGTGCTGATACCATCTAAACCGCAAGCTTTATTTGTTGGTAGAGCTTTTATCAACTCAATAACCTCTGTATTTGATGTCTCTTTAATACTGAAAGAGTGTTCAGTAGGAGTGATATAGTTTGAGAACTGCCTTGAAGAGGGTGGCAGTCGAGAAGCTAGCTTTGGCCCAATTTCAGTAAAATGGGAGTTTAGAGCATTACTGATTTCCTCTGGGGTAGTATGGTTTATATCATTATATATGATATTTTTAATAGATGTTGTATTAACTCTGCTGCCCAGTAAGTTATTAATGCCTTTCCATGTTTGTTTTATATTCTTAGAATTTTCTCTGAAGTACAAATTATAGTATTCCTCTTTAGCAGATTTAATACTATAATTGACTCTATTTTTAATATGTTTATACTCCAACCAACTGTTTCCTGTATTGAGCCTTTTAGCTATCCTCTTTATCTTATCCCTTTCAAACATGAGGCTTTTAAGTTCTGATGTTAACCAAGGGGCTGGCTTGGCTCGTACCCTTTTGCGTCTTAGAGGAGCATGATGGTTACAAACAAAAAGGAAAGTTTCTTTCCATGTTTGCCAGGCAAAATTGGGATCGTTGTAATTTTCTATATTTTCCCATGGGATCAACATAAGATCCTCCCTAAATCTATTTTGATCAAAGTTTCTATATTGTCTTGATTCAATGATCTTAGGACTCGACTTCAGGGACGGTATTTTTCGTATAGCATATATTAGATTATGATCACTGACACCAATCTCTGATACTCCATGATGAGAAAATTTTGCAGTTTCATTTGTCAAAAAAAGGTCTATTGTGGTAGATGTCTCTTTTGTGACTCGTGTTGGCTGTCTTATAAGCTGCTGATATTGGAGAGTATTGCATATTTCAAGTAATCGTGATGTATGGTGGTCATAGGGAGTGGCACTAACATCGCAGTTTAAATCACCAAGGATGTTAACTTCAATCTCTTGTGATTCTAGTTTTTCTAGGAGGCACTCAAATGTGTCCATCAAATTTATTTGTGAGCTTGGGGGCCTATACCATGTTGCAATTAAGAAGGGTTTGGCTTTTGGTTTCTTAATTTTAACACAGAGCCATTCCAGGTCTAGCCCACTCAGAGTTAGTGTGTTATCACAATCGTAATCAATAACATTCCTGATGTATAGTGCCACGCCCCCTCCATTTCTATTTCGGTCCTTTCTTTCAAGCACATAGCCGGGTATACTCATTTCTTCGCTACTAATACTGTTATCCAGGCGGGTTTCATTTATAGCAAGAACATCCACTGGTTTAGTGAGCATATAGACTCTGAGTTGGTCAATATATTTTGGGAGACTAGTTATGTTAATTTCAGCCATTTTAAACCCTCTGGTCTTAGGAAGACCAAGAGTTGGGCTTGAGTTACTTATAGCTGCATCGTTTGAGATTGATAGATCAGACAGTGGATGAACTTGTGGGGTGGGAGGCGGTTCTCTGGAACTATATATAAAACATCATTCAGATAAAAATTTAACTAAATTACTTACTAAGATGGACACACCTTGCTCATTGAGGTGCAATCCTCCTTCATTGAGATGTGTCTTCGTGATCCTGTTGTGTTTTATCAGTCCCCATGCATCCATTCTGGCTGCAATACTTGTGTAGGAGTTTGTTTACAGCTGTGATATGATCCTCCGGTGTTTTGTCTGATCTTGTTACTATCTCAGATACTATGACTTCCGTGTCAGATTCATTCTCGATCATTCTTGCTAAGTCGATAATGCTCTCAGCTATTTGGTTGGGACTTGACTTTAACTTGCCATGCAAATCGTTTGTTCCCACATGGAGAACAATTCGCTGTGGGTTCTTGCTTAGTGTTGGCTTTAGGTAATGTTTCATATCTGCGGTTGATGCTCCTGGAAATGCCTTAACGACTACCCTGTGACCAACTTTCTGACCAACGGCTGGAAGATACAAAATTTGTCCATAACATAAATCGACTTGATTATGGGCGATATATTGCTGCAAGGATGAGAAGGGAGTTTAGTAGCAATATACATTATTCAGTAATCAATTGTCAGTCGGCAAGCATGCAGAGACTTTAGTGTTCTGACAGTGAAGGTCACATCACAGACCCTTGGTACGTTGATTGTGACACCACTTGCTGTTGAAGAGAGTCAGTTGGCTGCCGGCCATGATGAAACGAAGACAGACATTTAGGCACCGAGCCAAAAAGCAAACGCCCGTGAAATTATGTCAGATTACACCAAGAGAATATTTGGTTACATTCAATAATTATTACGTTCAAGAAAACTTTTACTCCTCCAACTAATTTTAGTTACACTCCGGCTAGGCGTGTATTTTGAGTTCACGCATTGCCTCGTAGAACGGCGTACACTTTGCAATAGCATGTTCCCATTCTTCAGGAATGTCCCCTTTCGTCGCGTGAGCTTGAGACTTTTGCCGAGTGATGCCCGAACTCATCATAACGTCATCGTGCCAGCCAGAAAATATACAGTCGAAGTCTGCAATAGGCCCCGGGCTCCATCTTGTCATGCTTTCTTGGTATTGCACCCCTACAGCTTCACAATAGCTCTTCATTATACCTTCGGGGTTATCTAACAGATCTTCAGCATCTACGACAACTGGTGAAGCGTTTAGGTTCTGTTGGACGAACTTGAACATCTCAAACAGTTCTTTAAAACCGGCGTACTCTGGGTCGGCGTATTCCTGCCCAGTCAGCTCGGGGGTCACGGAGACGCGGTAAAGAGAGGTCAGAGTCTTCCTTGGATGGCGGATGAGAAAAGTGTGTTGAAAGTCCTTGAAGCCTTCTTGCAGAAAAAGGTCAAACTTGTTGCAGAGATAATGGGCCAATTCCTTAGAAAAGACTAATTCCATTCCACTGTAGTCTTTCTGCAGCATCGCACAGACTGACTCGTACGTTACTTGGGCGTTAGCCTGGTCGCCTGCAAGCGTGCTTTGCCTCTCAGGACTTGAGAAGTAAGGCCTCATAAACGGTTGATGGAACACCTTGGAGTTTGCCAAATTCCTGACGGATCTTTCGAACGCGGTGGACACACATCTTGGGGCCGACCATAGAATCACCCGTTTGGTCGACATTTTGAGACAAGCACGTACTACAGCGAAAGCTCTTGGTTTGCCGTTGACTGGTGAACCAAAGGACAAGCAATATACTATCAGACACGTCGAGCGTTCCGTGACAGGCCACTTTGGAGTCACGGAACCTCGTTCCCATTGCCTTTTCCAACAAAGGAAAAGGCCCTGGGAACGAGGACAAGCGGGAGCAATCGCGCATGTTTGTTTTTTTACATTTTTAAAATGCTGACCGAAGTTCGCATATTCAGGAATGTCGCGGGTGAGTATTTCCCTTTGTTCGATATTGTTCTTTTTCGTGATGCTCACCCTAAATCCAGATGGATGCTGCACACTGAATGATTTTAGTTGTTTCCTTGTTATCTTCTAACGAATAAAAGCAATTTTACCCCACAGCTGGGAAGCCTACCCTGGATAAGAGTACATGACAAATTTAAAATAATATTATAGATTAATAGAGCCGAATGATCGAGTTTTTGTCTACAAAATTGATATTACACTCACAAAGTAAGTGTCTTATAGGTGGAAACCCGTTCTATGAGAAGATCCAGATTGTCTGCGAAGCACCCGGAAGTTCTAAAGGAATGGGGAGATGAAGAGGAGCTAGAAAGCTTGAAATGGAAGCCTAATGAGAAAAAAAGACAACCAAAGATAAAAGAGCACCAACAATTAGCAAAACAGTTATCTAACAAGCGCAATGGTCAATCTGCAAAGCTCCCGGAGTATTCAAGGGAATATCAGACTGATATAACCATAACAGAAGTGCCTGGAATTTTGGAGTGTATAAATTCTAAACAGAAGCAGAAAGAAAAGAAGACAAGAAGAAAAGTACACCAGCCTACACCTGAAAGCTATGCTCTGACTCAACTGGTATCTCCAGTTGAAGATAAAAATGGACAGAAACAACAGAACGTACTCATCACTTGTGTACCAAGGAGAAAAAAAGTAAAAGCAGAGAAAAAAACTAGAGAGGTAAACATAAACTCCTCTCATGCTACTATATCAGAAACTATTCCAAAGTCCCATGCAATTACACTAATTATCGGCATTACAGCACTAGTTGCTGTAATTGCACTTAGTGTAATTGACATGTGGCACTTTGGGGTAATCCCTGATCCACTGCAACATGAGATCTATGAAAATGGCTTAAAAAACCTACAAGAAGATTTCAAGAATCAAACCGAGCGATTTTGGAAAATCCTGAAATCCAGAGGAGTGGCACATCTGAAGAAAGCACCCCAAAGACCTCTGGTCTTGATGTTTATTGCTCCACCTTCATCTCACAGCATTGTGGATTGCTTTGCCAGAAACCTGACAGCAAACCTAGATCCAGAGTATGCAAGGCAGCTGAACATCATAGACGGCAAAGATTACATTAATTCTCCTGGCCATGTGGCAAAGGAAAAGTTGGATAGTAAGCTGAGGAGCATCTTTGACAGTGGACATCAAGCAGCCTTGATCCATAATCTGGAACTCTTTCCTCTACCATCACCATTACTGTTCTACTCCTACTGTGACAATGACAATGCCCCATACAAACATGTTGCCATACTCTTTACTGTACATCTGCCATGGGAACCAGATCCATCATTATCCATGGTTGAGGTTGAAGGACTGGTTGAAGATTTCTTGTCAGGGAAAGTGTTGGATAAAGGCCGACCAGAATGTGATGTGAATGCTGTGGCAGCTCTTGTGAGCCGCATTTCTGACACAATTGTTGTTCTTAGGGCTGAGGATGAGGAAGAACTTGAGACAGTTTGTGATTCTTCTTAATCAACAATATGCATCTCACTAAAAATTGCCATTTGCTGCAGAAATATGCATTGGAACCTCTACTTTGGGACACTTCTGTCAAGGGGTCATTTTTCCTTGTCCTGAAAAAAATAAAATGCTCATATAATCCTTCTATTAATTACCTTGATTCAAGGGACACCTCCATTCAGGGGGCACTTTTCCTTGTCCTGAGGGTGTCCCCTTAATATAGGTTCTGCAGTAAATGTATTAATTTACTCCTGATCTGATCACAGCCTCAATATTCTCGTTACCATTTTACAAAGAAAGTATGACCAAATGTAGTAATATTTAAAGAGAATAATAAAGTGTCATGCGAATCCCCTGAACTGTATCATGATTGTGTCCCCACAGAAAGTACCTTAGTTTGTTAGAAGAAAATTCTGAATCAGCCCACTCAAGTTATTTATAACAAGCTTCTTTGTAAAAGAAACAAATAAATGAATTATTTTAAATAAATAAATAAATAAATAAATAAATAGCAAATAAACATCAATTGATTAATAAAGTTAGAGTGTTCTATTTTTTAGCATGATGATGATGGCAGTTTTTGTTTGGTAGCCACAAGTGAATCCAGTGAAAAGACTGGATTTTATCATATGGAGATACCCACCCCAAGAGTGAAGCAAATTTTGTCCTTTCACTATATTTAGTAGGCAATGTTAGATAATTCACACATCACTGAGAAATGCCAACCAGACTGGGAGACTCAGGACCCCACTTTGACGAGGGCTGCCATTGTGAAAATTGTGTTCTGCTGAAAATACAAAATTAAGTTTGTGTTGCATTATAATTTTATACCATACAGTGACAAATTTACATGAAAAAAAGAAAGAAATGCATACTGTAATAATGTGATTGAGGCACAAGAACCTGGGCACTGTGCACCCAGGGGGGCACTCATTATAATTTTGGGTGGGGGTGTGCCGCCCAGTCCTGAAAACCCTTACCCTATTTCAGACCAAAATACCTGATTTTCTATACCCTATTTCAGACCTGACTCCAAAATGTATACCCTATTTCAGACCTTTGTTTAGAGATTTTTGGTTCTTTTGCAACGATTTCCACCCTGTGTTTTCTTCCATTTGCCATGCAATGTCTGCAGTGACATATTTCTGTTAAAATCATACCTATCCCGGACCAAAAAGACAAAATTGATACCCTATTTCAGACCAAAAAGTCAAAATCGATACAATATTTCAGATTAAAAAGGCTTGAAAATGATACCCTTTGGGGTGGCACATACCTATATGGCTTATATATGGGAGTACCCCCCAGGCTGTGCACACACATATTTAATAATAATGTGGGCTGTAAGCTGGCCTCAGGAAGAGTTGTCATTTTAACTTACTGTACCTGGGTGTACAACTGTATCAATAAAATGCAAAATTTAACACCTCTTTCACTCGGCTGTTCCTTTTTGAATCAGGCACTTCTTTAGTGAATGAGGTTGAAATGTGCAAACTCCTGCGAGATTAGGATGGGGGAGGGTGTTTGGTCCTCAGAATTTTTGGGTGAGATCAGTGGCCAAGTCAAGATGCTTCACCACATCAGCCACTCCCCCCCTCCCCCCCCCCACCCCCGAACTCCTGAGAGAAACTTAGCATAACACTCTTTCAACCCCCCAAAAATATGCAACCTTTATTTCATGACATTACCCAAGAAGACAAAAATAATATTTCAGCCCCAATTCAGTGACTCTTAGCGGAAATTTATCTAAAAGCATTGTTTGCCTTACAGTTTCTTCTACTATTTTAAATATGACTATAAGCAGCAGTTCAGTAGCCGCCCGGGGGGGGGGGGGGGGGGGTACTCAATAGGAATTTGGGTAGGGGGGTTCCGCTGACTCTATAAAACCCTAACCCTATTCAAGACACAAAAATGGAAATTTTGCTACCCTGTCTAATACAAAGTGCTCTAATTTGATACCCTGTTCAAGACTAAGTTTAGATAAGTTAGCCTGCGTTGCACGCGTTTCTACTGGAGCATACGAAGAAATCGCGCGAAAATGGCGAGAGCAAAAATGTGGTTGAGGGGGGAGGGGAAGAGGAGAAAATCTTCGGAAAATAACCCTGTTTAAGACACGAAAATTTAAAATTTGATACCCTGTTTAAGACAGAAGACCCTGAAAATATACCCTATCGTAGGAAATATATGGGAGTATCCCCCCCGGGAGTAGCCGTGACTTCTTTGGAGACGAGTTGCGTGGCAGGCCCCCGGGGCAGGCCCGAGAGTTCCGCAAATTGTCTGATCGGGCGCACGGAACATATTGCTGCCACAGCCTTTTATACCTGATCCTTTCTGTGTACATCCCCAGAAGCAGAAATATCAGTTGAGAGGACGCAACGCGTACGGTGCGCTCTTGCTGAGCCTTTCAGATCACGTGCCACTTGTTATTGCGTACCCATGATGCCGCGCGCGTGACAACCCGTCGGCATGGCGGTGACTTCGAGAAAGAGAAGTTCGTTTTAGAGGCGAGAAAATCGCTTGAAACGACCGCTTTCATGGCTGAAAACGACGAAGGTAAATCGCCTGGTAGTTTCACAGCAGCATTTACTGTGATTTCTGTCTAAATCGATTGTGCTTATTTGTAGTAAAAAAGAAACCGCTGGAAAGTGAAGAAATGATCGACCCACCACCCAAACGAGTAAGTTTCCAGGTTTAGTTGATTTGTTCGTGTTCTTATTGACGTCGGTAAAGTAAGTGCTAACCGTTTCGTTCCCTTCGAAGGTTCGGTTGGGGTCTTCAGAAATAAAGGAGTTGTCCAAGGATGACATCGTTGCGAGGTAAGTTCACTCTGAAACTCACTGGACCCGTTTGTTGCAGTACTCTAATAACCTCCTAAAATTCTAAACACCATCTCTTACTGCCGAAAAATATGTGGCAAATAGATCTGTTAAGTTCAGAAGTAAGAGGAAAATGTTAAGTACAAAGATATCGACGTTAATTGATTTTCACTTCAGCCTTTCAATGCTGTTGATTTCCGCAAGCGAAATATTTATCTGTGATGTGAGCAAACTTCCATAGCATGTAAAGATACCTTTCCAGACAGACACAAGACGTTTGGACGAGATTAATAAAGTCACGCTTGTAGTACCATACGAGCTCCACTACACCTTCAGTATAATCGCAATCTGCGATTGTATAGCATATTTTCCTGTGGATCGTGTATCTTCATATCTTCTCGTACTTGTGCAATAGACTAGTTTGTCTTCACTGTTGATCAGAAGTTTGGATGTTGACAAGGCTTTTATATGTTTAAATAAAGAAGGGCTACACTCAGAGTACGCCCTTACTTAGTTTATAGCTTCAGCTGTGTATATGGGAACTGCAATATGTCAGATAAAAATCCTCCTTATTTTTTCAAAAATTCTGGAATAAAGCAAGCTTACTGTAGCCTAGTGAAACACCGTTAAATATTGTTTGCTAGTGGTGTTATACCTAGAGCATTGACCAGTTCTTGGATGACTATCAAAATTTGACACTCAAATTTGATACTAAAACCAAAGTAATAGAGCCATTTTTGGATGACTTTTGAAAAACCAAAAACTGGAGCAAGCACACTGCCTCACAAAGGCTGAAAGAAGTGGTCTTTTATGGGAAAAATCACAGGAAAATGAAGTCCAAAATACTGTCTTGTTTGACTCCTGAAACTTTATGCCTATTTGGAAAATATGATCACTCATTACAAAACTGACTTGCAGCGTATACTAACCAGTCGAGGTGCTGTTGTCATCTAATGGTGGTGATTTTATGAGTGTTGATGATGTGCAGATTATCCACCCTCTTGGGTTATTTGGTTAGCTAGAACACTGCATGTAACTTGCAGCACATTTGAACTTCTGTTGGATTCTATTGTACAGTAAAGTTCACCACATTTAAGAGTGGCAATGTTGTTGTAAAATTATTTGGTTGCAAGTTGGCTTGGGTAGATATATCGGGAGCTGTTCGAAATGCTGGCATGAAGGTTTTAAAACTATTTTGTACAAATTTTCCACTGGAACAAGCAGTGCTTCTGGTCATTTTAGCTATTCTTATTCCAGGATACACCTGCAAAGTATTGCAGAATAAAAATTTCTACATGTAAGTCACTCACAATAATTGATTTTGGAATTAAACAAGTACAATGCACAGTGATAGATGCCTAGCATCAAGATCTTCAAGGAGTAGCGAAAAATTCTTGATTACAAATAGTTGTCTTGGTACAAGAATATTTTCATTTTACTGTGATCATTATTGAAGTTTACAGCAGAAATTGTCTTGAATGTTGTCACTCCTGCTAAAAGTATTTCATCTACCCAGAATTTTGTCTGAAGGCTTATGGTGCATTGGTGTATGTCGTGTATCAGCCAAGCTACTGTAGTTGCTTTGTGTGTATGGCAGGAATTAAAGGAGCCCTCAGTCAATTCAATGTTTTTGTTTACATCTAGGAAACTCAAGGCAAACTTAGTTCCTAACACAAAAGAACATATTTCATCTAAAGAAAAATAGATCAGAAACGCTTTTAGATCAAAAGAAGTTAATATACTTCTTAAACGAGTTGGTTGGAAATGTCCATTTTTGGGGACTCTGAAAGTCTAAAGCTGAATAACATAGCATATTTATGTGTCAGCTTTTGTAAATTTTTATAGTAGGACTTTGATGACATAACATGCAAACAAACCTTAGATTTCCCTGTGCTTATCTTCAGATGGAAAGAGCTCAACAAGTATGTGAACTTCCTGGAATCAAAACAACCTACACAGACATCCAACAGTAAGTAATCTGTTCCACAAAAGCTATTTATTTGTACTCTTCATGAAGTCTTTGACAGAGTGTTTTCCATTTTTGTTTTCTTTATTTTGATTGAGAAAATTCTTAGATTTTGCTTTGTCTTTGTGTTTGGAAACTAATGTGAATATTGTACTGTAGAGAGGCTAACAGTGCTCAACATTGAGGTTTTAAGTTGGTTGCCCTTCAGGCTGTAGATTGACTTCAAGCAATGTTGGATGTTTCATAATTTTCTAGTTGCCCAGCCCAGAATTAACCTGTCTGACCAATGTTTTTGGTTGCCCTGAGCATAGCAGGCAACTGTTAATGTGCAGCACTGATTTAACTAGACTGGCATTGCCAGTGAGCTTGCAGTGTTAGTTGGGTCGAGAGCAGAATAAACTAAAATGGAAAGCAAGGACAAGAGCGGAACTTCCAGTTTTCCAGACTTCCAGACTTCCAGACTTCCAGTTTCTTACCAGAAATATATCACACAGTATAGAGAACTTGGCTTTTGACACCTTGCTTAAATGAAACCTGATTAAACTATAAATTTATCATTACAACACTCATACACTTGGTTCTTAAAGGTTGAGCAACTCTGCATTTTGAGCTTAGAAGCGAAACGGTTACCCACCGAGTAAATCTGAGTAATGCATGACTTGTCTTTTTATGAATCAATTTTGACAGTTTGACTTCGAACACTTAATTCTAATCAGAGGCCATGATTATTCCAGCCTTCGCTTCAATACTAGTCTGTCTTGTTTTTTTAACTGAATGCGTTTCACTTCTATCAGGCTTTCGAGTATTTGTGCTTTGTAACAAATATAAAATTGAAAGCGAGGAATGTAGCACGAGCCCAACACAAGACTTGTTTACAATATTATTGCGGTTTTGTTCACAGCATGTTCAGTCCATTTGTGACTGCAAACTCAATGCTCAGGACTATTTCGGTGTATTTTTCATTTCTAGTATACACACAGGGCAGCCCAGGCTCTGAGGGTCTGTCTGTCTGTCACACAGTGATATGTGATACCTTGATATGTGATATGTTATTACGAAAGAACATGACCTTTGGCAATTATACAGAAATGTATGGGGATTTTGGTTGTTCGCTGAACGGCAGTCTTTGGCAATGATTGAACTTAAAAACTGGCTAAATATGTTTAGTTGCGCGTTATCTTACCTCTCCCCGAACGTCAGCTTGCTGCGCTTGCTGGAACCGGTAAAAATTTCGGGGCGAAATTCTGACATCTCTTATGCACAATCGAATTCGACTCTTATTTCTAATCAGAGGCCACGATCAATCCAGCCTTCACTTCAATACTTGTGTGTTTTCTTGTATTAACTGAATGCGTTTCTTCTATCAGGCTTTTGAGTATTCGTGCTTTGTAACAAATATAAAATTGAAAGTGAGGAATGTAACATGAATCATGTTTAAAATATTATTGCGGTTTTGTTCAGTGTGTTCACAGTGTGTTCAGTCCATTTATGACTGCAAACTTAATACTCAGGACTATTTCGGTGTATTTTTCATTTCTGGTATACAATGACCATTGCGAAACAAAGGCTACATGATCGAATGAAAGAAACATTTCAAAAGGCAATGTACGATAAGCAGAAGAATTTTAAGAGGCAACAGAATGATGTCATGTACAGAGTGAAGCATAAATCGCCATTGTTTTGCGGCTAAAGCTCATCGTAGCTTTGGTTTCTGTTTTCTTCCCAGAAGTATTTCGTGTCGCCACAGAAAGTTTCGTTGGGACTAAATATTTAGCGGCTACAGAGATATTTGCAATACCCCAGCGGTATCCATCAAACATCTGTTTACGGCTATTCTCAAAGCTTCCGCGGTGAACTAAAGAACGCAAGCCAAAATCGTTCCCTAACATCCAGTTTATCAGTGCGTGTTCGGCACAAACCCAAACGATGTTGAGTTTGGATTAAATGCAGTTAACTTTTACACACAAGTACCGAGCAATTCATAGCCACACTCGAGTTGTTTAACGAAGTCAATTACGTCATTGCATATCACGTGATAATCTGAACCAATCACCGAGTGCCCATTCTCGACCGACAAAAAGGAAAAAAATAAAGGAATAAAAATTTGCGTTTTTAAGCTCACGCTGGGCCCCAGGCCTCCACAAGTAAAAAGACTAAAACTGTTTTTCGTTGTAAAGATGATGAATCACAACAATGTTTTAGGATATTTTTGTAACCACCACAAACATACTGTATTTTGTCTAAATTAGTTCTCTTGGGCCTACTTTCAGTATTGTTAGATTGTCACCATATATAACTTTCTTGTTGACCTTGTGGTCATACATGCCACTGCTACAGCTGGAATGTTTCAAATTGTTGTAGTTCTCAGGATTCTGTACATAAATAAACATTCTTTTTTCCGAGAGTCTGTTTTGCAAGCTGAGTGGCCATTTTGTATGAACTTTCGAGGGGTGGGGGTGATGGGGTGGGATGGGATGGAACTCAGGGCACTGGACTTCAATAGGTTCATAAGAATTGCCCTAAGGTTCTATGTGTGTGTTTTAGGTGAACTAGCCGGACTGCGGGAATCTGAAGAAAAACTAAAGCACCAACAGCAGGAATCTACCAGGAGGGAAAATGTCCTAGTCATGAGACTTGCAACCAAGGAGCACGAGATGCAAGAACTTCTGGTGAGGAGATAAAGAGTCCAGCACTTAGTGCACGGCAGCAGGTTGGAGTACTATAGAACTGGCTTCACAAACCAGCTCTGGTACTGAACAGTTTTCTTCATGTTCAAACTTGCACTGGCATTGCGTCTGGTCGCTTGTGACTTGTCTCAGGTCTGGTTTGTTATTGGTCAGTACATTCTGTTCAGGCCTCCTCCTGCAGATATCATGTTGGAAAAACTGTATAACTGTATCTGAGAAGGTACTTGAACATTGAAGACTGTCCAGAGGCTAATGTGGAAATTATACTGTAGCAGAAAAGAACTGCCTGCTATTGAACAGAACATACCAGTAATGGTGGTGCCTCAGTCAGAAACTGCAGCAAACTTTCACAAAATAGTACAAAAAATCCATGCCTGACTTTTGTTTTTTGGTGATGTGTTAGTTGTTAGATTTGTGTCAGGAAAAACTTGTACCGTATGTAGTGATATTGTTTGGAATGAAGTGTTTTTTTAACTTGGTGGTTAATACTTTGCATGTCTTTCCATGGATCAAATCAAAACATTTACATAAGTATTGAAATCATATTTTCAAGTTGGATTTTTAAACAGATCCCAGTTTATTGAAAGTGTAAATGTTTTATTGAATTGATCCCTGGTACTGTATGATCTGTGTTGGGACATAGAAACAAAATAATATTAGTACCTGACATTCATCCTAAATCTCAGGACTCTGGTTGACTTGGGACCAAACAATTTGGATGATACATTCTCTTGGTATATGTTCAACATCTTCCTGGGCTGTAGTTAAACACTTCAGATATTGAGAGTAAAGAAAAAGTTTATTTATTATTTGTGTGTAGTAGTAAAGACAGGTAGACGAGTACATAAGTTGCAAGTCCTGATAGTCTAAAGATGGTGGAGGATATACAGTGTTCAGTATTAGGGAGTATTGAGGAAGTGTGTGTCATAAATGTGAACAGCAGACAGTATTTCATATGTAGGCTTCTGCAGAACAGGCTTTTTCTGCAGCTGTTTTTGAGGCCTTGATGGTGTCAATGTATGGACAGATACTATAACCACTGACAATTTGTTATTGTTAACATGCTTTTGAACAAGAAGTGCTGTTGATTATGATTGTCTAAGAGTTGTCCTGGGACTGTGTGTAATACTATATATTACTTGATGACCAATACTCTTGATTTGAGTACAACGTGGCTATGTTATAAGCATATTGCTTGAGCATCTCGTAGTTTGTGTAAATAGTAGAATTGCCTAGTTGGCTAATTGAAGCTTAAGCATGAACCAACACAGCTGAATTTTCCAGAGTTTGGGTTGAAAATGAAGAAAATGCAGAAAAATAAAATAATAGTCAGGAGGTGTGAAAAAGGAAAATATTGTGAACAAATGATGAAAGTGACTACACACTAATTATTAGACAGTGAGATGTATTGAAAGAAAAAAAGGCTATTGAATGCTGTACAGGGAAGACAGGACAAAAGAATTCTCCAAAACAAAATGAAGAGCTGCTCTATTTTGAGTCTTTTTGAATTCTTGTGTTTGGATCTGCCACTACTGTTTGTTGTCCCACATCTGTATGCCAGAAGGCATGATGTTTGTCTCTTTGAGTTGAGCATGATTGTTATTATATTAGTTCTGTGCTCAGATGAGCCAGTGAAGGGAAATCATTCATTTTTTCCCCACAGACTCAAATCCACGACTTGAAGCAGGCACAGAATACTTCATCTGTCCAACTTCGCTCCACCCTGTTGGATCCCGCTGTCAATTTATTGTTTCAACGAATGAAAACAGAATTGGATGAATCAAAGGACAAATTAGAGCAAGCACAGAATGACCTGAGTGCATGGAAATTTACCCCGGACAGGTATAATAGAGAATATTATCTGATATATTTTTAAACTTCCAAGTATCCCTGGTATTATTCTCAAAAATAATTATTGTTAAATAGTTTTATTGGTAAGAGGACTTCTTGTCATCCAATATATTTTGTAACCATACCCATGGTCACAAAATCAGATTCCCACTTCAAGCCATGGAAGCTTTCTCACATAACATGGGATGTCCTGGTGGCCCAGTCGGCAAGACACCAAGCTTGTTGTTGTTGTTGTCTTTACATCAACTGACTTTGAAGCTCAAAGGATTACAGGGAACTAACAATCCCAACTGCAAGATTGATTTGCTATTCCATTGTATCATAGGAGAATAGGCCTTGTTCATTATCAGTTGACTCGACGCTGGTTGTAGACTACAGGTCAAATAAAAAAAAAGGTTTGCATGTTCATTTTCACGCAGATGAAACTCATTTTCATTGGAAAGGTTTGCACTAGCCACTCGGCATCTGGGAACTGGTCTACTACATTTAAATTTTTAGAACATTTTCAGATTTCTTTGCAGAATACAGTATATGATACTGTTACAATCTTTAACAGTGAGCTCTGTGTACCCCAGTTCCTTAGTTCATGTTTGAAAAGGGAAATAATTTGAATTTGTTTTGGTCGTTTTTGTAGCGTAACCGGCAAAAAGCTCATGGCAAAGTGCCGGATGTTGATTCAAGAAAACCAGGAGCTTGGTCGGCAGTTGTCTCAGGGACGTGTGGCACAGCTGGAGGCAGAACTTGCTCTGCAAAAAAAGTACAGCGATGAGTTGAAGAACAGTCAGGATGGTATGTAGTGTCTTGATCAACCTTCTTGCTCAGTATATAGAACTTGACAATTTGATGGTTTGCTGAGGTGAAGTGAAAGGTTATCCTGTGACCAGGCGTGTTGTTGTTGTTGTTGTCTTTACATCATCGGACTTTGAAGCTCAAGGGGATTGTAGACATCCACTGTATCAGAGAAGAATATGCCTTGTTTGTTGTCAGTTGACTTATGTTGTAGACTATTAGTCATAGTCAGATTCTGTGCCGTTTTCAATATACAGTGGAACATAAAGTCTGGTTGTATTAACAGGGTGGCCGTATTAAGAGAGAAAATAGCTATTGGAAATTACAAAGAGGTTATTACACGGGAAGGAGTGCAATACGGCAGAGTATTTTTATGAGGCGGTTTTATTTTTTTGAGCCTGCTTCAAGCTAGAAAAAATAAAACTGACGAGCAAAAATACAGCCGTATTGCACGACTTTTCGTGTAATAAATTGTTTATTATACGACAAACGAAGCAGGGCAAAATGGAACAAAAAATGACGCGTTCGTAAACTTTGCTTGCGAAAATTGATCACGTAAAACAGTTAATAAAACAGCTACAGCTAAACAGCTAATAAAACAGCTAATAAAACAGTTGATCTGGTTCCTGACAAATGCAGTACGCTCCAATCTTTGCGCTCGTTTTGGCCTTATTTGCACTCGAAAATGTGAAGTCGTGTAATAAATGTAGGTATTGGGCCTTGGTCAAGTTATCAATAAAACCTGTCATAAGCTACCACCCTCGTGAGCGACCGCGACCACCTTCGTTGCTCGTCGTTAAATATTGTTTAGTTTTGTTTTGTTTTATCTCCGGTAATAGAGCGACCCCTTTTTGTCCAAACGACGATTCTAAATTTGTACAGCACCAAACCTGTTGGAATACTTTAATGTGATGTGCAAAGCACTTTTAAAATCAAACTTCTTTCCCCTTGCGATGTTGAATCACCGCAAAATCCACTCGATCATTGATCAATGAATGGTGACTCTGGGCTTTCGCTCATATCCTGAGAACACTGGTGCGTATAGCACACCTCCCTCCTAAGTTTGTTTGTTACATTACGTAATGATCACGTGCGAGCCCACGAGAGACTTCGAACTCGGGGACACGTGCAGAGTGAGCGTGCGGTGTGAGTGGAGAGAGAGCGCAACGAAAGTAAGTGAGAGACGTGAAGTTCATTAAAATAAAACCGTGTTTGATGTACTACGCGAGTTCGGAACAGCATGAAATGAAAGTTGGGTGAAACGCCCAACGACTTTTCATTAGAAGCCAATTTTATAAATTATAAGAAGTGCATTGTAATAATTACTTATTGAGTATACAGTAGTTGATATTGAATTTCTTGGCACGAGCGTTACACCGAACTACGAAATCTGTGCTTGAACCACAGTTTTGTGCAATGACCGCTGACTCAAACATAGAGACCGCACAGCCGAGAAAACGTATTTCCGCTGAGTCTTGAACACGCAAGCCTGAGTTGTAGTGACTTGTTGGTTTGATAGCCGCCTCTCTTTTGCAGAGTTGAACGACTTTGTGATTCAACTGGACGAGGAGGTGGAAGGAATGCAGTCGACCATTTTAACTCTACAGCAACAGCTGAAAGAAACCAAACAGCAGTTTACACAATCGTCCGAGCTCACAGAGCAGCTGAAACAACAGCTTCAAGACACGGAAAGAATGCTCGAGCACGAGCGCCAACAATCTGCACTGGACAGCGGCGCAAGCGAACACCAAGACGCGCATGAGCAGTTGATACCGGAAGCGGAAGTACGGACGAGTGAAGAAAGTTCTGATATAGATGCTGCCGTGTGCGGTGGCCAGGAAAGAATACTTTCTCCGAGCGAGGGCACCACAAAGCCTCGCTCGAGCGCGGTATCCGCGTTTTCTATTAGCAATTTGCTCGCGACCGATTCGCACAAGACTGAAGAATGCAAAGCTGCGCATGCGCCTAGTCACGAAAATGGCGAACAGGAGGAGGACCATTTGGGCGCCGGCGCGCCATTAGAACCCAATGCGCCGCGGCTCAGCGCGCCCAAGGGTCTGGCAGAAGGGATTGGGGAGGGTGTGAACACTTTAAATGGGGAGGTTGTTGGTTAACGCTGCTGCATCTCATGTCTTTATTTAACCATTTCCCAGCCAGTCCTTTTCTTATCTAGTACGCTATGTTTTTATACATCATTTAGGAGGAAATAAAAGTTTTCTCGTATTTCGTTTTAATGTTATGTGAACCCGTCTTTAAAGTGCACATAAGCCTTCAGAGGATACATTTTTATACGAAATTAGGAAGTAATCTAAGCAACTTATGCCCAAAAGAAAGCCCTTCCGAAGCGTTCTTATATTTTTTTTCGCCCGGTAAACATGCGAAAAAGTGCCATTTTGACTTCCGGTTTAGATTTGTCCGCGTAAGATGATTGATCAAGGGCCTGGGCTGTGACGTCAGAGGAGTGGCGTCTCGACTCGTCCGAACAGAGTTTTCACCGGTTTTACTCCGAAATGCCTTATAGATGTGTTGTTGGAGGCTGCTCCTGGGAGCCAGATCATAAGCAAGGATTCGCATTTTATATGATTCAGTTTCCGAATGACCAAAGAGGTGAAGCGAGGAAGCGAAAGAGAAATGGTCCAGTTTGTCAAGGCCAAACGTGTGAAATGGGAGCTGACGATCAATTCCGGTTCTGCTCAGCTTATTTCAAACCAGATGATTTTGACATTTCATGGAATTGACAATAACGAATTGCACAATCTCGACTTGGACCTGGTAAAGGACAATCTCGGTATTGTAGTACAAAGTTGATAAGGGGAAAGATTGACCGAGTAATCGTCGGGTCCCACAATTAGTCGACGGGTAGTAATAAGTAATTATATTTAATCCAAAATATATTCAGCTGAGGGAAGTTTGTTACCTTTTCTATCGTAGGTATCGAATATCAAATGAGCAAACCATCGCGTTCGCCGGAGGTTTATGGTCGATGAGGTCAACACTGCGACACTGCAATTCATGTTTGAAACCGAGCGAAAGATGGTTTTTCGGCTAGATTTTTCTAGGGCTATAGTCGACCGTGTGCCGGATTTGTGGCACATATTTACTCAAACAACTTGGTTTCCACATCGCCGAAGTTAGACGACGGCCGCAGAAGTTGGAAATTTTTGGCAAACTCCGAAAGGAGTCGTTCTGACTGTTGACAGTCGCCTGTTGATCCACCGCGGCGAAAGCAAAATCCTCCAAACGGTGAAGAAGGGCGCCACAAACCGCAATTAAAGTGTAATACTTTATTGTCTACCCGTACAGGGAAGTTTAGAATGACTGTTTTTGTACATTCCAGGAGTTTTCAGAAGAGCCGCGCTCTCTCGAAGTCAAATATAACTGACCGTGGTCAACTGCCGTGACGAATTACGCAACTGCTCTCAGTCGAAATCCCGAGCGAGAGTTATCGTGAGACATCCGCAGAATCTCAATGCTTGTGAATGCCGATGCTGCCGTAGCACATCAACATTGCAATTCCCACACGAACACCTAAAATATGAGTAAAACACAGAGAAGCAATTACAGATGTACCACGTAAACAAATCCAAAACTCGGACATATTTTACGCTTACCAACTACTGGCTCCAAAATGTTCTTCCGAGCGATCTTGCAGTGTTATGGTTCTTGTTCTTTTCCCTCCCTTTCCTTTCTGTTACGCTTCATGCCATTCTTGGTCAGCAAGTAGCTCTTGTCAGCGCACGGGTTGGACTTCATAGTGGATATCGTACAGTATACACGCGGAATCAATGTAATATAGTTCAGATATCAGATATACCGCTTTCTTCATCGCTTCTAGAGCTCTCCATTGCCGTACGAGTCCAAAAACACGGGTAAACAGCGAGAAAAACGTACACAAACCTGATAAATAAGAGCTATGAAGAGGTGCCGAGCCGAAACGCATCACTCCTCTGACGTCACAGGTCCCAGTCTCCTACATTGCGCGGTCTGAATTTTATATTTCCGATTTCAAACGCGTGAAAAAAATATAAGAACGCTTCGGAAAGGCTTTCTTTTGGGCATAAGCTGCTTAGATTACTTCCTAATTTCGTATAAAAATGTATCCTCTGAAGGCTTATGTGCACTTTAAAATGTAATAGTTTTCTGTCTGATTCTTTTTTTTGACCAATCGTGTTTGATTTGCAGCAAGCCCTCTGGGCTATAGTTTTTTGCGTGCTTGACCCCCCGTTTTCAGAGTGAAAAGGATATTAAACAAGTTAGCAAATCTTTTCCGTTCATTGCTGATCAGACTACAGGCATAGTTTACAATCACAGCTTTTCAATTTCATCAGCAAGGAAGATCCGTGAGAAAATAGCACAGGGCGCAGAGAAATTCGCTCTTTTCCATTGTGTAAAACCAATACGTACTGTACCTGGATGAAGGATACAGCAGGACGATTTAACCGCTGGTACGCAACGAGCCATACAGCAAATAATCCCTTATTTACCGTTGAACGCCCGTGGAGAAGTCGTTCTGCGGTATCCTTCATCTAGCTACAGTACGTATGGTTTTACATAATGGACCTAAAAGTGTTCTTTGCCCATTTTACCATCGATTTATTGCCCTTCGATTTCTTTACACATTTTCAGATAAAAACAAAAATTCTTGGCAGAAAGGGCCAAAAGTTCGTGTCATGCTAATAAACCTTGCGAAGAACTGCAAACTTAGACTGTCTAAAGTTTATGTGGATATGTCGAACATTGCAATTACCGCAATATGTTTACGTTGGCCCTTCGTTAAAGCAGAAGCTTGTTTTCCAGCCAACAAACCGCTTCCCAGCGGTGTGCCGCGCTTGCATTACCTCGTTCCCAGGCAGGAAAGGCCCGAGCGCGTGCAGGCGTGGACGCACGAACGTTCTAGTACGTGCGACTTCTCGGCTTCAGGACTGGATCAAAGTTAACCCAAACACCGACCGTTTTTTTTTTTTTTTTTTTTTTTTTTTTTTTTTTAACGTTTTCGGTTCAATACGTTCTGGACCAGAAAAACTGAATGTTGTTGATTTGGTTTGAATTGAACACGACCTACTGTAAGTGTTATGGACGAAATTACAGCATCAGAAATGTCCTAATATATACGTCGAAGTACACACAAAATTTACCCGAACAATGAAAATTCAGTATCAAACTAGACTTCGCATGACCCCAATTTACCACGCGACTGATGAAAATTCGTCACCTCGGACCATCGAAAATATGTAGACGTGCAAAATTTCAGGTTCGTAGCATTAAAACAACATGATATTTGACGGCGTTTTGTTGTTCATAAATATTGAGAGGACTCTATAGGAATGTTAGTCCACGTATTGTCTTGTGGAGAATCTGGAGTATATAAAACGTGGGGACAAGAGTTGAAATTGCCGAGCTTTCGCTGGTATTTTTCATCGTGTATGAGGCCCCGTCCACACGTATCCGGATATTTTTGAATCCGCAAATTTTTTGTTGCGGATTGGCCTCCCGCCCACACGTATCCGGTGAACATGGTTTATGAATCCGCAACTTCTTGAAAACGCTTACCAGAGTGGATTTTTTTGAATACGCTGTCAGTACGGCGTCGTACGTGTGGACTGTCGAACCGTATACGTGTGGACAGGCTAAAACGAGTCGAATTGTCGGCGACAATAGACTCGCTATCTTTCTTAAACCTTCCATAATTTTTGACACAATGTGTTTTAGTTGGCTGATTTCACCTTGGGAGTTATTTACTGTGTGACCTGAAAAAGCATCTCAGGTACGATCTCGGGTACGGAATTAAATCAAGGTGAATTTGCCGTGGTCAAATATACCCTGAGATTCGCTGATCTGATACCACGGTGCGTGTACGTGATACCACAGCTAATTTGTATGTCACGTTTGCATAGTCATTGACGTAAAGCCCTGGCCAAATGAGATGCAAGTCGACGCAAGTCGATGCAAGTTTTCAAACTTGCGCGGACTTGCGTTTCGTTTGGCTATCGACTTGCACCGACTTGCGGCAATGACTTGCATCGAATTTGAACATGTTCAAATTTTCATGCAAGTCGACGCAAGTTTTCCACCTAAAACAGCGAAGAACGTGTTAGCAAAGGCAGGTCTAGGCCCAAAAAATCAAATGTAAAACCCTACTCATTAAGTTCCAGATCAAGCGAGACTTCTCGATCGGATTCTGACTCAGAACTGTAAAAAATGAAAACGTATCTACAAAACTTGCATGAGCTTGCATCGACTTGCGCCTCGTTTGGCCACCTCTTTTGCAAGTCAATGCAAGTTTACTGTCAAGTCAAACTTGCATCGACTTGCGTCGACTTGCATCTCGTTTGGCCAAGGCTTAAGAATTTGTTTTTTAATCACTAGCAATAAACGTCGGGTAGTTTCGTTTAAGTCTCTGATTGCCCAGGGACGCGAGTCGATCAAGCTGCCCCACTCGGCAAAGCAACTACACACTTTATTCTGTCCACTTCACTGGAGTTGTTCAACTACCTCAGTGAACTTCAGCCTCCAAACTGAGCTCATAGTAGTTCACCTGGACAATCACCTTAGACGAACAACTGAAAATTATTAGTCCTGATTTACGTTATAGAAGTACTGTGTTGTAGTTTGAAAATCTAAAATCTGACTAACCTGACTGAAATGTTAAGAAGTCAGTTCGATGGAACGTGATGGCCTCGAGCTATGCATTGTCATGCAGATCGGAAGTTTGACGTTGTTTATGCTGCCCGGCAGGACTCTAATGCGTTAACAACCGGGAATTAGTCTCAAGAAACTCATCAGAGAGAATAAGGCATTTTCCCTGTATTCTGTTTGGAAGGGTAAGTGTATTTGATTCCTTAGCTGGAAATATGGAAAAACTGTTTGAGCAGGTTTGCTTTATCAACACTTGTATGTAGCTGTCTTTTCTGCCGCTGAGGGTAGCGCGACTTCGCGAAGTATGGTGATAATTCCATCTCAAGTATATGAGCTGTTTACGAAGTATAGAGGTACATAAACCGACAGGATCGAAAACGTATCGCGCGCGAGTTTTAATCAAAGACCAACTAAAGTATTTGCAAACTAACAACGTATCGTCCAAGTCGAACTCCTGCCGTGACTGACCGGCAGTCGATCGAGCTGCCCCACTTGGCAAAGACACTTTATTCTGTCCACTTCACTGGAGTTGTTCAACTACCTCAGTGAACTTCAGTCTCCAAACTGAGCTCATAGTAGTTCACCTGGACAATCACCTTAGACGAACAACTAAAAATTATTAGTCCTGATTTACGTTATAGTGCTGGGTTGTTGTTCGGAAATCTAAACTCTGCCTGAACTGACGGAAACATTTAAGAAGTCAGTTCGATGGAACGTGATGGCCTCGAGCTATATGTTGTTATTCAGCTAGACTTTTTGACGTTGTTTATGCTGTCCGGTAGGAACTCTAATGCGTTAACGTCGACGGGCACTTAGTCTCAAGAAACATCAGAGAGAATAAGGCATTTTCCCTTTGTTCTGTTGGAAGGGTAAGTGTATTTCATACTTCAAATAGTCTATAAAAAGACTCCTGTTGTCTTTAGTTAGGAATATGGAAACAGTTTGGGCAGGTTTGCTTTTGTCTGTAGCTGTCTTTTTCTGCCGCTGAGGGTAACGCGAGTTGATCAAAGACCAACTAAAATATAGTGCCAACTAACAACGTATCGTCCAAGTCAAACTCCTATGACTGACAAGAAAAAATTAGGCCTAATCTAGGATTTGCCTAACCAAGGTTTGGACAACGAGGTAGTCTAGAATGCTCTTTTCATTGTGATGTTTATGTTTTTATGATATACCAGCAAGATTCCTCGAGTAAATGCCCTGGCTAAATTTTTGCTTCAGAGGGGGCGCACTTCGAACGTAACTCACTTGTTCAAGCATGGGTGCTAATACAACTTTAATGAAATGCGTATTTATTTTTTTAATACGTTAATCACTCAATATAATCGTTAGAACGACAACAAGAACGTTTTCCAACGTTTTTCATAAATATTGAGAGGACTCTATAGGAATGTTAGTCCACTTATCGTCTTGTGGCGAATCTGGAGTATAGAAAACGTGGGGACAAGAGTTGAAATTGCCGAGCTTTCGCTGGTATTTTTCATCGTGTATGAGGCCCCGTCCACACGTATCCGGATACTTTTGAATCCGCAAATTTTTTGTTGCGGATTGGCCTCCCGCTCACACGTATCCGGTAAATATGGTTGATGAATCCGCAACTTTTTGAAAACGCTTACCAGAATGGATTTTTTTGAATACGCTGTCAGTACGGCGTCGTTCGTGTGAACGGTCGAATCCGTATACGTGTGGACAGGCTAAACATGAGGAGTCGCAGCCGGGTTGAGCCGTAGGTACCCGTTGCTGACCAAGCTGTTTTAATCCCAATTAACTGCGGCGAACAAAGGTGTAAGCAAAACAGCACACAAGCGCCTCGATCCTTGGGGTGAGAATGTTTCCCGTGGGAAAACGCCAGCCTGCTGAGCTGCTTTGTGAAAGCCGGATATCAAGAATTCACTGAGCTTTGGGGCCGTTTTGCTGTATTTTTTGAGTCTCTTCAAAGTTTGTCATTTTTTCTTTGACAAATGGCTGAACTCTAAACTATTGCGCAAATTTACCACCCGTCGCCGAGTATTAAAATTGACCACTTTTTACCCTACCAAAATAAGCTGATACGCAAGATTGAAGCGTATATCAGTCTTGGAAAAAAGCCAATCACTACAAAAACGGTTTTACCTGATTTCGACTTCACTTCCGTGCAATTTTCCCTCACAAAGATTCGTGTCGAAACATCCATTGCAGCAAGTAAGATTCTGTCTGGTCAGGTAGTAATAGAAAGATCCCAAATGGCTGAAATTTGGTCCAAAAAAAGCCGAGATGTTTACTTTGCACAGGCGAGATCTTACTTGTTTTGTTTGAGTTACGATCGCAACGACAAGAAGACTGCTGAAACTGGACGGCTACAAGCTATTTTACCTGAATTTGACTTCACTTCCATACAATGTTCCTTCACAAAGATTCGTGCCGAAACACACGCTTCCTCAGAACATTGCAGCACGATTCTGAAGAAGATTCTGCCGGGTCAGGTAATAACCGAAGTCGTAAAATGTATATCCGAAATTATAGTATTTCGCAGTAATAGTAGCCGGTTGAAAGCCAAGGTGTTTTCTTGTTTTCGCACAAGGTTGCGGTTCAACTCAAAACCCCCAAACACCACTGAAAACACCAGTAGAGTTCTCGACAAAAACTTCAATCAAACTATAAATACTTCGCCCTGTAATTGATCAAAGACCCAAACGACCATGTACGAGTTAATGCTCAGGTACTTTCTGTGTGAGTCTGCCCGGAGTTTTGTCTTGTGTTCTCCTAACAACGCTTAATTTAGTTTTGAACCATTCCATTTGCCGCAACGAGTAAAATACATTCCATAAAGCTGCCTGCAATGTCCAAACATCGATCAGTTTTGAAAATTAAACTTAATCTTTCGCTATGACTATATAAACCTTTGGGCCTGCGTGAGTTTACAAGTAACTATGCATGTTATGATCAGATAATACTATACGCGGGCTGAGGGCTAGACCTTTGACAAGTCCCTGGGCTTTGTTCGCGAGGTGATCTCGCAGTAATATGGTTCGCTCAAAACCACCGATTGAACGGATCTGGCCGTCACACAAAAAGAGCCACAATCACTTCAACATATAATTTTTAAAGCTATGAGCCATACTTCAAGAAACAAATCTAACTAATATATCTACCCATCCTGAAATTTGCAGCTAAACAATTGTAGAGCAAGATCCGGCCACAAAACCAAACATGTGGCCAGAACGTACACACGGTAAATCGGCCCGAATAAATCTCGCAGATTAACTGAAATAGCGATAGCTTACCCTTAACCGATTATACCACTGCACAAGCGATTTGCTAGTCCTCTCAATCTTGCCTCTTGTCCTTCCCACGTAAAATAGTAATGCCCCGCGAATGTAATTTTATTCTAAAACAGGAACTGGATGCTATCATGCTGATTTCATGACAGTTGAGAGTTGCCTGATGTGGATGAGCCTGATTGAATCGACTATTATTGGAATAATACCGGACATTTTTCACTGATAACTAGCCTTGAAACAGTCTTTTGTAAGATTTTGATAACGGCTTCAGCATCTAATTTGAAATTTGGATTTAGAAAAATTGATTTTCGATTCGGCACATTGTCTGCCAGCAGCTGATTCAGTCACAAAACGCGATAACGTGAAGTAACAGGAAAAAGCTCGCTGACTTTAACTGGCTTTGATTGAACAGACATATTATAGCTTTTTGATTGCGGCACATAGAGACCATTCATTGAATGTTTCGGCGACTACCTGACCCGACAGAACCTTTGTTACTGTAATGCTCTCAGGAAGTGCGTGTTTCGACACGAATCTTTGTGGGGAAATATTGCACGGAAGTGAAGTCAAATCAATGACATTGTCATAGTCACACCATACAGCTGTGTTCTTTCTTTGGTGAGCAAATGTTGTCACTCCGTTGGGAAATGTCGCTCGATATGTGAATCTGTGTCGCCTATCTACCAGATGCTGCGGCAATGCATGAATGTGTCAGCCAGGGGGGCTGAAGGGGCAGCAGAATTTCTAAATACAACCAAATAATTGGCAAACTTACAGCCGCCACAACAGTGTCTTCATTCACCGCCTGCGAGAGAGCCAATTATTTCCGAGCTCTGCGAGGGTAATAATCACGACACTAATGCTGTAGTGATGAGCTTGTTGGAGACTCCAAGCGGGTCGCCATCTCTACATTTAATGTAGACTGTGAACAGTCCCTCCTTTTCTCTCCAAAGAACGTAAATAAACGTGCGATTTGAAGCCGAGTGACGCCAGCAGCAGAGCGGAGTCTGGACACTAGGCGGGGGAAAAGAAAAGGAGGGGCTATAAACATCTTTGGTATTTTTTAACATTTTAGACTCCGCCCCTTTTTGTGAAAACAAAACTTTAAATTTATCGACCAATCAAAACTGTGGTTCCCATGCTAATTTGCGTTTGTCATCGTCGCAGTCACGAAACTAAAACAACGTACCGTGTATTTGATTTCTTTTGTTTATTTCCTCCTGATTCAGAGCTCACAAAATAGAGTCGGAAACGGTCACTGGGCAGTGAAAAAATCGTAAAATGAATATCAACAGCAAATGCACATATCGGACTTATATAGTCGTGAGACAAATTAACAATATTGGAACAACAATTGCATATCGAGCTGACTTACAGAAACCAGTTCTGCTTCTATTTCCTGGTGAACGCCCAGAATACACTCAGCAAGTGTACAGTGAAAGCATCGAAACGATCATCATCAACAGATGCATATCGGGCTTAGTACTTCATTGCCGATCCAGCAGCTGGTGATAAAGCAGCAAATGTCAAATCCGCGAACGAATCCGCGTTCTTTGGAATATCATTTGCTGGCCGAAATACTTTGTATCTTTTCTTCATTACAGTTTTCGCCTAGATAAAAGAAAAACAACTGGTAGACGAGGCTCTTGCCAAAACCGGTTGGAAGAACTGCCACAACATCTTCTGACACCAACAAACTTCTGACAGCGTGCTCTTGTTCCCTTTTCAACAATGAAACGTTTAGAAATTGCTCTAAACACGTTTCGAGAAGATCGCCCATTACTTCGAGACTTCCGAGACTGTCCCACGCGAACTGCGACTTTGACGAGTTTGTTGACAGGTCTGCGGTTTGTCTTAGCCAATTGGAAATTCCCTTTTCGGGAGAAACGGGAATTGAAATAACAAAGATGTCTACAGTTCCTCCCTTTCTTCTCTCCCGCCTAGCGTCCAGACTCCGGACTCCAGCCTCGCTCTGCCGCTCGCGTTGCTCGGCTCCAAATTGCGCGTTTATTTACGATCTTTGGAGAGAAAAGGAGGGACTGTTTACAGTCTAAATTTAATGTTCGTCAGTCAGTCAATCAGTCAGCCTGTCTGGCGTACGACCTCCAGGCGCGGTCACTAAGCATACGTTTAATTCATTACAGTATAAACAAGCGATAGAGCATCGTTGATTTTGAAATAATTGAAAATAATTGAAAATCTCTTTTTACATAGGTAAAATGGGTTCCTTAAACGACCAGGTGATTCAATGCGAGAAGAGAACACCGTTATTTCAGAAACTGGCGTGTGGAATGGGCCACATTTTTAACGATGTAGTCCGGCAAATGGTCTTCTCTTTCACGCTAATTTTTTACGTTAAAGTTGCGGGCTTGTTGGGAAATGAAGCAGGTCTGGTTTTACTTGCTGGTCAATTAGCTAGTGGGCTGAGTGGGCCACTTATGGGCCACTGCAGCGATAAAATTAAAGTCCCGTTGCTATCCCGTTGCCTTGGAGACAGAAAAGCGTGGCACCTTATCGGAGTCCTCCTGGTGGCAGTTTGCCTGCCCTTTCGTTTCTCTCCGTGTCATTTCTGTCCAGAAGATTCTTCATGGTCAAATGTTGTCTATTACATAATATGGGCTATCCTGGGGAACATTGGCTTCGCAGCAGCAGATATTGGACACCTTTCTATCGTTAGAAGCGTAGCCAAGAATGAAGACGAAGTGGTATTTCTGAACGTCCTGAGGTAGGTTTTTACAATTATGCCATCTTTGCTTTTGTATAGAAATGTGTAACATAATAGGGCTGGTTTGCTCAAAATTGAGCCGAAATTGATAGTGAGACTGGTACTAAGTTCCTTTTGGCGCGTGTTCACACTGCAGTGCAGAGAACCAGTTAGAACGATTTGAAGTAGAACAAACAAAACGCGATCTTTGCCAATATGCACACTTCAGTCTTTTAGAGTTGAGCAGCATACTTTCGTTAAGTGCATACCATAAATTTGGTGAAAAATATAAGCCTGCTGTTGAGGCTGATATTTTCTGGCGGGCAACTTGACGATCAAACAACCCTTCCACCATTGTCATAATGCAATTCGTGCGGAATTCAAACCAAATTGAACTGATGTACAGTCGAACCTCGCTATTTCGAAGTCGCACGGGACATGAAAAAAAGTTCGAAATAGCGGGATTTTGAAATAGCCGATAGTAGATGACTGAAAAAAATATCGAAGGGGATTCGGCTTGACTTCGAAACTTACGGGAACTTCTAATTAACCGAGTTCGAAATAGCGTGGTTCGATTGTATTTACTTTATAGTTGTTAATTTATGCAGGAAGTATGAAGTAAATATATTGCGGCTGATTAGAAACGGTTGCTTATTTGCTGATAATGCACATCAGTTCATCATTTTTCTATATCGTATAAAACTGAAGAGACTGCTATTTTTTTGCAGCACAAGTTTACAGTACGTCAGTGGTATTTTTGTGCTTGGAGTAGTGTGGATTGTACTGAGAAGAGTCGCCGGAGATGAACTGTCAGAGGCTGCATCAAATGATTTTACGGTAATTAAAATACTTGTTTATTTGTTTAGTCGCTCTAGGGGATCAATTGTAAATCAATAATCGCTTGCAGAGTAAGGAGCTGTTATGACACCAGAGTTTATCAAACTTGGCGTCATCTTTTATGAGAAACGTTTTAATCCACTATGCGGAATAAAAACGTTTGTCGTGTAGAACGCTTTATTACAAGCCAGGTATAAATAGTTGCGTAGTACCACAAGTTGCCCAAGCTATTGCCGCGGGTCATGTGATATGTGATACCCGCTGCGTTGCGCAATAATCAAGACGGTTGCATATTTTTAGGGTTTGTATTAGTGGTTTGCATGTGGCGTCATCAAAAATTATCTCGGAAGTTTTGCATTCTACAAAACCAGTACGCTTGTATTTTCTAGAAGTTAAGCCTCCATGCAAAGTTCTGGGAAGATACAAAGTTTCTATAAAGAATTATGGACGTTTTAAATTTGTGACAAAAAGGCCGTGTGTTTTTCCGCCGCGGAAATCCTTATGTTTGTGTGTGAATTTGAATTCTGGAATCTTTTAAATATATGGATGGAAAATAATTCCTAGCAATACAGAATTAAGTAAAGGTACAAATCAGCTTTAGTTCGTGCCGCAAGAAAACGGTCGCCATGTTGGTGTACAGAAGCTGTACCAACATGGCGGCTCCATACAAAGCCCTATTAAATTTCGTCCGAGGTTAGGTCTCGATAAACTCTAAACACAGTGTGCAATTTCTCCGTAATTTTGCCTAGTGAAGTATTTTCAACATATCTATCGATTCGAGACATCAAACTATGTTTGAGATCAATGATTTAGAAGATACTTTTCTGATTCCCAATCGTGCAAACCACCAATAGGAGATTTCGGTCTTTTGCGAACTTGGGTTTCACGGCGGTGTGTAATTTTTTGCTACTGTAGCAATTTCGTCGCGATTCACTCGATATTGCTGGAGAGGGGGGGAGGGGGGGAAGGAGGGGGATTTAGCGAAGCAAAATCGAGCGGATCGCCTTGAAATCGGTACAGTGGCAAAAGATGTCTACACACAGGAACAAGGTGCGTAAGTTTCAGCTATATTATTGCCGTAAAACCGACGTTCGCGAAATACCAAAATTTCCCATAAAACCCTAATAAAATCCAGCCGTCTTGATTGTTGCGCAACGCAGCGGGTATCACATATCACATGACTTGCGCCAATAGCTTGGGCTACCTGTGGCAGAAAGATAAATACAGACTGTATTACGGCTATTTGATGTACGACTGCCACTGTACTAGCTTCCTGTGCAATAGCTCATTTCTAATTTCTAATTATTTTGTTGGTTTATTTTATCAGATTATAGCCTGCATACTTGTTGGAGTTGGGCTTCTATTCAGTGGCCTTATTTTTCACGTTTTCACCAAAGAACAGAGTAAAAGGACACATAAGGTGCGGGACGTTTTCCTTTGTTGTTTAAATAATTTGAAATATTTTTAAATATTAAAATAACGTTATTACACTCTCCCTGGGTCGCAGAGGTTGTCCCATTTAGTACATCTTCTTAACCAACAGCTCAAAGAAAACTATTTGAATTATCTGGGCTAGTGAGTTATGGCGACAGCTTGCCCTTATCAAACTGTATAGATTTCTTTCAAATTCGGAGTATTGGGCCTGGTTCAAACGCCGAACTACTGCCGTGTCGAATTTAATTGCATTACATTTGACAAAAGTACGGCAGTGGTTTCAAACCTCGAACCTATAACTGCTGAATTGCAATATGATCAGCGGTTGTTGTTTAAAGTATGGGAAAATTATGCATTAGATTCGGCACACGGGAATTGCGACGTTCGAAACAATGTCGAACTTCAGTTGCTTTATCTGACTGTCCTAGTCGCATAAAACGACGCCGTCGAACAAATCCAAGATGGCGTCCGGCACAACGGCGGTGGATCTGCCGCTCGATCGCTTGTCGCCGTTGTGGACGCCATCTTGGATTTCAAACTTGAGAACATTGGACGAATTGTTTTCAAGATTCAACTAGACATGCGCGCATGCGCACTTCATGATACTGCCCCTTTAATGCAAACATTAGATTCGACAAGGCAACAGTTCGACGTTTGAACCAGGCCCCTGGTAAGAAAAGGCATGCCAGAAAGTAAAATTTGAAGAATCGCAAACGAGCTGCAAAGTTTGTACACGATTCTAAAGCAGAATATGAACAGACGACTATTTTTTTAATTGATCAGAGATGTAACTGATTCTTTGAGAGTTTAAACGCCTTCCAATACGCCTCTCGGTATACCAAAATCGCATCGATACCACTGAATTTAGCGAGTTTTAGTGAGTGTTTAGTAAGTGTAAACAAGTCCTTAGTCAGTTAAATACACAAATTTGTGCTAAGTCAGTAATAGCATCATCCAAAATCTATTAATATTTATCCTGTTCATTTTAATCATCACAGCAAATTGTTCGTTATTCTGTCAAGCCTGGATTGTTGTCTATTGCACTGGTATTCTCAGTAGGAGCAAACTATGAAGAAGAAAAAGAAAAAGGTACAGTAAGGCTCGGGACAAACGTCGAACGTATTCAGACCAACTGCATGCAATTGTTCAACTGGATATATCAGTGGATCGACCGAGACATTTGTTTCCGTCTCAGTAGATGAAAAGAACGACTGAAGACACAAAGTTCGACATTTGACCTAAAAGACGAAATTGATTGGTTTGGGTCAACTCCATTTGCAATGTTGTTCCACTCATGAAAAGTTTGACGTTTGTCTCGAGCGTAAGACATAAGTTATAACTTGATCAAGAGATATAGGTTATGATACTAGAAATACGATAATCGCAGATACCCCCTCGCTCTGCCATTGATAGGACTTTTACTTTGGTACTCCTAACAAGAGTAGCCTTTGTTTTACCGAAATGTTGACTCAATCTTTTCTTCGAAGTCAAGTGCTGCACGCAAAGGAAGGAGAAAAAGAATGGTGTGTGTTATAAGAGTCGATTGCGTGACGAAGTACGTATTTCCCACGGTCGGCACGTCAAATTAATTCATACAGTCAGTCTGCCAAGCACGTTCTCAAATATTAATACTCAAATTCTGAAGTTGGTCGGCCGTCGTAGTACGGAAAAAAAGGAACACTGATTTTCCAATTTTGAATTCATAGGCAGTACAATTAAATAGGCTTCCTGTGCGATTTGTTTTTATTCTGGACTGCATGCTCCAGACTCACAGACATGTATATTTAATGAGCTCGAATTGTTTTGTGTGTGAACCCGCTCAAATTCTCCCAGAATCAAAGCAAAACATGAACGGTTTACTTCAAATTATACACGGGCTTCAGACCTAGTCATACTTCTAAGGGCTTGTGAACGATTCTCGCTGCAATCACCGCATGTCAGATTACTGCATTTGTTACAGTTTTAGTCTTGAAAGAAAAAATAAGACCTCTGTCTAAAGCTTTTACAAGTAGACCCATTTCTATCTTTATATGGTGCATATTGTAAAATAATTATCAGGTATTGCATATGAAATGGAATCACTGACTTGGTGGCCGAGCAGTAAAGAAGCTCCAAGGCAGGAGGTCCTGGGTTCATTTCCCACGGTCGGTAAAAGTAAGAAGGTTTTTCATCAGGGGAGGCAACTCCAACGGCTTTTCTCCTTTCTACAGGTATTCCAGCGGTCGGACATTTGTACAAGAGCCTCTGGCTCGGGTGAATGGGAAACCACTCCCTATGTTTCGACTTTATTCATATATAGTAACAAGACTGGAATTGCCAGTGAGCTCGTGGCGTGAGTTGGGTCGAGACGAGAATAAACTAATACTAGAAATACGATAATCGCAGATATCCCCTCGCTCAGTACTGGGTTTTCGGAAAGTGGGATTCTTGTTTATTTTTGGTTCGGAGATTATTTAAATTTTTTTTTTGCAAACCACGGCTGTGTAGCGACGTCACCAGTCGGCCGCTAAAAAAAATCTTTGTCGTACGACAGTCTGGTTTAGTTCAGACAACGTGCACAGTCTGCAATTTTCGTAGACACTAAGCTGAACTTCAAAATTCGCTGAGACAACATTTACACGCAACTACAGAATACTCCCGACGCTTGAAAGCCAAGCAAAGTCGATCTTGGACACCGAAATTTTTATGAATTTCAAGAAAAGCGACGATTTCTCCAGCTTTATCCTAACCACATACGTGTATGTTTTTTTTATTTTTTACTTTATAAGTTTAATACGCTTCTTCGAGTGTGACAAAATTTAGAGCCGTCAAAGCGAGTCGCTTGTTTACACGCTTTTGAAGTCCCGGGACCGTGTGAATTTTGGCAGGGATTCAATTTTGAACACAACAACTTTTCAAACTGCGTTTGACGATTTTAAAATCTTTGACAGAAAAAAGAAATCAAGTCACTAAATAATACAAGGTCCGATTGTATTGAGCGAGCAAACCCGGTCACTAAATAATACAAGGTCCGATTGTGTTGAGCGAGTATCTTACGGGGTCCCGCTAGTAGACAATAATATACAATAGACTGTAATTGTTTAATTTGGAAAGCAGTGGCCGGATATTTTCTACTTTAATAGCCTTCAAAAAGCAAAAGCATTTTAACCCGGTTACATTTTATCCTTGAATACAGTGTGCCAACAAACGCGGCGACAAAACTTCACAGCATGTGTCAGACTGTCAGTGAAATTATGCAAATATGTCAGGAATCGGATGACACAATCTTGCACGAAGTCACTCTGAAATAGCTTTGAAAACTAGCGAAAAGATCACAGTATAATCCTACTTGGCCTTCATCACAGTTCCCGGGGCATCAAACGACAAACTATACGGCAATTGTTGAAATACCATAATGATAACACGACCGTCATTTAACAAAAGCGTTGTACGTTAATTGATGTAAATTTTCAAAACTCACCGGTTCCTGAAAGCCATAGCTTTAGCTCTTTTCCAGCAAAGGAAACAAAACCCAAAACACTATTGTTTACGTCTTCAATGATTTCAAAGTACACTGTATAGAGCAGTCCTCATACAGTACGAAAATTCCACTTTCCATTGTATTGTGTGTCGTCATCTTGTCAGACTTGGATTCTGAAAACTAAATTCCTGTTATTGTAAAAGGTGAAATTTGCCACGATGATTGTTCGATTTCCATCACTGTATTTTGCTATTTCTTTCTGAAGAAGTGTCTGCGTTTTAACACAATACTGGCGTCTGGGATTGTGTTCAGGTCGACCAGTTGTGCCTTCAAGAATCCGTTTCACGGCTAGTAAGCTTGCCTCCCATACACCGGCAAAATATCTGGGCAAATTACAGCCGTCCGTCGAACTGCTTGGCCTTGTATCTGCATCTTATTGTACAAAATCACTTCCGTTCGTACTCTTACAGCTACCGCATGTCACTAAGAAAATGGCGGTTTACAGTTAAGCTGCCGATGTAACCTCGCAGTGGTCGCTCGACGCGGATGGCCCTGGGGACGAGTCGTACCCCCCACACACACACACACACACACACACACACACACACACGAACATTAAATTTCGAGATGGCGACACGCTTGGAGTCTTCAAATGATGCGATTTTGCTGCATTAGCGTCGTGATTATTTCCCTCACTTCGTTCGGGGATTAAAAGTAGGGACAAGAGCGAGACTCCCAGGAGGGGGGGGGGGTACCCCATCGGGTTTCAGTCTCACCAGAAAAGTATTATACAGCATAGAGAACTTGGTTTTTGAGACCTCGCTCAAAGGAAACCTGATAAAATTATAAATTTTCATAGAACACTCATACATTTGCTTCAAGTTTAAGAGACTCATTTTAAGAGATGCATTTTGAGCTTAGGGGTGATAGGTCAGCCAGCAAGAGAAGAGTGACTTGCGACACTTACTGTATTTATGCACAGCTGATTTTGACAGTTTGACTTCGAGCACTTATTTCTAATCAGAGGCCACGATTAATCCAGCCTTTGCTCCAATAATAATCTGTTTTCTTTTTACTGAATGAGTTTCTTTTATTAGGCTTTCGAGTATTCGTGCTTTGTAAAAAAAATAAAATTGAAGGTGAGGAATGTAAGAAGTGAACTCTGCCTCATGCAAGAGTTTCTGCATGGAAATGATAGAACCATAGAGGTGTGCAAGCACAGTACAGTCTGTATTTATTCATCAGACACTGTATCAAGAAACAATAAATTATACACATGTTATTTTGTCAGCTGGCAACAGAAAGCCAGTATTATTCCTATTGTTTTGTGTAATAAGTTCATGAAGATTCTGCTTGCTTAAACTTTTGTCCTTAGACAGAACTCCTTGTCTTTTAGCAGTAAAGACAACATTAACATCAGTGCCTGCACATATCTCTAGTTTATTTGGTAAATCACTTATCACAAGGTGTTTGTCAACATTCATTTTCCTGTAAAATGTGTTACCTTTTTCAATTACAGCACTTAATGTATCAAAATTCCAATAGCTGCAAGATTTAATTACAGACATCGCCAGAAATTTCAGACATCCGGTTGCGCCATCTCGGAAGAGGCATCAGGTTTCACGCTGACAGCCGCTCAAGAAATAACAAAGAAATGTATGGGATCTGATAATAAATTGTGCTTTTCGCTTAACTGAAGCACGTTCGTAAAAATGTCTGGGCAGCATTCGGAAGAGGAAAGCTTCCTAAACACAACAGTACAAAAAATATTTATCTCCGGTAAAATTCGATGTGTACTTTTCTGAATTTAAAATTTCGGCCGACGTAAGAAGGGATTGATAGCAGAATACGCTCAAAACCGGCTACTGTCACTTTTTAAGCTGCATTTGATACAAGAACCTTGGGTAAAACGCAAAATGTCTACCCCGTACCTGATTGTCGAAGGATTGAACATCTCCTGTGAAGCCTCAGTCAGTCCCCTGGAGCAAATTCGATGTGTACTTTTTGTGTTTGAATTTGCAGTTCACAGCCAGCCATGGCGAATACCTCCCGTGAAATACGCTGACTTCGGATGTTGATATTTTGGGCTGGGAAGCTCCAAATCGCATGAAAATTGTACCAAACGAAAGCTAATTTCAACTAGGTCGTTCAGCGGCACGTCTCCTAAACGTAGCAGTCTCTTTTTGAACCGGAGAAACCCATCCCTCCCCCACCCCACTGAGGCAAAGTACGTAACAATGTTGAATGTGTGAATGGCGCATGCTCATACCGCACGCCGCTGGGAAAGACCGGAAGCAATCGTGGACGCAAAATGTCCGGAATTTCTGGAAACAAATGCTATAGAAAGAAATTGCACAGCACTGCTTACATTTGCAAATAATTGCTTTACTTCTTTGCTGAACAGTTGTAGGTTCTTCACATCTGTGCCTGTTGTGTCTGTCTTCTGTTAGACAAATGTTTACTCCTTTAATTTCAAATGTAATGGCAGGCAAGTGTACATATAAAGTCTGGAAATATTCCGATAAATTGCCAACTGAACGAAGTTCAATTAATACACATTTTCCTTCAGGATGTTCCATGCCAAAACTATCTCTACTATGAGAATCAAATACTTTGAACCTGCCACCTGACAAACAAAATACAGCTACAGTACTACAGCCTATTGTCAGAATAAAGCAGCTGAAATCCTGTCTGAGCAATAAATTAAAAGCCCCAGTCAGTGTTGTACAGTAAGCAAAGCCTTCGATGGGAAAGCAAGTTCCAAACAAATTACCCACGTAACTTTCACTGTATTGCAGCTCATACTGAGTTTCATATATTGTGACCATTCCAGGTAGATCTGTCAGCAGCAAAAAATAGTCCTTAGATAATTGCGAAAGAGTGGAATACAGATTGTTCCCATCATTCATAATTTCGCTCAAATCCTCTGATAAAGAAATAAAATTCGTGTGGTTAAATATGACAGCTGCTAGGAACATAGCTACACATTGTCGTCCAGCATTATCTCCAAATATTGCAGCATTACCTTGACTGTACGGTGCAAGATCGTTTTGTTTGGATCGACAACTGAAGGACCGGGATTTTTTTCTATATCCCTTGACAGAGAAAACGCGTAGTAATTGATTTTGTGATTTCTATCTCTGAACACAGCTGGTCTCGAAATGCTTGTCCTTGAAGTCATTCTAAAATACAAACGTACAGCACCTCGTTTACTTTTGACAAACTTCTTTTTGAACTTATAGCTTTCTCGCAGCGATGGTTTATTGATCCTAATTTTCTCTTTGCATTTCTGTGGCTTTCTATTGTTTCCATGTTGTTTACGCGCACGTTCACGGAATGCATTAGCATTGTGAAGTACGTAAGCTCTGGTATAATCATGAACTTTTGACGACTCTGGGACATTCTTTGAAATGTATTCTCGTAATAGTCGCCTGCTTTTCCTGTCCTTGTTCAGAACGCGCGAAAGTTCATTCAAAGGCACTCGGCTTGGCTCACGACTTCGTCTTGGACGAGTTCGATTTTCTTTCAGATAAACATTACTGGGAATACAATAGAACTGCTCAAAGCGAGATCTACCAACGACCACTTCTTCTTCAATCATGTTCCAATTTTCAAATAATAACGCCACGTTATCTGCTGCCTGTTTGATCTTCATGGCACTGAGCCAAAATGTCGCAACAACAACACAAATGCACAACAGAGTGAAACGTTGATTCCAAAGAAAAGTCAGATTTTCTGACGCTTTACTTGTATCAGCAAGAATAATACAAAGTAAAAGAATACAAAGTACCTTTAAGTTCACCTTCATACTAAACAGTTCCATATACACCATCAAGCGATGGCCAAGAATCGAAGTTGCTTCGCCGTTAATATCATTCGGGTTCTGATCTTTGCATTTGGAACCCCTTCGTTCAGCTTGTTCCTTCAAGTTCTCAACGTTCTGGACGTCAGGATCTTCGTACATTTCTGTACAGTTGTGCATAGCTATGCAGTTCATTGATAAGAACATTAATATGTTCTTTGATATGTTCACTGATATATTCATTGCTTCATTTGCGGCTTTTTTCAAAGCTTTCGAGGCTGAACGGACCGACCCAAGCCAAAACCGCTCAATGAAATTTAGTGTGGGTCTACCGCAGCCGGCGTATTCGTTTGTAAGTAGGATGAGCGGTCCATAAAAGAATCCACAGAGCCAACCAAGGCAAGCAACGCACAATTCCATCGCCCACATATCTCCTTCAAAATGGCGAAACTGCTCGCCCGGCGAGTCATGTGATGACAAAACGTCATCATAAATCACGTGAAAATATGAACCAATCACCGTGTGCTGATTCGTAACCCAGAAAAAAATAAAAATAAAAATAAAAATATGACGATGATGAAGACACGCTTTCCAATCCTAAGCTCGTCGGCTTAGCCACGAGCAATTACTAGCATTAAAAATTAAGTTCTTAGTTCTTCGGCTTCGGCTACAATTCATAGTGCCAGGATGTATTGCTTTCATACCAACAGCAATGAAAAGAAAAAACTAACAAAAAATTTCAGTTTATTTACATACTTATACTAATTCTCTCTCTCTCTCGCTTTGTATACATGTCAAGATATTGTAGGCCAAATACTTCAAGAACGGAAGGCATCTGTTTCCAGTCGAAAATCATCATCAGCCATGCGGAAAATATCAGCCTATATAGTGCCATTTGACGTGCCACTGTCGGAAAGTCATGACATGAGAGGTTCGCAAATGTTATACTTAGTTTGTCTGGCAATAAAGTTCCTTAGTCTATTTTGATATTTAAAAGGAGGGAATGATAGCTATTATAAATAGTTACTGTTATGATTTTATTAGTTACGCTTAATCTGCGCATGCGTGATGTAGTTTTCCGTTCTGAACCTCGTGTGTGTTCTTGAGTTGTGTTCATTAAATGACATCATAACAGGGGCGTAGCTAGTGATTTTGTAACTGTACGCACAAAGGGACTATTTTGAGCGCCGGAGGTGCTCCTCGCTAGGGGGCTCTGGGAGCATGCTCCCCCAGAAAATTTTTTAATTTTGGCTCTCGGAAATGCAATTTCCTGCATTTTCCGTGGGATATTTCAAAAAATTAATACTTCAGTAAAACGAGCCATTACAAATTGACAGTGATGTTAACGGTCAGTTGAAGGCAACTTCGTTCAGTTCTAAAGGCGTACGGCGGGGTAACCTCTCCTGCACAGTTAAAGACTAACTAACGTCTGCTGGGGCTGACACTGAGGGAGAAATACGTGACGCGTTTTTTCGCGTAACGTACACTATAATACGAAAAAATATATGAAATCAATTCAAATCAGCCAATTTAATGATAAAAACGTCTCCAAGCAATAGAAAATTATATTTTTGTATAATTCTCAGATTTCAGCTGTACGCCCGTGCGTACGTGCGTATATAGTAGCTACGCCCCTGCATAACATCAGTTTATTTACATACTTATACTAATTCTCTCTCTCGCTTTGTATACCTGTCAAGATATTGAAGGCCAAATACTTCAAGAACGGAAGGCATCTGTTTCCAGTCGAAAATCATCATCAGCCATGCGGAAAATATCAGCCTATATGGTGCCATTTGACGTGTCACTGTCGGAAAGTCATGACATGAGAGGTTCGCAAATGTTATACTTAGTTTGTCTGGCAATAGAGTTCCTTAGTCTATTTTGATATTTAAAAGGAGGGAATGATAGCTATTATAAATAGTTACTGTTATGATTTTATTAGTTACGCTTGATCTGTGCATGCGTGATGTAGTTTTCCGTTCTGAACCTCGTGTGTGTTCTGACTCTCGACACGTCAATACAAACGGCGCGTCAATCGGAGTTGATAACAATCCAAGTCGCGGGCCAAGCAGACAACAAACACCTCGGAGAGGTAAGGCAAAAGGATTGGAGACGGGAAAAAGCCAGAAAGCCAGACCTCAATCCTAGAGACAAGAAGCGAGATTCTCGAAGAGATCAACCGTGTTCAAGATGCAACCGCTCACACAGACGCGACGAGCCATGCCCGACAAAGGATAAGAAATGTCAAAAATGCCGAAAGAGGGGACATTTTGCGGCAGTTTTTCGGCCAGTAAGAGAAGTTACAGCGACTCTTAGCCAGCCTTTCTTCCTCGGGACCGTGAACTCAGGCGAAGATTACGAAGAGCCGTGGAGTGTCATGTTACACATAAACAATAAGCCCGTATGCTTTAAGATTGACACCGGAGCCGACATCTCTGTGATGTCAGAGTCAATCTACGAAACACTTCCACAGCTCCCTCAGTTGGAACCTTCCACTGCTGCTTTATCCAGTCCAGGAGGAAAACTCGACTGCAAAGGACAATTTAAGACAGAAATTTCTCTCAAGAAGAAAATAAACAGCGTAGACATATACGTAATCCGGGAATCCTGTGTATACAATCTTCTCAGTCGCCAAGCAGCATGCCAGATGGGTTTGGTTCGGCGAGTTGAAGAAACTACTGCAGATGTGTATGGAGATATAGGTCTCATGAATTGTGAGCCAGCGAAGATCGAGCTACACTACGATGCACAACCATATTGCATTAATGCTGCGAGAATAATTCCCTTCCCACTGCTTCCCAAAGTAGAAGAGGAACTAAAAAGGATGCAAGAAGCTGGAATTATTGAAGAAGTCACAAAACCTACAGATTGGTGTGCTCCCATGGTTCCTGTGGTAAAACCCAATAGGAACATCAGGATTTGTGTCGACCTGAGACGACTCAATGAAGCTGTAAAGCGAAACGGTACATTCTCCCAACTCTGGAAGACATTGCTCCGAAACTAGCTGGAGCCAAAGTATTTTCCAAGCTAGATGCGTCAAGAGGCTACTTGCAAATACCCTTGCATCGGACAGCTCAAAGCTCACAACATTCATACCTCCTTTGGGTCGGTTTTGCTTTCGCCGTTTACCGTTTGGAATAACCTCTGCTCCTGAGATATTCCAACAACGAATAAATGAACTAATGAAAGACCACAAGAGCGCTGCAGCAATTCAAGTTGATATCGTAGTTTATGGAAAGTCCACACCCAAACACGATGAAGAGCTGAAAGAAGTATTTCAGACTATTGCTAGGTCAGGACTGAAATTAAACAAAGGAAAGTGTGAGATCCGCATGCACAAGCTGTTTTACTTCGGAAATATTCTCGGGAAGATGGGAAGGGCCCTGATCCAGACAAAGTTAAGGCGATTCAAGAGCTTCCACCCTCAGAGAACGTAAACCAACTACGGCAGATACTAGGCATGATTAACTACCTGGGAAGATTCCTGTGACAAGTCCCAGGAATGAATTGGTGAAATTGATGTCACGTGGATATGGTCCTACAGACAGCAAGAAGCTTTCCACAAAGTCAAGACCATGGTGTCGACAACACCGGTACTTGCCTTCTACGATGTAAATAAACCCACAGTGGTCAATTCTCCTACAGAATCATGAAGATCAATTGCGCCCAGTGGCATTTTACTCTGACTGATGCAGAGAAGAAGTACGCCAAAATTGAGGAGTGTCTGGCATCAGTGTGGGCCTGGGAAAGGTTTTCCAGATACCTATGTGGTCTCGAGACATTCAAGTTACTGACTGACCACAAGCCACTAGTACCACTGATCAACCACCAAGATCTCGACAAGGCACCCCTAAGATGTCAACGTCTCTTAATGCGAATGATGAGGTTCAACGCAAAAGCAAAACATGTGCCTGGAAAGGAGTTGGTAGTCGCAGATACCCTCTCCAGAGGCCCTCTAACATTCCCTCAAGCGACCTGAGACACGGAAGATAACGTCAAGGCCTATGTAGATGCAGCTGAAACCATACAACCAGCGTCAAGTGCAAAACTCTGCGAGACTAAGCAGGCCACATAGTCAGACCCTCAGCTCAGCATGGTCCTGGACTATACCGTAAAGGGATGGCCGAAATACATACAAGACGTTCCAGAACAGATCCGCTAGTCTAATCTAGATCTAATCAAAGATTACAACTTTCGACATACAACGTCAAGTCCACACCACCCCCAGGCTAATGGAGAAGCCGAGAGCGGTTTCCGTGTTGCCAAAAAGATCTTCAAGCAGAAGGATCCATTTGTTGCCCTGATGAGTTACAGAGCTACACCCATCACAGCCACCGGAATGAGCCCATGCCAGTTAATAATGAGAAGACAGATCCGGACCACACTCCCTACGCTGTAATCCAACTTGGAACCAAAGTTACCAAATTACGAAGTCGTGGCTGAGAGGGATAGGAGGACCAAAGCCACCTATAGACACTCATACAACAGGAGGAATGGAGTGAGACATCTGCCAGACCTACAGCAAGGAAACACAGTCCTCGTGAAACCAAAAGGGTTGGAAGACCCATGGAAAGGTCATGGCCAGAGGTACCATGCCCAGGTCTTATGTTGTGCAAATGCCACAACTTACAGTGCGCAGAAACAGAAGGCACCTACGCCCCACATCTATCCAGGTGAAGTGTGAAGAACCAGAACTGGAGCCAGAACTAGAGCCGATACCAGGTAAGACACCCGAGTTGTCACCATCAGTGCTACCAAGAGAGACAATGCAAACAGTCCAGCAACATCATCATATGACAAGCTTCACTGAGTTACCCACTGGATCACCAGAACCTGAAGAGCGAACCTCGAGTGGCAGACTTGTGCGGAGACCAAAACGCTTTAGAGATGACAGTTGATTTGAACAACAGAACTTTGATTATAAAGACAATCAATGTGAACTATTAAAGTTGTTCAAATTTGTTGCTAAGGCTGCTGGAGTTGTTCAGTTTGCTACAAAGACTTGATCGTGTTACTGTATTTCTAATATACCATAGTGTACTATGCGCTTGAGAGGGAGATGTTATGATTTGATTAGTTACGCTTGATCTGCGCATGCACGATATCATGACAGTGACATACATGAATAAAAGAAATTCTAAAGACCTGCGAAATGTCACTGTCCCCTCTAACTGTTATGCAGTCAAACCTGTAACGTGAGCTTCTAATGTTGCCTAGCAACGCATCACGTCATTACGTGTGCAGCTTTGAACGAGCTCTTTCATCATCAGTCGCGCGTACCTCGAGATGTAAATTACAGTTGGTTTCACATTAAACAAGTATCGTTACATGGTGTCAGCAGTGAAAGCAGTCAGATGGCGCAGGCAAATTTAGCAAAGCCGCCGGACTCTTTAAACCTTGAGGACAAGTCCCATAGGGGGAAAACTGGTGTCAATTCAAGCGAGATTGGAACTTTTACGAAGTCGCCGCGGAAATTGACAAAAAAGATGGCAAGATTCGTGTCGCCCATCTGCTCAATGTTATCGGCAAAGAAGCTCAAGACATGTTTGAAACCTTCGAGCTCACCGACGACGAACATGGCAACATAGATCTGGTTTTAGCCAAGTTTGAGGTCAGATGTATGCCAGCTACTAACATTATCTACGAACGATATTTGTTCAACAAACGCGCCCAGGAAACTGGCGAAAGCATCGAGGTATACATTACTCAAGTCAGGAAACTGGCAGATACCTGCAACTTCGGTCAGTTAAAGGACGAAATGATACGAGACAGACTAGTCAGCGGAGTGCGAGGAGACTTCCTTCGTGAGAAACTACACGGAAAGAAAGACTTGACACTTGACAAGGCGATTGAGGTGCTGCGAAGTCATTACGCCACACAACTGTTCTCAAAGGACATGGCATCGGAAGAGTCTAAGGTCCATTCAGTTAACAAGAGAAACAAGCCCAAAAGAATGGCCCATCCACAAGCAAACAAAGCGAAGGTCGCACAGTTCACTAGGCACACTCCTGTCGCAGTAAACACGGCTGAAAACCTAACGCTGTGTATGTTTTGTGGCAGCAAGCACGTTTGTAAACGCTCTGAGTGCAGAGCCACCGACAAAGAGTGTCATAATTGTGGTAAAGTTGGCCACTTCGCCAAAGTCTGCCAATCAAAGAAAAACATCAATTCAGTTGAAAGCGAGTCGTACGGCGAAGAGTTATTCTGGCTTAACTCCCTGCAGTCACAAGACGGGGTGGGCCAAGTTATATCCTTCAACGTAGGCCACAACTATCCAGTCACATTCCAGATGGATACGGGTTCCTCTTGCAATATCCTTCCGCTCTCCGACTACATTAAAGCAACTGGAGACAAGGCCGGTAAGGAGATACACCGCACGAACACTCGACTAATCATGCACAATGGAGCGAGCGAGCGTGCAATTGGTATCAATAAAGTATCTAGCCAAGTATCTTCCCAGGCTGTCCGAAGTCACAGGGCCCCTCAGGAAGCTAGAGCACAAGGGAAAAGTTTGGGATTGGTTACCAGCCCACGATGAGGCCATAACAGCCATCAAACAGCTCATCTCCCGGGCCCCAGTGTTGAGATACTATGATGTCCGAGAAGAGGTCACCATCCAGGCTGATGCATCACAGAATGGCCTTGGATTTGCACTTCTACAAGGTGGTCAACCTGTCGCATATGGAGCACGTGCACTGACTCCAACTGAACAAAATTATGCACAGATTGAGAAAGAAATGTTGGCAATTGTGGTGGCGTGTGAGAAGTTTGAACAGTACATTTACAGCCGTCATGTCACAAATGAATCAGACCACAAGCCACTGGTTTCCATTCACCGGAAACCTATGCACAGTGTCCCAAAGCGCCTTCAGAGGATGTTACTAAGGCTGCAGAAGTTTGATGTAGACATCACTTACAAGAAGGGCGAGTTAATGTACATCGCCGATACCCTGTCACGTGCCTGCACTAAGGATACTATGCCGCAGTCAGAACCCGAGAATGAGTTCTGCCACCAGCTTGAAAGTTTGGATCTCACGGATCACCTGCCCATATCTCAGGAGAGACTGCACCAGTTCCATGAAGAAACTGCCAAGGATGCATCACTGCAAGCTGCCCTGAAGCTAACACTTACTGGTTGGCCCAAGACCACAAAGGAAGTACCGGAACCAGCCCAAGCATTCTTCAACTGTCAAGAGGAGTTAACTACACAGAATGGTCTACTCTTCAAGGGAAACAAGATAGTAGTGCCCTCCAGTCTACGCCCATTGATGCTCTCTAAACTGCACAGTAGCCATTTGGGAATTGAAGGCTCCCTACGCCGTGCACGAGAAGTGCTCTACTGGCCATTGATGAATGCTGAGGTGCGAGACTACATCACCAAATGTTCAATTTGCAATGCTCTAAAGCCTGAGCAATGCAAGAAACCAATGATTTCTGCCCTAGTTCCTGATCGACCATGGTCCCGAGTTGCATGTGACCTACTGGAACATGAGGGTAAACCTTACCTCGTCGTGTCAGACTACTACTCTAATTTCTTCAAAGTGGAACGTTTGAATAACACCCAATCAACAGCGGTGATCAACAAACTCAAAAAATCTTCGCACGACATGGTATCCCGGAAGTTGTGGTTTCTGACAATGGACCACAGTTCGCTTCACAGCAATGCAGATGCTTTGCCACAAGCTGGGAGTTCCAGCACACTACCAGCTCACCATTACATGCGCAGTCGAATGGCAAAGCTGAGAACTCTGTCACTACAACAAAGATGCTTTTGAAGAAAGCAACTAGAGCCAAGGGTGATTTCTATCTACACCTACTGGATTTTCGAAACACCCCAGACGAACATCTCCTACTCTCACCAGCTCAGCGCCTTTTTGGACGCCGTACCCGCATCCTACTGCCCACAACCGCTAACCTCCTGCGACCGCCTATGGCAGAACAAGTGCAACAAGATCTCCAGAGAAAGAGAGAGAAGCAGGCAAAGTACTACAATCGCTCAACCAAGAGTCTCAGGGAACTCAAGCAAGGTCAGGTTGTTCGCATGAGGCGTCCCGGTGAGATGCACTGGACCCAAGCCAGGTGCCACAAACAGGTGGCACCACGTTCCTATATTGTTGAGTCTGCTGGTCGTTTTTACCGCCGCAATCGGAAATATTTGCGAGCCACACATAAAGTTTACTGCCCAGATTCACCTGCGAATGTTCAGCCTGAGGATGACCCCCCTGAACCATCAGCAGCACGACCACAGCAGTCACTTCCTCAGTCACCAGTGAAACCTGCAGCACCCCCTGAAGACAACCCACCTGAGCCGATTCTCTCTGACCCAGTACCGGATGTGTCAAGCCTACCTGTCACCCCAAGAACAAGTCGCCCAAAGAGAGAAGTGAGGAAGCCTGCCCGCTTCCGAGACTTTGTTTGTTTGAATGACTAAGCTCATATTGGTCTATTTCTGATCGAGGAAGTTAATGAATTTACAGAGTTAAGACTGAAGACATTTACCTTTTTACACATTTATGTATTTGTCAGTTTGTAGACATTTTTCAGGTTCTCATTGTTCTTGGAACTTATGTTCTAAAACAGGAAAGATGTAACGTGAGCCTCTGCTGTTGCCTAGCAACGCATCACGTCATTACGTGTGCAGCTTTGAACGAGCTCTTTCATCATCAGTTGCGCGTACCTCGAGATGTAAAACTACAGTTGATTTCACATTAAACAAGTATCGTTACAAAACCTCTATTAAGAAGTCACCTTCAGGGATAAGCAAGTGACAGCTTAATAGAGGTCTTCTAACAGAGGTCAAGTTTACAGTAACTAAGTGGAGCAAATTGCAGGACTTTGATAATTGACCGTTTAATAGGGGTGACCGCTTAACAGAGGGTCGCTTAATTGAGGTTTGACTGTATTTAATTAATTTTACAATCATACTGCAGTAGCTGCCAGGAAACAAAGTAACATATCAAGGCAACCCCAATGGGGAAGGAGCAACTCGAAAAGTGCTGATGATTCTGACGATGAAGACAAATGTTTCCATTCTAATTACGAGATAAAAGACCAAGTTAATCCAAGAAGCATTGGTGTGGAAAAAGGCGATTCAGGTAATTTAAAGAAAAGTTGTTTTCGATTGCTTTGTCACTTTCTGAAAATCACATCTATTGCTTTGTTCATCCAAAGTTAAACATCCAATTAAAGCAACATGGAATGGGTTTTGCAAAGTGCATTTATTATTGTCTATAAATATCTATAAATCTGTTTAGTTTATTTTGACTTTAAAATAGACAGCGACAGACTGTAAATCTGTCCATATGAGGGCAATCTGTCATATTAATATCTTCACACTCAGTGTACTTTAGTAATGAAAATTGATTTAATTATTAATTCATTTGTTAGTCTCAAGAAAAATAAGTAACTCATCAAGGAAGTCCCAAGAGAGGAGGAAAAACTCAGCCGGTGAGCCTCAATACTTGTTCCATGTAACTGCTTTTCAATTAAGTAGCTAAAGCACTAACTTTTGAAACTTTCAGTGCATGGAGTAATTTGGGATACAGAGGAACCCCGCCTTACGGGAAGCCCACTTTACGGCCACGTTGTTTATCCTAAACAAACGCCCAGTCATGATTCTTATCTAAAACTCCCGCTGTTAATCCGTTTTGGGAACATTATTAAATTCATTAGTCTTGTTACAGCCTCATTATTTTATTTATTTATTTTAAATAATTGACATGCTACACATTCTCAACTGGAACCTCTTTAAGTGCATGCCTTTAAATTCATAATATTTTCCAGTTGCAAACATCCTATTTCTTTCGATTTCAATTCAATTCTATTTCAATTTTGTTTCCCTTTACATGTACATTATAATATTACATCAATATTGTGAGGATAATATTATTTTGGAACACATTTTAGGGCGGAGAACTATATAAACCCGTTTGGGCTTTTACAAGTAGACCCATTTCTATCTTTATATGGTGCATATTGTAAAATAATTATCAGGTATTGCATATGAAATGGAATCACTGACTTGGTGGCCGTGCAGTAGTGAAGCTCCAAGGCAGGAGGTCCTGGGTTCATTTCCCACGGCCGGTAAAAGTAAGAAGGCTTTTCCCTTCTGAACCTTTCTCCTTTCTACAAGTATTCCACCGGTCGGACATTTGTACAAGAGCCTCTGGCTCGGGTGAATGGGAAACCACTCCCTATGCTTCGACTTTATTCATATATAGTAATTACTAGAGTTAAAAATTAATTTCTTAATTCTTCTTCGGCTACAATTCATAGTGCCAGGATGTATTGCTTTTATACCAACAGCAATGAAAAGAAAAAGCTAACAAAAAAATTTCAGTTTATTTACATACTTATACTAATTCTCTCTCTCTCGCTTTGTATACATGTCAAGATATTGAAGGCCAAATACTTCAAGAACGTAATAAGGCATCTGTTTCCAGTCAAGAATCATCATCAGCCATGCGGAAAATATCAGCCTATATAGTGCCATTTGACGTGTCACTGTCGGAAAGTCAAGACATGAGAGGTTTGCAAATGTTATACTTAGTTTGTCTGGAATTAGAGTTCCTTAGTCTATTTTGATATTTAAAAGGAGGGAATGATAGCTATTATAAATAGTTACTGTTATGACTTGATTAGTTACGCTTGATCTGCGCATGCGTGATGTAGTTTTCCGTTCTGAGCCTCGTGTGTGTTCTTGAGTTGTGTTCATTAAATGACATCATAACATGGTGGTAGCGGTGGTAGTGCCCACAACGACAAAGAAACCATGTTAAAGCTTGAGCCTCCGGAAAAACTCGACGACTTCACAAACCCCAAGAGTGGCCGGAATGGAAACAGCGGTGTGGCCGTTTTAGATGTGCGACAAAGCTAAACAAGGAGAATGAAGAACTCAAGGTTAATGTCCTCATTTACACGATGGGGAAAGAAGCTGAGCACATATTCAAAGCCTTTACATTTGAGGAGGGTGATGAAAAGAAGTACGACGTAGTGATCAAGAAATTCGACGAACACTTCGTTCCAAAACAAAATGTTATCCACGAGGAAGCCTGCTTCCACAAACGCGTACAGAAGGAAGGAGAGTCAGTAGAAGCGTTCGTGCGGAGCCTTTACGAATTAGCAGAACATTGTGAATTCGATACAAAAAGGGACGAACAAATCAGAGACAGGATTGTCATCGGAATCTCGGATAAATCACTTTCACGAAAGCTGCAGATGAAATCGGATCTGACTCTCGACACGGCAATACAAACGACGCGTCAATCGGAGTTGATAACAATCCAAGTCGCGGGCCAAGCAGACAACAAACACCTCGGAGAGGTTAGGCAAAAGGATTGGAGACGGGAAAAAGCCAGAAAGCCAGACCTCAATCCTAGAGACAAGAAGCGAGATTCTCGAAGAGATCAACTGTGTTCAAGATGCAACCGCTCACACAGACGCGACGAGCCATGCCCGACAAAGGATAAGAAATGTCAAAAATGCCGAAAGACGGGACATTTTGCGGCAGTTTTTCGGTCAGTAGAGTTTAGGTTAGGTTAGTAGTTACAGCGACTCCTAGCCAGCTTTTCTTCCTTGGGGCCGTGAACTCAGGCGAAGATTACGAAGAACCGTGGAGTGTCATGTTACACATAAACAATAAGTCCGTATGCTTTAAGATTGATACCGGAGCCGACATCTCTGTGATGTCAGAGTCAATCTACGAAACTCTCCTACAGCGCCCTCAGTTGGAACCTTCCACTGCTGCTTTATCCAGCCCAGGAGGAAAACTCGATTGCAAAGGACAATTTAAGGCAGAATTTTCTCTCAAGAAGAAATAAACAGCGTAGACATATACGTAATCCGGGGATCCTGTGTATACAATCTTCTCAGTCGCCAAGCAGCATGCCAGCAGGGTTTGGTTCGGCGAGTTGAAGAAACTACTGCAGATGTGTATGAAGATATAGGTCTCATGAATTGTGAGCCAGCGAAGATCAAGCTACAGGACGATGCACAGCCATATTGCATTAATGGTGCGAGAATAATTCCCTTCCCACTGCTTCCCAAAGTAGAAGAGGAACTAAAAAGGATGCAAGAACCCAAAAACCCAATAGGAACATCAGGATTTGTGTCCACCTGAGACGAATCAATGAAGCTGTAAAGCGAAAAGGTATATTCTCCCAACTCTGGAAGACATTGCTCCGAAACTAGCTAGAGCCAAAGTATTTTCCAAGCTAGATGCGTCAAGAGACTACTTGCAAATACCCTTGCATCCGGAAAGCTCAAAGCTCACAACATTCATACCTCCTTTGGGTCGGTTTTGCTTTCGTCGTTTACCGTTTGGAATAACCTCTGCTCCTGAGATGTTCCAACAACGAATGAGTGAACTAATGAAAGACCACAAGAGCGCTGCAGCAATTCCAGATGACATCGTAGTTTATGGAAAGTCCACACCCGAACACGATGAAGAGCTGAAAGAAGTATTTCAGACTATTGCTAGGTCAGGACTGAAGTTAACCAAAGGAAAGTGTGAGATCCGCAAGCACAAGCTGTTTTACTTCTAAAATGTTCTCGGGAAGATGGCATGAGCCCTTATCCTGACAAAGTTAAGGCGATTCAAGAGCTTCCACCCTCAGAGAACGTAAACCAATCACGGCAGATACTAGGCATGATTAACTACCTGGGAAGATTCCTGTGACAAGTCCCAGGAATGAATTGGTGAAATCTGATGTCACATGGACATGGTTCCGCAGACAGCAAGAAGCTTTCCACAAAGTCAAGACCATGGTGTCGACAACACAGGTAATTGCCTTCTACGATGTAAATAAGCCAAAAGTGTTCAATTCTCCTACAGAATCATAAAGATCAATTGCGCCCAGTGGCATTTTACTCTGACTGATGCAGAGAAGAAGTACGCCAAAATTGAGAAGGAGTGTCTGGCATCAGTGCCTGGGAAAGGTTTTCCAGATGCCTATGTGGTCTCGAGACATTCAAGTTACTGACTGACCACAAGCCACTAGTACCACTGATCAACCACCAAGATCTCGACAAGGCACCCCTAAGATGTCAACGTCTCTTAATGCGAATGATGAGGTTCAACGCAAAAGCAAAACATGTGCCTGGAAAGGAGTTGGTAGTCGCAGATACCCTCTCCAGAGGCCCTCTCACATTCCCTCAAGCGACCTCAGACACGGAAGATGACGTCAAGGCCTATGTAGATGCAGCTGAAACCATACAACCAGCGTCAAGAGCAAAACTCTGCGAGATTGAGCAAGTCAGATTGTCAGATCCTCAGCTCAGCATGGTCCTGGACTATACCGTAAAGGGATGGCCGAAATACATACAAGACGTTCCAGAACAGATCCCCTAGTATTACGTCCGTGGCGAACTCTCTTTGATGAATGAAAAGTAGTGTACCGCAACCGAATTGCCATACCACTGGCATTGCAAGCTGAACCGCAACCGCATCCACGATGTTTACCAGGGAGTGACTAAGTGCCGCGAAAGAACTAATCTGTCAGTTTGGTGGCCAGGAATCGGCAGCGACATTCGTGACAAAGTGTCAACGTGCGAGTTTTGCCAAGAAAACCAACCCTCCCAGAAGAAGGAGCCACTAATGACTACACCCCTACCACAGAGGCCCTGGCAAAAGATTGCTGTGGACCTGTGTGAACACAAGGGACACCAGTACTTAGTTGTCAAGGACTATTACTCAAGATTCCCAGAGATTGCCTATATGTCTAGTATCACGAGTAATCAGGTGACCAATCTTTGCCCGATGGATAACACCAGAGGAACTAGTCAGCGACAACGGACCGCAGTTATCATCTGACCAATTCAGGAAGTTCATCAAAGATGACAACTTTCGACATACAACGTCAAGTCCACACCACCCCCAGGCTAATGGAGAAGCTGAGAGCGGTTTCCGTGTTGCCAAAAAGATCTTCAAGCAGAAGGATCCATTTGTTGCCCTGATGAGTTACAGAGCTACACCCATCACAGCCACCGGAATGAGCCCATGCCAGTTAATAATGAGAAGACAGATCCGGACCACACTCCCTACGCTGTAATCCAACTTGGAACCAAAGTTACCAAATTACGAAGTCGTGGCTGAGAGGGATAGGAGGACCAAAGCCACCTATAGACACTCATACAACAGGAGGAATGGAGTGAGACATCTGCCAGACCTACAGCAAGGAAACACAGTCCTCGTGAAACTTGACGACCAAAAGGGTTGGAAGACCCATGGAAAGGTCATGGCCAGAGGTACCAAGCCCAGGTCTTATGTTGTGCAAATGCCACAACTTACAGTGCGCAGAAACAGAAGGCACCTACGCCCCACATCTATCCAGGTGAAGTGTGAAGAACCAGAACTGGAGCCAGAACTAGAGCCGATACCAGGTAAGACACCCGAGTTGTCACCATCAGTGCTACCAAGAGAGACAATGCAAACAGTCCAGCAAAATCCTCATCTGACAAGCTTCACTGAGTTACCCACTGGATCACCAGAACCTGAAGTGCGAACCTCGAGTGGCAGACTTGTGCGGAGACCAAAACGCTTTAGAGATGACAGTTGACTTGAACAACAGAACTTTGATTATAAAGACAATCAATGTGAACTACTGAAGTTGTTCAAATTTGTTGCTAAGGCTGCTGGAGTTGTTCAGTTTGCTACAAAGACTTGATCGTGTTACTGTATTTCTAATATACCAGAGTGTACTATGCGCTTGAGAGGGAGATGTTATGATTTGATTAGTTACGCTTGATCTGCGCATGCACGATATCATGAAAGTTACATACATGAATAAAAAAAAATTCTAAAGACCTGCGAAATGTCACTGTCCTCTCTAACTGTTATGCAGTCAAACCTCTATTAAGAGGTCACCCTCAGGAATAGGCAAGTGACAGCTTAATAGAGGTCTTCTAACAGAGGTCACGTTTACAGTAACTAAGTGGAGCAAATTGCGGGACTTTGATAAATGGCCATTTAATAGGGGTGACCGCTTAACAGTGGGTCGCTTAATTGAGGTTTGATTGTATATAATTAATTTTACAATCATACTGCAGTAGTTGCCAGGAAACAAAGTAACATATCAAGACAACCCCAATGGGGAAGGAGCAACTCGAAAAGTGCCGATGATTCTGACGATGGAGACAAATGTTTCCATTCTAATTACGAGATAAAAGACCAAGTTAATCCAAGAAGCATTGGTGCGGAAAAAGGTGATTCAGGTAATTTAAAGAAAAGTTGTTTTCGATTGCTTTGTCACATTCTGAAGATCACATCTATTGCTTTGTTCATCCAAAGTTAAACATCCAATTAAAGCAACATGGAATGGGTTTTGCAAAGTGCATTTATTATTGTCTATAAATATCTATAAATCTGTTTAGTTTATTTTGACTTTAAAATAGACAGCGACAGACTGTAAATCTGTCCATATGAGGACAATCTGTCATATTAACACCATCACACTCAGTGTACTTTAGTAATGAAAATTGATTTAATTATTGATTCATTTGTTAGTCTCAAGAAAAATAAGTAACTCACGGAAGTCCCAAGAGAGGAGGAAAAACTCAGCCGGTGAGCCTCAATATTAGTTCCATGTAACTGCTTTTCAATTTAAAGTAGGTAAAGCACTACCTTTCGAAACTTTCAGTGCATGGAGTATTTTGGGATACAGAGGAACCCCGCCTTACGGGAAGCCCGCTTTTACGGCCACGTTGTTTTATCCCAAACGAACGCCCAGTCATGTTTGTTATCTAAAACCCCCGGCTGTTAATCCGGCCGACTGTCATTTCCCCACAAGTTCCGGCAGTCCACTTCCTTTATAACTTACTTCGTTAATACGGCTACTCAGACGAAACGTGAATGCTAAAGGACCGATCTTTCAAATTGTCTACATACGTTAATTGCTGGCTGTTGAAAGTGATCTAGAAGAGCTTCGTTCTATGTAGTACTCTATGAAATTTTGAAACTTTGTTCCTGTTTATTTAAACCACTTTGGTACATCTTAGTTTGGTTACAATAAATTTCTTATGCTCTACTCACAAATGGTTCATTTTAAGTCTGATTTCATTGTACCTGAGTGACATTTTCAAATAGACCAGCTACAAACTTTGAAGCTACCTAGTTAAGACGGCCACCCCGTTAATACGGCCAGATTTTGTCCTGATAGTGGCCTTGTTAACGGGGTTGCTATATACTTTTCGAACGTTTTTAGATTGCCGCTACCATGTCGAGACATTCCATATGCCAGACAACGGGTCAGGTATGAGTCAATCTGAAGAGGAAGGGAAAGACAATTTTGATTTTGAGGACAAGAGCTGCCGGAAAAAGGTCTCCTACGCTGATGGTGGAGACGAGTCTTCAGATCAGAACAGCAGAATGAAGAGGAAGTCTTCATTCCCTTCGAAAATTGCATCAGCGTGTCACATCAAAGAGGTCAAACAGAACACGTCAAAAACACGGATTGATTGGCTAAAAAGTACTGGATTATACAAGGTACGGGGTGTTAAGGTATCACGCACCTAGCTTAAATAATATAATAAGTATGACGTCACGACTTGTACAATAAATTCCCCCAGGCTCAATACCCATAGCAACCACTACCTAGAATCAATGTAGCGTTTTACAACAAATATTTGGACATATCGCATGCTTATGTTTAATTTTTTTCTGTTAAATAAGTTGTAATTATGACATATTTAGGGGTGATGCCTTAAGCATAAATATTTCTAGCCGTACGGACGTCACCAAGTAAAGTATTTCACATGTAAGCTAACTATGAGTATCATCCTTTAAAAATATTTAACCCTCAGACGTACAAGCAAAGTGATACCCCCGCTACCGTGCAAGGGGGAGTGAACGGAACCCCTCCGGATTTTTCGTTCCATTGATTATTTTGAAGATCTTTAACCATAGCTTGGTGTACATTCTACAAAATAGGGCTATTTTGACGGTTACGGTAAGTTAGAGTCTCTGTGGGGGGTCAATGACGTCATCCAAGATGGCGTCCTATTTATTTTCAAATGCCATTTTTTCCAAAAAAGGGACACAAACCAAATAAAAAGTAGTTATGAACTAAAAATGGGGCATAATACAGGATAACACTATTTTTACCCGTTGGCACGATTTTCTTTTTTTCACAATTTTATGATGCAATTTTTAAAAATATCTCAGTGTCCAGAATATTTGATTGAAGCAGTCTTGTTCATTGTTGTGCCTAGCTGCACGAAATTTTGTATCACTATGGTTTTGGCACAGCTTCCACAGAACCTTGTATATACACTTAGTTTTGTTCTATTCTTAGGTAGGTGTACTTCACACGATGACACTTCTTGTGCAAGAAATTGCAAATTCGTATCTGCCATTGTATTTGATGGACAGTCTCGAATTCGAAAAGGTAAGTTTCTTTAAATTGTTTATTGATTGTTTAATGCGACAAATCATTAAATTACTCAAATAGTTCAGAAACAGAAACAACATGATGATGAACATATGATAGTACTGAAAAAAGATAAAAGAAGGTTTGGTCGCACTAAGGCCCCGTTCACACTTAGCTCGATCCTGAGCTCGGTACTGATTTCGATCCGAGATTGGTACTGAGATCGCATTGAGTTCGCATCGGCGCGCATTCACACTTGAGTAAAATTTGAACCAAAAAATAACCCGGCAGGGGAGAAGCCAGAGTATTTGTCATCTGGTATGGAAAGCCAAATGATGCAATATTCAAGGACAAAAATAGTGCCACATTCAAGAAACATCTTTCAAGGTCAAGCCCCATTTCAAATCACAGTCAACAAGGTCCGTTCAAGATCAAGCGCTTTTTTGTCTCACGATCTAGATATTATTCCGTACCACATTCAACGTGTTCCATTCGAATCACATTCAACATGTTCTGTCTAAGATCAAGCACGGAACATCGAATCACACTCAACAAATTTCTGTTCAAGATCAACCCATCAAACTGCTGTCAGTGTCAACAATTTGAATAAAGATCAACAAGTCGGACGACGCTGTCAACAAACCTCTGAACGCTGTCAACAAATTTATCTCTTACCCAAGCCCCTCGTTCCTGCATTTCGCGGCATTTCGCAAAACATGGCGAACCGTGGAGTACCGGAGGACAATTTTGATTTAGAAGAAACAATTTGGAGATGTGTACGTGAAGAGTTGAGCGGAACGCGTAACACTACTCAAACTCTTGTTAATCGCACAAGGGAACTGATCCACAGCTCTGCATCGTTTGCATCCAGGCAACTGCCACAAAGTTCGTCCGCCGCATATTAGTTATGTCCTTCCACTTAAAACCCAGTGATCGCAACTGCAATAGGACTTCCTAGCTGATGTCAGATTTTGGTCTCCCGGGGGCACCACTACGAATGACGGTCGGCGATTCCAAGGCGTAAATAGCAACATCAGTGCATCGAGAAAATAATTCACAACTTCTTGTCCATTCCAAAATTAAGATGCGAATGTTTCCAGACAGTTCCTGTAGAAATGGTGCACAGTCGAGGCCTCTCTCTATTTTTTTTGATTTCAAGAACTGAGAAAGGAATTTGGCCAAGCCATTTAAACCACTGGCTTTGGCCTTACTTCTTTATGTAAATCTTTGTGTGTCATCTAATGAATAAATAAAATGAAAAAATGAATGCCGAAGGTAAAACTTGCTACAATGAAGCAAGTACAGCAGATTCCAAGCGGATAAGCATATTCTCCCTTATAGTGGTATTGGACGTACATATGTGTCGCTCATAATTGTCCAGTACAGTTCAAGTAAGGACTCGAAGAAAGGTTCCCACTGTTCATGAGGTGCAAGAGTGTCTTCATTCAACGAACCTTGCTGAGTCGCCGCCATGTTAGCAACTCTAAGTTCCCCTGAGTTCAAGTGCTGAGACTGGATTTGACCGGCTTTGTTGACAGCGTCGTCCGACTTGTTGATCTTTACTCAAATTGTTGAAACTGACAGTAGTTTGATGGGTTGATCTTGAACAGAAATTTGTTGAGTGTGATTCGAAGTTCCGTGCTTGATCTTGGACAGAACACGTTGAACGTGATTCGAACGGAACACATTGAATATGGTACGTGGAATAATATCTAGATCGTGAGGCGAAAAAGACCTAGAAAGATGTTTCTTGAATGTGGCACTATTTTTGTCCTTGAATTGCACCATTTGGGTTTCCATACTGCCTCTGGTGATGGCGTGATGGCATGATCGCGGCGATCGAGATGGCGGGTGAAAGTGTAAACAATAATTTGCAACACTTGTGGGAAGTTCACTTAACTAGATTGGCGTTGCCAGTGAGCTCGCGGCGTTAGTTGGATCGAGAGAGCAGAATAAACTAAATTATTCTCTCGTATCACTCTGCAGTGAAACGAGAACAAATCATTTTGACACTAATTACTATACATTACTATACAAGAATCAGGAATGGGCATCTCGTTTATTGCTTACAATATAATGGGCAGTGAAACAGTAGCCATTTAACAATATATGAGGACTATTACAATATTAATTGATATCTGGCACACAATAGTAATTCTTAACAAGGGCAGTAATGATTTAACTTGCACACCGTAACAAAACTAAAGAAATTTGAAGGTAAACGAGAGATGCCGTCGAGTGACACTTGCTTGTGAAACAGGCCTTATATACCGTACCTTCTCACGAATAGTCATGCACACTTCACAACTATGAACAGAGTGAATACCAACACGTCCGAGCTACCGCGACAAGCGTGAATTCCAAACGTGACAAAATACATATAGAAAGCAGGGACAAGAGTGGAACTCCCGAGAGACTTCCAGTTTCTCATCAGAAATATATCACACAGTATAGAGAACTTGGCTTTTGACACCTTTAAAAAGCATTATATAATTAAAAATGTATTGTTGCAATAACCTTTTTTGCAGGAAGCCATCGCTTATTTTCCTTTAGTCTTATTAACTAGCGGGATTACTGGAACAGCGATATCAAAAATCCTCTCCAGCAAACTTGGAAAAGAGGTAATACACACTGGTCTTTTAACCAATTATTAAAGAATTTTGCTATTCTAAATGACCCCAAACATGGAATAAATTGTATAATTGTAATTTTGAACCATTTTGTCTAATTCAATGACATTGAGTCAGGTTGACCACAAACAACTGCATGCTGTCGAACTAAAAACTCTCTCACCCAAAATAGACGGTCATGAATCGTCAATGGTCAACAAGTCAACCGTACTAGCCATGATGCAGTTTAAAACAATGTTACACTTGTGATTTTAAGCTACTTGTTTGTTTTTTCATGCATATCAGTCAGGCAGTATAAAAGCAAACCTTACTAATACAAGCATTGCATATTGTTACAGTGGGCGTACTGTGTAGCAGCTGTTGCTGTTATTGGATCAGCAGTTTGGTTTTATTTGCTCGAGCAACCGAGAGAGATGGCGTACGGACCGACTTTAGTTGCAGGCATTGGTAGTTCAGCAATGTTTGTAATGAGTTTGAATTTTATAATGGTCCTGATCGGAGATAATAAGGTAAGTTCTAAAAAGATGATGATGTAATGTTTTTTAAACACTCTGCATTATTTCTTATTCATACAGTACTAACTTATCAATTAATAGCAATAACGGGCGAAAGACTCGTTGAATTAATAATTTGTTTTATAGATAAGATGGATAGTACGTGCGATCTGATAGGTAAACGCGCGTGCATTATAACTCAACATACGCACGCACGCATGCGTCATCTTAATGTGGCCTGACGTCATCAGTCTTGCCAATATTATTTTTTGCCATTTGATTTACAAAATGGAATATTCCCCCAACTTCACGTTAAATTTAAATCTTTCGGAGAAACCACAACTGAAACATGAGCCTCTGGCTCGGGAGAATGGGCAACCACTCCCTAATGCTTCGACTTTAAATAAACGATATTTATTTATTTTTTATTTAACCACCGCACTCTGTTCCAATATCACAAAGTGAACGCGAACCTTGCTGGTGGAAAGCGAAGTAACGTCATTCTGTTTGTGTGATTCAGGTCCCGTCCACACGAATGCGTTTTCAAAAGTTTACACTTTCGTTTCACTGAAAACAGGATATAAATATTGCATCCACACAACATCATTTTCAGATAAACAACCCTTTTAAAAAGTTTGTGTTTTCAGTGAAATTATCCGTCCGCACGAAAATGAATCTGGCGGGCGCTTTAAAATGTTTGCGTTTTCACCCGTCCACACGTATACGGATAAACGTTTCCACTCTAGAGAGTGTTTTCAAAAGTTTCCATTTTCGTAACCGTATTCACTGGATAAGTGTGGATGGAGGGCCAATTTGAAAACAAGTGTTTGCGTTTTCGTAGAAAAAAAAACGGACACGTGTTAACGGGGCCTAAAGTATTCCTTGTTGTGTTTGTGAAATTAACACTTCTATGTAATTTATTTTAGTTTTTATTTACTTTCAGGAAACTTCAGGATTTGTATTCTCAACATTGAACTTGATGGCAAAGGTGTTGAGCGGTGCATACTTTGCTGTTGTCCAGAACTTCTACCCTTTGAACAGGTGAGACATAGCAACGTACTTGAATGCTAGAACAATATATATCATGTCAGTTACATATATTTCCCGCTTCAGTACGCTTTTTAAAATGGCTGGTTCGCACGTACAACGTAAGCATAAGCAATTGTGCATACACAAGCACAAAATAAATTAAACACAACCGATTAGTAATTAGTATTTCCGATTCGTCGTCAACAATCTTGGAGCACTGCGCCTGGATACCGCGGAAATACCACCTTTTTTCGGCCACGCGGTCACCTTGTCCCTACGTCAGCGGTCATTGCACAAAACCGATGATTCAAGTGCAGACGTTGTAGTTAGTGTATGCTCGTAAAACCGTAAAAGACTTAGCCAAGAATCTGACTTGATACTCAACTATAGGTTTGTTCAATGTTTTTTTTAATAACAGTAAAACGTGGCTTGCATGCGAGGTAAAATTTTATCTCAAGTAAGACCGAGTTAGTAATGAACGCTGACCAACGGAAGTGACCTCAAGACGTGTATTTTTTCCGCGTTTCTGTCAGTGCGTTCTGGCAGTTAACTGTAATGCCTATTTGCTGGGATTATTTGTTGGATGTCTCATGTATTGTGGTAAGCTTGGGAGTTGCCATATGTGCCATAAACAACTTTTTCTGATCGGTGTATTCTTTAACAGCGGTGCAGACAATGAGTGTTTGGCTTGTGGAAGCTTTGCTCGCCTGGTGCTGTCTTTAGGTCTTGGTGTTGGATCTCTCTTAATCTTACTCATCGTTGCTCTTGACAAAATAAGAACATGGTGTGCTTGCTCCAAAGGTATGAGTCGGTTATAAACATCAGAGTGTCATGATAATTGCTATTACATAATCAAAATATACTCATATATTAGGTAATTTCAAGTTATCTATTCTGGTTTTTTTTTTTGTGTATGTTTTTATGTTATGTCCATTGCCAGAAATCGTGGACACTTTGAGCCTGCGCTAACTTGTCAGCGCTGTATCGTATTACTGCACCAAGAATTGTCACTAAGGTCACTCCAAAACTTCACTAAAGCTGCACTATGTTAATGCAGAGATCTTACTTCTACTGAAAAAACACTTTAGTGGCGAGCACAATAAATGTGAATATTTTCCTGGAACTCCAAGCTCCATTCTATGTCTCCTCTTGTATTAAACAGCCATGACATCGCCTCGTCCAAATCTCCTGGGAAATTATTTAAATCGTGGCAGCCTGGGAGCTAAATTAAATCCCAGAAATCATTGCTAGATGAAGAAAAGTAAACATGGCGGCTGCTGTGAGATTGTGCAGCCATTGGGCTTCTGTTTCTCGCCTTCCTCCGTAGTCGAACATGTAAACATGGCGGCCGATTTCACGATAAATGGAGGATAAGAGTACGTCTGTGGAAGAACTTTGGTGTGGAATTATCAGGCCTTTTACTAGCGATTTGAAGACATCGAACACTCTTGAACATATTCAGATGCTGGCACTTGAACTACATAGTCGTGCTCTCCCGTTAGTTGACGAATACCGGAAGCTATTTGAGGCAGATTATAAGGAAATGTATGGGAAAAGTGGAGAGAAACAGGCAGAGAATGCACTCGTCTCGGGAAGTGGGTAGGCCTCCGTTTCAGTACCTGCTTTTGTGTTATTTATGTTGTTCGATCGACCCTCATCAAGTTTAGATGCTGGCATCGTGGAAATCTAATATGTATAATGATATATTTGCGAAATTTGAACATTCTCATACATTTTCTTATGCTGTATCGACGCCATTACGCTTGCATTGCGCACGCGCGCTCGCCATCTTGTCCACGATTTCTGGCAATGATCCCAAGTTGAGTGATTCTTTTTGTTGTAAGTGGTGTGACGTATGCTTTGCCGTATGAGGACATGGTAACGTGATCTAAATTGTGATGCAGAAGGTGGCCATTTTTCAGATGCCAGCTGCCTCTGTTTCAAAACGATGGCTAATGCGAAATCTTTAGTCTACTTACAACACGTAGTACATGTAATATCCGTGATCTACGCCAGATAATTTATTGCCCGGTATTTATCAACTACAGATGAAGGTGATTCTACAGAACCATCCGCAAGTGACCCCTCGAAGAATCTTCCTGCTGATTCGTGGGATACCCGTTTGTAACCAAACACAGAACAGGATGATATACGTCCCACAGCCTATATAATGTCAGTAAATCCGTTACGAAGCATGACAGATCATCTCAGCTTGTCTAATGTTTTACATCTAGAAATACGTAGAAAAAAATCTTTTATAAAGCCCCAAGCACACAAGAAAGTTTTCCATGAGAAGTTTTGTTGACAATCGGAAGAGTTAGAGTATAGTGTTGATCAGGATATAAACTTATTGTTTACTGTGTTGTTAACACGAAGGCCTTCCTCAAGAAATATAGATGATCTGGTCCTTAATTCAAGATCCTGTTGAAGGAAAACAGCTATAGCACGAAAAGCGTATTTGGGGGCATATTTTGTAAACCACAGCAGAGAGGTAGATCTGTGCAATTATTCAAATTCTTGATTGCTTTTCATTGCAAATTAAGTCACACACTGTACTCGTTGTTTATCCCAGTTTTAACTAGAGCAACTATAAGAAAAGTGTCGACGTATCCGTCTGGCAAACTAAGAACGTTACTGACGGCGAATAGATGTTATAACACAGTAAGAATTTGGGATACCAAAGCCCTTCTCAAAAAAGTTGTTTGAAGCGATCACGAATCAGCTAGTCTCTTTAAAGCAAGTTACCAAATACCAAGTTCTTTTTACTTTTTGTTACTTATGTCTTTAGTGAAAGGTTCAAAGGTTTTTATTCCATTTATTTCAGGATATATTTTACAAATACAATGTTGCTACTGAATTGACGGAAGTGAAAAGTGGAAGAAGTAGCTTCAACCCATAGTTAGTTACCAGGCGCATGCTCCCTGATACGGAATTTATTTGTTAACGGAGTAAGTTACACTATAAACAGGCGCTTAATAAAGGTTTACACACTGAAGCACATAGGCAAGTATTACATACTAACAACACAAAGACTAAACGAGAAAACTGAAAGCAATCATTTACACGAGTTAAAGGGTTAAACCTCCCTGTCAAAGACGCTGTACTCCTCACTCACTTGGAACAAGCCTCCCTCCGCCAGACCGCTTACCAAGGGACTGGTACAGCCGTACATTTTGTGTTTGTTGTCAATTGTGAGCACTACACCACTTTTAGCGTTTTTCTTGATGCTCTCATAATCTACTTCACGCACACGATGCCCCATCTTTTTTACACTCAGAATGAGATTGGGATCAAATGCGTTTTCTTCGACGTGGACCTGAAGCTGGGAACTGGGGACGAGGAAAAAGCCTGGGGATTCCACGGCTGCTTTTGGGTCCAGTCCCCTGTTTAGTGTATTGGTCAGGTACTGAAGGATGGCTTCTTGAGATACTTGGCCGTTGGTAGCAAGGGCAAGAACTGGTTTTATGCTTGTTCTGTCTGGCAAGTAGTGCTCATTTTCCTCGAACGCCTCGCCAGCCCAGCTGTCTTCCTCTTCCCAGAATGGATTTCTGCGAATCGTCAGCTGTTCATTTTCTCCTTCTGTGTCAAACGGTTCTTGTTTCTCTAGCAAACCACTCTTCTCAGTATCTGCGTGGTCCATAGACCTTGATTGATCGAATTCCTTGTCTGGCATTTTCGAAGTGTCCATATTCAATGTGAACATTTTCAATTGATCATCGTAATTTCTCGAATCTCCTTTGAAAGCAATCAGCGGGTGTAGTCCAGTTGGCAGGCGTTGCTCTGGTCTACTCAGTTTGACAAAAGCTTTCAGAGTACTGGCAGGGTGGGGCAGAGCAACTCCCTTGACAAACAGCCCAGTACCCCACGGTTCACTGTCCGCGGTATGCATCATGGAGCACATGTTCCCATCAATGTCAACAGCTACCACGCCCCCTGCCTTGACTCGTGATTGCCATAGATTCCTGCTCTCGTCCGCCAGCAGCTTGTTAAGGAGGTCGCCCATCTCTCTCATTTTCTGCGGGGTAGGTGCACTTCGCCACAGCGCATCTGCATAACTCGGGGTGAGGCGGTCACCGGGTAAGATATCTAAACCAAATTGATTGAAGAGAGCTTCCCTTGCTTTGGGCACCGCGTGTAAAAACGTAGAGAGGGAGTGGCTAAGATGAGCAACCGAGGCAAGCCAGGAGAACTCCGTTGCATTCGTAACGTACGAGTCTTTGGTTTTTCCTATTCCCGCCGCTTTTAACAAGTTCAGAGTTTCCACCATTTCTATTCCTCCCCACTGCGCGCCCGTTGTAACAATGTGGTGACCACTGTACGTGGTTCTGGCAGGCTCAAGCCAGCGGGTCTGGTATTTCCGCATGTCTTGCATCGTGACGTAACCCAGGTTGTTTTGAACGACCCGAACCATCTCCTCGGCCCAGTGCCCGCGGTACATGTAGTCCTTACCCTGTCTGGACAACCAGTAGATGAACTTTGCTAGTTTTTGTTGTTTAAAGAGCTCTCCACTTTTGTACGGTTTCCAGGTCTCAGGATTAGTAAAGATTGCTTTTCCTAAATGACGAACAAATAAACAAATAAATGTAAACGTGTCTACCAGAGCCCGGTTGTTCAATACTCGATTTAGGGTAGCCTCGGGACCAACCAAATCATTCAGTATCAATTTCTTGGCCAACAAATTGCAACGTTTTGAGAAAGGACCAACTGAATAGCATGTTCTAGCTCAAAACATATTACAAAAATTGCGGTTTAGTGAGCAAATGCTTTTCAGTTTCAGATTTTCGGAGTATTTTATATCGGACTAGTTTAGTTAGAATTTAGGTAGAATATATCTTGTACTGTTGTATACATTATTATCTAATAATTAAGTCCCCAATTACTCTTGCCAACAAATTATTTTACAGTGTCCCCAATTATTTTGTAAAAGCTAAATGCATTTACACTTAAATAAAGTTATTAATAATATTATTGTTATCATAGAGAGTACGTGGTTAGTGTCCTTACCTTCTCTAGTGCGAGCAGAGTTCTACGATTGTACTTTCTCTTTATGGTGTCCGCCAGTTCCTGCGGGACCTTGAATCTTGTATTCGCAAAGTAAAGCGCAGGGCTCAACAAAGTGGCCAGCGAAAACCTGCCATACTTCTCTGCGGCCTCCGCCACGCCCGCTATGAACCCTGGGACTAGTGTCGAGGCTCCCTTCCTTCGCTTGGCGTGAATGAGAGGAATATTGAGAGGGTTCATGTGCTGCGGGTTGTCCCATCCCGCGTCTAAGTTGTAAGTCCTCCCACTTAAGCTGTCGTAGTAGAGGATGTTAGCCACGCCAGCGTAGGACATGTGTGAACCAGCAGACAGGGTTATATCATCGCCAGAAATTTCAGACATCCGGTTGCGCCATCTCGGAAGAGGCATCAGGTTTCACGCTGACAGCCGCTCAAGAAATAACAAAGAAATGTATGGGATCTGATAATAAATTGTGCTTTTCGCTTAACTGAAGCACGTTCGTAAAAATGTCTGGGCAGCATTCGGAAGAGGAAAGCTTCCTAAACACAACAGTACAAAAAATATTTATCTCCGGTAAAATTCGATGTGTACTTTTTTGAATTTAAAATTTCGGCCGACGTAAGAAGGGATTGATAGCAGAATACGCTCAAAACCGGCTACTGTCACTTTTTAAGCTGCATTTAATACAAGAACCTTGGGTAAAACGCAAAATGTCTACCCCGTACCTGATTGTCGAAGGATTGAACATCTCCTGTGAAGCTTCAGTCAGTCCCCTGGAGCAAATTCGATGTGTACTTTTTGTGTTTGAATTTCCAGTTCACAGCCAGCCATGGCGAATACCTCCCGTGAAATACGCTGACTTCGGATGTTGATATTTTGGGCTGGGAAGCTCCAAATCGCATGAAAATTGTACCAAACGAAAGCTAATTTCAACTAGGTCGTTCAGCGGCACGTCTCCTAAACGTAGCAGTCTCTTTTTGAACCGGAGAAACCCATCCCTCCCCCACCCCACTGAGGCAAAGTACGTAACAATGTTGAATGTGTGAATGGCGCATGCTCATACCGCACGCCGCTGGGAAAGACCGGAAGCAATCGTGGACGCAAAATGTCCGGAATTTCTGGCGATGTCTTAAAATAGAAAATGAACAGTGTGAAGGGGAACTGCAATAATTTAGGAGGTTGCGTCGAATCTGTGCGATACAGTGGAACAGGTGAACAGAATGAAAAGGACGGTACTTATGCAATGAAACTGGAACAGCCTTTTAGATTTTCATATTTTCAAGTGCCGTTAGTCAAAAAGGGTGGAACAGTTTCCTGTTTTTACCCGCGCCTATTCCACTTTGATGTTGCAGGCCAGTGCAAAAGTTCTTCAAAATATATCCAACACCTGATTCGCTCGCAGACAATTATAAATTAATCCTCACAAACTTCCCTGGGTGTAAAATATCGTGATAACCTTTTATCACTGCCAATTGCGTATAAACTTTAACTTAAATATAAAAATCTTAGCAGGAAACAACGTTGTTTTTGGAGTTTCCTTCCGATCAAGATTACCCCTCAGCGTTCCAGATGTCAGCTAATCGCACAGTTTGTACATGAAATGGAGCGCTTCCGCTGGTCGGAGGATCCAGTTAGGGGTCCGTAATTGATCCCTGGCTAGTATATTGTACATCAAACGTATTTTGTTATATTTACTGGCGACATTATGCAAACCGTGCACGGAAATGTTCTTGCTATTAAAGAAGGCGGTGGTCGTTATCGTGTTTTTATTTTGTTCGACAGAAAAAATAGTTCTCGGGTGCAAAGCGTGCAGAAACGTCTCTAATCTGAATCGGCGTGGCTTACTATAGGACTTGAACTAACTGGTGGGTGAGCTATACTGAGTGAAGTATGCGACTGAACGGACCGCACATAGAATGAAAATGTTTAGAATTTAATAAGACGATCTTACTTAATGATTCTCGCAAAGATATGGTCCAGCGAAAACAGAAAACATTTCGGATGTGTATAGAAAAGAGTTCTAGATGCATAGATGAATCTATAGCCGCTCAGTACCTGTCAAAGCCGCTGTTAAACATGCGTCCATCGCGTTGCCGTCTTTTCGCAAAGCGTGCAGCCCAGCATGCACCGCCAGTGGATTGTCAGTCCCAGCTACCATTCCCTTGCCGTTGCTGAAGGCCAGTGGTTTTGGATGGGTTGCATGTTGCCGCAGGGAAAGTCTTTCCAAATGTTCTCTCTCTCCAGAAGGCCAGGTGTCGGGCGAAAGAGAGAGATGTCTTGATGCCAAGGTCTTTCCAAGGTCGAAACTCAGCAAAATCATCGGTAGAAAAAGGATAAAATAACGCCCCATGGCGTTCACGCTTGTACACACTGATTTTAAACAAATAAGGGATATTTGGTCGTTCAGGGCGAAAACAGAAACCAAAGCTACGGTGAGCTTTAGCCGTAAAGCAATGACGCTTTATGCTTTACTCTGTACATGACATCTGTTGCCTCATAAAATTCTTCTGCGTATCGTACATTGCCTGTTGAAGTGTTTCTTTCATTCGATCATGTAGCCTTTGTTTCGCAATGGTCAGTGAATACCAGAAATGAAAAATACACCGAAATAATTCTGAGGATTGAGTTTGCAGTCACAAATGGACTGAACACACTGTGAACAAAAGCGCAATAATATTGTAAACATCTCTCGTGTGACATTCCTCGCTTTCAATTTTATATTTGTTACAGAGCACGAATACTCGAAAGCCTGATAGAAAAAACGTTTTTACAATAACACGTCAGTTTCTCGCTTTGTGATTGGCTAATTTTCATTATCAATAAGAGGACAGACACATAAAATCGAGTGCTGACGACAGTGATTAGGACGAAGAGTAGGAATTTAGCTTTAATTTTACCTCAGTTCTTGCAAAAGCGACATTCAGCATTTGAAGTAGAGAACCAGAAGTGTTCAGAGGCGAATTTCCTTGAGCTTTGTCTTGAAATTGTCGAGAAAACCGCAGCAGAAAAGCGTCTAGTTTCATTTCTTTTCAACTTCTTTGACAAAATTTTATTTTGCACGCGCGGAATGCTCACGTCAGACTCTCACTTTTTGGCCAATGAAATGTCTTGAATTTCAACCTCGACCAATTAGAAAGCGGGAAAAGTTGTTGAGAACATTTCGGTCAAATCAAACAAAATCCAGTTTTCTTGCGTGTTTTCCCCGCGTCGTCGCTTGAGTTTTGTTATTGTAAAAAACGAATTGAGTTAATAAAAGAAAACACATAAGTAGTGAAGCGAAAAAGTAAACTGCATCCCATTCAAATTCAACGCCATTTGGCTCTGTGGAATAGGCACGGATAAACTGGATTTTAGGAAAAGATTTTGGCTCGCGTTCACCGCACAGCTTTGAGAATAGCCGTAAACAAATGTTTGATGGTACCTCTGGGGTATTGCAAATATCTCTGTCGCCGATAAGTATTTAGTCCGGACGAAACTTTCTGTGGCGACACGAAATACTTTTGGGAAGATAACAGGGCGAAAACAGAAACCAAAGCTACGGTGAGCTTTAGCCGTAAAACAATGACGCTTTATGCTCTACTCTGTACATGACATCTGTTGCCTCATAAAATTCTTCTGCGTATCGTACATTGCCTGTTGAAGTGTTTCTTTCATTCGATCATGTAGTCTTTGTTTCGCAATGTTCATTAAATACCAGAAATGAAAAATACACCGAAATAATTCTGAGGATTGAGTTTGCAGTCACAAATGGACTGAACACACTGTGAACAAAAGCGCAATAATATTGTAAACATCTCTCGTGTGACATTCCTCGCTTTCAATTTTATATTTGTTACAGAGCACGAATACTCGAAAGCCTGATAGAAGAAACGTATTGAGTTAATAAAAGAAAACACATAAGTAGTGAAACGAAGGATGGATTAATCGTGGCCTCTGATTAGAAATATGAGTCAAGGTCAAACTGTCATAATCGATTGTGCATAAAAAGATATGTCACGCATTCTCAAGATGCAGGGTCGCTCCACCTTTAAGAAGCAAGTGTATGAGTGTTGTAATAATAATTTTTAGTTTAATCAAGGTGTCAAAAGAGCAAGGTGTCAAAAGCCAAGTTCTCTATACTGTGTGATATTTTTATGATGAGAAATTGGAAGTCTCTCTTGGGAGTTCCGCTCTTGTCCCCTACTTTCCATTTTATATTCTGGTCTCGACCCAACTCACGCCACGAGCTCACTGGCAAGGCCAGTCTAGTTAAATTTATTTTTCGTTTTTGTGTCAAAGCCCTCGAATTTTGTATGTTTATAATGACTGTAAAAGTAATCAAGGCGAAATTAGCATTTTAAATCAATTTCTCCAGCCTGTGCTACTGTGTCTATCATAATTTTGCCTGTAATCCTGTAGCTTGTGACATGCAAAGTCTCCCTCGGGCCTGTTTCTAACGTCAAACTACACATGCGTCGAATACAATGTAAAAGAACAAAAGTTATTGCTTCAGCTTATTTATATTGTATATCAACGCATGTGAAGTTCGACGTTTGAAACAGACTTTATTTTCATTTAGGAAGAGGTAATAGAGCTTACAACTACGCAAGATAATAAATAAGCTTTTACTATTGATTCGGATGCTATGCCAAGCACTGACGATGAATGTTTCAAAAGTCGCTTTGCCTGATTTTTCTGTTCCGCCAGCTGAATTAGGGAATGCCATTTAGGAGGCAACACACCAGCATGATTAAAAAAACAAACCGGATTTACGGGACATATCCATTCTATTTTTGTCGAAGGAGAGTCAAGGGCACTACTAGACACCTGGCCATAGCTTCACGTTTTCCAAATTTATGACAGCTTTGACCTATTTAGTTGACTCCGCCGGCATTAGTCAATAATAAATTGTTTCAGTCTTTTCTCCATTTTATGTCGACATTCAAATCCCGAACATTTTACTACTAGCTGTTCGACCTGATCTACAGGGCTTCTATTGATAGTAAACTGTATTGCATTTTTTTTGAACGGATAATTCATTACTTTCCTCCTTCTTTACTTCAATTCATTGCTTTCCTCGGCTCTTTTCTTTTCTTCTGGTGTCTTGGTCTCCATCTAGGTTTCTCTGTGTATTTCACATACATACAGCCCACACGCACACATTACACTATTACTATCTCTCAGGCTATAGAAATATTAGAATATTATAGAAAGCCAGCAGTCCAACAGAGTATTAAAGTACTCATGGGATGCTTGGATTTGCGTGCTCACTCTTTCCACTGAGAAGTTCAGCAGAAGTTGCAGAGTTCAAGTACTAATTTACAAATTTCTTGAGTTAGGTAGTACGCTTGACCTAAATATTTTTAGGGAAATTTGCCATCTAAACACGCACACTAGGAAAGATTCCGCGATTAAAATAGTAAATTTTTGCGGAGAAATACTTTGCTCCGCGGGATCATATTCTTTGCCGATCAAGGGCAAAATCACAAAAAGTAGTTTGCAAATTTCATGTTACACGGTATACGAAAACATGTCAGTAGAAATAAATTTCCTTTTATACTGACAGTCTATGTTATATTTGAAACCTATGTAGAACGATTTTACCAAATAGCTGTTCGGAAATTCACTAGAAGAAACTATAACACGAATTGAAGTATAAGCCTACATAGGCGTGACATTTGAACCAAGAAATATTCTACTGGTTGACTTGATACTTGAGGTACAATAGTAAGGATTAGAGTAATTGGGGTTAAGGGGTATATAGGTCAGCGGTCGGTGGACAAGATGGCGGGAAAATATCTTGCTCCGTTAATAATTGGGTATTTAGGCATATTACTAAGCGCCAAGGTAAAGGAACGGGATGGATTAGGCACTATGGGCAAACCTAATACTCCCAGTCAAGAATTCAACATCCAGTTCAGCAACAGCGGACTGATTCCGGTTGGAATCGAAGCCTTTACTCGAGCTCGGAGAGCCGCCATCTTGACAAACGAATCCGCCGGGTCACCCAACGCGCGGTTTCTCCTCTCTCTTATTCTGTTCAGTGGAGACATACAACTAAACCCTGGACCTGGAGTTAGAGTTCCGTGCGGTGAGTGTGCCAAGTCTGTCAGATCAAACCAAAAAGCGATTCGATGTGATGGATGTGATCGCTGGTTCCACACGAACTGCTGCTCGATGTCGGACCTGATGTACAATATCTCGTCCAACGCGGCCTGTACATGGATCTGTGACAGCTGTGGGTTGCCTAATTTTACGGACTCGTTCTTCAGTTCCTCTATGGATTTGAATTTATCCAATACATATTCACCACTGAGCGAGACTACAGAAACCGAACAAACCGAACAGTGCCCCCAAGACCAGCCAAACCCTCCACACATCCCAACCAGAAAACGGAACGCCAGAACCCCGTGGAAACCTCTCAGGGTCATGTCTATTAACTGTTGTAGTTCGAGAAGCACTGATAAACAAGTCGAATTCCAGGCACTCATCGACAGCGAGAAACCTGACATCATATTTGGCAGTGAATCACACCTGGACAAATCGATCTGTAATGGAGAAGTTTTCCCTCGATGCTTTGAGATATTCCGCAAAGACCGCAAACTTGGAGCAGGAGGTGTGTTTATAGCTGTTCACGAAGACTATGTAGCCACTGAAATGCCAGATCTGGATTCTGAGAGTGAAGCTGTGTGGGCTAAACTCCAGATTCAAAACTCTAAAACACTATACCTGTGCTCCTTCTACAGACCTCCAAATAATGATGTAGCGTCCCTTGATGCCTTGGACTCCTCATTGCGACAACTATCTGCTAGCAGCAACAGCACGATGCCACATTTACTTATGGCTGGTGACTTCAATCTACCTGACATTGAATGGAGCACTGAGACACTCAAATCTTCTCGTGTTTACAATGCTAGAGTGAGCTACAGAATGCTGGAGATAGCTAGAGACAATTATGTCTCGCAGGTCAATTTTCAACCAACCAGACATAAGAACATACTGGACCTGCTTTTTGTCACCAACCCAGACCTAATTAAGGAGATACACATCAGCCCAGGCATGAGCGACCATGACATTGTTATTGCTGACATTGACATCAAAGCAAAGATTAACAAGAAAACAACAAGGACAATACATCTCTATGGAAAAGCGAATTGGATAAACGTAAAGAATGACCTGCGTTCATTCAAACAAGAATTCCTGGCATCATATCCTCTGGCCAACACAGTGGATGAGAACTGGGGGGCGCTTAAATCAGCAATTGCAACTGCCACGAAGGATCATGTGCCCCAGAAACAACTCAGTGGGCGGTGGAACCTACCGTACATGACGAGAGACCTCAAGAGAAAAATCCGAACAAAGGCCCGTCGATACAAGAAAGCGAAGAGATCGGGGAAAGTCGAAGACTGGAAAAAATTTAAGGACTTAAGGAGACACATAAAAAAAGAACTTGTCATAGCCCACGACAACTACATTGGGGAAATCCTTGATGTATCTGTACTACGGGAGAAACCGAAACGCTTCTGGACTTACATCAAAAGCATGAGAAAAGACAAAATTGGCATATCACAACTAAAATACAATGGCTCAACAGCATCCGATAGTAGGACAAAAGCTAATCTCCTTAGCGATCAGTATCAGCGAGTGTTCACTGAAGAAGACCTAACAACCTTACCTGACTTGCCGACAGATAATGTTACGGGTATGGAGGATATATTCATCACTACGGAAGGTATCCACAAGCTACTTAAAGAGCTGAATATGCACAAGGCTATGGGACCAGACTTATTACCAACAAGAGTGTTAAAAGAAGCTGCCGATGAGATTGCGCCAATCCTGACATTGATATTTAATCAATCCTACAACACTGGTACCTTGCCACTTGACTGGCTCTCGGCAAATGTAACAGCCATATTTAAGAAGGGAAAGCGCTCTGACCCAGCCAATTACAGACCTGTATCTCTTACCTGCATCTCCTGTAAGATCATGGAGCACGTTGTGTATAGCCAGATCATGAAACATCTTGACCGCAACAACATTCTAGTGCACTACCAGCATGGCTTTCGTCAAGGCCACTCCTGTGAATCACAGCTGATCTGTGCAATTGATGACCTTGCCAGATCAATGAAGGCAAGGAACCAAATAGACTTGTTGATCCTAGACTTTTCAAAGGCATTTGATACTGTACCACATGAGCGTCTCCTACGGAAACTCAACCACTATGGACTTCCTAGACAATTACTGTCCTGGATTAGAACATGGCTGACTGAACGCCAACAACGAGTAATTGTGGATGGAGAATCTTCCGAATCGGTGCATGTACGCTCCGGAGTGCCTCAAGGAACTGTTCTGGGACCTTTGATGTTCTTATTATACATTAATGATATAGGGGTAGGATTATCGTCCAACATTAAATTATTCGCAGATGACTGCTTACTCTATAGAACAGTCAACTCCCAAGATGATGCCAAACAATTACAATCAGATCTCGACATCTTAGTAGAGTGGTCAAAAACTTGGCAAATGTTGTTTAATCCAGCTAAGTGCTACACCCTTAGAATATCTAGGCTTCACTCTGAAACTGTACATAACTACCACATATCAGGGACAGCACTAAAATCAGTTAGTGAGCATCCTTACCTAGGTGTGCACCTGTCAAACAGTTTAAGGTGGAACGCGCATATTGCTGAAATAACCAAGAAGGCAACCAAGCAGTTGAATTTTGTCAGGCGTAATCTATCCAAATGTTCCACCCAGGTGAAATCGATGGCATATAAAACACTAGTAAGGCCACACTTAGAGTATGCTTCAGCAGCATGGGACCCCTATACTAAGGGGAACATAGAACAAATTGAGGCAGTCCAACGCAGATCTGCACGTTTTGTAACCAACTGTTATGATAGGTATAACACTAGCATAACTAGTCTTATTAAGCATATAGGGTGGGAAAGCCTCGAAGTTCGGAGAAAAGTCAATCGTCTAGCAGTTTTTTATAAAGCCCTTAACAACCAAGTAGCTGTTCCACTACCAAAGGACCTTTTAACACCAGTAAGATCTACCAGACACCAACACTCCCGGTCCTTTATTCAGATGCCCACTGGTCCAGATTATTATAATTATAGTTTTTATCCTAGAACCGTAAGAGATTGGAATGCACTACCTGAATATGCAGTTCAAGCAATTAATGTAGAGAGTTTTAAAATGGCCATTGTACAACATTTTGGGAATTAGGATTAGGATTAGGATTTACAATTAAATATTTTAGGATTTTATTTCTCTTAGTACTCTTAACTTTTAATTGACTACTAGTTTTGCTAATTAGATAATTAGATATTTTGTATTTAGGTAATTAGATATTAATTAATTGATTTAGTTGACTGGTTGATTGGACAGAATGCTAGCCATCCTTTGACCTATTTGTTTTTTATCAATTTATTTGTATTGGAATTCTACGTGATGCTGTAAGGCTTTGTAGAAAATAAACATAGATCTAGAAGGGAAATTTTAAGTCGGAACTGCTACGCACGCGCGCCCCATCGGGAGTTTAGCAAGAAGTATTCAAAACTCTACCCTGGTTCCAGAGGTTCATATATTACTTCTTCAAGAATATTCCGACAGGAACGACAAAGCGACCAAAAAGGATCTCGGCTTCGCGCGAGGTAGCAACCTTACTTCCATGAGTTCAGCTGAACTTCGTCGCTGATTGGTTAATTTTTGACAAAAACAATGGCAATCAAACTAGCATGGAAGTGAGGTTGCTACCTCCGCGCCAAGAGGTTCCCTCGCCACCGTTCGCCTTTGCCGCGCTCTGCCAAGCTTTCGCCGCTCTTTATTGGCAAGCGAGGAACCTCTGGAACCAGGGTACCGAAACTCAAAAACATATTCAGGAGTAGTTCTATTCCCAAGGTAATCCATTCAAGATATTTTTAGAAGGTACCCATTCTCCTGCGGATATTATTACCTCGCGCGTTGCATGGATGTTTCGTGGATTAAAAGTCGAAAAAACATGGCGGTAAACGCCGCTGATGCCGTTCACTTCTTCAGCTCGGGAAACTCATTGCCCGTAGTGCTCATCCGCTATACATGTCTGACAGACAACCTATGACCTGACGTAGGCTATGTGCAAACACTGAGGAAAGAATGAATGGGAACTTTTGACATGACCGGTAGGTGTCAGGAAACGGAAAAACAATTATTTGAAGTTTTAAACTCAGACTCAAAGCGGAGGACTACTGGAGATCTTTTGAACAAGCGCGAGGAAAATTTTCCTGAAGGTGAGAAATTTAGTTTATGACCGGCCCTGCGCTTAAAACACGTCCTCTACCAAAAACAAAACAGGTGTGCTGTCACATCAGCTTGTTTAGTTTTCATATCGATCAAAGGACATTGCGTGATTCCGAAATTGTTTGTTTTGTTTCGTTGGCTGTCTTTTGATTGGTTCGTATTGTTAGCTTAGATTTCGTCATTAGACAACAATGATCTTTGTCACTTTTCATAGAGCGTCTCATTTTTCCACGTGCATCAAGCCTTGTAAGTTCTTTCCGTTTTTACCCTTAAATAAATTTGCTATGAGTATCAGCGGTTTGGGTTAGACTGCCCTATCGAAGCTACGAGCATCGGCCGAGATAGCGGAACAGTAAAAACGGAGGACATCAACCAAAGGTTGCGACACACACGCAGTGGACTTGGCTAGGAATCATCAGGCATGAGCAGCACTGAAGGAGAACAACCAGCGGAAGATCCCACGACCCCGCAAGACCCGAAGGTCAGAGATCAGGCCAAAGGACCCGCAGACAAACAAGTCAAAGAAACAAGCGCCGCGGATCGTCCCCAGCGAACGCGTAAGCCTTCGCCTAAGGTAATACAAAATAGACTGATAGAAAACGAAGAGAATCTCGAAGAACTCTGGAAAACGTGTAAGGACCGAATACCAAGATCTCGAGAGAAGCTATCAGTACATAAGCTTAGAACAGGAATAGAAGAGGCGAGATCTATTTTCAATGATTATCAGTTGGAGTTGTTAGCTACAAAGGAATTCGCCGCTGGCGCTACATCGGCCGAAGTTCTCCAGGACCTTGCGCGACTGGAAGAAACTATGGCTTCACGCAAAGCTTACCTGGATAGCACGACAAACGACGTAAACGAGCTAATAAAGACTTTGCTGCTAGAAACGAGATTAATGCGGAGCGCAGCATCGAGATCTGTCAACTCTGTGACATTGACACGTGTGAAGGCAAAGGCCAAAGCCGCAGCCGCAATTAAGAAAGTAGAACTACAGAAACGTAGACTTGAAATCGAGCTACGCGCAGCGTATCAAATCGAGGATATGGAACTGGAACTAGTCAGAAGAAAGAGAGATCAGCAGGCCAAACTCGAAGCGTTGCGTCTCGAAGAAATGGCCGAAGTCGCCATAGCAACGGCCAAAACAATTGACGAAGAAATAGGCCAGATGGGCCTCGACCTTTGAGTCGTTTCACGCGCTAGATCTCGCAAACCCGAAGGAACGCGTGGAAGAGTACCTAAACTCACAGAGAAATTCCGGCCATTTGCAAATCGGCGTGAAACCGGAGAACGAGGGCGCCATGCACTCTGTCCAAACACCGGAAGCGAAGGTCAAGCCAGAGCCGCAAACCGAAATCGACGGATCGCAAGCCACGGCCTACCCAAATCCCAACGCACACGCGTTCATTCCTGCCAATCAGCCCCCAAGCGTTGTCACCCCTTATATCGAGTTCATGGCTCGAAGGGAACTGATTTCAAACAAGATAGAAAAATTCGACGACAAACCGGAGAATTATCACACTTGGAAGGGCTCATTTTTAAACATGATTCAGGGAGTCAACCTGAGCGAAAGCGAGCAACTGGCTCTCAAAATAGAGTACACATCTAACGACTCCAAACGGCTCGCTCACAGGCTTCGTAACGCCTACGTTGGAAACCCTGGAAACGGGCTAAAAGAAGTTTGGAAGAAATTAGGGGAAAGATTTGGCTCGAATGCCGTCGTAACGCAAGTCCACCTGGATAAGTTGAATTCATTCCCGAGGATAGCTACGCGAGACAACAAACGGCTTCAAGAGTTTGGCGACCTTCTTTTAGAGCTCCAGTGCGCAAAAAATGACGGTGGTCTAACTGGCCTCAAGATTCTGGACGAGCCCACTTACCTGCGACCCCGGGTTCTAAAACTTCCAGATGACCTCCAGGGAAGATGGCAGAGGCAGGCCTACAAGTACAAAACACGACGTGCTGTCGACTACCCGCCGTTCAGCGAATTTTCTCAGTTTGTCCAGGAGACTTTCTCCAAGAGAGAGAACGACCCCTACCTCACGGCAGAAGACCCCAAAAAGCCAGTGCATGACGACCGCTACAGGGCCAGAAGATCTCCGAAAGCAATCTCAGTCGCAAAAACCGAGCTCGGATTGCCGAAAGGCGGAAAACCCCGTAGAGAAGTGCTGAGCACGAACAACGACCCCAGTACTTGGTGTTTTATACACGAGAAACCACACCCACTCAGAGAATGCCGCGCCTTAAAAGCCAAACCATACGACGAGTGCATAGAATTGTTGTCTCAGAATCACATCTGCTATCGCTGTGTCGCTTTGTGCGACCATTTCGCAAGAGACTGCACCGTCACCGTTAAGTGCGCAGAGTGTCGGCGCGACGACCATGTCACAGCCTTGCATCCCGGAAACACAAGAAAGACCACCGCACAAAAGCACGACGAGGAGCGAGAGCCCACAAATATCGGGAACCCAGTACCGGACACCATTTCCAGTAGCTGCACACAAGTCTGTGGCAAAGGCGCCAACCCAGCTGGAAAGTCATGCTCTAAGATCTGCCCAGCGAACCTATACGTCGATGGCTCACCCGACAACAAGGTTAAAGCTTACGTCCTCATAGATGACCAGAGCAACTGCTCCCTTGCAGCTACCAAACTCTTGGAGAAGCTGAACATCAAAGGAACAGCAATCACCTACACGCTAAAGAGGTGTTCTGGCGTGAAAGAGACAGTCGGAAGACGCGCACGAGGGCTGATTATAGAGTCGCTCGACCAACGTGTGAATCACCGCCTTCCTGTGCTCACCGAATGTAATGATATCCCGAACAACCGAGAAGAAATCCCTACACCTCAAGTCGCACATGCTCATCCACATCTTCGAGCTATCGTTGAGAAGATCCCGGAGCTCGTCGAACATACAGAGATTCTGGTGCTGGTGGGAAGCGACATTCCCGCCCTCCACAAAGTTCACGAGTCACGCAACGGGCTACGAGATGCACCCTAGGGTCAACGTCTGGATCTAGGATGGGTAGTACTTGGCAATACCTGTCTTGACGGCGGTCATAAACCAGGCGGGCACGTGACCTCGTGCAAGACCCAAGTGCTCCACAATGGGAGGCCATCACTGCTGGAACCGTGTCCGAACCGATTCAGCATCAAACATGGCGGTCCCCTGGACAGTCCGAAAGAACTTCAAGTTCCCTCCACCTTTGATGATGGGCTAGCACATGGCGTTTTCACGAAGCATGATAATAAGCCAGGGCTCTCTGTGGAGGACAGAAGATTATTGCAGATCATGGAATGCGGCATGTCCAAAGACGCAACAGGAAACTGGCAGGCACCACTTCCCTTTCGACGGGAGGTCAAAAAGCTCCCTAACAGCCGTGACAACGCCCTGAAGCGTCTGCGATCAACACACAGAACTCTGGACAAGAGACCAGCAATGAAGGATCACTACTTCGCCTTCATGCAGAAAGTTTTCGAAAACGGCTACGTCGAACTGTCCCGGTCGACAGCCTGGAACCCGCCAAGCCCTGCTGGTACCTTCCTCATTTCGGCGTTTATCACCCGAAAAAGCCAGACAAAATTCGTGTGGTGTTCGACTCGGCTGCAGAGAGCAACGGAGTGTCCCTCAACACGCTATTACTCTCCGGTCCTGATCTCACGAACGGCCTGTTGGGAGTTCTCCTGCGGTTCCGTCAAGATCCTGTGGCAGTGGTGGCTGACATAGAGCAGATGTTCCACTCATTCAAAGTCACAGAAGAACACAGAGATTTCCTGAGGTTCCTGTGGTACAAAGATAACCAACCACACGGGGAAATCACCGAGTACAGGATGAAAGTCAACATATTCGGCAACACTTCATCGCCAGCAGTAGCAACCTACGGCCTGCGCAAGACCGCTGAAGTCGAAGAAGCAGACTACGGATCAGACGCGAAGGAATTCGTAAACAGAAACTTCTATGTCGATGACGGTCTGAAATCTGCCGCCGAACCAGCCAGTGCTATAGACCTGCTGCGCCGCACTCAAGAAATGTTGGCTACCGCCAACCTCCGTCTACACAAGATTGCCTCAAGCCATCCTGAAGTTCGGCAACACTTCATCGCCAGCAGTAGCAACCTACGGCCTGCGCAAGACCGCTGAAGTCAAAGAAGCAGACTACGGATCAGACGCGAAGGAATTCGTAAACAGAAACTTCTATGTCGATGACGGTCTGAAATCTGCCGCCGAACCAGCCAGTGCTATAGACCTGCTGCGCCGCACTCAAGAAATGTTGGCTACCGCCAACCTCCGTCTACACAAGATTGCCTCAAGCCATCCTGAAGTTATGGAGGCGTTTCCGTTGGAGGACCGAGCAAAAGATCTCCACGACTTGGATTTCGGCAAAGGTCCCATACCCGTGCAGCGATCACTTGGTGTGCACTGGGACATGGAGTCCGACGCATTTACGTTTAGAGTTTCACTTGAAGAGAAACCGTTCTCACGGCGAGGTGTATTGTCTGTGACCAACAGTCTCTATGACCCCCTGGGTCTAGCCGCACCAGTTATCATAAGGGGAAAACAACTTTTGAGATCAATGACCACAGACCTCAAAGCGTCTGAATCAAACGAGTGGGACACCCAACTTCCACAAGAGTTGAAGCCAGCATGGGAGGAATGGTGCAGTTCCCTTACAGCCCTCGAGAACCTCAAGGTTCCTCGCTCTTACAGTCACAGTTCACTTGAAGGCGCAGCACGAATTGAACTCCATACCTTCTGCGACGCCTCAGAGAGGGCAATCGGAGCTGTCTCGTACCTGAAGGTGATACAGTCGACAGGTGAAGTTAAAGTATCCTTCGTCTTGGGCAAGGTGAAACTCACCCCAAACCATGCTACTACCATTCCTCGTCTGGAGCTTTGCGCAGCCGTCATGGGAGTTGAGATGACCGACCTGATCATTGACAAGCTTGACCAGAAACCTGACGCAGTCACCTACTACTCAGATAGCAGGGTAGTGCTCGGATACATCGTTAATGAATTACGCCGGTTCTACGTCTACGTGAGCAACCGCATCGAGCGCTTACGCAGATCCTCTACTCCGCACCGGTGGCGCTATGTCCACACCAGCCTCAACCCTGCCGATTTAGCAACTCGATTAGTTGAAGCAAACGACCTCGGAGACAGCACTTGGCACACGGGACCGACGTTTCTTCACAGCAATGGCCCAAACACCAAAACTCAAGACGGTAAGACCGCAGCAGAACCTCTACAACAGGATCCTGAAGTCCGCCAAAACGTTCAAGTGTTAACTACTCAGTTGGCAGTAACCGAAAATCTAGAATCAGGCCGCTTCTCCAGGTTCTCAGAATGGTCAACCCTGCAAGGCGCAATTGCGAAGCTTATCACTTTGGCCCAGTCACGTTCCAAACAACGCAACGAAGCCAGCATAACTAACGCATACGAGAAAGCCAAGGCAATCATCATCAAGAGCGTTCAGCATGATGCCTTGCAGAAAGAGTTAGTGTGCCTTTGGCAATCAGGGAAGCTGCCCAAAACAAGCCCCCTAACAAAACTGAGCCCGTTTATAGACGAGCAAGGTTTACTTCGAGTCGGTGGTCGCCTTGGAAAAGCAGACTTGGGCAACTACGAACGCCACCCTCTGATCCTACAAGGCTCCCATCATGTCACCACCCTCATAGTTCGTCACTATCATGCCAAAATTCAGCATCAAGGAAGAGTTTTCACCCATGGGCTCATACGAAGCAGTGGGTTCTGGATAATAGGCGAGAAGAGGCTAGTGAACAGCATCATCGACAAGTGTGTGACATGCAAAAGGCTCAGGGGCCGACGCCAGCTGCAGAAAATGGCCGACCTTCCCGCAGAACGTCTCACCCAAGCACCGCCATTCAGCTACGTAGGACTAGACGTGTTTGTTCCCTGGCAGGTCTGTGCCCGGCGCACCAGGGGAGGTTTCGCAAACGCCAAACGTTGGGCTGTCCTCTTCACATGTATGAACGCGAGGGCAATCCACATCGAAGTCATCGAGTCAATGGACACCTCGTCCTTCATCAACGCCCTATAAAGATTTCTCGCCCTTTGCGGACCGGTCATTCAACTTCGGTCAGACTGCGGATCAAACTTCATCGGTGTACGAAACGAGCTCCAAGGCGTTCTCAAGCCATCGGAGGTAGCTGATGTGCAAAGATACCTGCTCAAAGAAGGCTATGGGTGGGTCTTTAATCCCCCCACGCCTCACATGCGGGCGGAGTATGGGAGCGGATGATCGGGGTGACGAGACGCATCTTGGAAGTAGTACTAACTGACATCCCTCCCAAGCATCTTACACACAAAATCTTGAGCACACTGATGGCCGAAGTGACAGCTATTGTCAACGCCAGGCCCTTAGTAGCTGTATCCAGTGATCCAGAAGCACCTGAGATCCTTACACCAGCGACGTTGTTAACTCAAAAGCCACAGCAGCTCAAAGCCCCACCCGGCGACTTCAGTATAGAAGACTTATGCGCTAAACAGTGGAAAAGGGTACAATACCTGGCCAATGTCTTCTGGTCTCGGTGACGCAAGGAATACTTGCCAGCCCTACAACTCCGCAGGAAATGGCAAACCACTGCACCAAATATACATGAGGATGACCTGGTGCTGTTAGCCAGCAAAGATACGCCAAGAAATGAATGGCCCCTTGCGCGAGTCACCAGAGCTTACCCCAGCAACGACGGTAAAGTTCGCCAAGTGGATCTGGTCACTGTCAAGAATGGGGTTAAGAAACACTACAGGAGACCAGTGCAGGAAGTAATCCTCCTGTTAACAGCAGACCTTTAGTCACATAATCAGGACTCATTCGCTAAGAACATTTGCTTGTATATCGCAAGTGGTATTCTACAAATACCAGGCGAGGAGTGTGCTGTCACATCAGCTTGTTTAGTTTTCATATCGATCAAAGGACATTGCGTGATTCCGAAATTGTTTGTTTTGTTTCGTTAGCTGTCTTTTGATTGGTTCGTATTGTTAGCTTAGATTTCGTCATTAGACAACAATGATCTTTGTCACTTTTCATAGAGCGTCTCATTTTTCCACGCGCATCAAGCCTTGTAAATTCTTTCCGTTTTTACCCTTAAATAAATTTGCTATGAGTATCAGCGGTTTGGGTTAGACTGCCCTATCGAAGCTACGAGCATCGGCCGAGATAGCGGAACAACAGGTCTTATATTACTTTTTGCTATCGTACGAGCCAAGAGGTCCACCAAAAATGTCTCTTGCAAAGCAAAATCTCCATACAAAACTTTTTTCAAAAGCTAAACTGTGAGTCTGCATGCGAGAGAAGACAGCGTGACATAAATGCTTCGGATATTCTGAAGAAAAAGGCCGACGGCTTCAAGTTCGGAATTTAGTCAGAGATGGAGCTAAATTTTCTGGTGACAATACCGCATTTTTGTCGTTTTCACCAATCCCCGTAGAAAGCGTGCGGTATTCGCAAGCATACCAGCGGCTCCTGCTGTTTTTACTGTTCCCTACTTATCATGAGCTTCATAAAGAGCAACATGATGAAGCTGCTGTATGCCAGGAAGAACAAGACGTGATGACTCGTGAGTACCACTGTTCATATTTGTTTTTAGTATTTCGGATAGAGAAGTTACTTAGGGAGTGATTATATGAGATCGGTATGAAGTCAGATCAGTACGACTTCAGATCGGTCACCATATGAATATTTGTTTCTATTTACACGAGACCGGTTCGAAAACTCACCTCAGACCGGTTTGACTCATTGCGAGAGCTGAACCGACACGAATGAGTCAGACTGGTCTGAGTCAGATCGGTTCGGCAGTTTTTTGTATGGCGGTTATTACCTGAGACCGGTACGATCCCAGACTGGTACGACTTCAGATCGGTCCCCATACGAATCTTTGTTTCTGTTTACATGAGACCGGTTCGAAACTCACCTCAGGCCGGTTTGACTCATTCCGGGAGCTGAACCGACACGAATGAGTCAGACCGGTCTGACTCAGATCGGTTCGGCAGTTTTTTCACATTTAATCGCTCCCGGAATGAGTCAATATCGGTCTGAGATGAGTTTTCGAACCGGTCTCATGTAAACGGAAACAAAGATTCATATGGAGATCAATCTGAAGTCGTACCAGTCTGAGTTCATACCGGTCTCATGTACTGACTCCGTGCCGATCCGAATTCGAACCGGTACGAATTCGTACCATGTAATCACAGCTTTAGTATTGAATTTTACTGTGTAACTTCGCCACGTTTTCGAAACAGCATAGAAAGCAGTGCTGTTCTACCCACGTTACCATTTAACGCAGTTTTAGACGCCATGTTGAATGACGTAACTGACATGCGCAGACGTTGGCATTAGCTCCGTCCGCGTTTGCCGATTTGTGTCGATGTGATTTGTGTTTCTGTAACCATGTTTTTTTGGTCCACAGCGCCGATCAACCTCAGTTAGGGCCAGCCTCAATATTGAGGGACGCGCAATGCAGGTATGGAGTTCTTTCTTTAGCTGTATACTGTATTGATACTAGAAATACAATAATCGCAGATACCCCCTCGCTCTGCCATTGATGGGACTTTTACTTTGGTGTTCCCAACAAGTGTTGCCTTTGTTTCACCGATATGTTGACTCAATCTTTTCTTCGAAGTCAAGTGCTACACGCAAAGGAAGGAGATAAAAGAATGGTGTGTGTTATACTTTTGCGTTGAAAAAAAGAGTCGATTGCGTGACGAAGTACGTATTTCCCACGGTCGGCACGTCAAATTAATTCATACAGTCTGCCAAGCACATTCTCAAAATTTAATACTCAAATTTTGAAGTTGGTCGGCCGTCGTAGTACGGGAAAAAAAGGAACACTGATTTTCCAATTTTGAATTCATAGGCAGTACAATTAAATAGGCTTCCTGTGCGATTTGTTGTTACTCTGGATTGCATGCACCAGACTCAGGCATGCATATCTAATGAGCTCGAATTGTTTTGTATGTGAACCCGCTCAAAACAGCATGATTTCTCCCAGAATCAAAGCAAAACTTGAACGGTTTACTTCAAATTATATTACAGCATTTGTTACAGTTTTAGTCTTGAAAGAAAAAGTAAGACATCTGACTAAATCATTCAAGACTCCAAGTTCCGATTGCTCTGAGCGAATACGGTAGCCGCGAAACTGGCGACAGAAGCGTATTAAAACAATACTGTGAGGGAAAATTATCAGCATACAGATTCTAATACGTTCTTGAAGTGATCGAGTTACAAGATACGGGTAGAATATATTTGTCACGGTGATTATTCGATGTCCACTGACTAACCTTTGTTGCTTGTCCTTTCTGAATAAGTATATGAGTTTAGCACAAAACGGCGTCTGAAGCTCCCGATATGCTTTCAAGCGCTGTTCCCTTTGCGGAGCCGTTTCTTCGGCACGCTTCCGTTCATGATGCTGTCGGTTATAACATGTTTGTCGTCTTTTCTCTAGACGCACTTGGCGCTGTTCGATCGTTTCACAATTTCGCTTTTCCCGTGCCTGTTCCCTTCTCTTTTGAAGACGAGCTTCGCGAGACCGCTCTGTTTCAAGTTTTCCAGTTTTCAAATTCAATTTCGAGAACGCAGTTACGTACAACTATTGCTTCGTTCAAATCTTTTTTTTTTTCCGAATGTCAGTAAAAATACTGGCGGAGACGCTAATCGAGAATTATTACGTCATTTCCTTAGGCATCTGGCCTAAAAAGTCGTACCTGACACACACACACGAACATTAAATTTCGAGATGGCGACACGCTTGGAGTCTTCAAATAAGGGGCTTTTGCTGAATTAGCGTCTTGATTGTTACCCTCGCTTGGCTCGGGAATAATTGTTCATCTCCCTTTTCTCTTCTTCTTTTCTTCACAATTATTCTCTCTATCAAACTAATAGGTGTACGCTAACAAGATCAATATTCATTTGACTGCTTTGTTGTTCGTTCTCTCTCCGCGAATTTCTTACAGGCATTTTTGTCCATGTTTTAAAGTCGATTTCCTGCGTTTGAATTCCCCAGTTAAACTTTTACGGCTGCTTTTTGTTGATGGTTTGGAAATCTCTCGCTCTTGGCCACCATTTCTTCTCAATGCAAAAGTGAAGCTTGCGACTTGCTTGCGTGATTGCTGTGGATACCAAGTGTGCAAAAGCAAATAATCAGTGCAATTAACTCTGATTAACTAATTTTGCACACTGATGAACCCTTATTGCACACTAATATAACACTTTGTGTGCTCTGTTAATCAGAACTGAGTATTTTTGCATCTATATTATTAGAGTCAAACTAACTGTACTGAATTGAGTGCTGAAACTGTACTGAAAAGAGTGAAGTAGTCTAAGAAGTTAGTTGTATTTAATACAAAACAATACAAATTGATAATTTAGTTACAATACATGAGATTAATCTTTGTAATTGGGAGAAAGGAAAACTTTCAGGTATTTACAGGTAGTCGTCGCTTTAGATACCAAATAACAGAAGAAAGTACAGTACATGGAAAAACTTACACACAGTGATTATTATAACTACTGAGTACGGAACATCACCAATAGCATGCAACAGCTAATCGATTATCATAATTCAAAATACACAAAGTCTTAACTGTCTCTATAATGAATTAATGGTACTATTTGTAAATTAAATTGGCCCATTATTGAATAATTGACCTGCGAAAAGGAGTCACATCTTCTCCCAGAAGGACAAAGGGAGCCCAATAGCGGGGATGATGAAACTTCTCAAGTTCTCTCGTGGCTTTCATGGCTTTGTTGAGTGACTCACTTGCACTGTCTCCGCTCGTGAGATACTCGTAGAAGCGATACATAAAGCACAAAGTGGCCCCATCGTCGACCGCCCATAGTGTTACAAGAACTGCACGAGCTCCAGCTCCGAGAAACGCACGAGCGATGCCGACTACACCTTCTCCTTTTACTTTACCACAGCCGCTGTAACAGCAGCTAAGAACGACCAGTTTTGCCTTAATTCTTTTACCTTCAAGATCGGATAGCATTAACATAACTTCTTCGATATTGTTTCTAGCTGTTCCAGAACAAGGGGCAAACAAGATCTCTCCCCTCTCTGCATCTCCATGGGATGCAATGTGAATCAAGTTGGCACTCTCAACTTTACGCAGGAATCTATCTTTGGTCGCTTTTGTTCCAACAAGTGGCTGAACCTTGAGAAATTGACCGACAACTTCGACTTCTTTCTTTGCAAACTCTAGTCTGGGCACTGTGATTAATGTTGCGCCTTTCTTGATTTCGCCGACATCTGGGTCTCCTATTACTAAAGGTATTGCTTGGCCAGATAGATTGTCGGGGCGCTCTCTGATCATCTTTGCTGTTGCTAATGACGGAACTATTCTCAGTTGAAAGGTTTCTGCGAAATAGTTCCCGTTTTCATCCAAGAGGGCGGAAAATGGAACAAGAGCGAGTGCACCTTCAGGGACGACAATGGCTTTCGACCCCACCAAATATTTTCGCACGGTACCCAGAAGAATATGGTACAGATCTTTTAGTAGGTTATTGAGCATTGATCCTCCTAATTTTTCAATTTTATTAGAGGCAACAGTTTCTTCTTGGCGCACTAAGGCCGGCGTCCGAGCGATGTTGTCTCCTTGTATTAGTGCAGGGCGTGGTAGACTAGGAAAAGTTCATGCGCGTGGAAATGTTTCATGAACAGAAGTTGTACCACAAGCTAGTGTCGGTCCTGGTTTTGCAGCCACAGAGGGTTTTGATACTTCTGCGTAAAGAAACGACAATGAGCGGTCTTCGCACCTGACAGCCCCACATGACGTCATCAGCTCTATAGCCTTTTTAACCAGTGCGCTTAAATCCTCAACGGAATGTTTCATATGTTGCTTCACTGTGCGTCTGTTGTGAAACATTACATCTCCATTTGGCTGTATGGTCCAAGTACATACATAAGACGTATGTAGTAACGCAAAATAGATCACACTACTTCCCAAAGCCTTGACGAGTTTACGGATGTCACGGAGGTCTACACCCGTAGCTTCGTTGATGGATGCATATTCGACAGGATAGGTGGTAAGCAGAAGACCAACTAAAGCTCTGGAGCGTCCTTTTTCAGCAATAATCAGAGCCTCACCTGTTTTCTCTTGAACCAAAAGAGTGTCCACGAGTATCTTATAGAAGGATATAAATGTATCGAAAATAGAAATTCTATCTTCATCCAATTTAGGTACATTCTTAAACAATTCCTCATAGCATTCTACAGCTTTTCTTAAACTAGACTGGCCTTGCCAGTGAGCTCGCGGCGTGAGTTGGGTCGAGACCAGAATATAAAATGGAAAGTAGGGGACAAGAACGGAACTCCCAAGAGAGACTTCCAATTTCTCACCATAAAAATATCACACAGTATAGAGAACTTGGCTTTTGACACCTTGCTCTTTTGACACCTTGATTAAACTAAAAATTATTATTACAACACTCATACACTTGCTTCTTAAAGGTTGAGCAACCCTGCATCTTGAGAATGCGTGACATATATTTTTATGCACAATCGATTTTGACAGTTTGACCTTGACTCATATTTCTAATCAGAGGCCACGATTAATCCAGCCTTCGCTTCACTACTTATGTGTTTTCTTTTCTTAACTCAATACGTTTCTTCTATCAGGCTTTCGAGTATTCGTGCTCTGTAACAAATATAAAATTGAAAGCGAGGAATGTCACACGAGAGATGTTTACAATATTATTGCGGTTTTGTTCACAGTGTGTTCAGTCCATTTGTGACTGCAAACTCAATCCTCAGAATTATTTCGGTGTATTTTTCATTTCTGGTATTTAATGAACATTGCGAAACAAAGACTACATGATCGACTGAAAGAAACACTTCAACAGGCAATGTACGATACGCAGAAGAATTTTATGAGGCAACAGATGTCATGTACAGAGTAAAGCATAAAGCGTCACTGTTTTACGGCTAAAGCTCACCGTAGCTTTGGTTTCTGTTTTCGCCCTGTTATCTTCCCAAAAGTATTTCGTGTCGCCACAGAAAGTTTCGTCGGGACTAAATACTTATCGGCGATAGAGATATTTGCAATACCCCAGAAGTACCATCAAACATTTGTTTACGGCTATTCTCAAAGCTTGTGCGGTGAACGCCAGCCAAAATCTTTTCCTAAAATCCAGTTTATCCGTGCCTATTCCACAGAGCCAAATGGCGTTGAATTTGAATGGGATGCAGTTTGCTTTTTCGCTTCACTACTTATATGTTTTCTTTTATTAACTCAATACGTTTCTTTCTATCAGGCTTTCGAGTATTCGTGCTCTGTAACAAATATAAAATTGACAGCGAGGAATGTCACACGAGAGATGTTTACAATATTATTGCGGTTTTGTTCACAGTGTGTTCAGTCCATTTGTGACTGCAAACTCAATCCTCAGAATTATTTCGGTGTATTTTTCATTTCTGGTATTCACTGACCATTGCGAAACAAAGGCTACATGATCGAATGAAAGAAACACTTCAACAGGCAATGTACGATACGCAGAAGAATTTTATGAGGCAACAGATGTCATGTACAGAGTAAAGCATAAAGCGTCATTGTTTTACGGCTAAAGCTCACCGTAGCTTTGGTTTCTGCTTTCGCCCTGTTATCTTCCCAAAAGTATTTCGTGTCGCCACAGAAAGTTTCGTCGGGACTAAATATTTATCGGCGACAGCGGTACCATCAAATATTTGTTTACGGCTATAACAGCGGTCCATAACAGAATCCACAGAGCCAACTAAGGCAAGCAACGCACAATTCCATCGCCCACATATCTCCTTCAAAATGGCGAAACTGCTCGCCCGGCAAGTCATGTGATGACAAAACGTCATCATAAATCACGTGAAAATATGAACCAATCACCGTGTGCTGATTCGTAACCCAGAAAAAAAATAAAAATAAAAATAATAAAAATAAAAATATGACGATGATGAAGACACGCTTTCCAATCCTAAGCTCGTCGGCTTCGCCACGAGCAATTATTTTGAGCCTTGTGATACTGGTTGAGAAATATATAACAAAGCCCAAGGTTTCCATAAGCTGTTGCTTCGCGATGCTTGTCTCCAATCCTTTTTGCAATACTTAGTTGTATTTTTTGATAACTGATGGCCGTATCGTACTGGCCGAGTAGATAATAACAAGTCCCAAGATTTCCTTGAGCTGCTCCTTCGTCTTTTTTGTCTCCAATCTTTCTCGCAATAGTTAGGGATTTTTCGAATTGTTTAATAGCCTTGTCGTGCTGGTTAAGAGAATCGTATAAAACTCCACGGTTGCTATAAACTACTCCTTCGTTCTTTTTGTCTCCAATCTCTTTTGCGATAGTAAGTGACTTTTTGTGATACGTAATAGATTTGTCGTACTGCCCGAGAATAGTATAACAGACCCCAATGCTGGTATAAGCTCTACCTTCGTCTGCCTTGTGCCCTATATCTTTTGAAATAGTCAGTAACCATTCATGATATTTAACAGCCCTATCGTACTGGCCAAGCATAATGTAACAGATCCCAAGGTTGCCATAGGCCGTCCCTTCGCCTTCCTTGTCTCCAATCTCTTTTGCGATAGTCAGGCATATTTCCTGATAAATGATAGCCTTGCTGTATTGGCCGAGATAAATATAGCAAGCCCCAAGGTTACCATAGGCTGTTCCTTCTCCTTTCTTGTCTCCAATCTCTTTTGCGATAGTCAGGAACAATTCTTGATACTTAATAGCCTTGTAATATTGGCTGAGAGAACTATAACAAGCACCAAGGTTGCCGTACGCTGTTCCTTCCCCTGCCTTGTCTCCAATCTCTTTTGTGATAGTCAAGAACATTTCCTGATACTTAACAGCCATGTCGTACTGGCCGAGAGAATAATAACACGTCCCTAGGTTGCCATAGGCTGTTCCTTCGCCTTTCTTGTCTCCAATCTCTTTTGCGATAGTCAAGAACATTTCCTGATACTTAACAGCCTTGACGTACTGACCGAGAGAATTATAACAAGTTCCTAGGTTGCTATAAGCTGTTCCTTCGCCTTTCTTGTCTCCAATCTCTTTTGTAATGGCCAGGAACATATTGTGATACTTAAAAGCCTTGTCGTACTGTCCTTGAACACTATAACAGTTTCCAAGGTTGCGATAGGCTGTTCCTTTACCTGCCTTGTATCCAATCTGTGTTGCCATAGCCAGAAACATTTCCTGATACCTTATAGCTTTCTCGTACTGGCCTAAAGAGAAGTAGTAAGACCCAATGTTTCCATAAGCTTCTCCCTTGCATTCTTTATCTCCAATCGTGTTTGCTATAGTCAGGTTCATTTCCAGATACATGATAGCCTCTTTGTACTTACCAAGAGAGCTATAACAAGTTCCAAGATTGCCACAAGCTATTCCTTCGCTTTTCTTGTCTCCAATCTCTTTTGCAATAGTCAAGAGCATTTCATTATACTTAATAGCCTTGTCGTACTGACCAAGATAATTATAACAAGTTCCAAGGTTGCCATAGGCTGATCCTTCGCCTCTCTTATCTCCAATCCTGTTTGTTATAGTCAAGTACATTTCCTGATACTTAATAGCCTTGATGTACTGACCAAGAGAAGCATAACAAGCTCCAAGATTGCCATAAGCTGTTCCTTCACTTTTCTCGTCTCTAATCTCTTTTGCTATAGCCAGGAGCATTTCCTGGTACTTAATAGTCTTATCATACTGGCCTAAAGAGAAATAGCAAGCTCCGAGGTTGCCATAAGCTGCTTGCCTGCTTGCCTTGTCTCCACTCTTGTTTGCTATGCTCAGGCGCATTTCCTGATACTTAATAGCCTTGTCGTACTGGCCAAGAGACCTATAACAAGCCCCAAGGTTGCCATAAGCTGTTCCTTTGCCTGACTGGTCTTCACTCTCATGTGTGATTACCAGCAAACTTTCATAATACTTAATAGCTTTCTCGTATTGGCCGATAGCTATGTAAGAAGCCCCAAGGTTGCCATAAGCGTTTCCTTCGTCTTTGCTATCTCCAATTTCTCTTGCAATATTTAGGTATACCTTAAAATTTTCCATAGCCTTGTCATATTTTCCGATGGAATGATAATAAACACCTAATTTATTACGAATTTGTCCTTCAAGTTTCTTGTCCTTAGTTTCTTGTGCAATCTTCAGGTGGTTCGTGAGAACGTGTAGTTTGTCCATTAAGTCCAGTCGCTCACCAAGTGGTCCTCAACTTATTTAAAGCAGAATTAAAATAACTTTAGTCAATTGTAATCTTGTTTGTTGTGAGTTTCTGGATAATATTTCTTTGTATATTCATGCAAAGCAAGATGATCAAGCATTGAAATTGTATTTTATCACTTTGTATCGAGTTATCGAAAGACTATGTAAAATGAAAATTCTGGCTTAGATAAACGGGCACACTTGCACAGCTATAACAGCATTTGAAATGCTTCTTCACTTTAATAGGATAGCATCAGTTTCCTTTAAGTAGTCATGCGTAAATGTACGCGCGACATTGTTTTGAGCTTTTGCCCTACGCGGAAATACGTTCTTGACGTCGCTTCCGTTAGCCAGCTTCCGTGACCATTACCTTGTAACTCGGTCTTATAGATTGAATGTATTAACGCCCTATCATACATGGGGGGTGGGGAGGGGAGGTGGTTGCCATCGTGACACCGCGGAAATAGCTTTTTTGACCGCGCGGTCGTCCTATTTTTGAGTCAGCGGTCATTCCACAAAACCGTGAATTTAAGTGTAAAATTTGTAGTGCACTGTAACGCTCTGCTAAGAAACTCAATTACTAGGATTCGATAACCAGCTACAAATACTTTCTGCACAATAAACTGACGAGTTGACATTTTTAACTCGAGTTTAATAGACCGAGTTACAATATAGCGACAAAACACTGACCAACGAAAGTGACATCAAGAATATGCTTCGACACACTAGCTATGTGGCCAAATGAAGCGAAGTGGAAAAATCAAGGATTTATCAACTCTAAAACGCGCGTAAAATCATAGCATATACCACATCAATCTTCCATTTTAAAACAATGCTTTCCTCATCATATCAATGTTGCTCAAACCCAATTTTACAAGTTACAATGACTGCCATTTCATTGAAGTACTAGTACAGTTTTTCTCCAGAGACTCCTCTGGCTTTTCGGAAATATCTTCCGATATTGTTTTTTGATAAAGATGATTTTTCAGTAGCTGTGCGGCATTTCTTTAGGCAACTTTTAGCATATATTTGATAAACATTATTTGGTCATAACTGACCTAAGATATTTTTGTAAATCCGAAGGCTATTTAAAAGTTTTGAGAAATTAAAACAAAAAACATACCAGCGCGGAATAAAGAGTTTGATCCTGTAGCATACCCTTACTTTCTATTTGGTTTGTTTCCCTTTTTTGGGGAAAATGGCATTTTAAAGTAGATACGATGCTACCTTGGATGACGTCATCAACCCCCATTAGAGCCTTTAATGCAGTGCTATGTAATGAATGTTAAAGATCTTTAGGATATATGCATTGAAAACTCTTGGGAGTGGTTCCATCCATCACCATCCCCCAAAATCTCCCCCTCCCCCCGCGTACCATGGTGGGGGTATACATTTGCTTTACGTGCCCCATTTATTGTCACACGGAGTTAGCTATTGAAGACTGTATGAAATTGAAACCCATAAAATAAAAATGATATTAGTTTCGCAATAGAAAGATGATTGACTCAGATGTTTATGTTGCCTTTTTATTTTTAGCAATAAAACATATCTAGTATTCAACATAAGTAGAGATGATAACAATATTTTTTGTTAGTACCTTGGGCAGTAATTGGAATGCTATTGGTGAGTCGACTCTCTAGCTGTTTAACTAAACAGTGATCTTTTACGCCAAACTGTCTGTTGATGTGAGAAATATGTTTTAGTTGGGTCCCTTAGATAGACTGTTTTCTTTTCATATTTTTCCTTGAAAGGACGGTGTCTCGGGTCCCTACGGCAGCTTTTTTCTTACATAAACGGGAAAACGAGACAAACATCAGACTAAATATCGAGTAATCACAGAATACATTGTTTGCAGTTGATAACCGCACCTATAAGAGTGATCAAAGGAACTGTATGTCAAAGATGGGAGAGAGACAGAGGGACAAAACGACCCACAATGAACATCAGGAGACGTTCTTGATTGAGATAGAGAAACATTCTCAAGTCGGTTTCTCTGTTTAGATGCTGCTTACCTTTTATCCCTGGAGAGAACCAGATAACATCTGCCAACAGAAACCTTATTGAGCCTAATTAAATGACAAGTTAACTTTCGAACGTACTGTATTCTGACGTCACAACAATTAAAAAGAAAGTGCGCACTTGACCACGGAAGCCTTGAGGGTGAACTACTTCGTGGCACTATTTATTTTACGTTGAAACTTGCTGTAATGTTCAGCAAGTAATATGTATCAGGTTGCGATTTCCTGATTGCTGACTCAAAACTAATAGCCACTATTTCTCCTGCTATTCTAAAATTCATTTTTAGCAAAATTTGCTCACTCCATTCCCTGTACCATGACAAGAGGCAAATAGTCCCCTTTCTAATATGTGCTGTTGTTGTTCTTTTGTCAAGAGAGTACCGCTAGTACTAATCACAACACCAGCTCACATTTTTCATCTACATGATGAACTTTTGCTAATAAACTCTGATGAGACTAGGCTTTTAAAAGAATAGACATTTAGCTATCATTTCAGCAGATACAATGACTCATGCTCTCGTGAATTGAAATTAAGCGAGCAATTTGTTTCGAAAGTCTGAAACAGAGTCTGAAACAGAAAGACTAAAACAGAGTCATAAGTTCAAGTCTTTACAATGTGCATAATAATAAATCATAAGTTTCGAACTCTAGTGTTACTGTTCAATGACAAACTTCCTTTGATGTCACATGCTGGGTCGGAGCTTCAAATATTTCAAAGTTTAACCCCTCGGACGTACATGCAAAGTCATACCCACACCACCGCCCAAATGGGTGGGGGACCCCCAGAGTTTTCGTTATATTGATATATTTTTTGCCTTCATTACGTAGCCTGGTGTAAATTCTACTAGAAATACGATAATCGCAGATATCCCCTCACTCTGGCCTGGCATATATTGTTTTGGTAGCTCAACAACAGCAGCCTTTTGCTCTGCCTTTTACTAAAGTTTCGACGCAAAAAAATAAAAAATAAAATAAACATGGAAGTTTGTGTCTATTTTATGAGGCCTTAATGTTACCAACTTTTTGTAGTTGATGGGGCAAGCATGTTAAAAAAAATTTAACACTTTTGCTACACAATCCCTTGGAGGATAAGGGTATAACAACTATCATGAACTTAAGGTGATTCCATCGAAAAAGAAATAGTAATTGAATTTTCTTAAAACTTTGCACAATTATTAATTACTTCTAGTACATTAAAAAATAAAATAAAAATAGGGGGTCACCATGAAATAATAGGCAATTTGATCATCTACACGCTTGCACTGAAACGCCTAAAAACATATTGTAATAGTGATTCAATGATAGTATTTCAAAATTGAGTAAAGAATTTTTGTTTAAATTTGGATATATCATGGGGAGTCGTATTTTCTTAAAATACATGAAATAAAAAAGGGGGGTCACCATGCTCGTTTTTGCGCAATTATCCAGGAAAGGGCGAATTTACTTCAAAATACGTCTTTCCGAGAGGGGACTGGGACGAGTTTCAACTTTCAAGGTGGCTGCTTCCACAAGGAACAACAAAAAATAAAACTTATTTGCGTAACGAGTATAAAGAACTTTCGATCTTGAAATTTCGGTGGTTCTTAATGTCGACCATCTCAAAAGTGTTGTGCGCACTAAAGATGCGCAATGCAAACTAGGGAATCACCTTAATACAGGTAAACAACCCTTTCACTCCCAAGTTTAAAATGCAGAATCTTTCAGCTTTAATTTCAAAAGAAATTATCCCCCGAGCGAAGTGAGGGGTTACTAACCGTGACAGCATTTGATCGAGTGAATGTTCGTCTGTCAGTCAGTCAGTCAAGGGGCGGACAACACTTCATGTAAAGACTAATGGAAAACTATTCTACTCCTTATAAGGCAGTTCGTTCCTCACGAAATTGAATTTGAAAAAACTGGAAAACGTGAAACAGAACGGTCTCGCAAAGCTCGTCTTCAAAAGAGAAGGGAACAGGCACGGGCAAGGCGAAATCGTGAAATGATCGAACATCGCCAAAAGACGACAAACATGTTTTTCTGACAGCATCCTGAAGCGGGAAGCGTGCCGAAGAAACGGCTCCGCAAAGGGAACAGTGCTTGAAAAAATACTTGGCTCTGAGCATGTCGTCCACTTGAGCACAATACAATACCATTCTAAATTTTAAGAAAACACCCAGATATAATTTTTCTTGGGGATAATTGACAGAGTATACAGGCCAGTGTCCTTGAGAACATTTTCCTTTGGCATTCTTGTTAGAGACATCACCCTGACAATCTTACACTTTCATGATGTCAGTGACTTGGTATACGAGGATCCTTTAACTGCACAGGAGTTGACTTCTCAGCCTGATTTCTTCACTTGAACATTTCCTTTACCATGATCTTTTTGGAGATGAAAACACATATTCAGGTTTTTGTCTTCACTACATATTGTTGCAATTTATTGTACAGTACTTAACAAATAAACCAGCTGCAAGGTGCTCTGTTCAGAAATAAAGCACGCAGCAAGTGACGAGAGCACAAAAGCGTTTTTCCCCACTTCTTGAGTGCTCTCGGCACAAGTGCTTTATTTCTGAACGGAACACGCTTGAAGCTGGTTTATTTGTTTTATAACATAGAACTTCAAAACTTTCACAGTAAAACTGTCTTTATTCCTCAAAAATGTTGGAATGCTAACAGCGATGAAAAACTAGATTCTCCTAAACGCCTCGGCGGTCCGAATTGCCAAGTCAGTACAGTTTCGCTTCAACTTTTCAACCAGGCCGTCTGTTCCTTAACAAATAAACCAGCTTCAAGCGTGCTCCGTTCAGAAATAAAGCACGCAGCAAGTGACGAGGGCACAAAAGAAGTGTAGGGAGGTTTTCCCCACTTCTTGAGTGCTCTCGGCACTTGCTAAGTGCTTTATTTCTGAACGGAGCACGCTTGAAGCTGGTTTATTTGTTTTATAACATAGAACTTCAAAACTTTCACAGTAAAACTGTCTTTATTCATCAAAAATGTTGGAATGCTAACAGCAATGAAAAAATAGATTCTCCTAAACGGCTCGGCGGTCCGAATTTGCCAAGTCAGTACAGTTTCGCTTCAATTTTTCAACCAGGCCGTCTGTTCTATAAAATTAGACAACATCTCACAGTAAAGAACTATATTTCCTGTAGAACTTTGGACTACAAGTACATGAAATCATACAGTCGGCTAGTGCATAAAATGCAAATTTGAAGGGAATCAACAAATGCTCCAATGGCCGACTCGAAAATTGTGTGAATGAAAACTTACTGATTTCTTGACTCTACCTCGTAGTACAATCATTTGAAGTCCGTCCGAAAATTCTTCAATCATTTTTTTCAGTCGCATCGTCGGAAATTATTTCTCTTGCATCACTACAAACACGTCTGTTCGTCTGTCTTCACCGTTCATGTTCAGTGATTGCTCACGGCTGATCTTCTTCAACTGAATGATTTGCTCTCTCCTTCCTTGTTGAAGCATTCAAATTCATTCAAACAACCCACTGATGTAATTGTGACTCCCAAGTATGCTGTACTTAGGGACAGTGCTTAAACCGAGTCGCTTCCCACGACGCTGACAAGAAACTTGCCGTTCTTCGACATAGATTTTCCCTCTCCAAACTGTTGAAGTGCTTTTTGATGAGGTCACGTTCTTTACCGATTCACGGTGAACCGTACTACTACCACTACGGTGCCTTCACTTAAAGCCAAATTTTATCTCGAAGTTGGGCATTGGTGACTCCATTCTCGCATTATTTTCTCTTTTTTGCCAGAGGATGACGTAAGCGTGGTTTATAACTTATAAACCACGGGTAAGTGGGGTTTATACTCTGGAAATCTGTGACGTCAATGATTGGGCAATAACGTTTGCCACATTTGGTATTAATAGCTAGACAATTTAATAACAAACAGTTTGATACATAACATGCCTATGTTTAGTCAATTGATGCCATTTATATAAAATTCTGCTGGAAAGTGGTCGTTTTTTTTTTTTTTTTTTTCAAATTTGGCCCCTAGGCTTCTGTTTACACGACAAAAATCATCTCTGTGGTCGGCGGGCCAACATGTTGCCGAGCACTCCCAGAATTATTTTGGCCGCCCTAACTTTCTTGAGCCCTCTGACTATTTCTCAGCAATATTGCATATTTTCGCGCCGTGCCGTGCAAGTTTGCAGACGCATTTCATTTCGGCGCGGGTTCGAGTCTCGGGTCTTACATGCTTGTCGTTTCTTTTTTTTCTCTCTCTCTCTCTTCAAGTTGGATGTGTCGAAGTCATTCAAGCAAGAGGTTGGGTAGTACAGTGTTTCGCATAATATACTGAATAATTTCTAATATAATGTATGTTTTGGGCTTCAGTGGAAGCGACTTTTCGCTTCCGAGCACACAATGTGTTCGCTTGATAGAGGTTTTATAAAAAACTGGACCACGGTTATTGGATTTCTAGGTTTTTTATTGGTTTCTTGGACATACTAGGTTCTCAGCTCATAACCTATCTGTGGACAAATATGGTCAATGAAAGCGTGAGCGACGAAGTATTGTTGAGAATATTTTTTTCTGATTTCACGACCTTTTCAGAGTGGCTTGCAAGTCCTGGGTGAGACAAATTTTCAACACTAATTGTGAAGAATGAGCATAGTGGAAATAATGCATGCCTCAAGTGTTTTTACACATCAGCACAAGACGGCACCTTCGCTCAAGTTGATACGAGCAGCAATTGATCGATTGCTTTCTTCGGTGTTTGACTCCGCGATGTAAACAGTTACTGCCACCGCTTAACATTCCTCACGCCGATTTGTCTACCGACCTGAGTAAGCGACTTAACTAATTTGGGTGTTTTTACGAGCGGACATGTGATATTTGATCCAAGTAATTTATGCATCCAAACTGAAAACACATCAATGATGGCGGACAACGGAGAAGAAGCTTACAAGTATATTGCTCTTGTGTTCATTGCTGTTTTATCGCGCTTACTTTTTGTTCGACGGAGGAAGAGATTTTAGCGAAGGCTTAGGTTGGTAGCAGTTACCAGGAGAAGAAGAATAGAGGCTTCTGTCTTAGAACGACTTCAGTCGAAAAGGAGGGCAGTGATCGGCCGAAGGAGAAAAACAGCGTGGGTTCTTGAAAGACCGCAATTTTGGTTTGAGCATTTGGTACTAAAACAGTACGAAAATAACATATGGCGTGAACATTTTCGGATTTCAAGACAAACCTTTCGCGTTCTCTGCAATCTAGTTGCGCCGCATTTGGTGCGTCAGGATACAAACATGCGGCAAGCGATTCCAGTCGAAAAACGAGTAGCTGTTGCTCGAAGAAACCGCAAATTTCCGATTTGACAGCTCCCGTCAAAAGTTTAGTTCAAGGGACTCTCACTGGTAGAAATTAATTCCCGAAAAACTTAAGCGTCCTCGTTTGGTGGCTTAAATATTTTGGTTTTTTAAGCCAAATCTCTACCCGCTTAACTTTAAGCGAGTTGGAGAGGCAGCTGTTTTCATGAGATTTCCGGAGATCACTCGCTAAGCGACTAAAAAAAACTCTCGTGAAAACACGGCCGTTGTCATAGTTGCAGTAATCATGTAATCATTGTATTTTTGGAGCGGAAGTTGAGTCGTCTTCCGGTCTTTTTATTCGCATTTGCATGCGCATTGCAAAATACTGCTGAGTAGTGAGACACTTGGCGCATTTTAGGTACGCGGACCTTTTAGTTTCGCGGACCGAGACTACCTCCAGAGGTGGTCTCGGCCCGCCTAAAAACAGGTCCGCGTACCAAAAAAAAAAAAATGAGGTACGCGACTCCACACTTTTCTGTTTACACGACAAAAAAGTGGAGTGCCGTGCCTAAAATAATCGTCCCGCGGGCCAAAATTTAGGAGTGCCGGGCCCAAAACGCGTGTCGTGTAAATGGGGCTTGAGAGTCTTCCTACTTTCATAATTTATACTACTTAGCTATATTTTTCATAGCACAAACTTTAGAAGCAACTTGTATGGCGCTTGATTGAGGTCATAAGCCATTCAAAGTTCATCAACGTTAAAACGATTTCGAATTAACAGGCCAGTCGGGCTAAATGAAGCAATTTAGACCAAAACGTGGAACTTCTCATTTGCTATTTTAAATACACGGGAGTTTTTATAACCGCAGCTTCCGGCTTTTTCTAGTGCCAAGTCCTGTTTTTGCCTTGTTCTCACAAAATATGCTTAGTAAACAGAACTGTGAAGTATGCTTTGTAAGCAGAACTACAAAATATATTTCGTAAGCACTTTACAATGACAGTTACCTTGATGTGCGGATTCCTCACAAAGGTTTGTACAAAGCTGTAACGGCTGTGAAACAGTTATTTTGAAAACTATTTGACACGCACTAAAAGAATAGCACGGAACCCCCAAAAGTCTTTCTTCGCTTGTGCTGAAATTACCTCTCGTAGGTAATCTTGGCAGCCCTAAAATGTTAGGTCGTTCGTCAATAAAGTTTGGACTGCCCTGTTTCAAGAGATTAACGTATTAGAGGTGCCGTGTTGAAAAAAAGGGTCGGCACGATGCTAACTTTTGGGTTGTCGTGCCATAATCTTAGCGCGTGTAAACTAGGTTTGAGACTCTGGGGCAAATTTACATTTGAAAATATATTTTACAAGTCGGACCATTATTCAAACATTAGTAAAATGACTTTTATCTCATGAAAGTCTGAATACAATTCTCAAATGTATAAATGCAACAGTAATTAGCCATGGCATCGGATGAAGCGTACGTTTTACTTAACGTGTGGGAAAATAGGTCTGCCCTGTAAAATATACTTGTAAATGTTTTCTGAATTGACCCCAGTTTGTTACTGTTCGCATAGCTGGCAATAGATAGGAACATCTCTAAAAATGATAGTGCTGTTCTTTGTGGTCCAATATGCGGGTGTACCTATGGGAAAAACACCAGTCCGTCAGAGATTTTGCTATGATTCCTAACAAAAGGCTCTGACCTATATTATTTAATGTTAGAAATGTGTGGGTAGGCCTCGTACTGTCCATGATGCATAAAAAATATACCAACACTGCACACAGAGCTGTTTTAATAACTCATCAAAGTTTATGCTTAAGAAAATATAGTATACAGCACCCAGTGGGGAAAAAAAACACAGCACAACCAGAATTCTAATGGTACGGAAACACTTTGAAGAAAATGAGCTTGACTGAAAATCCGTAGGACCATGAATGGTGCACGTACCCATCTCGTGCTTTTCACTGGTAATACATGATTTAAACACATCCGGCATAACATATTTTTCTCGGAAATATGGCATAGGCAGGAACAACAATATTTGGTAATTTTAGTAAAACTCGTTGCTCGATGCTCGATGCTCGATGCTCGATGCTCGATGCTCGCTTGCCCGTGACCCGATACTCGAAACCCGATACGCGGAACTCGCTCACTCTATAAGCACTCGGTAGGGGAACTGTCATTTTGGAGGTTCTGTGTATACAGTTGTTTAGCCAGATAGTCTAAACATCGAAACCGAAAGCCCCGAGGGAATATTGAAGTGCGTGATAATTTGCATGCATGAGGTATAAACTTATAAACACTCACACGAAATGTTTTTTTTTTTTTTTTTTTTTTTTTTTTTTGCGGTTCCATTAGCCAAGGTACATTATCTTTTCTGCTTAGTATCTTCCAAGCCGCATTTACTGTCGCTACAGAATAATGTATAACCCATAAAGCGTTTGTTTACGGCTATTTTCAAAGCTTCCGATCGACGCTCACACACAGATAGTTTATTTGATTTGTTACGTGTGCAGGTTTACATTTAACAAATAAACCAGCTTCAAGCGTGCTTCGTTCAGAAATAAAGCACGCAGCAAGTGACGAGAGCACGAAAGAAGTGTAGGGCGATAGAGATTGGTGCATCACGCTTGTGGAGCGAACATTACGGCTCGGATAGTCGGTTATCAACCTTAAGCTTTTGAAGACTTTGAAGTATTCAGTGACAAATATTCTCGATGTAATCGCCTGCCGGTCTTTCCTGCTTTTGTTAAAGCGGCGTGAGTGAAAGCTAAGTAGCTGATGATTCGGGATTCCCCGTTCTATGATATTATGCTCGTGGCATTTCATTGACAGATCTTGTATCTTAATCTCGCGTGATATTTGCCTCAAACCTATTAGTAATTCAGTATCCTCAGACAATAAACAAAGAACCTTTACTTCACGCAAAACGAAGTTAAACGCCGACTGTTCGTATACGCCGCGCGTTACACAAAGCCCCAGAGTTTCCGACAAAGGGAGACGCTCTGCCCGCAGGGAAAAGTTCAAGTTTTATCAAGTTTCGACACGTCTTCTACTACTTATTCGATGTTCTTTCACACAAATATTGCTCAGAACACAGATACATTGGTTGAAGCGGTATCTATAATCGAGCATTTACAAAACACAACCCTTCGTACTTTAAGGGGGTCCCGCTGGTAACACATCAAGCATTTGTGTACGGCTATTTTCAAGTCTTCCGACGCTTAAAAACAATGCAAGCCAAACTCGCTCTTAAAGTATGGCTTCCGTGCATCCAGAAAGCCAACCGATGTTCAGTTCGGATGGATACAGGCTAACTTTAACACAATTCAATTTCAGTCTCTTGATTCAATCGCCGACATCTCAAGTCGCTCGAGAGGAAAGTCAATTGCATAACGTCATCGCAAATCACGTGATAATGCGAACCAATCACCGTGTGCTGATTCGTAACCCAGAAACACGCTCCATTTTAAAGCTTGTGTTAGCCACAAGCAATAACACAGTTGTGACGAAGAAGGCCGAACAAGATTCAAAGCTTATAGTGTTCAAGCTTCCTCTAATTATAACGAATATAATAACTCAGAGTTTAAAGATAATGGAAAAAAAACAGCGACATACAAACTAGAGGACTAATCTATTTACTGGAGGATATAAGCAAAGAACCTGGCAACTTATTGCTAATTACATTAATTACGGCGACGTATAAGCTAGAAGATTCATCTATTTACAGAAGGATATAAACAAATTACTTGGTAAGTTATTGTTAACTACATTAATTACGGACCGGAAACAATATATACATTAATTTGAATAAGAGGCTAACAGAACTTCTTTCAAGCGAGATTTAAATTTTGTTAGATTAGTTATCTTTTGTTAGGTTATCGTCTAAAGACTCCAAGAAAAGCGGGCCTTGGTAAGAAACAGAAAATTGTTTGAGGGTCGTGCGGCAACTGTGGAAGCGAAAATTTCGCGATGACCGAGTGTTATAATTGTGAATTTGAAATGTGAATTTGAGGTGAATAGATCATCAAAGCTTGTTGGCAGCAAATTGTTGCAATAAGAAAACATCGCTTATCTTCAGGATACATCGTAATTTCTTAAACGCTTAAGCCCCATGCACACGAACAAGTTTTCTATGACAAGTTTTCTGTGACAAATGATTTGCCCGTGCATACGGTCGAGCACTTTTTTCTTCACAAGTTTTTTGACAAATTTTCGTTGTTTCTTTTCCTTCTGACTTTGACTTTCATAAACTTTTCGCGTGTTCTCAAAGCCTCCAGCAAGAGGCTAACTGCATTATTTGGCTAATTCAAAGACTTTATTGCCAATGTTGTGGATGCCGCCATCTTGACCGTGCGAACACGCTTGCAAATGAAGACATGGGAACTAAAGTTTTCCGAAAAACTTTGACAAGTTTTCGTGTACACGATCAAATTTCACATGTGACAAGTTTTCCTTGTCATAAAAAAGCTAGCACGCCAGCTTTTCAGCAAATGCATTTGTCACAGAAAATTTGCCCAGATTTTCTCATGTACATGAGCAAAAAAAACTTGTCAAAGAAAACTTGTCATAGAAAACTTGCTCGTGTGCATGGGGCTTTAACAACGCAAACCAAAACCTTTCCTTAAAATACGGTTTATCCGTGCATCCACCGAGCCAACTGATGTTGAGTTCCGATGGGATACAGGTCAACGTTAACACAGTTCAATCTCGTTATCTTGCTTTCACACAATTCAATCGCCCACATTCTATCGTCACTCGCGACGAAAGTCATGTTATTACATAACGTCATCGCAAATCACGTGATCGTTACAATGTGCTGATTCTCGACTCAGAAAAGAAAAAAAAAATCAAAACCAAACCAAAAGAAAACCAAAAAATAAAAAAATAAAGTCTTCATTTATAAGCTTGTGCTCTACGCCACAAGCAACAAGTTATTTCCAAATGAGAGATTTAATTTAAATTTTCATGGAATTAATAGACAAGGCCATATTTGACCAATATACCTCCTATTGCAATGTTGGGCAAATAGCCATGTTATTGACTTAGAATATACTACTGTAGTTTGTCTTAATACTTTTAAATCATCAAACTGCTGACCGTAGTAGTATTTGATCCAGTGATCATCGTTGGTTGTACCATGGTTCCTCCACAACCACGATCCTTCCGAGTCAAATGCGCTACCTGACAATCTCTACGTACTTTTTCACACTGTCTTAGGAAGATCAACAATGGCTTCGGCAAACACAGACGATGCTATCACCGTTCTTTGTCCTGCATGTTTAGCAAAAGAGGTAAGTTTGCCTCCACTTGAACCGCTACAAACCGAAGACTTGCAAATCACTCTATCCGGTAAAGGAGAAACCATTTCATTTACGGACGCCACAAAGAAGTATATCGTAGATCACTACTCACACTTGGACAGCACCACGTACCGAGTTCCGGCCGCTTTCTTCTACGACTACAAGGGAGATTTGGATTTGAAGACCAATGATGAAATTCTGGGTGATGATAACTTTTTGCAAGGAAGAGGTTCCACTAAGAAATCTTCGTCAGAAGTTATTATTGATCGGTTTCAGAAAGACGCCGTTGAAAAAGTGGTGCGCCATTTTCACAATTGGGGATCTGGTCGCGGCGAGGGTATGATGATTCTGAGCGAGTATAAAATGCAGGATTATCTTCGAGCTGTAAAAGTTGGTACCGGAAGCAGAAAACGGGAAAAACTGGTTGGTGACCACGATGTCATGGTGATACACTTTGGCAAAGGAGTTGTGTTTGTCCAAGTAAAAAGTGTGCAGGCGACAAGAGCTTCAAAAACCATTCGTGGACAGTTACGAAGTGGCTGGCAACAAGTTATGAAGGACGAAGCCGTTTTCCGAAAGCTGAACGCCGATTTGGGTAGTCCTATTTCAGCAGTTCCTGTTTTACAGTTTGTAGCGCTTCCTGAACTGACGTTAGAACACTTGACACGTATGGGCGTTTGTGAGAGCCATGGAAGCAGGGTCCTTACAAAAGAGATTCTGGAGTCGCCATTTGAGTTTGACAAATTTTTCAGCATGCATCTCAGGTTAATTGACCAAGAAAGATCTCAGAGTTTCACTTCTGCATCGTACATGGAGCTGTGTGGGAGATACGTTGGGTTGGCATCAGTCGTAAGGATCCGTACTCTGTCCGATGCTGTGAAGAAAACGAGCGCTAAAGTTGGCAAGATTTTCTTGACACCGGAGCAGAATGTGATAATCAAAGCCGGTGCACAAAGGCAGATAATCTTGGGAGAATACGGCACAGGGAAATCACTGGTTTTAGCCCAAAAGGCGGAGGAAATACTGGTGGAAGAAGACGTATGCTCGGAGGAGAGAGAGAACATCGCTTTCGTCGTCTCTTGCACTAGTGTGTCCCACACTCGCACGATGGGACGCCTACGACGCTCCCCAAATCACCTAGTAGCCCATCTTGGGAACCTCGTAACACAAAAGTCATCGGCCATTAAGATCATATCCATAGCTGATATGTTTCTTTACTGCTTCCCTGATATCGATCCTTATTCTCAGTGTCTTAATCCAGCCACGATGGCAGCGCTCACCCGCAAAGTCAAGGCCATGCATGCAGATGCCCATGTTCATGTCTTGTGGGACGAAGTGCCGTTTGTTCCCAAGTGGGATTGGAGCCCCTTAGAGGAACTTGGTAATGAACACCCTGGCACTGTTATGTGGATAACCATAGCAACGGGGACATATGTCTCAATGGAAACCGGAGATCCAGACAGCAGCGTTTTAAGAAGAATGCCTCAGAATTTTCTTATATCGCAGCTTACGCGGTGCATGCGAATGACAAGAAATGGATTCAAATTCTATCAAGCAATGCAACAGTATCTGGGAGACAAAGGATGCCACGCAACCGAGAGTGGGAACGCGGTTGACGGAGGTGTTCCAATGTGGTATCCTATGCAGGACTGCTTCTGTGAAGCTTCCGATCCACTGAAATGTAGTTGCATTCAAATGCGCCTGAGCCAAACTATGGGACATGTGTGGAGGCTGCTGAAAGACGTAAACCCGTCACTGGTTTCTATCATTCTCCGAGACAGCAAGCAACAAGTAGACCAATTCCTTATCAGAGTCGTAATGGAAGCCTGTCAGAATTTAAATATTCCAGCGAGTTATTCTCCTTCCCTTAATCGGTCCACTAAAAAATCCTCAGAGCAGGTGTTAGAACCACGATGCCAAATTGTTGACATTTTCAGCTTCAAAGGCTGCGAGAGTCCAGTGATCATTTCCATCACACCATACGGTTGGCCAGTCGTTTTGGAACATCACAGTGGGAGGCATGGGTGGGACGACATTTCCCCACAGATTTCCCGCGCTCTTGGTCAGATATTCCTCATCACGTGGCCAAGGAGAGAAATGGATTACTTCAGTAGGGATGCAGTCCTTAACATGATCTCTTCATATTCCACTTCTGATGCGCTAGAGAACGAGGAGGAAGCAGAATTCTCAAAGGAAATGAAGGAAAAATTCGGCAAAATTCTTGAGTTGTACTCCAGAGAAGATCACCTTAACTTGCTTGATTACCTTGTGGAGAAGGGAGCTCTGGTGAAATGCAAAGTACAACAACTGCGTATGTAACTTTATGGCATCCTAGGCAGATATTCCGTTCTGGGAGAGACAAAGTCAAATGCCCCACTGCCGGCTGTCAAACACTTAGGGATTTCATTCTCGCAACGTTGGGGAATGTAGTTTGGATTTTAGTGCATTGTGATGCAACAGCTGTATTGGGACAAGGAAGAATCAAAACAAATAATTCAAGATTTCCTGTTCAATCTTTTCATCTCCTTTATTAATTCCTTATACTCTCTGGGAAGTCCTCTGTTCTTAGGTGACTCGTTTACAACTAGCGATGTGCAAACAAAAACGGCTGAACAAAGCTCCAAACGTGGCGGCCAAAAATATAGCGGCCAAAACTTGTTCAATACATCATGCACCATCTGCCAAGATTTCCTCAATTTATTGACATACTAGAAATACGATAATCGCAGATATCCCCTCACTCCGTCCTGCACTGGCACATATTAGAAGTTTCAACGCAAAAAAATAAACATAGAAGTAATGTGTCTATTTTATACGACCTTTGAAGTAACCAGCTTGTTGTAGTTGATGGGGCAAGCGTATTAAAATAACGTTTTACTACTTGTACTATACCAAGTGCTGAACACTTAAAGGAGAAAAAGAGTGGCCTGAAATATAGTAACTTTGTGTTACTAAGCTCTGACCCAATAAGAAAACAACATATATATCAGCATCAATTTTTTTATTCTTAATCTTATTGTCATCATCATAATACAGCACACTAATCATTGTGTGCCCTTTTTATCATACATTTGTGTTATATAAGCTTCATCAAGTGCTCTTGCCTGGTACGAAAACCCAAAACTTGTAGGAAAAAGTAGGAACGTACTCTCCAACCAAAAGCATGCAGGAGCACAATCCCTTGGAGGATAAGGGAATAATAACTATCATTAACTTAATACAGGTAAACAACCCTTTCACTCCCAAGCCTAAATGCAGAATCTCTCAGCTTTTTCAAAATACATTATATAAAATAAATTATATAGTGAGAAGTGACAGTTTAGTCAGCATTCACTTAACCAAAAAGGTACAAAAAGCTATATATTCTCTATACTGTACAATACGGTACACTTTCAAATGAAGGAGAAAATTGAATTTGATCACTCTTAGGTGTGAAAGGGTTTAAACTTGTTGTTACAACATTGGTTACTGTCTACCTTGGTGCTGGCCTTATATACTCACATGTTATTGCCACTTATATTACATAACTGTACTGAAGTTTTCCTTCATAAAAAGCAAACAACCCTCTAACAAATAAGTAAATAACAAAACCTTGTGTCAAAAAGGTACACATAGAAAAAAAATACTTGGCTCTGAGCATGTCATCCACTTGAGCACAGTACAGTACAATTCCAAATTTTAAGAAAACATACAGATATCCCGAAATTTTTTTTGTGGCGTACTCAACAGAATATACAGAATATACAGGCCAATGTTTTTGAGAACATTTTCCTTTGGCATTCTTGTTGGACCAGACAATCGGGTTGTACACGTCAGCATTGAGTTCATTTTTGGCTCCTGACAATCTTACACTTTCATGATGTCAGTGACTTGGTATATGAGGATCCCTTAACAGTACAGGAGTTGGCTTCTCAGCATGATTCCTTCACTTTAACATTTCCTTTAGCATGATCTTTGGAGATGAAAACACATGTTCAGGTTTTTGTCTTCGGTACATATTGTTGCAAATTTATTATACAGTACTTACCTATAAACAACATAGAAATTGAACTTCCACTTGGACTGAAGTGTAACTTTAGCCAAGGAACCTCTTTCTTTGCTCCTACAAAAATCAGAAAAGGCACCAAGTCTTAAGTGGATTAATAAGATAATTCACATGATGTACACAATACAATGCACTTTCATAGCTAACCTGTACTATTCATCCACAATTAACATAAATCTTGCTACGATATATTGTTGCTTCGTTCAAATCTAAATACTTCGTTCAAGTCTAATTTCCCTGTTAATCCGAGTAAAATAACAGGGCACACGTGATCGATCCGGCCTTTGTTATTGGTTAGCGGGGTAACCGCGCCTAAAGTCGTACGCCAGACAGACTGACAGACAGACGAACGTTAAATTTCGAGATGGCGACAGGCTTGGAGTCCCCAAGTAGGCGGTATAATATTACTACATTAGTGTCGTGAGTATTTCCCTCACTTCGTTCGGGGATTATTGCTATGCAATATTTTTTCACGTTTGGAACGTTCACCATATTAAGACGTACTGAATAGGTTCTTGTGGCATATCATTTTATAGAATACACGACGAACTGAGTGCGACATACCAGCAGCAGCGAAGGATTACATTACTTCATTCTAGCTGACATACACTGGTCTCAAGTTTGAAGAACTTGATGGGTAGTTATAAAACCACCCAACGCACAGTATAACCTGGCATAAGTGGCAAACTAAGATTATCCTGTGCACTGTGTACAAATTAACGTTATTGTAGATGACTGATAGATAGAACAGAATATACCCGTATCTATAAATAATCATGCAAAGTAATATGGTCCCGCCACTTTAGGTTTTTGTATTATGATATTTTGAATTCACCTTTTATGGGCAGCCTTTTGCATTTCATACGAGAAAAGACTATTTTAGAAATTACGGCTTTGCACAGTACAATCCATAGAACATAGAGTGACAAAAGAAAATTAATAACGGAAGATATTTAAATTCATACCCTGAGTCAGTCCTTTCTTTTGAGGATTGCTATTTCAATTGTTTGGACCATTCTCTGTTCTTGATTGAAAATTTAGCAGTTATATATTTTCTCCTCAGCTCGCTTTCAATTTCCGACAGATCGCGTCATGGTTACAGTAAATTGCACTATTCTGATTGGTTTTTTAAAACCAAAAATGCTTCATTAAAATGCTTCGGTAGCAGGATTTCTACACTTATGTTTGCGTGCCTACTACAGATTCCCCAGCATTAATAACTGTCTCACTAAATTGGACAACAGTGAAACTGTTTTTTGTCCCTGCCGTTCTACAAAGCGCTGCAACAAGGAGCTACAAGACGTTTAAATCGGATATTGTGTATAAAAGGTAAGATTTTCACCACTAAATTTCAGATTCAATTATTACTTTTAGAATATGGTTAGAATATATTTTACAGAAATATCAATTTGAGAGCCATGTGACAATAACTTCTGCCAAAAGATACCTGCTGTTCGGAACGTTAAGAGAAACCGCTTGAAATATATTGCCTGCTGGTATAACTTTTTAATGTTTCATTGCCATCAGGAAAAACAACGACATTTTATTCGAGTGCAAGTCACACTTTTGGGATGCATTTGGCATTTCATAAGTTGGACGCTTTCTTGGTTAAGTCAAATTCGCTACCGGCGCTGAAAGGCTTTATCCTTTATTTGTTTTTCCTAAATCTGCCATGACAATCTCACACTGTTTTAGCATGAATGTTAACTGTGCACACGGCAAGACAAATATAACCATAATTATTTCTTGTTACGGCAAACCTTTCGCCAAGCTTATGAAAAAAATCAACTTTGAAAACGGAGGATTTTAAAAACGGTTCGCAAAGTTGAGATTTTCAAAAACGGATGTGTTTTCAAATGAAAAACGATTAGTGTGGACGGGCGACTCGAAAACGGAGGATTAGTCCGGACCGGCGTAAAATGAGTTTTTGAAAATGGAGGTTTCCGAAAACGGATTAGTGTGGACGTAGCCTAAATAGACAGGTAGTCTTCCTTTGTCCGTGAGCCTTTCTAAAGGCTGCTTCTCATATAATATTGCTAAGATCGAAGTTGAGCGATCCTAGTTGATCACATGACTGGTTTAATTTCTCCACAATCACTCTATGCACAAAAAACGAATCACTTCGGAAAGGGAATCAAGCATCTCATTTGAGCCCGTTGTTACGGAGGAGATTTCCACTATTTTACTATAACGTTTATGGGTTATATTATATATCATCTAGTATTTAATCACTCAATTATTTAGATCAACTGCACATTGCAATTTTAATACTATCCAGAGTTATCATTACTATATCCACCTGCTACTGGTGCCAATCACGTTAGTTAATCTCCTTTACCTCTAATACAAATGATCTTATACCTTTCGGGCACTCACAAATGGCCAGAGCTTAGTGAGTGTTCGTTACTTGAATTAGTCTAATTAAATTTAGCGTATATTTGCATTTCTGGAATTAATCTTAACGTTTAGCTGGTACCTGTGTGAAAACCAATGAGTTGTTTACGACCAAGCCCTGGCCCTCCTCAGAGGTGGAGCCTACCTGGTTTAGCGTCATTACGTAATGTTGATTTCCTAATATTTGTTGTTGGATATTTTTACTAGTTTTATTTCTTAAGACTTTACAACGTTTACATTAGTTAGTAGTGACCCGAGTAATAGCTGGAGTTTCGGTGGAGGTATGACCAAAAGAATTGTGCTGAATAATCCCTTACAGGATAATGTTGAACACCTCCATAGGAACCTCACGGGTAAACGAAGAAAACCAAGAACTTACAGAATTCGGAGTTGAACGGAGACGACGGATGATTGCTTCATGAATACGGAGCAGAGCACGCTCAGCCATCGGCCAAACATCCATCAAAATCTGGCAAGCGCCGGTAGATTTACTGTGCTTAGAGCAAACGTCGCCCACGACACCATCTAAATCCCGGAAAAATATGCTGTACCTTTGTCCTCCTTTCGTTCCCGCCATCCTCTAAATCTCGCAATAGATCTACAATCTTGGACAAAAGTGTTGACACATTCCCCCCTCCCCCCATTCAATGTTGATAAATTAATTATTTAGCAACGATTTTCCGTCAAAGTCTTACCGGAACTCTTCCAAATTCAAGCTACAAAATTGATACGGGGGAGGGGGTGATTAAAAGCAGTTTTCTTCGGAACTGGTGACTCACAGCATGGTAGTTTTGACAAAAGTACGACATTTAAAGCATGTGTCAACACATTTTGTCCGGGATTGTCTGAATGCGGTTTTCTAGTAATGGTTTTCCAGAAAAGTTTGAAAACGCAGTGAAGTTTGAGAAACACCGAGTGCTTTATTTTGGCTGAAATGTAAGCTTGTATTACCTCGAGTTAGAAATTGACAGTTGAATGAAGCATCCGCTTACAGTAATTGAATAAATGCGTGTCGAGTCAGATCATGTTTCAAGAGAAGATTGCTTTAGATCGTAAGAGTTTGTGTGTTTTTTATGATCCTATAGGGGGTCCCGTATTTCCATCGAATTGCGTGACTCAACAGTGGGCAGTGCAACCTGTTCGAGATCAGTACGGGTGAAAGTCACTCGAAAATAGACGAATAATGCATCATGACAAGCGCACATACAACGAGCAATACATTTCTAAGTGCGAATTGTGCCCCAATTAGAGCGACTGAATGAAGGGAAAAGTCGGCTACAGAACTGCTTTGTCAACGGTGAAAGTTTTTAAGTGCCACTCAACGGCCAAAAGCTCGCTAAAATGACATGTAACGCAACTGAATCAGATGATTATGTTAATTAGTGAGAACATCGAGTACTATGTGCGTGATGTAATTCTTAATGCATGAGGATGAACAAGGAGGACACGTGCAGGTAGTCTTTATTGCAACATTTTCCTCGTGGAGCTATAGATAGGTACACATTAGTACTAATATGGGCTGGTTGCAACAGAGTTACCTTTGGACAGTGATCACCCGATCATATTCAAGGGAAGGGCATAAATAGCAGGCCCTCATTAGCAGCCAGGTCACAAGCAGTAGCGTCGGCACACATCGGCACAGCAATTCGCGATCCGCTACTTTAGTTTCCCTACCCACCCACCCATGAGCAGTCCATGATTATAGTACTTACATATGTTAGTGTCAAATACTATATCTATTTTGTATGTTTGTTACTTAATTTGTGTCATGACCAGTTGGAGCTTTTATCAATATTGTATAGGTAATCAGTATATATTATATATGTGTATTTATAAAGCAAGGAATCAAGTTGTAATAAAGACTGCAGGTGCCCAAATTGTGAGTCTTACTGGGTTAAGTCTAGTTGGCAGAATAATGCACGCTCTCGCGTTAGGTAAATTTCACTAAAAAATTGGAAAAATTGTTACAAAACCACTTGGAATGGCATAAAGAGTGATATTTTATCCGAATACGATATAAAACTATAACTTGTGTTGCATTTATTTAGGATTTCCAACGGTTTACACTTTCAACGGTTTACACCAGAGAGTGAAAGAGGATTAAACAGATTCTATTTTAGTTCGTAGTGTAAACCGTGTCATATTTCAACCTCTCCGGATCATAAAATTCCACATAGGCAACCATTTGCGATACATTTAAGACCATTTTCAATATGTCATTGCCCTTTTTCTGGGATTTTGGAGTCAATATTGTCAACCTTTCGTATATCTCCTGTGTAGGACGCGGTTCTCGAAATGCATTTAGGTTGCTTTCCAGGGCACGGAACGGCACCAATTTAATGTTGTACTTTCACATAAGGTGCTCTTAATTCTTAATTTGAAACGTGTGTACTCACATAACCATCTTCATAAACTTTTTGGCAGTTGTCGCTTTCTGAGTATCAAAATCCGATATAACCGAATGAACTAAAACAGGATCTATTGTGTTTAGTGGGCGGTAAAACAATACGCACGGAAATGCCTGACGACTAAGTAATTCCGGTCTCTTACTAACAATCACGAACATTCAGCTTTCGTTGGAGAGAAAATAACAACTTAGTTAATGATATCTTATACTGAGTTATAATTAATCCCCGAGCGAAGCGAAGCGAAGTGAGGGTAATAATCACGGCGCTAATGCAGCAAATTCGCTTTGTGTGGAGACTCCAAGCCAGTCGCCATCTCGAAATCTAATGTTCGTCAGTCAGTCAGTCTGTCAGTCTGTCATAGGGCGACCTCTAAGGCAATGACGTAATAATAATAATTATCGATTAGCGTCAAAGCGAGGTCAAACAAAGGTTTGAATGAAGCATCAACTGTACGTAACTGCGTTTACGAAAATGAATTTGAAAACTGGAAAACTTGACACAGCACGGTCTCGCGAAGCTCGTCTGCAAAAGAGAAGGGAACTAGCACGGGCAAGGCGAAATCGTGAAACAATCGAACCGCGCCAAATACGTCTAGAGAAAAGACGACAAACATTTGATAACCGACAGCATCATGAACGGAAGCTTGCCGAAGAAACGGCTCCGCAAAGGGAACAGCGCTTGGAAGCAAATCGGGAGCTTCAGACGCCATCTTGTGTTAAACTCAGATCCTTATTCAGAAAGGACAAGCAACAAAGGTTAGTCAGTGGAAAGCGAACAATCACCGTGACAAATATATTCTACCCGTATCTTGTAACTCGATCACTTCAAGAATGTATTAAAATCTGTATGCTGATCATTTTCCCTCGAAGTATTGTTTTAGTACGCTTCTGTCGCCAGTTTCGGCTACCGTATTGGCTCAGAGCAATCGAAACTTGGGAGTCTTGAATGATTTAGTCAGATGTCTTATTATTTCTTTCAAGACTAAAACTGTAACAAATACTGTAATTTGACATGCGGTGATTGCAGCGAGAATCGTTCACAAGCCCTTAGAAGTATGACTAGGTCTGAAGCCCGTGTATAATTTGAAGTAAGCCGTTGAAGTTTTGCTTTGATTCTGGGAGAAATCATGTTGTTTTGAGCGCGTTCACGTACAAAACAATTCGAGCTCATTAAACATGCATGCCTGAGTCTTGTGCGTGTAATCCAGAGTAAAAACAAATTGCACAGGAAGCCTATTTAATTGTACTGCCTATGAATTCAAAATTGGAAAATCAGCGTTCCTTTTTTTCCGTATTACGACGGCCGACCAACTTCAAAATTGAATTGAATATTAAATTTGAGAACGTGCTTGGCAGACTGTATGAATTAATTTGACGTGCAGACCGTGGGAAATACGTACTTCGTCACGCAATCGACTCTTATAACACACACCATTCTTTTTCATCTCCTTTGCGTGTAGCACTTGACTTCGAAGAGAAGATTGAGTCAACATTTCGGTAAAACAAAGGCTACTCTTGTTGGGAGTACCAAAGTAAAAGTCCCATCAATGGCAGAGCGAGAGGGTATCTGCGATTATCGTATTTCTAGTAAATTGTAATCCCCGAGCGAAGCGAAGCGAAGTGAGGGTAATAATCACGGCGCTAATGCAGCAAATTCGCTTTGTGTGGTGACTCCAAGCGAGTCGCCATCTCGAAATCTAATGTTCGTCAGTCAGTCTGTCAGTCTGTCAGTCTGTCATAGGGCGACCTCTAAGGCAATGACGTAATAATAATTATCGATTAGCATCAAAGCGAGGTCAAACAAAGGTTTGAACGAAGCAACAACTGTACGTAACTGCGTTCACGAAGATGAATTTGAAAACTGGAAAACTTGACACAGCACGGTCTCGCGAAGCTTGTCTGCAAAAGAGAAGGGAACTAGCCGGGCAAAGCGAAATCGTGAAACAATCGAACAGCGCCAAATAAATACGTCTAGAGAAAAGACGACAAACATTTGATAACCGACAGCATCATGAACGGAAGCGTGCCGAAGAAGATCAAGCAAATCGGGAGCTTCAGACGCCGTCTTGTGTTAAACTTAGATCCTTATTCAGAAAGGACAAGCAACAAAGGTTAGTCAGTGGAAAGCGAACAATCACCGTGACAAATATATTCTACCCGTATCTTGTAACTCGATCACTTGTATTAAAATCTGTATGCTGATCATTTTCCCTCGAAGTATTCTTTTAATACGCTTCTGTCGCCAGTTTCGGCTACTGTATTGGCTCAGAGCAATCGGAACTTGGAGTCTTGAATGATTTAGTCAGATGTCTTATTATTTCTTTCAAGACTAAAACTGTAACAAATACTGTAATTTGACATGCGGTGATTGCAGCGAGATTGTTCACAAGCCCTTAGAAGTATGACTAGGTCTGAAGCCCGTGCATAATTTGAAGTAAACCGTTCAAGTTTTGCTTTGATTCTGGGAGAAATCATGTTGTTTTGAGCGCGTTCACGTACAAAACAATTCGAGCTCATTAAACATGCATGCCTGAGTCTTGTGCATGCAACCCAGAGTAAAAACAAATTGCACAGGAAGCCTATTTAATCGTACTGCCTATGAATTCAAAATTGGAGAATTAGTGTTTGCTTTTTTCCCGTACTACGACGGCCGACAAACTTCAAAATTTGAGAACGTGCTTGGCAGACTGTATAAATTAATTTGTCGTGCCGACCGACCGTGGGAAATACGTACTTCGTCACGCAATCGATTCTTTTTTTCAACGCAAAAGTATAACACACACCATTCTTTTTTTCCTTCCTTTGTGTGTAGCATTTGACTTCGAAGAAAAGATTGAGTCAACATTTCGGTAAAACAAAGGCTACTCTTCTTGGGAGTACCAAAGTAAAAGTCCCATCAATGTCAGAGCGAGGGGTATCTGCGATTATCGTATTTCTAGTGTAAGTTACGATTTAGTCTGTTTGCTTGTGTATGCCTATCAATTCTAATTCTCCAGTTCTTGCCTTACGAAAGTGTCTTTCCTCTTCTTTCTCTTATTTCGCATTAGCCTCTTTTCATCTTTCTTATTCTCTCGACTGAACCTCTGCTTTCCCATCGCCGCCTTCTCCACGAGGTCGCAGGTTCCCGTGTCTGCCACTGTTTCCCACGCGGCCGTTTGCAGCCTGGTTTTGAGTGTGACCGCTAGACCCTGAAATGCGGGCGCAAGATTTAAGGGATTAACGTAACGCTCTTGGATTGGACAATCTTAGCTGTCAAGTTTTTCCTTTCAATACATATAATCGTCAAACAATTAACATACGACCCTTTGGACTCTGTAGGACTTTGAGTCAGTAACTCTTGGTCGGACCTTGTAATTTTTCTTTGTTAGCGATAAAAAAGACCTCTTTGCAGACGTTGTAAGCTCAAATGGCATCCACTGGCACCTTTTTCGGATCGAACAGTAGTAGCAGTCAAAACAACGGATCTTCTGGGCCTTCGAGATTTAGGCGCGCAAATGTACCTACCGCTTCGAATGGTCGTGCTCGGCATCAAACAGAGAAACTACGACGCCGATAATTCAAGGAAATGTTGTCGTATCGTCAAGAAAAGGCACTTTTGGACAGAAGGAAAACTCAGACTCTGACAGACCTACTGAAGAGACAGAACAACGACATTCAGAGAATGGCGGGAAAGATGAGGAGTCCCAAAAATAAATGTCGGAGATCAAGGACCAAATCAAGGAGATAAGAACTGAACTGAGCAATGGCCGCACATTACAGCATTAGGAATCCTCTCACTATGGGCCCGTTCCTAAAGCTTTGAAGGTAATCATTCCTATCGTGACTCTGACTCCGTCGAACAATGAAGGTAGTGAGGGAACAGGAATTTGTATTAATTATAATGAGATTAGAGAACAGGAAACCACACAAGGGTGTGAAAAGCTCTGATAAATTTTAGACACGTGCTAATGCATTTTAGCATGCCTTCTTATCTGTGGTTGCTCCGTTATTACTAGGATGAAGTTCATATGCTGCATAACCGACAGGAGGACGAAAAGCGAGGGGTATGTATATGAAAAAGTCCTGAAAATTATCTTCATAATATCCTGCTCTTATTGACGTTCATACATGCAGCGTGTGTCTTTTCTATTTAGTATTGACAGCACTCACAATAAAAGAGTTAGAGGCTTTCTGTACGAGCAGCTCTCAAAAGAAAATGACAGTTATCCAAAGAGCGTTGTAATGCGTAAGTTCTACAAACATCTTTCCTCACATATAACGTCTTTGTATAGAATATGTGTAGTACATGATTATAAAATAAACGTCGGCTTGCGGTATCTGTACAGCTGACGCTAAAACCTGGAATTTGTAAAGGGTTATATAGGTCTCATGTTTGTTGCCCCGCTTTATGTTTTCAGGTGCTATTTCAAGATACTATGAGACGAAGAGGCAACAGCATCTTGACAACTTGCCTGACAGGAGGGAAGCCGTAGGAAAACGGCACAGAAATGTATTGACCTATGATATACTTGTTTGCAATAAAACTGATTAACCTGAACATATTGCATGGTGTTTCGCTTTGAACTACACATGGCAGAGGGAGGCCGATATAGAACAGGATGCATTGCAGAAATAAAATAGTGCCGTAATGTAATATAAATTCTGCAAGGTAAAGCAAAAAGCCAGAAGAATTTGTCACATTCATTACTTGAGAACTGTGGAATTCCAGTGGCGGGATACGAGGCGTGTCGCATAATTTCTTGGCGTACACGATTCCCAGTACGTACAAAATTCAGCTAATATAAACAGCGTGCTCTAGCAGTCACGCCAAGCGTCGTGTATGGTGGCCTAGAATTGCCATAAGGATTTTATCGTTATTTTCTTTTTTTGTTGTTGTTGTTGTTGTTTTTTTAATTTTTAAATTTACTTTTTATTTTTATCTCATGTTATTTTCATTTTTTATTTATTTCATTTTCAGTTTCGTTTCAGTTTTATTTATTTTTTATTTTTATTTCATTTTATTTTCATTTTTTATTTATTTTATTTTCAGTTTTGTTTTAGTTTATTTTTTTATTTATTTTTCGAAATTTTTAAAACAAAATCAAAAACCTCCTGGATATGGCCGAGCGTTGCCATAGACCAGCATGCTTTGCAATGCGCGGTAAACGAGCCCTGGGCCGAGGTCGTGGCTTCTCAGACATGGCGGCCCGTGTTCATAATGTGTCATGGATGGAAGATGGGGAACTGAGAGAGGATATGAAAAAATACGTAAGTCAAGGGCTGAGGCGTGAGGAAATCTTGGATTTTCTCGTAAGGGACTTTCCACAGTACGCTTGGAGCTTCCGAACGCTCGATAGACGACTTCGAAAGTTTGAAATTTATTTCACAGACACTGATGTGTCTGTCGAACAAGTGAGAGAAGCAGTTGCAAAAGAACTCGATGGGCCCGGGAAGCTCCTTGGATACAGGGCAATGTGGATCAAAGTACGACAGCAGTACGGTCTTAACGTTCCACGAGATTTGGTGCATGATGTCATGTTTGATTTGGACCCTGAAGGTCTTGAAGATAGATGCCCCGTTAGGAAAGAAGGCAAAGCAAAGGGACATTTTACCACCAGAGGCATAGATTGGGTCCATTCATTAGATGGACACGATAAACTGATGGGGTATCAGAACAGTACTTTTCCTCTTGCAGTCTATGGCTGCATAGACACTGCAAGCCGCAAGCTGTTATGGCTGAAGATCTGGACCAGCAACTCAGATCCAAATCTAATTGGTCGGTGGTACCTTGAATATCTTTATGAATCCAGAAGACTGCCCTCTGTCATTAGAGTTGATAAGGGAACAGAAGCTGGTGTCATGGCAACGATGCAGGCATATCTCAGGCAACATCATGGTGATATGGAGCCAACTGACACGGTAATTTTTGGCCCATCAACATCAAATCAGGTAGTTATAAACAAATCAATCCAACATCCACCAGCAGAACAAAGCTAACAAAGTTATTTTTTCAAACCTTGAAAAGGGGGTACAGGGTGAAAAGATCAGGTTGCATGTTTGAAGTCTGAGAACACCCCATAAATGCCATGCATTGTAGGCATCTAAAATCATCCCATAAAAAAATGGAGCAAAATGCTGTTTTCATGAAATCATGATAAAACTTAGGATGCAACTGACTACTCCTAAGGTTCACTTTAAACACTGACTTTTTTTCAAAGATCCATCATCTCTGGAACATTTTTTTTCTTTCTTCTGAGATTAAATGCAGATTAATTTATGTTAAAATCTATGCATAAGGTAAGTTGATTTATTTGATGCAATTGAAATTTATTAAATAATGACTTTTATCCTTAGATTGAGCAATGGTGGAGGGAGCTTCATGAGAGGCTTGAAAAGTATTTCAAAGTACAACTCAATTGGCTTAAAGACCAATGCCACTATGATCCATTCAATAACACCGACAGGTACATAACGTGTATATGTGTGATTTTCTCAGTGCAGGCAGAAAGATCATCATTTACGTGGTAAGATGTATGTGTAATTTGTCTATAAAACATAATTATATTTTACTAAAATTGGTTTTCATGTTCAAAATAGAATGCTTTTGGCCTTCCTACTTATCCCTGTGATCCAAAAGCAACTGGATATCTTTCGAGATACTATTTGGAACACACACCGGATCCGGAAACAGAAGAATACTGTTCTCCCCGATGGTGTTCCTAACCATATTTACAGCTTTCCAGAGTGCTATGACTTGCAAGACTGTGGTAAGTGATGGCTAAATTCCTTCCAAAATTCCTTTGGAGAAGTGAAGCACCCCCCTCTCCGCACCGCACTGTTGACAAGTAAACATAACTGGTGTTTTGCAAGAAGATCATAAACTAGAAGAGTCATTTTAAAAAGGTAATGAACTATTCAATAATATTGTCTATGTACATGTTGAAGTTCAGGCCTTTTTAATAATATTTGGAATGGTTATATTTCACAGGGTGGCCTGTCACAGAAGGACAGCTGGAAGAAGTTGCCACTGTCTCCGGAGTTCTGGAAAGCATGGAATCAGACTTTCTTAGACCAGACTTCCGGGCAGCATGTGAAAGACTCGTCCCCGATCCAAAAGAAGTTGAGCCAAAGGAGTGTTCAGATGCATATTTATTTTTAAAAAGCAATGTGCCACAAGATATTGCCACATAATAGAACCTAACAAATGTACAGTTGCTGCACTGTGGAGATCACAAGAGTGATCAAATTCCCCACATTTGCCCCCTCAGGCTTAACATTGATAGCTGCATTATTACTAAAGCAGTAGTGAATTTGAATAATTTGAACAATCAACCAGAACCAAACAGAAACAGAACAGACAGCTGAAAATTAACATTTTCATGCCAAGTAGGGAGGACTCCCATAACAGTGGAATGACCCTAATTAGATTTTACTCATAGACATAGGTGGTAGACTAGAAGGTTGCAATATTTATTGCAAACATGAACATCAATGAACTTCTCAATTGCAATGGTAGACAAATTACCTGTGGCAAAAAGAATCTCGTCAGATTCCATGATGAATCTGGAAGCAATTTCAGGATCATATAATTCCAACCCACTGCCCTGCATGTCCAGGACAATCAGTTCATGGCCTGATTTTTCAAAAGAAAAGTGTGCAAGACTCTCTACTTTCTGCTGCAGTTGAGAGTTGTTATCACAGAGGTGTCCATTATTATTAATGTACTTTACAAAAGTGCCCTCAACCATTTCTTCAACTGTAACATATTCTGCATTTTCCATGGTACCCATGTAAATTTTCTTGTACTTTAAGACTTCACCATACTCTTCTTGATTGCCCTGTTCAGTCAGCTGACAAGCAAGTTGAATTGCAAAATTGCGTGCTAGCAAATGCATCTGAACTACTTTCTTTGTATGTTGTTCTAGTGTTTGATTTGTGTCTTTGATTGCTGTTATGGCTTCAGGTAAGTACCTCTTCAGAACCCAAGAAACATCTTTGAATTCTGCTGACTTTGTTGTGGCTTTAAAAGCTTCTCTAAAGGCACCTTTACCAAGTGGTTTCTTCTCAATAGCAAATTCAACAGTGATGGGTTAGGCAGACCAGGCCATGTGCTCTATTTGAAAAGTGGATAGCTCAACCAAAGTTGTAGATTTGTCATTGATAGCCTTCCCTAGTTTCAACATATCCACCACAGACAGGCTTTTTGGATACACCTTGCTTGAACAAGGGGCTGACATTTCATCTTTGACCTTTGGGTTTAACACTTGGGCAGCAATGCTGACACGCTTCCTCTTCAACTCTGGCGACCCACTGAAGTTGAAAAGTTTCTCGCTGCTGCTGGATGACTCAACAGCATCATCATAGTCTTGAAACCTAACGTGAATGACTTTTAAGTCTGGAATATGAAGAACGGATTTACAAGACGGTCCTTGTTCTCCGGCAAGGACATCACAAGCCATGTTTCTACTGATCCTCGTGGCAAAATGGCTCTTGCAAGCAATCTTGATATTTTCAATGTTAAATTCTTTGTGTGGGAACGGTACAAACTCCCTGGGCCCAACTCTCGAATATTTCTGAGCCTTTCCAGACACATGAGAGCTCAACCTCTGCACAACAATCTCTCCTTTCTCGATTATAGAAGCGGATGCCCCACCTTGGTTAGTATTCTTTTCCTTCCCTGTTCGTTTTCCTTTCATACATTCCCTGAAGTTCTTCCAAGCCTCATTTTTCCGTGCGGCCATGTCAAAACACGTTGAGAAGCCACGACCTCGGACCAGGGCTCGTTAACCGCGCATTGCAAAGCATGCTGGTCTATGGCAACGCTCGGCCATGGAGGTTTTTGATTTTGTTTTAAAAAATTAAAAAAAAAAAAAAAAAAAAAACTGAAACGAAACTGAAACTGAAATAAATAAAAATTGAAAATAAAATGAAATAAAAATAAAAAGTAAATAAAAATAAAAACAAACAACAAAAAAAGAAAATAACGATAAAATCCTCATGGCAATTCTAGGCCACCATAGTCGTGTAATGCCCGATGCTTGATTCCCAGGTAATTTTTGCGTGTCGTTCAATATCATGACATTCCCGGAGCCAAACGCGCCAAGTATCAAAGACGTGTCAACATCCGGATATTCGGTGATAGGGAAAAAGTCCGAATCATAGCGTGTCCGGTGCCGACATTTCCATGACACGTTAAATGTTCGGAACATTGAAACGTAATGACACTCCCGTATTCTTTAAGAATACGAGTTCGTATCGGCAAATGTCATGCACCGTGCACGCCTCTTTTGACACAGTGCGTTCTACTAGTTTCACTTTTTAGACACATCCTCGCAAGCCTCCATTTTAATAAAAATGTTCAGCGGGAGACCCAGTTGTCAGCAAAAGGTGAAAAATACTTCAAAGTGACATATTCCAAATTCAAACTTGGAGAGGAAGTGGTTCGAGAAATACCTGTGCCGCCTACCTATGGTAAGTTTAAAACTTGTAAAGTCCATTACAACAATTAATGATATACAATGTGTATTACTACTTTTTTATTGATGCCAGGGAATCCTCTCCTGGAAATGCAAATGAATTACCAGTAAAATGGTTGATTTTCATTTTACCTACTAGGCTATGTCGATTCCATGATAAAAATCCTTTTCACTTTGCCAAAATCAGAGCTGAAGGAAGTGTTTGACAGGTACTGCACTAAAGCACCTGAGCCTCTAAACACCAAACTTCCAGATCGATTGAATAAAAATGCAGCAGTGAAGGCCTACAAAAAAATAAAGGAACAAATACAAAAGACTGCACCTTTCCCACCAAGTAAGTACATTTTGTAATGATTTGGTAGCAACACAATAACAGTTGTACATAGGCTGCTCTTTTTTCTAATTTTTTCTTAATCCAGGGGAAGAGCAAGAAACACTGCATCAGAGCATCCCTGATGTGACAGTACCCACCCACAGCTCCTCTAGAAAACCAAGGCACGGCAAAACATGCAAAAAACCAATGCTGGGACATTATAAGGGTTCTTGCCAAGTAGAATAATGGAAGTACCAGAATATTATTATGCTAATCCCTGAGCTTTGCTGTGCTGCGTTGACATAATTAATAATATACTTTTTGTGATTTACTAGTGGTTACTCATCAGCTATTGTAACCTCGTGCCTGATGGGCCTGGTACCGTGTCCTTATGTTGTGATACATGGAAGCTGGCAATGGTCTTCTGTTATCCCAGTCCATGTATCCACAAAGCCATCGAATGGTCCACCAATATGCAACAGCTCTGATAAACCTACAACAAAGAATGGCATGTCACAACAGAGCCTGAGTTATAACATAAATGTCAGAGGCAAGTCCTAAAGATGCCTGTAAAAATTCATTGTGCGAAAAATCACCTTTGTTTTCGCTTCATCCTTGTGCAGTATACAAGATTTATAGCGCAATCAACCCTGAAAATTCCTGAAAAGAGGATCAACAAATACCATCGTTGTATTTTGTAACTACTGTACAATGGAATCCCGGTTTTTCGAACCAATTCTTGTCTCCCATGCCCATGGAACGCAATTTATATTGTCACCTACTATTTTTCGAACTAATTTCCGTTTACCGAGGAGGTTAGTAAAACCGAGCTTCCACTGTAAAACAAAACAAAATGTTTCACCCACTCATTTTCGGAGACTCCAGGATTACGGTGGTAAGTTTTGCCCTTTCTATCTCGTAACAATGGTGCAACTTGCAGAAGAACGGTTTTGTTCGTGAGGGCAGCAGAGTCTTTGTGCTCAGTTATGCAGTTAATGTTCCATGGAGCCGTCAAAAACCAATTTCCCCACTGCATTCACCACCTCTCTGCAACAACGAAACTCCAACGATCCCACCAAATTCTGGTCATTGCAGTGTGCACAACGACACCTGAATCGACAAATGAGGTGCAGAGAAGTAAGTTCGACAGTCGCATCTGATACATGAATGTATACAATTTTGCCAAATATACAGCAGTCCCATACCAACTAGGAGTTAAACACGACTGTCCTTTCATATCGTGCCTCCAAAACTCCCAGAGTCAGATCATCCGCGTCGGTTTCTTCGTCAACTTCATCCGCGGTTTCAATGTCATTTCCTTCGGCCAATGGTTCATCCTGATAAGGAGCAAACTGGGTATACACAACCCCCAAGTCCTGCTCTTCATTTTCAAATTCCTGTTGGTTATCTGAAGAATTGTTAGTAGAATCGTCTCTTGTCCTTGTTTCCCAATCACTGGACATTATATTGTTCCTTCACAAAAGGCTGTAAAGGCATTCAACAAACCTTGGCAACCAACGTGACGTCACTCGATGAGATTCGACCCCAGTCTCCCGGCCAAATTTTTAATGAGAAATGGCCGTTTTCGCGCACAGAAATCACATCTTAAATTTTATTTTAGAGATTATTAAAGTGCAAATTCGTTCTAGTTAGACATTTAAATAACATACTATGGCAAAACAAGTTTCACTTCATATGCACTTTAAAGTACTTGAGATACAAATAACCCAAATAAAAAATATTTACAGACATATGCTGTAGAGGGTTTCCACTGTAAACTTGAGCAATGATCACACAAAAAAGTTCTTGTACCAAGACAATAATTTACTTGAATATCTTAATGTCAGTCATCTTTCACTGACTACTGTAACACAGAAATAGAATTCACAAAAGTATCCAAGAAAAAGGAGGATGAGTGTCCTATCAAACTCTGATATTGAAATTATCTTGTACTGTACAGTACATTTTCATCTACAGTGTAAGAAAACGAAGGAAACCCTCAAATATTCCCATGTACACACTCATACATGATTATCTTGCACAGTCAAACAAGGAAATCGAAGGAAATCATAGCAGTAGCACTCCTTGTACAGACTTTTTGAGTGTATTACCTGAAATTAGAGGGGAAAACCTCTTAATTTTCATAATGTAATGTCAAAAATGTGTACTTTATAGGGGCTATCATGCATGAACTCTTGAGGATTTTTTTGCATCCCTTAGAAAAGGCTTAATTCTGTTATACATTTACTTACCATTGATATCACATCACATGCATCCTTGAAGTGCATTTGCCCCAGATGCTGCAAACAGCTTGTTTAAGCCTGGGTAGTCTAGCACATGGTTCAGCAACTTCACTTTAAAGAGGAATCTTTCTTTCTGAAATCCATCATACATTTCTACACCTGAGAGCTCAATTAGTTCATCAACAAGAACCTCCAAATAGGCATTCAACTTTAAATTAGCATTACAAGGGCTTCCAGAAATTACACCCACTAGCATAATGTTGCTCAACAAGTGTTGCACACTCTTAGTATCCGTTTACATGATACCGGTACCAAATGTGAGCCATACCGGTACGAACTCACTCCGGTTCTTGTACTGGTACGAAAGTTTCGTTCCGGTATGGAATTTGACTATGTTCTGTACCGGTATCATGTAAACGTCGTACAGGGTTTCATTCCGGAACAAAAGATCATGACCGGGTTGACTGGGACGAATAGCGCATGCGTATTGATCGGAAGTACGGCAGTTCTAGATGGTGTCATCGAATAAGGCAAGTACGGCAGAAAAACCGTCGAAAGAACGCTGGAAGTGGACGGATGAGAAAACGGAGATGTTTTTAACAGCTGTTAAAGCCTACAAAAGGCAGAAACTAGGCGAGGGGATAGAATGGAACTCGGACAAAATCGTTTCGTTGGAACACGTCTGGAAGATTCTTGGAGAAAAATGGCCAGTTGATTTCGGTTCAAGCAAACTGTTCTCACCCGAAAAAAGTTTAGAAGTAATGGACAAGGAATATAAACAGCATATACATAATCTAAAGATGGAGAAAGATTTGGTAAGAGATGGATACCGTAGGGTTGCCAAGAAGTACAGGACTCTGGAAAGAACCTATACCAAGGATTGTAAAGATGGTCTGCGCTCTGGAGCAGGGCAGTTGACAGCAAAATATTGGCATGATTGCCATGAAATTTGTAGGGAGCCCATTAAGGGCCATGAGGTTACATTTTTTTTCGAAGTCGCGATCACGACTTTCAAACTCGCGATCGCGACTTAGAACTCGCGATCGCGACTTAGAACTTGCGATCGCAACTTAGAACTCGCGATCGCTACTTGAAACTTGAAACTCGCAATCGTATTACGCGTCCCCTCGTGGTGGCTTGCTTCGATGGCATCTACGGAGGAGGTGCGTACGAATTTGCACGTTTTTCGTGTCTTGCTGAACCATCTTGTTGCCTAGTGCTTGACTGGGCGAAGCGTCCTACTTTCTTTCGTGGCCCAATGCGTGCTTTAATGTCTAATCGGTTTTTAAGCGCCAGCACAAAGGTTGTCGATAATCTCAGCTTCTCATTTCGTTTCAGCTGGAGTTCCCTTTTTTCCTTTTTCTGCTGTTTGTCACCAGATCATACATTTGCTTTTTCATTCATCAGGTGTGCGAGTTTTTAAAAGAAAGAGGAATTGCAGGCAATGTCTGCCGAAAATTCGCTGCGGAGAAGGTATGTTAATAGTGTAACATGCAATGCAAAACAGCTCCGTGTGGCGGTCTATTCTCGCTCCCAGAAGGGATGGGGTTGGTGGTGGAGGCGTGGTACTGCTAAAAATGATGGAAGAGTAGAATAAAGGTGTTTATATTTTACTGTTTTAATCTTCAGATGGATGCAGTGGCCGTATCATTTGCATGTGATGATAACCTGCACGAAATGGGAATCAGTACTAAAGGTGACGCATATGTACTGAGAGCTTTTCGCAAAAAAGAACCCAGTAAACCAAATGATGCTCAAAGAGAGAATCTGAAGAAAAAGCTACTTGATCAACTGTTTTTGAAGCGAAGAAGGAAGAGAGGTCATGGTGAGCCACAACTTGATCAGCCTGGAATGAGTGGCACTGGGGGTGGCGAGAAGCTAAAGACAAGAAAGTTTCAATTGGGTTGGCTGCATTTTAGAGAGGAGAAAAAACGTTATGCCATGGTCAGAACATCAGATGGTGGTGGTACAAGGGATGTGAACCTCCCATTTGACAGCACCAAAGATGATGTCATTACCTTTGGAAAGAACTTTTTCTTCGAGAATGGCTCATCAAAATTTGGACTTGCTGATGGAATGGATTTTGGGCAATTTCAAGTGTGAAAAGATTACAAGCCTTTCATTCCAAGATGGCTCAACCCAGCCATTCTATCAAGGCTCAAGAGGGCACGGCTTTATATCATGTCCAGAAAAACAGATGCTACTGTCACACCAGCATCATCATCATCATCATCTGATGAGACCCTACTCACACCAGCATTCTCCAGTGGAAAGAAAGCGGAAAATGTGGTAAAACTACCTCTCATTAACATATGCATACAATTTACATTTCTGCATTCTGTTTTTACCTTATTTTCTTGTTTTGGCAATTTGTTCTTGACCCAAAACAGTACACGGGAAATGAAATGTCACAAAATACAAAAAAAAAAAACAATGGGATTGAAATTTTGTATATTAATAGTCACAAGTAACTCTTTTTAAGTCTACAAGAATATTGTTTGTGCGTGACATTTGAAAAAATAATGAGTGCTCATTCCAAAATGTCGCACTTCAAATCATGTGGTTATTAGAATTTGCAGTAATGTTTCTTATACATAATCGTTTATAAGGTCCCCACCACAAGCACCTTACTTGCACTTAACATTGAAGCCTTTCAAAATCAACATAAATAAGGAGTACATTAGAGGTCATATTTCCACAATTCCATTGTATATTGTACAATATTGTCTTTTTCATGATTCAATGTCCTGGTACTTTATTTTTCATTCCCAGATCAAGGAGAATACAGAAACACAAGTGGATAGCAAGACACAAGTGGATAGCAAGGTATGTATGTACACTTAGACTCTTCAAGAAGCTATTTTGTAACATGGGGTACATATAGTAATTAGTGAGTCAGTAGAACATGACAAAATAATATATATAATATAATATAATATAATATAATGTAATGTATTATAATATAATATAATATAATATTAGATAACATAACATAACATAACATAATATAATATATTATATTATATATATATATATATATATATATATATATATATATATATATATATATATATATATATATATATATATATATATATATATATATATATATATATATATATATATATATATATATAATAATGATCGAAGTTCAATTCAGGTTAAATGTGCAAAGATAAATGCGCTGGAGACGAAAATACTTGCTTCGACAGAATAAATATTCAGCGAACAAACGTGCTTCAAGCGGTTGAAATCGATCACTTCGCTTAAACTTTAACCATTTTTGTTCTTCAATAGCAAGCAGCTTTGTACTCAAAACAGGGTTTTTATTTTCTCGGAGTAGTTAAGGGATAAACACAAGAACAGAGCCAGCGAATGTGTACGTTGAAGAATCTGAAACTTTCATAACACAACTAGGATTTTTACCGCCGACACGTTGTCAAGTTATAGATTATTAACAACTCACCGATTTCCTGCCTGGTTGTAGAAAGTTTAAGACCCCTTCCAGCAAAGAACCACTCAAACAGTGTTCGTACACGGCGAAAATCATTTTGCAGTGTTTACAGTGACGGCATCGTGCGGAAAACTTTACGGAGTCAGAACTGCCGTTTGTCCATGGCGATTGTTCGCTTTCCACCAACTGAACTGTGCTTCCTCTTCCTTGACAAATTATCCAGTAACAGTTTCTTTCGATGGAAGGGTCTTGTATCTGAAAAGTCATAGACTTTCGTTGCACCGTTTTACCTTGCACTCAGAAAAATTTTTGATTCATTTGTGATACGCGCGCGTCTAAACCGGTCAAACCGGTTTTCTACAGTGTAATACGGATTTGAAGTGTGTAATACGCTCCCGTACCGGCACTCCGTTGCGACCTTATATGGTAAAACTACGTCATATATATATATATATAAGCTTCTATATATATAAGTTTATAAGTTATAAACCACGCTTACGTCATCCTCTGGCAAAAAAGAGAAAATAATGCGAGAATGGAGTCACCAATGCCCAACTTCGAGATAAAATTTGGCTTTAAGTGAAGGCACCGCCTAGTACGGTTCACCGTGAATCGGTAAAGAACGTGACCTCATCAAAAAGCACTTCAACAGTTTAGAGAGGGAAACTCTATGTCGAAGAAGGGCAAGTTTCTTGTCAGCGTCGTGGAAAGCGACTCGGTTTAAGCACTGTCCCTGAGTACAGCATATTTGGGAGTCACAATTACATCAATGGGTTCTTTGAATGAAGTTGAATGCTTCAACAAGGAAGGAGAGAGCAAATCATTCAGTTGAAGAAGATCAGCCGTGAACAATCACTGAACATGAACGGCGGAGACAGACAAACAGACGTGTTTGTAGTGATGCATGAGAAAGAATTACCGACGATGTGACTGAAAAAAAGGATTGAAGAATTTTCGGACGGACTTCAAATGATTGTACTACGAGGTAGAGTCAAGAAATCGGTAAGTTTTCATTCACACAATTTTCGAGTCGGCCGTTGGAGCATTTGTTGATTCCCTTCAAATTTGTATTTTATGCACTAGCCGACTGTATAATTTCATGTACTTGTAGTCCAAAGTTCTACGGGAAAATATAGTTCTTTACTGTGAGATTTTGTCTAATTTTATAGAACAGACGGCCTGGTTGAAAAGTTGAAGCGAAACTGTACTGACTTGGCAATTCGGACCGCCGAGACGTTTAGGAGAATCTATTTTTTCATAGCTGTTAGCATTCCAACATTTTTGATGAATAAAGACAGCTTTATTGTGAAAGTTTTGAAGTTCTATGTTATAAAACAAATAAACCAGCTTCAAGCGTGCTCCGTTCAGAAATAAAGCACTTAGCAAGTGCCGAGAGCACTCAAGAAGTGGGGAAAAACGCTCGCCTTCGGCTCGCGTTTCTCTCTACACTTCTTTCGTGCTCTCGTCACTTGCTGCGTGCTTTATTTCTAAACGGAGCACGCTTGAAGCTGGTTTATTTGTTAAATATATATGTATGTATGTATGTATGTATGTATGTATGTATGTATGTATGTATGTATGTATGTATGTATGTATGTATGTATGTATGTATGTATGTATGTATGTATGTATGTATGTATGTATGTATGTATGTATGTATGTATGTATGTATGTATGTATGTATGTATGTATGTATGTATGTATGTATGTATGTATGTATGTATGTATGTATGTATGTATGTATGTATGTATGTATGTATGTATGTATGTATGTATGTATGTATGTATGTATGTATGTATGTATGTATGTATGTATGTATGTATGTATGTATGTATGTATGTATGTATGTATGTATGTATGTATGTATGTATGTATGTATGTATGTATGTATGTATGTATGTATGTATGTATGTATGTATGTATGTATGTATGTATGTATGTATGTATGTATGTATGTATGTATGTATGTATGTATGTATGTATGTATGTATGTATGTATGTATGTATGTATGTATGTATGTATGTATGTATGTATGTATGTATGTATGTATGTATGTATGTATGTATGTATGTATGTATGTATGTATGTATGTATGTATGTATGTATGTATGTATGTATGTATGTATGTATGTATGTATGTATGTATGTATGTATGTATGTATGTATGTATGTATGTATGTATGTATGTATGTATGTATGTATGTATGTATGTATGTATGTATGTATGTATGTATGTATGTATGTATGTATGTATGTATGTATGTATGTATGTATGTATGTATGTATGTATGTATGTATGTATGTATGTATGTATGTATGTATGTATGTATGTATGTATGTATGTATGTATGTATGTATGTATGTATGTATGTATGTATGTATGTATGTATGTATGTATGTATGTATGTATGTATGTATGTATGTATGTATGTATGTATGTATGTATGTATGTATGTATGTATGTATGTATGTATGTATGTATGTATGTATGTATGTATGTATGTATGTATGTATGTATGTATGTATGTATGTATGTATGTATGTATGTATGTATGTATGTATGTATGTATGTATGTATGTATGTATGTATGTATGTATGTATGTATGTATGTATGTATGTATGTATGTATGTATGTATGTATGTATGTATGTATGTATGTATGTATGTATGTATGTATGTATGTATGTATGTATGTATGTATGTATGTATGTATGTATGTATGTATGTATGTATGTATGTATGTATGTATGTATGTATGTATGTATGTATGTATGTATGTATGTATGTATGTATGTATGTATGTATGTATGTATGTATGTATGTATGTATGTATGTATGTATGTATGTATGTATGTATGTATGTATGTATGTATGTATGTATGTATGTATGTATGTATGTATGTATGTATGTATGTATGTATGTATGTATGTATGTATGTATGTATGTATGTATGTATGTATGTATGTATGTATGTATGTATGTATGTATGTATGTATGTATGTATGTATATATATATATATATATATATATATATATATGGTGTGGCTATATTGTGAACAGCAATTTTATTAAAGGACTAATCTTTCATACATTTTTCCATATCAAGCCTCATGAAATTATCTCCTAGGAGGGGCACCCCTTATTTACGGTATTTTTCCTTTTCTTTTTGATCTTCATTGAAGGCAACAGACGAAATTGTCAACTTCAATGATGGTGAAGTTAGTTTTGTGGTTAGAATACCTTTGCCAGACCCTCAACTTCCAGACACTTTTATGGAGGCCTCTGGTGGAAGGTATTGCATAATTTCCATGCTTAAATCCCAAGTCCCTGCATAAGTGTGTGTTGTCAGTCATGATAATTCAATCCCAGGTTATCATGTCCGGGCAATATTATATAACATGATCTTGTGAATAATGATAATATTGTGTTACTTATGAAGAAATACACCATTAATACATGCACATATTTCTTATAGATGTGTAAACAGGCTGTCTTTAATTCGCAGGTCTGAAGCCCAGAGCAGTGAGGAAAATACAATGATGGTATGCTGTGCCATCTCATACATGCACATAACTGTAATGGGTTCATCTTATGGGATTTAATTACATTCTAATAGGCAACAGGAAAAGACTAAGAAAAGATTTATACTTATGTACTGCTTTCTATCCGTAGCCTGAATGTTGTGGAGGACTTTGAGTATATGAAGAATGTGAATGGTGGGCACCAATTCCATGGGTTCTGCATACAGGAGTGGCTGAAGGTGCAATATTGTGAAATTTGAAACAATACATGGGCATTATCACTTCCATGTCCTTTTTATCTGTGTAATTTATACCTAATTTTGTTATTACATTTTACTCTACAGAATGTTAATGATGCAAAGTGCCCAAAATGTTCAGCAGCACTAGAGGCTGTGACATCACTGAACCAAAAGGCTACCCCTACACAGAAGAAAGACCAATCTCCTGGCTTCACCTTTCGTGCCAATGTCATGCAGATGGCTACCAACAACATGCTGAAGGATTTACAACCAATTAATATATCGGATGATGAAGAGGTTGGTTTTGGTAACAATATTGTTAGCCACTTCAAGTAATGTCCAATTGCTAGGGTCAGTTTTAATTTGTGTACACCAGGAAACTTTCTTCTCTTAACTCCACTTTTCAGCTGGATTAACATTAATTTGTACCACACACAGGAATTTCAAGTACAATCTGAATAGTTTTAAACAAAGATGACAGTATACAACATTTTATTTTGGCTGTAGGATGAGAATATGTCCTGGGAGAGTAGCAGTCACACTGCTGAACCAGACTTGCCCCTTTTGAAAGATGAACGTCTGCAGAGTTTGTCCAATATGGTGGAAACCACAACCATTGCAGTCACCAGAGAGCAAATTGTGGAAGACCTACTTCATTGTTATCGCATAGATCCCCTACTCCATACAAAAAAGATCACAGCAACATTCCTGCATGAAGAAGGGGAAGATGTGGAGGGTATAACTAGGGAGGTGTTCTCTTTGTTTTGGAGGGAATGCCTTCCACGTTACTTCGAAGGGATGACAGCCTTCCGCCCTCGTGTAGATGCCGACTGCACCAGTGAGTTGTTCAAGCTACTTGGCACAATTGTCAGCTATGGTTATGTTTTGACAGGAACTTTCCCCATCCAGATTGCCCAATCAGCACTCATGGGTGCACTGATTGGCCATGTGCCTCATCAGAACCTTCTTCAGGATTTCATGTTGTATTTGTCTGAGGATGAGAGAAGAGCAATCAGAGGGGCGCTGCATTGGAAAAATGTGGATGATGTTCTTGACTGCCTTTCCAATTTTAATATAAGGCACAGAGCTACGAAGCAAACACTCCAAGAAACTCTACTGAGTATTGCTAGATGTGAATTTGTAACAAAAATTCACACCGTGATGACAGCACTGAAAGAGGGAATGGTTAGCTGCAACCAGGAACTGTGGAGTGAGGTCAAGTCCAGTGCGTTGACCAGTCTTTACAGCTCACTGCAGATTACCAAGCAGCGGCTGGCTGAAGCAATTGTCCCATCTCAAGACTATCTCTCCCTTACTAAAGACAGGGAGCGTGTTTTTAAATTCCTGCAACGTTTCTTGCGTAATTCGACCACAGAACTGGCAACAGCATTTGTCAGGTTCTGCACTGGTGCTACGGTGATGGTGGTGGATACCATAGAGGTATCATTTGTTCATGTGTCCGGTTTTGCACGTCGCCCTGTTGCACACACTTGTGTTGCAGCTATCGACATCTCTACAATGTATGAGAGTTATGCGGCTTTTCATTTGGAGATGACGAAAGTGTTAAACAATGAGGATGCGTATCAGTTCAATGCAACTTAAACACTTTGACAAGATGGACACGCGAACATTTAGATTTGACTTTCTTTAAAAGAAGGACCTTGTTTTCTTCTGTTTTGTTACAGTTTTGGTCAGACACTCCCTGTACGCACGTGTGTGACAATTCTCCCAGCGCTGCATGGGAGAGAGATGTTGTGAAAAGTTGTTGTTGGGTCGATGTGGTTGTTTTGAGATGACTGCTGGCAGCTTTTACTCTAATTGGTGGGTGAATATCATGTGATTCAAGGGTTTAATTTGTTTTGTTCAACAATGATATAGTTGACATATTGAGTATGAACATTCTACTTTTCTTCAGACTGTCATCAGACTCTACAACATGAACAACGCAAGAGGTAAATAAATTACAAGAAATCTTTGCATTTTACCATGTTCAGAATTTTTGTTGCCCACTCCCCTCCTGTGGCCATTGTGCTGTACAAACGTTGGTGCCCCCCTCCCCCTTAAATTTTACAATTGACCTCTGAGGTGGATATAACGTTGGTGCTGTGAGATACTGTACGTCGTTTTAATGAACGAACAATTCACTGAAATAACAATAACACAAAAACCTACTGTAACATCGAGTACATCGATAAAGTAATCTACAAATCAACGGAAAGATGTACTTACAAGTCTTTCATGCCTTGTTCCACTCGAAATATACTTATAAACACGTAAACAGCAAAGTAGATATGCATTAGTATTGAGCCCGTGTTCTGGGGAGCCAGTGGTAGCACGTTTACACCCCCCTCCCCCCATTGGCGGAAGAAATGGATGTTCGCTCAGAAAGTGATGATGGAGTCCCTCTTGGGCTCTTGGGCTATAAATTGTCAATGTGAGCAACAAGATCTATATAAAGCTTGAGAGCATCTTCCGCATCGTCAGGCATTGATAGATCTTCTTCCATGATGAGCCTTGCAAGGTCAGCGAAACATCCCTCAGCTTGTGTTTCGTCACAGCACATTTCTCTGGCTAACTCTAGTTCTTCTTCTGGTACAGGACTACAAAAATTCATTCTCTTGAAGCTCAGAAAGAAAATACAAAACATCCGGGCGGCCTGCAGGAGAATGAACATTTGTAGATGGTCTAATTGTATGTAAATTCCACTGTTTTGCAACTTGGTTGAGTTCGTCTTGAAGCAGTTGCATGAAACAGAACTTTAGGCACTCGACATGAATTACATTGCCGTCGCAGTAAACACCCGAATCCCTTAAGTCTCGAAAAAACTTTATCCACCAATCAGACTCAGATTTCCGGAGGAAAGCCCACCAAGCTTCAATCCTCTGATTTGAAACAGAGCGACCATACATGAAGCTCTTATCACCGGCGAAAGCATCGTGACAATTGCGCCGGAGCATTGAATTGCAGCAACATTGCAGTTTTCTGTACCTTCATCGGCGCCAACAATCCTTGGAACTCCTTTCAGTTGTTTAACACAGCCACAAAAATAATGAGCAATAACCTTTGGATCATTGTTAGTAGTACCAACCTCGAGCCACAAAATACGACGGCTGTAGCCATCAATTGCCCCATGGATGCAAAACCCAAAAGGTTTGAGCTTGTCATAACCATCAATATGCCAAATGTAATTTGGTCCTCGAGCATAGTACTGCCTTCTCCTTAATCTGCGTCTAGACCGTCTTTCAACACCTTCAGGATCCAGAGTTCGAAGTATGAGGCGGACAGTTTCTTTGTTGACAATAATACCATAGTCACATCTTAGTCTCTGGTGCATAAGTCGATAACCAATCAGGCATCCAATTCCAAGTTCCACCCCAACTGCTCTGATGATTGCTTGCGGATCGCTGTAACCTCTCCACCTAAATAATCCTTGAGACCTCAGTATTCTTTTTAGTTGACGAAGGCTTAAACGTATTCCGTGACTCAAAATCAAGAATGCCAGTATTTCAGCGTAATTCAAACCCAAATGAAAATATCTTCTGATAAGGTCATCCCTTTGAACATTATTTAGCTGAATCGATGGAATGTATGCAGGAAGAACCGCCGCACAAGACAATAGACAGCTAAATAACACTATACAACAAGTGGCTGGTGCCATTTTGAGAAGTCGCGATCGCGAGTTCAAAGTCGCGATCGCAAGTTCAAAATCGCGATCGCAAGTTCAAAGTCGCGATCGCGACTTCGAAAAAAAAAAGTCCCCTCATGGCCCTTAATGGGCTCCGTAAATTTGGGGAGGCTCTGCAAGCACTTCTTCATTGGATTTTGGAATGGACACTGGTCTGTCTTTGAATAAAGAGCATCCAATCTCAGAGAATGAGGAGAACAATCAACAGGAGAAAAATATTGCTAACAAGGACACTCTTAAGGATAACAATGATGAACAAAGTGACATTGAATATGGTGGCACAACAAGTCGATCATCTCTCAGCAGCTCTTCTGAAACAAGCCATGAACCAAAGAGCAAAAAGCATTTCAGTCAGCAACCAAATTTGTTGACTTTGAATAAAAGAGAAAAACTCCAGAAAAAGCGCACTCAGAAAGGATAGCAAGACATCCTGCTTCAGCATTCTCAAAAGGAACTGGATATTCAACATGCCATGTTAGAAGCAATGAAGAAGAAAGACGAGGGGTTAGTTAATTAAATATAATCCATGGCTGAGTCTGCAGCTTTATTGACAAAAACCTTAGCAAGCGGTATGCAATTCATGTTTGGTGAAATGCAACAGGCAGCAGTGCAAATGCCCTCTCAACCTGGTTTAAATTCGTACCCATTCGGTTTCCCTCCAGCATCACATCAAACAAACCACATGAATGCTACAGGAAACCTTTCCTTACCTCATGATCTGGCACAGTCAGTATCTAATCATTCTGGTTATCAGGGTCAGGCAGACGAGGGATCATCAGCAGGGTTTCAATATATTAATTATGAAAGGCACTGAATACCATAGCTTGAACATAGTCTCTCCCATGTTGGTGAAACCACTGTGATGGTGACATTATCATTCCAGGAAGCACAGAACTTTTGAGTTAAAAGTAGCACAATATATTTTTTGTTGGGTTGTAGAGTTTATGTACATGTAGTGGTACATGTAAAACAATGTGTGCCTTTTCAACTGTTGTTGTTATCGTTGTTGTTGTTGTTAACGTTTGATGTGCAGAGGACAGTTTCACGACAAGTTAATAATTAATGCACATTATTGATGCACATACATTTTGCATTTTTTCTAAAGAGTTCTGCTACTTTTATCTGTGTTACATTTTGTTTACTGTACATAGAACAGGATTTTTCTGTAATGGACACATCATTTAAAGGAAGAGCCATTAGGATTAAGATTACTTTTGCAGAACAATCAACTTGAGAGCAGCAAACATTTTAAGTTTCAAGAAAGTTCTGCACAGTAATCTTTAAGGATAGTCCTAATGGCTCTTCCTTCAAAGGATGTGTATGTGTATCTCTTGTCAAGTGCTGTTGATGGTTGCATAGCTCAATCTTGTTGGAGTTGCTGCTGTACAACAGCATCATCAATCCCGACTTTATGTTGCTCACACCAATTGTGTAGGACAAAGCATGCCAGAATTATCAGTGGTGTATCCTGTAATTTAAATTTCATCAGCATTGTTAGAATTTGCCACCTTGCTTTCGGTCGACCGTAGGCACACTCAATTGCATTCCGTGCATCTCTTAACATCTGATTAAATACAACATGACAATTATCAGTGCAGGTAGCATATTCTTTCATTACATAAGGCAAAAGTGGATATGCTGGGTCACCAGGCAACAGTAAACCAACCTGCAGAGATATGGCTGAATTTGTTTCCTAAGGCGATTGTTTAATGAACTGTAAGCAAATACCTTAGCATCATGAGTCCCACCAGGCCATCGAATGTCAACGAAAACGTCCCTTGTAATCGCAAACACTTTGCACATTGATTGTGTATTTCATCTTGTAAGCAAAGAAAGCCTCTGAGTTGATGTATGGCTGCAGAAGCATAAGCAGAAGCATTAATGTCATGTACAGTGTAAAGCATAGATCGCTTTTGTTTTACGGCAAAAGCTCATTGTAGCTTTGGTTTTTGGCCTGTTATCTTCCCAGAAGTATTCGTGTCGCCACAGAAAGTTTCGTCGGGACTAAATAATTAGCGGCGACAGAGTTATTTGCAATCCCGTAGCGGTATCCATCAAATAATCGAATCCATCACATTTCCGAAATGAACTTAGCAACGCAACCAAAGTTATTCCCTAAAATCCAGTTTATCCGTACATGTTCCACAGAGCCAAACGGTTTTGAGTTTGGATGGGATGCTGACAGTTTGACATTTAGCAGTTCAATTACAATAGCCGTTTAGTATCGTATCGTATTCGCAACATAATCCTATCGCGATATTTAGAATAATCAGCATGCCATGAACAGACTACGATAACCGATACATCAGTCAACTGTATGTACACGGCAGATGAACATTAAAAAGACAGTTCTTGTTCAATACACGCTGTTGTGTGTGCCTCTACGTAACGCTTGAGCAACACAGATAAAGTAAGAGATGCAGTTAATTTTCACACACAAGTAACGAACAATTCAATAACCCAACTCTCAAGTTGTTTGCGAAGTCAATTTACGTCATTGCATGTCAAGAAAAAAAAACAAGAAAAAAAAAAGAAAAAAGAAACTCCATTTTTAAGTTTGCCGCAGCTCCGCAGCAGCGAAAAAAAACGAGAAACTGTTACCCTCACTTTCCCGCTTAGGTCATGTGTACCGTAAAAAAGACGCCCGTTCCCCCTCGCCTGCTAAGGGAAAAGGAACTGGAAGTATCTAAAACGTTCCTCCCATCCCCTGACAGGAAATGTCTGATTTCGGAAATCGCAGAGACCACAGGTCAGACATCTGTGTTTTCTGATAATGAATTGCTACAAATTTGTAGTTTTCTGATTCCTGAAATTCAGGCAATAGACTGGCCGCAAAGCTTCCTTATTCATTACTGCAATTTCAGCAACTTCAGTAAATTTCCTCGAAAATTGAGGCCGTCGCAAAACAAAACCATGCCAGTTGTTTCAACAATGCTTTGGGCAAACAAAGCTTTCCTTCAAATTTTTCATGTCAAAGTTTTATGTCTTTCAAAGTGAAATACGTATGTGCAACGAATACCTTGACCACAAAGGTGGTAAACAAATGAATCGGATTTCATGTCATTATTTAGTTTTAGTTTTATGATTTGTGGCACTCGTAAGCCGTAGGAAAGAAGTAGGCGGGTGGATCACTGTGCATATTTCTTGGCCAGGCGACGTACAACACATCTATTTGGACAAAGGTTGACTTTCATAAATTTTTGCATTGAAATCTGAACATGGAAGTATCGAGACTTGCGTGATGAACGTGACTAGCCAGTCAAGGCTTTAACTGGCACAAGTGCGACAAATATCGCCTGCCAATCGTATAATCGAACTTTAGGGAACCCGAATCAGAACTTTTGAAAGACTATAGGCAACAAGGCGAGGTTAGCGGCGACGCTGCTCAGATTACAGTTTGCACTAACATTGGCCCAACATCAAAACACTCCTATTCATCTCATTGATCAGGGCAAAGGTTACGTTACATCTGCCTGCTTTTACCCTGATTAGAGCTTCGGGTGAGTGTAGCTACAGCTGTGGAAGTGTTAATCACAAGTTTTGTTGAGGCTCTGTTAAACTTGGTGGCAGCTCAAAGCAGAATAGAACTGATCTAACTTAACAAACATTCAGCCGTCCGCCGCCATGGTGAGACACGTACTGATTTAGCAACCGCGCCAAAAAGCTAACACACCGAGTGAGTGAGTGAGTGAGTGAGCGACAGATTGTAGACACCAATGATTCCCAGATATGCTATGCATATCCGTGAGTCAAAAATGGGTGCGGAATGTAACTGCAACAAGACAGGGCCGTGGCCAGTGCGCTTGTGACGTCATTAGTACAATGAATAGAGACACGCGGGGTCCCGGGAGAGGAACTTTTGTCGTGCGTTTATATGCAAAAGATATTATAGCCGAGTCAGTTTTTGCAAATGACGGATCCAAGAGCTCCCTTTATTTTTCTTGCCCTCTTTCTTCTAATTTCGGTCAAACAGATATTCACGAAAAAGTGTATTATAATAATTGAGAGAAAACAATTATCGAAGGCCCGTAGGAATATTCTTCGTTTGCAACAACCCAGTTTTCATTGCTTTCCGATGCACGTGACAGAACTTGTGTGACGCTTTCTATACAACCTGGCAACCTTGTTGAGTGAATTTTCAAGCTGACATGTTTTGTGGAGGAACTGTGTTGTCATTTTGTAATGGGATTGACTGGGGAATACCCGACATCTTAAGTAGCTGTAAGACAGCGTAATAGCCTTATCTCATCTTCCCAGCGTGTGCTTCAAGTAGCTGTAGCACATTAAGGCCCCGTCCACACTACGCCGGATAAATTTGAAAACGCAACTTTCACTCTGAAAACGCAAGAAATGTTTTCCGTCCACACTGGAAAACGGATAAAATGTTTCCGGGCCCAAATGTATTGTTATTGCTCTACAAACGTCCCTGACAATCTTTGAAACCACTTGACGTGACCACGTGAGTCAGGGTTTTCGAAAAGTTCCGTTTTCAAAATGTTTTTCGTCCACACCAAAACGCAAAGCCGGCGTTTTCAAATTTATCCACTTTGAAGAGCGTTTTCCTAACCGTAAGAATAAAGTTGCGTTTTCAAATTTATCCGGCGTAGTGTGGACGGGGCCTAAAACATGACACTTCCCATGATGAAATTACTTCGTATGAAAAAGCCATCTCAGACGTTACGCATCCTACATGTACAAGTCTGATCACTAATATGTTCAAGACTGCTATGCATTAAGCTTTAACGCTGCAGACGTTTGAATACCGTGACAACAAAGGCGTGCATCACGGGCTTGTGGAGAGAACATTACGGCTCGGATAGTCGGATATCAACCTTGAAGACTTCGAGGTATTCAGTGACAAATATTCTCGATGTAATCGCCTGCCGGTCTTTCCTGCTTTTGTTAAAGCGGCGTGAGTGAAAGCTAAGTAGCTGATGATTCGGGATTCCCCGTTCTATGATATTATGCTCGTGACATTTCATCGACAGATCTTGTATCTTAATCTCGCGTGATATTTGCCTCAATCCTATTAGTAATTCAATATCCTCAGACAATAAACAAAGAACCTTTACTGCACGCAAAACGAAGTTAAACGCCGACTGTTCGTATACGCCGCGCGTTACACAAAGCCGCAGAGTTTCCGACAAAGGGAGACGCTCTGCCCGCAGGGAAAAGTTCAAGTTCTATCAAGTTTCGACACGTCTTCTACTACTTATTCGATGTTCTTTCACACAAATATTGCTCAGAACACAGATACATTGGTTGAAGCGGTATCTATAATCGAGCATTTGCAAAACACAACCCTTCGTACTTTACGGGGGTCCCGCTGGTAACACATCAAGCATTTGTGTACGGCTATTTTCAAGTCTTCCGACGCTTAAAAACAATGCAAGCCAAAATCGCTCTTAAAGTATGGCTTCCGTGCATCCAGAAAGCCAACCGATGATCGTTTTGTTTGGATCAACAACTGAAGGACCGGAAATTTTTTCTATATCCCTTGACAGAGAAAACCCATTGTACTTGGTTCTGTGATTTTGATCTCTGAATACGTCTGATCTTGCAATGCCTGTGTTTTAACACATTTTAAAATACAAACGTATCTTAGCACCTCGGTTACTTTTGGCAATCTTCTTTTTGAGATTCTAGCTTTCTCGCAGCGATGGTTTATTGATCCTAATTTTCTCTTTCCATTTCCATCTGTGGCTTTTTATTGTTTCCATGTTGTTTACATGCACGTTCACGGAACGCATTAGCATTGTGAAGTACGTAAGCTCGGGTATAATCATGAACTTTTGACGACTTTGGGACATTCTTTGAAATGTATTCTTGTATCAGTCGCCTGCTTTTTCTACTCTTGTTCAAAATGCGTGAAAGGTAATTCAATGGTACGTGGCTTGGCTCACGACTTCGTCTTGGAGGACTTCGGTTTTCTTTCACATAAACATTTGTGGGAATACAATAAAACTGAGCGAAGCAAGATCTACCAACGGTCACTTTTTCCTCAGCCATTTCCCAATTTTCAAATAACAAGACAGGCCCGTGGCCAGTGCGCTTGTGACGTCATTAGTACAATGAATAGAGACACGCGGGGTCCCGGGAGAGGAACTTTTGTCGTGCGTTTATATGCAAAAGATATTATAGCCGAGTCAGTTTTTGCAAATGACGGATCCAAGAGCTCCCTTTATTTTTCTTGCCCTCTTTTCTTCTAATTTCGGTCAAACAGATATTCACGAAAAAGTGTATTATAATAATTGAGAGAAAACAATTATCGAAGGCCCCGTAGGAATATTCTTCGTTTGCAGCAACCCAGTTTTCATTGCTTTCCGATGCACGTGACAGTACTTGTGTGACGCTTTCTATACAACCTGGCAACCTTGTTGAGTGAATTTTCAAGCTGACATGTTTTGTGGAGGAACTGTGTTGTCATTTTGTAATGGGATTGACTGGGGAATACCCGACATCTTAAGTAGCTGTAAGACAGCGTAATAGCCTTATCTCATCTTCCCAGCGTGTGCATCATGTTCAAGTAGCTGTAGCACATTAAGGCCCCGTCCACACTACGCCGGATAAATTTGAAAACGCAACTTTCACTCTGAAAACGCAAGAAATGTTTTCCGTCCACACTGGAAAACGGATAAAATGTTTCCGGGCCCAAATGTATTGTTATTGCTCTACAAACGTCCCTGACAATCTTTGAAACCACTTGACGTGACCACGTGAGTCAGGGTTTTCGAAAAGTTCCGTTTTCAAAATGTTTTTCGTCCACACCAAAACGCAAAGCCGGCGTTTTCAAATTTATCCACTTTGAAGAGCGTTTTCCTAACCGTAAGAATAAAGTTGCGTTTTCAAATTTATCCGGCGTAGGTGTGGACGGGGCCTAAAACATGACACTTCCCATGATGAAATTACTTCGTATGAAAAAGCCATCTCAGACGTTACGCATCCTACATGTACAAGTCTGATCACTAATATGTTCAAGACTGCTATGCATTAAGCTTTAACGCAAAATTCTGGGTCGATACGAAATTAATCTCTATCGGAAGCTGCAGACGTTTGAATACCGTGACAACAAAGGCGTGCATCACGGGCTTGTGGAGCGAACAATTACGGCTCGGATAGTCGGATATCAACCTTGAAGACTTCGAGGTATTCAGTGACAAATATTCTCGATGTAATCGCCTGCCGGTCTTTCCTGCTTTTGTTAAAGCGGCGTGAGTGAAAGCTAAGTAGCTGATGATTCGTGATTCCCCGTTCTATGATATTATGCTCGTGACATTTCATTGACAGATCTTGTATCTTAATCTCGCGTGATATTTGCCTCAATCCTATTAGTAATTCAATATCCTCAGACAATAAACAAAGAACCTTTACTGCACGCAAAACGAAGTTAAACGCCGACTGTTCGTATACGCCGCGCGTTACACAAAGCCGCAGAGTTTCCGACAAAGGGAGACGCTCTGCCCGCAGGGAAAAGTTCAAGTTCTATCAAGTTTCGACACGTCTTCTACTACTTATTCGATGTTCTTTCACACAAATATTGCTCAGAACACAGATACATTGGTTGAAGCGGTATCTATAATCGAGCATTTGCAAAACACAACCCTTCGTACTTTACGGGGGTCCCGCTGGTAACACATCAAGCATTTGTGTACGGCTATTTTCAAGTCTTCCGACGCTTAAAAACAATGCAAGCCAAAATCGCTCTTAAAGTATGGCTTCCGTGCATCCAGAAAGCCAACCGATGATCGTTTTGTTTGGATCAACAACCGAAGGACCGGAATTTTTTTCTATATCCCTTGACAGAGAAAACACATTGTACTTGGTTCTGTGATTTTGATCTCTGAATACGTCTGATCTTGCAATGCCTGTGTTTTAACACATTTTAAAATACAAACGTATCTTAGCACCTCGGTTACTTTTGGCAATCTTCTTTTTGAGCTTCTAGCTTTCTCGCAGCGATGGTTTAGTGATCGTAATTTTCTCTTTCCATTTCCATCTGTGGCTTTTTAATGTTTCCATGTTGTTTACATGCACGTTCACGGAACGCATTAGCATTGTGAAGTACGTAAGCTCAATCAGTGGCAATTTCCGGCAATTCTACTTTTTTGTTGAAACTCGAATTTGGAATCACGAAAATAAAGGAAAAATCAATTCTTAGCGCTATTCTTTTTTGGGAAAGTTGAAATACCCCAATTATTTTCTACGTCGTTGTATTCGGTCTGCAACGTAAATATTCTCGACCTTTCTGAATAAAAATCTCGATCTTTTCTGAGATTTGTTCCGGCCAGTAGTTTGGGGAAATGTCAGACATTTTCTCACGTTTGTCTGTCGGTTCGTGTCTCGGAACAAGCCTTTCTCATGCTGTTCCCACGTGACTTTACAAAAAAACAACTTCGCGCCACTTGCTCGCCGGGTTTTGGCGCGACGACACGTGCACGGCAAGATGTCTTTTGTAAAAGTTAAACGAAAGGGCAAACTGGTGAAGGTAAAAATATCAGACTTAACAGTTAAAAGCATTTCAATGATCTTTAAGTATCACCGCTCCTTCGATTTCATCTTCCAGGTAAACTCCTTTCATCGCATTCAACTTAAAGATCATTGAAATGCTTTTAACTCAGTGTTAAGTCTGATATTTTTACCTTTCGTTTAACTTTTACAAAAGACATCTCGCCGTGCACGTGTCGTCGCGCCAAAACCCGGCGAGCAAGTGGCCCGTAGTTGTGTTATACGAAAAGTCACGTGGGAACCGCATGAGAAAGGCTCGTTCCGAGACACGAACCGACAGACAAACGTGAGAAAATGTCTGACATTTCCCCAAACCTGCTGGCCGGAACAAATCTCAGAAAAGAACGAGATTTTTATTCAGAAAAGGTCGAGAATATTTACGTTGCAGACCGTATACAACGAAGTAGAAAATAATTGGGGTATTTTAACTTTCCCAAGAAAGAATAGCGCTAAGAATTGGTTTTTCCTTTATTTTCGTGATTCCAAATTCAAGTTTCAACAAAAAAGTAGAATTGCCGGAAATTGCCACTGATTAAGCTCGGGTATAATCATGAACTTTTGACGACTTTGGGACATTCTTTGAAATGTATTCTTGTATTAGTCGCCTGCTTTTCTACTCTTGTTCAAAATGCGTGAAAGGTAATTCAATGGTACGTGGCTTGGCTCACGACTTCGTCTTGGAGGACTTCGGTTTTCTTTCACATAAACATTTGTGGGTATACAATAAAACTGAGCGAAGCAAGATCTACCAACGGTCACTTTCTCCTCAGCCATTTCCCAATTTTCAAATAATAACGCCATCTGTTCCACTGATTGTTTGACCTTCATGGCACCGAGCCAAAATGTAGCAACAACAACATAAATGCACGCAGAGTGAAATTTTGATTCCAAACAAAAGTCAGATTTTCTGACGCTTTACTTGTATCAGCAAGAATAATACAAAGTAAAAGAATACAAAGTACCTTCAAGTTCACCCTCATACTAAACAGTTCCATATAATCCGCTATCAAGCGCTTGTCAAGAATCGCCGTCTTTACACAGGTTCTCGTCTTTGTATCTCGAGCGCCTTCGTTCAGCTTGTTCCTTCAAGTTCTCCAGGTTCTGGATATCAGATTCTTCGTACACTGTACAGTTGTGCATAGTTATGCAGTTCATTGATAAGTTCATTGCATTTGCTTTCATGGCTTTCAATATGGTTTTTGAGGCTGAACGGACCGACCCAAGCCAAAACCGCTCAATGAAATTTAGTATGGGTCTACCGCAGCCGGCGTATGCGTTTGTAAGTAAGATGAGCGGTCCATAAAATAATCCACAGAGCCAACTAAGGGAAGCAACTTGCTGTCTTCAAAATGGCGAAACTGCTCGCCCGCCAAGTCACTTGATCACAACGTCATCACAAATCACATGATAATATCAATCAATCATCGCATGCAGATCTCTAACCCAGAAAAATAAAAAAAAAAAAAAAAATCGCTGCATTTTATAGCTTGTGACGTCACAAGCAATAACGCCATCTGTTCCACTGATTGTTTGACCTTCATGGCACCGAGCCAAAATGTCGCAACAACATAAATGCACGAAGAGTGAAATTTTGATTCCAAGACAAAAGTCAGATTTTCTGACGCTTTACTTGTATCAGCAAGAATAATACAAAGTAAAAGAATACAAAGTTCACCTTCAAGTTCACCCTCATACTAAACAGTTCCATATAATCCGCTATCAAGCGCTTGTCAAGAATTGCCGTCTTTACACAGGTTCTCGTATTTGTATCTCGAGCGCCTTCGTTCAGCTTGTTCCTTCAAGTTCTCAAGGTTCTGGATATTAGATTCTTCGTACATTTCTGTACAGTTGTGCATAGTTATGCAGTTCATTGATAAGTTCATTGCATTTGCTTTCATGGCTTTCAATATGGCTTTTGAGGCTGAACGGACCGACCCAAGCCAAAACCGCTCAATGAAATTTAGTATGGGTCTACCGCAGCCGGCGTATGCGTTTGTAAGTAAGATGAGCGGTCCATAAAATAATCCACAGAGCCAACTAAGGCAAGCAACTTGCTGTCTTCAAAATGGCGAAACTGCTCGCCCGCCAAGTCACTTGATCACAACGTCATCACAAATCACATGATAATATGAACCAATCACCGCATGCAGATTTCTAACCCAGAAAAATAAAAAAAAAAAGAAAATCGTTCCAATTTAAAGCTTGTGTCGTCACAAGCAAAAAGCTGTGTTTCGAGAAAGTCGACCCAGGACTGTGATTTCACATCCTGACCTGTTTTAACACACTGCGAAGCACAAACACCCAGAACGCCTATCTTCATGGGCTGATCGTCAGCAAGGATCCACTTTGCGTTGGTAGCTAAGGCAACGGTGAGAAGGTACATATTGATACATGCAGATTAACAATTGAAGACTCTTAGGTCTCTTCTAGTAAGGACCCATTAGTAATCTAGGATCATTGGTTCTGTAAACTTGTAAGACAGTATCTATCAACTTTATAACATAAATCTTATTAGAAGGTTCTTGAGCAGAGAGCTGACTGAAAGCCAGATACAGGCGCACTTACCGGCTGGACTTAATTGTGTGCCGAATCAGTAATGATTATTTTGCTTTTATATCCTCAGTAAGGTGCACTTGTTTAAAAACGTTATGTTGAATTTGTGCGGTATAAATAAATACTATTATTGTTACTATTAGGTGGACAATTTTGGGGAGCAACTACCACATTTAAATATTTTGTGACGAGCACAACAGACGGATAGAGGTTTGCCAAAAAGCCTTTATCACCATTCATGGTGTTGGAGTACAGCGAGTCAGAACTGCCCACTCCTTGATAGCAAACGTGGCTGACAGACATGGAAAGCACCACAACCGACCGGACAAAATCACCACAGACATTCTAAACAAGGTGTGCACGTTGTTAGTCTTAAAAGAACTAGATTATCTGCGTCGGCGTGGTGATAAAAAAGAAAGTTGATATAGGTACCGGGACGCCATAAGAGAAACAGTAGCTGACGTTTCGAGCATTAGCTCTTTGTCAGAGCAAATGAGAGGATTGGGTAAAGGGGGTTTAAATATGGAAGAAACTCGGAGGAAAAGCATGAATTTTTTGATTGGCTGCTGTAGAGAAAGGCAACTAATCAGAACTAAGCTAGAAGGTTACGGAGGAATGAGAAAGAGAATCGCTTCCTGATTCCTGCAGGGGCCAAAGTGTCAATCTTGAAAATCATGCGCTGTTCTTTGCATTTGCGGGATTCAGTGGTGACTTGGTGAAGAGATGACGTTTCGACTTGCTAAAGTGGACGCTTTTCGGGATATATTATTTTAACGTTTGTTTACATGCGGAAAACTGGAATTAGATCAGGTTTTCTTTTTCAATAACGAAAGACAGAGTTACCAGAGGTGTCACAGTTTTCGGAGAAAGTACCTAAAAGAAATACATTTATGTTTTTCAATCCAGGGGATTACCGATTTTTGGGCGAGAGAAACGTCATCTGCGTGAAGTCGAGCAATTTCGCTGTTGTTTTAGAAGAAACGCTCAGATCCCAGTAAAGAAAGTCAATAGTTTAAAAGATCAACATTCAGACTAACCACAGCCAAAATGTCATACTATTTGAAGTACTTGACATTGGTCAAAACTCGCTTCATTTAAGACAAATTATGACAATGAAATATGACAGAAATATGAGCTCCGGTATTATTTTACCACCAGTTCACATTGAACAATCTCAGAAGAAAGCTAAAGACCTATTTAACAAATACCGAGCCCTCAGTGCATTCATTTGTGAGAACGAGTGATTTTGACCTTCCACAATCGTTGTTTTCCCTGAAAATCGGCCGAATTACGTTTTGCAAATTTTCTCCCAAAGGAGATGAGATCTGGACAAACTAACTACATCACGTTTTCTAACTTACTAATGCCTACAACTGATCAAAGCATGAGCGATGTCGAATATTTAAGTGTGGCCGCTCTTTGTACGATTTTTACAGACACTGCTCTTAAGATCATCACGGATCACAAACCACTAGAAAGTGTATTGAACAAGACCATTCACGTGACTTCGATTAGAATTCAGAGGATCACGACCCGCATGATGGACTATGATTTTGTAGTCCAATACCGACCAGGCAAAGACAACATATCAGACTACACCTCACGACACCCCAAGCCATTACAAATAGTAACAAATTCAAAATGAAGGCATATAAGGAGGCATGAAAATACGTGAACACAATAAAGTGCAGCACTCCTAAGGCAGTCACCAGGGACCAAGTGCAAATGGCCACTAATGAAGACCCGACCCTACAGGGACTACAAAAGTCCATTCGACAAGGCTGGCTGGATTCAAAAGTGGCGGATATTCAAATCTACAAGCAAGTTTTCTCCGAACTCACGTTGACTGACGAGATATTACTGCGGGGAAGTAGAATTGTAGTGCCCTTCAAACTCAGACAGAAAATGATAGAAATTGCGCATGAAGGCCACCAGGGCCAAGTATATACCAAGCAATTGCAGTTGTGTGGTTGCCAAAGATGGACTCCAAATGTGAGAAGTTTGTGTCAATATCGCATGTCAAGTTACCACACTGGTAACACATCGCGAGCCCCTCAAAATGAATGAATTACCGTCTGGACCTTAGAGGAAAGTCAGAGTGGATTTTTGTGGACTGATGGCGAATGGAGATCTGGCCCTCGTGTTCTACTGCCAGTACGCCAAATGCCCTGTCGTAGATTTTCTTGGGTCTACCAGTGAAAAAGTAAGACTACCAACGTTTAAGAGAGTAATAAATACATTCGGAGTGCCAGAGGAGTACAAGTCGGACAATGGACCACTTTTTAATGGCCACAGATTTGAGGAATACACAGAGGAAGGGTTCCATCACCGGAAAGTAACACCAGGATGGGCGGCAGCCAACAGTGACATGGAAAGGTTTATGCAGAGAATAAAAAAACTGCAGATGTAGCATTATTGGAAGGTAGACCAGTAGGGGATCAAAGGGGGTCAGAGCAAACAGAGCTACAGGGCACCCAACTACGGGAGCTAGCATGAACAAGCTTACGTTTGGGTGCGAGCTGAGAGGAAAACACCCGGAAAACAGCAAGCAACCCAAGGGCGACCAGATGGTGGGAAGCCGAGACAGGGACAGGAAAGCTAAGATGAAGGAGTATGTGGACAAGAGAAAATATAAAACTGATCAAAATCAAAGTAGGAGCCCAAATGCTTTGCAAACAAGAGCAAAGAAACAGCCTCACGCCCTCATGACCCTGTCCCGATCATGGTCATTACCATGAAAGGGATATAATCACAGCCAAATAAGATACGAAAGTAAGCATAAGAAACTTTATGGACTGGAAGGGGCTCCAGAATGGGGTCAGGGACCCACCCTTTGACAAATCAGAAAATGAATTTGATCCAGACGACATAGTGATAAGAGTAACGCCGACTGAAGATGACCTAAACTGGCGACAGAAGCGTAGTAAAACAATACTTCGAGGAAAAATGATCAGCATACAGATTTTAATACATTCTTGAAGTGATCGATTTAAAAGCTATACGGGAAAGAATATATTTGTCACGGTGATTGTTTGATTTCCACTGACTAATCTTTGCTGCTTGTCCTTTCTAAATAAATATCTGAGTTTAACACAAAACGCCGTCTGAAGCTCCCGATTTGCTTTCAAGCGCTGTTCCCTTTGCGGAGCCATTTCTTCGGCACGCTTCCGTTCATGATGCTGTCGGTTATAACATGTTTGTCGTCTTTTCTCTTGACGGATTTGGCGCTCTTCGATCGTTCCACGATTTCGCCTTGCCAGTGCCTGTTTCGTTCTCTTTTGAAGACGAGCTTCGCGAGACTGTTGTGTTTCAAGCTTTCCGGTTTTCAAGTTTTCCATTTTCGTGAACACAGCTACGATATACTGTAGTTGCTTCGTTCAATCTAATTTCTCTTATTGCGAGTAAAACTACAGGGCCAAACGTGATCGATCCGGCCTTTGTTATTGGTTCTGCAGCGACGCGATAGCAACTGGGGACGAGGTCGCACGACAGACTGACAGACGAACATTAGATTTCGATATGGCAACCCGCTTGGAGTCTCCGATAAGGCGATAATACTACTGCATTAGCGTCGTGAGTATTTCCCTCACTTCGTTCGGGATTAGCTTAGAGTGTGATATTAGAACTGAAGAGTGTGTGATATGTCAGTGTTCGGTAAATATAACTTTCAACATTAAAGTACTGATCACAGCAAAGCTCTCGCATGTCATTTTGATGGGCAGGTGCCTTTAATATATCTGCAGCACTATGTTTCTGCATTCTTCTCTAACACATGTTGCCGGTAAACAACATGTTTTGTCAGGTCCCAGAACCAGGCCAATTCAGAGAAGCATGTCCCTTCCCAAACTTCGTTTTTGATGTACCATCCACAATTCCTTTCATTCACCCAGTGTTCTGTTTCAGACCAGAGGGCTGTCATTTTACTGCACGTTTCTGGATTTGCAGTCTACTGTCACTGTGGCTTTTAGTACAAGATAATAGTACTTAACTAGAAATACGATAATCACAGATACCCCCTCGCTCTGCCATTGATGGGACTTTTACTTTGGTACTCCCAACAAGAGTAGCCTTTGTTTTACCGAAATGTTGACTCAATCTTTTCTTCGAAGTCAAGTGCTACACGCAAAGGAAGGAGAAAAAGAATGCTGTGTGTTATACTTTTGCGTTGAAAAAAGAGTCGATAGCGTGACGAAGTCGTATTTCCCATGGTCGGCACGTCAAATTAATTTATACAGTCTTCCAAGTGACTCTTAATTTATACAGTCTTCCAAGCGACTCTTATCGCCTCGGCTGACATCAGTTCCTTTGACACCTTAAGGGCCTCGCTGTGCAGCTCGTTGCGAGACGTTGATGATTGGGCAACCATGAACAAATTGCCCTTAAATGCGGCCAAAACTAAAACACTTCTCGTTACAGGGAAGCGTTTAAAGGACAAAATCGGGAACAAACACCTTAATTTGCGGACGACAAACGGCAATGTACTCGAGCAAGTTGATTCGGCTATAGTTCTTGGTGTTGAAATTGACAGAGAGCTTGGTTTTGCTTTCCACATCGACAGACCTTGTAATAAGCTGTCTCAACGGATCGGGGTTCTCAACAGGATAAAGGCATGTCTTCCTTTTACTCAACGAATAGCATACTACAACGCTGTGATTAGGCCTGTCATGAACTATGCCTCCGTGATTTGGTCTCTGTGCAGTAGTAAGGACAACCTTAACAAGGTGTTACGTCTCCAAAACAGGGCAGCTAGAGTCATTCTTGATGCTCCCCCCAAGCCCCCTCAGTCGAACTTTTTAATAAACTCAAATGGATCCCCTATTATGAAGAAGCTAAGATTAAACAATCTGTATTAGCTTATAAAAGGACTAAAAATTCAGTTCCAAAATATTTAATGGACACACTGAAGCTGAACAGTGACATGCACAAACGCTCTACCCGGTAATCTAATTTTAATCTTTTATGTCCAAATTTTAATAGAAAGACTGAAGGTGGTAAGACTTTCACTGTTACCACCACACAGCTATGGAACACTATTGAATCAAACATTCGTAAATTGCCAACTGTTAGGTCTTTTAGAAACGCACTTAAGTCGAATATTTTAAACAGTCAACAGGATTTAGCACATTATAATCCATAATTTTATTTTCGTATGTTAGTTGTTATTGCTTTTACTACATTGTATTTCAATCTTAGCATAGGTTTTTATATTGTATTATAGGTTGAGGGCCACTTGTTTGTTAGTACTTTGTACTATTTTGTGATACCCTCGTTAAATAAAGTCTTTACTTACTTATGTTCTCAAAATTTAATACTCAAATTTTGAAGTTGGTCGACCGTCGTAGTATGGGAAAAAAGGAACACTAATATTTTGAATTCATAGGCAGTACAATTAAATAGCATGGCCAGAAATTGCGGACGTCACCACTGAGCATGCTCAAATATGTAAAACAAAATGGCGTCTCAGCTAAGAGGCGAACAGAGTGGTACAGTGATGACGTCATAAAAATATTTTTTCGGAAACAATGGACTTTGCGCAATTCTTCGGAATGGCCTATCTAAAAAAGTTCACACAGAAAAAATTGGCTCTTTAGTGCATTAAAAAGCTGAGATATAGGCTTTTGAAGTTCAAATTGCTTCATACTAAACCCTCTTATTTGGTGTTGGTTCCTTTGATTTGGAACCAACGCTAAATAAGAGAGTTTAGTTAAGACTATCTCGAACTTTAAACTTCTCTATCTTCGCTTTCAGTAGGGCTAGCGATTTCAAATTTTGCACACGTTCTTTCAGCAGCTGTGTATATTACATGTGGTTTTGAAGTTTGAATGGAAAAGTTTGCAAAATGATGACGTCACACTTACCACTCTATGTATGGGCCGTGAAATATAATTGAAAATAAATGTGCATTCAAACTGCCTGTGGTATTTGCCTATGGCGTTCCAATCCCGCCAAAAATCAAAGTTGGAACACAACATTGCACTTGACAGATCAACAATGAACTTGAAAGATCAACTTCGGACATCATCCCTTAACTTTAGACTTGATAGAGTTCAACAGTGAACTTGAGTCATCAACTTTGGACTTGACAGATTTCAACATTAAACGGCGAGCTATCAATTCTGAACTTGAACCATCAACTTCAGACTGGAGCTATCAAATTTATTATTAATCATGAAAGGATGTCTTGCAGTTTGCAATGTTGGACTTCGCGGCTCAATGTTCAATGTTGAGACGTCAGACGCGTACGAAGCCCGCCAGAAATCCCATAATAGTTTTGCAGCTTTGCTTTGTAACCACTCCCCTGAAAACCGCGCGTGCTTTTGGCAATCTAAGGATGGCAGACCCAGATAAGGCGAATTGAGCCAAGAGATCAGTGAAGTAAAGGATGAGCTGAAAAACATCCTTTCACGGTTAGACTCAATGGAAGGTAAGGTCTATTTCTGTGTGCATTTTTAGGAATTAATAAAGCACTGAGGAGTTGCTGTATTTTTTCGAAGCACGTCCCCGAGCACAACCAAGGTCGATGAGTCGGACTAATCCGGCCCCCTTGACAACTGGACAGACTTTTCCAAGCCTTGGAAGACCTGGTCCATCTGGTTTACAGTCCAGGTCGACGACCATTGAAGAACACCGAAAGCTCTTTGCGAGATATCCGCAGAGAAAAAACGACCGAAGCAAAAGAGGCAAAGGCCCGAGACGTGTACCTACGTGTACACTGAAGTTTGTTTGTCTAGCGCAAATGAACTCCACAAAGCCCCCAAGTACCGTCAAGGAACGAACGTTTTTAACAAATGCTGGTCTGGGGGAAAGCAGCATCCAGTTACAGGCGGACTGCAACCAGATGCAATGTCACGAAGCAATCTTGAAAACGTTCCCCAAACTGGCTGAGGTTGGATATGATGTCTGCCTATATCAACGTGGGGAGGAGGGCGGTTTTTTCAAAATCGACCCTCCCTATACTGCAAGACGACTGAAAGATGCTGCCGCCAGCGCAAAAATATATCTACGTCCCCTGCAAAAAGACCTGGATATAAATGAAGTTGGCATCTCTGAGATTGAGGTACGTTGTTTATAACATACACCAAATTTTAGGGGTTCTGAGTTGGCGGAAACTGTTTTGCTCCGAGGTTCCTACAAGGCCAGAAACGCATCAAAATATTCAGGGAAGAATGGGAAATAAGTGAAATATGACCCTGTGGTTCTTCCCTCAAAGTGAAGCCTTATCCCCATGACTGATATGGGTGAACATTCAATGGAGCATGAGGAGGCTCCTCCAAGAAAGGTACACTGTACAGTACAAGAAGAGTGGGGTGAAAAAAATATGTAATATTGTACAAGTTTTGAAACATATTTTGAAATGATTTGTTTGATATCAATTTTATGTTCTTGACTGTTTTTTTGTCTTTTCCAAAAGAGACAAATGACTATCAACGTGCTTGACATGCAAAATAGCCAGTCATCAAGGTAAAATATGAAGATTATTTACTTAGACAGTAGTGGCATTAGGCAATATAGAAAGGAAGAGATGGGTGGGCCTCTCCCTTTTTTTATGCACTGTATTTCTACTGTTCCAAGTGGTCCTTGTTGTCTGGACACAGACCCCACTACACTCAAGACAAAGTTTTAAACCTTTCACTCTCAAGAGTGATCAACTTCAATTTTCTCTTTCAGTTTCTCACCAAATACATATCATATAGTAAGGAGAACTTGCCTCTTGATACCTTGCTCAGATGATAGCTGATTGGACTATCAACTCTCACTACATCACTCAAAGGTTGGAAGAATTGGGAGTGAAAAGGTTAAGCCCCTACCTATGCCATAGGGCATTGGAGCACCATGTATTTTAGGGTCACATACTGCAGTGAGTAATTTGCTTCAAAAACAAATTCAGATTCTTATTTTCAGTTTGCCTTCTGAGATTGTTAGTCCCTTGGGGAATGGTTCCTCAACATCGCAAAGGGTATGTACTTATTTTGACTGCTGCATTGTGTGTGTTGTTGCTGTATTCTGTATTTATATCACATTGCATACACAGTAATATAATGTCATATTTCTCATTTTTTTAATGAATATAAAAAAATGTATGTATGCTGGGATATTATTGCAGGTGCTCACTGTCTTTTCGTCCAGAAATTTAAATGTATCTTAGCAAATAGTTTGAACCAAGGAGTCTAAACAGTTGGTTTGTTGTGATTGTCCAGGTGAGAGATTCTTCAGGAAGGCCATTGTTGTGACTGACATTTCAACTACCAGAGTGCAGTCATCTGTAGGAGTAAAAGTCACTTGACTCTGAGGATGTCCTCTGATCAGAGTCGAAACATCAGTCACCAACAACAGTCCTCCTAAAGAGTACTCTCACTGTGATGATCACAATCAATTTTTGTTCCCCCAAAGGATATGCAAGCAAGTGGAAGTGCCAGTGAAGACAATGGTAAGCTAAGATGTACAAGTTCCCTCTTTAACTTGTGCTGCTTTTGTTGATGAAATGTTTTCTTTTCTTTTCGAGATATGGCCAAATTAAAGGAGATGTTTCCCAATGAAAGCATGACTTCCATCAAAGATGTGTTGGACTCCAGCCTGACTGTGGAAGATGCAGTTGATACCCTTATCAAGGAGAAGATTGGTACGCAAATCAGCATATGCCCAGGTGTGCGAATTCACTTAGATGATAATGTATGGCTACTGTTAACAGAAATCTCAAAATTTCAAACCATCCACAAGAACATTGTTTCACTAGAGGGTAGGTAGAGTTTTATTTCCATGTCATTGTGAGCCAGCCTCGTAACCCATGGTTGAGATTTCTACTTTTTTTGTAGTGGAATGTGATGGTCAGGACCCTCCCACGATGCTGCAAACAGCTGAAACATCTCATGAGGAGCATAAGGGTATGTCCTTATTAACATTTCTGTTTATGTGACTGTCATAGACATATTTGTTATGAAGCACTTGTCTGAAGTGTACAAAACGAGGCGACTTAAAATGCTTTTACCACAGCTGTACATCAGATGCAGTTTTAAGTTTGAATCTCTTTGTATTTTTTTTTCATTGAAATAATATGGATTGCTAATTGCAGGTATGGCAGCAGAGGAGATCTTGAAATTATTCAGAACAGGCATAATCAAGGACAAGGGCCCGACTACCCCCATAACATTCAACAGGTCCAAAAAACCAATACGTGAGCTGTGCAGAATATACAAGAACAGCTCTTCTGACAAACTTGCAAGGCCACCCGTGGTGTATTTTACATCTAAAACTGGAAGATGATGATGAATATGAGGAGGAAGCAGCTGATGTGGGAGGGCCAATGAAAGAGTTCATGACCTTGGCTTCTGAAACAGTGCTAAAATGACCCCCATCTCTTTGAAGGAGACATTGACCATAAATTGCCCGTTCATTCACAGCAGATGGTCCTCAATGGCTTCTTTGTCATGGCTGGTAAAGTGATGGCCCTTGCAATCACCCATGGAGAGATCTGGATAACTGGCTTAGCAAAACCAGTAAAAGTGTTTCTTGCAACTGGCTGTGCTGAGCATGCAGCACAGGCTACCTCCATTGAAGATGTGCCAGACTTGGAAATTCAGGAATTGTTAAGAAAGATGAATGATGCTGATGAGAGTGGAATCAAAGACTTAAATTCAGAGACTATGCTTACCAACCTCGTGGTAGAATGTGGAGTGAGTGCTGCATTGTTAAATTCTAACAATGCTGCACAGGTCTCTTATGAAATCATGGTGTATCAAGTCGTCCACAAGAGATTGAGGGAGCTGGAAGACATCCGCCAAGGTCTTGATGTTCTGAAGACTGGCAATCTTCTCTACAACCACCCCAAAGTGGCTCCACTAATATTTCCAACAAGTGCTGAGGCTCGGATCAATTTGGATGTCCTGAAAAGGAAGTTAAGGAAGCATTCTTCTGCAACGGATAGTGAGGAAAGTAGCAAGGCATTGCAGTTTCTTCTCAACTACTTTGATGAGGTCAGCAAGAGAGAAATGGGTATGTAGATGTTACTACTATTACTGACAATGCAACATTACTGTGATATTTATTCATTGCTGTACTATTTTTCAGGAGTTGACATCAAATCTGTACTTACGTTCATCACTGGAACGGCACAGATGCCTACATCAGAAATTACTATCCAGTTTCTATCAGAGAGTGAGTACAACAAGTTACCCGATCCTGACACATGCACAAATTCCCTGAAACTGCCAACGTGCTATAATGCATATGAAGATTTTCAGTCAGCGTTTGATTCCACAGTCATTGTTCAGGGTAAAGGGTATGGCCGACCCTAGTCCAACCTTTCAATTTCCACTGGATATTTTGAAAAGTGGACTTCATTTTTATATATTTATTTCAAGGTTTCGTTACAGTTAGCACTATTGCTTGTTATACAATAGGCCATTGACCATTTTGAATTCATATACAAACAGGAATATAGGAACTGAAGGCTGTGACATTGGAGAGCATGTTTGCAACACATTTTGTTAAGGATATATGCTAACAACTGTCCAGAGCCCCGCATTTGTACTTTAGAAACATGTTCATAGTTGAGAAACATACTCAACAGTATTAGAAAATAGTTCAAAAGCATCACTGATTGAGGCACTCTGTCATACATTCAATGCTTGGACCTGTTGGTCACTGGTTTCTGGAACCTCTACACTTTCATCATGAACTGGTGGCACTGGCCTTTGCCAGTCTATGCCATAGCTAGAGAAATCACCCTAAGAAAATAAATGAAAAATGCAATCCACATTGGTACATCAATAACAAGACATCTGATTATAAGCATTGTACGAGGTAGTATGTTTGGACCTCATGCAGAAATTCATAACATGACTTCCAAGGTCCCACTCTGGTCAAAATTTAAGGTATGGTCAATCACCTATACCCTGGCAGTATCTGTTCTGTGTTTTGACCGACATAAATTTACCTGAAATACTTCTTCATCAATAGTTGAGTTGGTGGCCCATACTTTGTTAAGTCCGCGTATCCATAACTGCATAGTTGTTTAATTTCTTTCTCTCCTCAATGGATGGTGGACCCATGAGTTTTTCCAATCTGTCAACTGCTTCTTAATAACTGGCAGAAAAGCATAATGCAAGCACCACAAATGGATATCACTGCTTGGGTCCAGCACTCCATATCTCTCCATCTCATAGAACATGTCATAGAAAGAACTGATGCATCCCTCGAATGCATCCCTCCAGAGCCTCTCTATACGTTGGTTGTGGGTGCTCTTGCCTAAAAAAATAAAAAATAACAAAACAAACAAGAACATACTGTGAGCTATCATGAACACAATTTAGGCTACAATGGGGCTTTTTATCACACATTTTTCTTTGATTATGATCAAACATTGTGAGGGAAAACATATACTTTTATAGGAACACACATACAAAAAAATTGAAAGAAAATACTGCAAAATCCCAGATTTAAGCTTTTACTGCTAAAGGGGTTTTAGGTGGGCTTATGAATCAGTATCAAAGTATCAAAAGATAGCCGATAAGAAGTACAATGAGACTAAGACCCATTTCAGATTTCACTGTTCATGCAAATGAGCAAAAAGCCATTGTTTGAGCCCTAATGTGCATTGAGCCTGGCACATAAAGAAACATTTTGTAATTTCCTATTTAAAGCTGTACAGTTCTGTGAGGATATTTGTCCAGGAAATAAGGATATTGACTTTGGGGGAGGAGGTGGGGGACATACCAGGATTTTATGATAGTATGATTGTATCATAATTTTTCACACACTTAAGAATACAAAACAGCAGGGTTTTACTGTAGTCCTCTTGCATGCATTACCCTGTAATCATGCTTCCCCTTCCAGGACCTCTTTGTGGATGTGAAAGCATGTACCACGACACATCTACATTTTCTCCACCTTTATCAGATCTAACGCGGGAAGGCAATCCATATTCATTAACTGCATCAATAAACAGTTTCAGAACAGTGGATGCCCTGTTATTATCCGATGCATGAAGGTAGACAGGAATTCTTGAATATCCATCAGTTCCTCCGTGGACAACTATTCTCCATCTGTGAAAAAAAAAAGTTATTGTATACCGGTAACATTACACATGTTTAAATAACACGACCACGTCAATTCCATGTTTCTGCTTATTTTTTACCTTATTAGTTTATGTTGTCCGTCAATATGCCAGAGAGCAAGGGGAGAGTGAACATTATACCGTCTGCGCAAAACGGTTTCTTTCCACCTTTGCATGACACCAAGAGGATCTGTCCTTAACAGTGATTGTCTGATTCGTTCTCTCTGCATCCGATGTCCTTTGCTGTGTAGGAAGCCTTTCAACATTCTAATGCCAATATTTGGATGAGGCTGTTGTGCAGATCTCACCAAGTTATCAAGCTCTTCATCACAAATTTGGCTGAAAGTCCCTAGAAACAATATATAGTACATGCAATCTAAGTGAGGTTTGCTATGTTGCACACATGGGGGGAACCACAAAATCAACAAATACTATGCATCCATATACTTGTGGGAAGGGAAGTAGTTGGGGAACTCTTTCCCCATACTTCCTTTGTCCATCATTCTTTGTGAAAAAGGGAAACTAGCAGCAACAATACGTATGAACACTGAGAAGTCTTACCAGCAACTGTAAAGCCATACTGGGCCATTCTTCTTTGCACGGTACGCTGGCCAACTCCTAACATTGTACTTATGTCTGGCACACCAAACCCTTGTTCCAATAAAAACAACAACTGTTCGTTCGGAATATCAAAAGCTGGTCTTCCACAACCGCCAGTGTTCTTCAAACGAGCTTGGTACCCTGCATCTGCCACTTGCGTACGACGGCAGTACTTCAACTCAATATTCGCTACAGTATCGTGCTATTTGCACATAGTGTTCACAATGTCATCCTCAAGGTCCAGATTAACAATCATCCTGTTAATGTAGTCCAATCTTAATACGATTGCGCCAATCTCGCGGGGTTTTCGAGCCTATCTAATCTTGAGATAACGTCATTTAGAGCACATTTAACATTTTGTTTGTCCGCCATGTTCGATTCCGGCCAGGGAAAGAAGGGGTGGCTACAAAGTAAGTTGCAAAACTATTATGGGATTTCTGGCGGGCTTTGTACGCGTCTGACGTCTCAACATCGAACATTGCAAAGTCCAACATTGCAAACTGCAAGACGTCCTTACATGATTAGTCTAAATTTGATAGCTCCAGTCTGAAGTTGATTATTCAAGTTCAGGTTTAATGTTGAACTCTATCAAGTCCAAAGTTGATGGTTCAAGTTCAATGTTGAACTCTATCAAGTGCAAAGTTAAGGGGTGATGGCCAAAGTTGATCTTTCAAGTCCAATGTTGACCTCTCAATTCCAATGTTGTGTTCCAACTTTGATTTTTGGCGGGATTGGAACGTCATATTTGCCCAGATGGATCCACTTTGCAAACGACAATGCACATCTCAAAACACAATTTTTAAATCCATACCTGTTCATCTACCGGTTCCATTTCGAGTGTGGTCTTTCGACTCTGCTCCCTCCGTCTAACCTTCATAATCTTGCCCGAAAAGTTCGATCACGCAATATTCCACTGGGTGTAGTTCTCTTCTTATCAGCTGGAGCGAATTTGCCCAAATCCCTGCCAAAAGTAGACCTGTTCCACTGTGGAAGTAGCAAATTTCGGCAAGATGCACAGCGATTTACCGGTTCCATTTTGGCCATGAACAAGGGAAATTCTTATCTACAACTGATCGAGGATTAGCCGAGAGGATCACTTCCGGTCGCGAAGAAAAACTCCGGTTTTTCACCCCTTCGCGCAGACTTCCACAACAGTTTTGGTACCAAAATAAAGCCCAAATCTCCTTTTTAGTCCTCAGTGGAACTCTGGGAAGGCAGTTAAGCAGTCACAATGGTCAGCGATGTTCGTGTGAAAGTCTGACTTTCGGTACAGGAAAATGGTGGGAAATTCATTTGCTGAACAATCTGTAAGTGATGTCTGAAGTTCTAAAAGCTTGCAATTTGCTTAAATTCAAGCAAGATCTTAGCTTATCTACTCAACATGATTTACATTATGTAAATAGGGACTGTGCATCTCACGAAGAAATTTTGATTTCAATTGATATTCCAATCGAGCACCTTCGATACTGGTACGACCTTAAAGAGGGCCCTTTAGCAAAATTCTCTTATGTCCAGATTATCAACGCTTTCCTGCTGCGCTATGGCATGAAACTACGCGAAGACTGCCAAAGAATAGATGATCTGTTAAGAAGAACATGCAGTAAAGTGAAAAGCAAATCTAGGCAGCTCAAAGGCCGCAGAAGCATGGACTTTATGGGCGCGTGCAAGAAAATTGCCATTTGTCAACATGAAGTGGTCAAAGTAGAGCAGATCGAAGATTTGAAACATGCGAGTAATAATGCAGAAACTCTAATTGAGGAAATGAAGAATCTCTAAGAACGCTGCAAAAAGCTGTACCAGGATTTACAAAACACTGTGAGGAAAATAGGGAAGACACAGCAAAAATTAGAAAAACTGCAGTCCGACTATACCAAACAAATCACCACCAATCAAGAACTGCAGGACTACATGGAGAAGATGGGCATTCCTTCAGATTTCAAAAACACTAGTAAGCACATTGGTGTAATTGGGGAGAGGCAGCAACGCCGAAAGTTAAAAGTTCTTAAGACAGACGTGGAAAGGGCTCTGTGGTTTGCAGAATCGTATGGCTTGACTCTGGACATGGCAAGATTTTCTGATGGGACAGGGCAAATCATACTTTGACATTTAGTGACCATGTAAACACTAAACGTTTTGGAGACCTACCTGGGGAAGAACAGGACAAACTGAAGCAAGTTATCTTTATCCAAGACAAGCTCTGTATAGAAGCTGCCTATCACGAGCTCACAATGACATCAAGAGGAGAAGGTTTGCCTCGATCGTATCTCATTAGACAGTGCAAAGACACCCTCAATGAGATCTGCCACATTGAACGAACACCAGGGAAAACTGAAGGTGCCCAGGTGGACTTCAAGGATGAGCTTTGCAATGTAATTCGCAAACATGTAAGTTATAGGGCTTTGTTTACATATAAATAATGACAACTGAGCCATGAGAAATATATCTGTATATTTGTATGTTGCAAGAGATAACATGTATACAACTATTTTCTTTTCTCAACCCAGATGAAGAACCGATCACCTGAGGAAGCAGCTGGAAAATTCAAAGTAAAAATAAGTGGGGATGGTGCCAAAATGACAAGGCTCAGGCTTTGTCATCGTGTCATTCTCCATTTTGAATGATGAAGATGCTGTAATGTCCAAGGTTTCATTTTTTACCTCCCACTTATACACAATACCTGTTCTGTTGATAAACATTAAACCAGTAAACTAATGTACACATTAAAAGAAATGATTATTACAGAACTGTAATCAAATCAGTTCCTTGTTTTTCCTATTCCAGGCAATCACACAGTTGTTGTCATAAAGGGAAAAGAATCGTACAAGACACTCCAAACATCTTGTGCAAAGATTTTCAAAGATATCAACAACATTGTGAAAGAAGGTCAAATAACTGTTGATGGAAATGAGGTCCCTGTGGAAATGTACTTGGGTGGAGACTACAAGGTACAGTGCAACATAATTAAACAATGATTCTTTCACGAAGTATCTACTACTCTTCTAATTCCCTATATGCTCCACCCCATGCTATAAGTTTGAAACATTACTACTCAAATTACTAAACACGCTTTTTTCTTTTCAGTTTCTGTTACTTATGATGGGCATGAAAGGTGCTACATCAGATTATGCCTGCATCTGGTGTCAAGGTTTGTAAAATGTTCACTGTCTATAACACTAAATGAGAGAAGCAAAGTTTCAGAAGGTGCTAAAATATGTTTGTATTTACAAAGTGATTCACATTTTTGTGCTGAAGAGAGAATGACTTTTTCTATTTGTTTTAAAATTATATGACCAGGACTGTATAAATCCATGACTCAAATTTATCAATATTCACAGGCATGACATGTCCAAGCCCATGAACTTCTATTGGGAGGAAAGCATGAAGCGAACTCTGCAAGAGATGACGAGATGTGCCCAAAAGAATCAATTTTCCTGTCAGCATCAACCCTTGCTAGATATCCCCCTGGAAAATATCGTCCTAGATGAGCTCCACTTAATGCTGAGGGTTACAGGCAAATATAATATTTATTGCACATTTTCCAAAATATTATTTTCATTTTAGTCATCTTCTTTGTTGAAAGATAAACTAAACTGCTGTTATGATTTGACAGATAGGCTGACTAAGAATCTTGTCCAAGAGGCCTTAGTCAGAGATAAGGAAGAAAACCAGAACAAGCCCCCAAGCAAAAGAACATCAACCAACCTTGACAAGCTTGTTAACGCAATACGATCCTGTGGTGTATCATTCTCTGTATGGGAGAAAATGAATGGTCATGGCAAAGGCAGTGGGTTGTATGACTTTAGCAGCCTGATGGGGTCAGACAAGAAGATTCTCCTGAAACTACTCCCACCTAAGCTTGGGGACATCATTACACAACAAAACAAGTACAACTGTTGTTAGTCTGTGGAAGGTATTTTATTGTGTTTTGTACTAGAGGCTTTATTTATTAAAATTAACATTCGTTGCAGGCTAATAAAAATGTTTTAAGTATAACACTGTATTTCATCCATTTATTCAGGAATTCAATGACATCTACTCCAATTTACTCCAGAAGAAAGACCCCAGATGATGACATCAACAACTATTTTGCCAAGGTGTACAAAAACTTCTGAACTTGCTGAGCTTTAGAAATATATTAACTGCACAGACTGCAACTATGAAATAAAATTGCATTTTTATATACTATATATTATTTGCAATAAGTGACCAATAATAAAATCAACTTTCTTTATCTACTTTTCCTAGGTTACTCATTGGGTGACACTCTTTCAGTCTCTCAAGGGTAGACTTGATGGCTATGGTCAGAAAGATGTTACACCATACATTCATGCCATGGTGTACAATGTCCCTTGGTTTATGAAAAAACACAAAGGAGTTAAAAAATACACTGGCCAAGGTAAGTGGTTTTCAAAGTCTTGTTGTGCAAACTAAGATTGCATTTGTTGCCCTTCAAATAAAAAGACTTCACCTTCTCAAATCCAACAAATGGGATGCAGCAAAGGATGTGCTGTTGGTGGCAAACCGACTTGAAATCCTAAGCAACTTGAGAGAACACCAAGGCAATACAACAAACGGTCAAATGACTACTGGCTCACTAGCATAAAGGAATCCCGTGCAAAGTGCCCAAGGTTATGCAATCAAGTAATTGAAAATCAAGAAGCAGACTTTGACACCACTGACCTCACACCAGACATCATAAGATCAAGACTTAAAGAAATGGGAGTTTTAACAAGAGTTAGAAATTTGAAAAAACTGCATGAAATTTATGTAAATGCCCTGCAGTCAGCCAGTGAAGATAGATAGTGTACATTGTGAATGCATTGGACTTATTGAAACACAGTAGTGTCACAAGGTCTCTTAATAATATTTAAACATAACTTTTCTAGTAGTAGGGATTTGTTCCTTCTGGGCCACGGCCCACCTCACCTTTAGAGTTCTGCTAGCGCGATTTTGATTTTTGATTTTTCAGAAAAATTGAATTTGTATAAAAATATGACTTAAAGACTCATTCAAACAAATAAAAGATGCCAACATTGACAGAACTTAGAAAAGGAATTGGAAAAGAGCTGGAAATTAAGGGCAGATGGAAAATGAAAAAAACAGAGCTTGAGGAGGCGATTTTGAAAGCTCAGGCGAACCAGAAAGAAGTTATTGAGAAACCTTTTTCAGCTACGAGAACTGTTTTTCCAAAAAAGATTGAGAAACCCGTTCCAGCCCCGAGAACCTTTTTCCCTAAGCCTAGTGAAAAACCAATCCCTCTTTTAAGAAGAGAAGAAAGTTGGTTGGATTGGTTTGTGAAGAATTTGTTAAGAGTTGGTGGTGGGCTTATTAACTTAATGCCAGAAGGCAGAATTAGGGATAGTTAAAAGAAATTATTACGTTTTATTAAAAGAGATGAAGAAGCCATATCTCTACCAAAATCTAACAATCAAGAAAAACAACCAGAGCCAGAGCCAGAGCCAAAGCTAAAGGAGAGTTCCTCAGAGGAAAAATTAAAAACATCAGGAGTAGAGGTCAACAACAAATGGATATTCCAACACTTTTTAACAGAAATCAACGAAAGATATTGGAAAAAATTCGAGGCTTTCCGAAACCGTTCAAGCTTCAGTTCGTGTTGTCATGTGTTTATAAAATGTATAGTAAAGGTGAGTTTTATCATCATAGAAGTGAAATTAAGGAGATTTATGAAAGCACTGATATTGAAGAGTTTTACAAGATAATGTCACAATTTTTGTTGGAAAAGTCAGAGGAATTTGTTAATTTAGGATCTGGTTGGGTTTTTGAGAGGGTTGAATATTTAACTATTAAAGTGCCTATAAGCCTTCAGACGTTACGTTTTTATATGAAAGTAGGAAGTAATCTAAATAACTTATAGCCAAAGAAACTCCGCTCCGAAGCGTTTTTATATATTTTTCCGTCCGGCAAACATGCGATTTTGACCGCCATTTTGAATCTGACCACGCAAAGTTTTTCGATTAAGAGCCTGGGTTATGACGTCAGAGGAGGGATTCGTTTCTTGTCAAACAAAACTTTCACACAGATTTTGCAGTTGGCGAGGTGAGAATTATGCCTCATAGATGTGTTGTCGAGAAAAACGTAACCAAGGGAAAAAAACAACTAAGGCAAAGAGACGCCAAAGCGATGCCAGTCCCTTCTCTGACGTCACAGACCCAGTCTCCCATGTCGCTCGGTCAAGATTTCGGAATTCTGAATTCAACCGCGTGAAAAAGGTATAAGAACGCTTCGGAACGGAGTTTCTTTGAGTATAAGTTGCTTAGATCACTTCCTACTTTTATATAAAAACGTAACGTCTGAAGGCTTATAGGCACTTTAAAGTTGATGAATTTATACCAATATCTGGAGTATGGTGGCCGAGGAGTGTCACCTTTGAAATGTCATTTTATGTCGATTATTTTTTTTTTCTTTAATATTTTTAATTTAATTTTCTTTTCTTTTTTTTTTTTCTTTCGTTTCATTTATGTTTAGTTTCGGTCTTTTTGAAGTTAAAATAAAATCGAAACAAAAAGAAAATCGAAACAAAATTATTTTTAAATGAAAATGAAATGAAATTCTTCGTGGCCGAGGAGTGCCACCCTGGCCGAGGAGTGCCACCCCACCCTAGTGGGGAACCTTTTGTAGAACGAGAGACCCTGGTAGTGAGTTCCAATATGGCGGACTCATCAGCTCCGTGGAAAAACGATCATGGGTTACGGGAAGCTTTGGAAACGCACGTGTTACGAGGTCTGCAACGCAGCGAAGTTCTCGATTTTGTGGGGAGAGATTTCCCAATGTACGAGTGGAGCCTTACCTCCCTCAATCGTCGTTTGCGCTTTTTCGAAATCTACTATAACCGAAGTGCTTCGACGGAGGCCGTGAGAGATGCCGTTCAGAAGGAACTAGACGGCCCTGGGCGACTTCTCGGGTACCGGGCCATGCAGAAAAAAGTGCGGCAAGAGTATGGTCTCAGTGTGAGTAGGGATGAGGTATACACGGTGATGAAAGAACTTGATCCAGAAGGACTTGAAGCACGAGGGGGTATTGGAGCGAAGAAACGCAGAAAAAAAGGCAACTTCAGCTCTAAAGGGCCCAACTGGGTGCACTCGTTAGATGGCCATGACAAGCTCATGGGGTACCAATGCAGTACGTTCCCCTTAGCCATCTACGGGTGCATTGATACGGCCAGTCGAAAAATCATGTGGTTGCGGATATGGACTACCAATTCCGACCCAAAAGTAATTGGACGGTGGTACGTTGAGTATTTGATAGAAACGGGAATCATGCCCAACATGATAAGAGTAGACAAGGGTACAGAGACAGTAACCATGGCTGCCATGCATGCCTTTCTACGACGGAACCATGAGGATAATGTTGATCCAACTGACACAGTTTTGTATGGTCCATCAACATCAAATCAAGTAAGGATACAGTATTATTATCATCATCATCATTATTTATTTTTTTTGATGCAGTACATGAACATGTCACTCTAGGGATGCTCATCAGAAACTCCCCTTACCCCTTTTGATCCCTAATGAAGAGATACCAAAATTGGCATGGCCAGAGAAACCATGGTTTCAAACTTCCAGTGCCATTCATTGTCTGTAGTGCTGTGATGTGATCCCTTAATGAGTTTAGCACCATTGTGCATGCCACTGTAATTGTTATTTAATTAATATTTTCACTTCTGATGACTTAGCCAGTTATGAGAAGATAAACATCAAGATTAGAATGTTAAATTTAAATCAAATGATTTCTCCCCATTACTTTTCCTCCATGGACGGATGGCATAAATGTTGCTTGAATTTGCTTGTAGGTAAGTGATGAAAGTAGCTTTGATTTGTTACTTTGACAACAGATTGAAAGGTGGTGGTAGGAGCTGCATGAAAGGCTTGAGAAGTATTTCAAAGAATATTTCATGCTGTTGAAGGATCAAGGCTACTATGATCCACATGATGATACTGACAGGTTTGTGTCTTTATAACAACCACAGAGCAACAGCCACAAGTTAGGGTAATTGCCAAGGGTCAAGGACAAGCTGGTCAGCTTGTGTACATACCAGCAATTTGACTAACACATTAGCTTGTCAAAAGCTACTCTTAAATTCTAGATGAAATACATTTTATGTATGTATGTACAGTATCATCCCATCCTGCCCACCAAAGGAAAACCCTTATCTATTCTGCGTTTCTTCGCTCCAATACCCCCTCGTGCTTCAAGTCCTTCTGGATCAAGTTCTTTCATCACCGTGTATACCTCATCCCTACTCACACTGAGACCATACTCTTGCCGCACTTTTTTATGCATGGCCCGGTACCCGAGAAGTCGCCCAGGGCCGTCTAGTTCCTTCTGAACGGCATCTCTCACGGCCTCCGTCGAAGCACTTCGGTTATAGTAGATTTCGAAAAAGCGCAAACGACGATTGAGGGAGGTAAGGCTCCACTCGTACATTGGGAAATCTCTCCCCACAAAATCGAGAACTTCGCTGCGTTGCAGACCTCGTAACACGTGCGTTTCCAAAGCTTCCCGTAACCCATGATCGTTTTTCCACGGAGCTGATGAGTCCGCCATATTGGAACTCACTACCAGGGTCTCTCGTTCTACAAAAGGTTCCCCACTAGGGTGGGGTGGCACTCCTCGGCCAGGGTGGCACTCCTCGGCCACGAAGAATTTCATTTCATTTTCATTTAAAAATAATTTTGTTTCGATTTTCTTTTTGTTTCGACTTTATTTTAACTTCAAAAAGACCGAAACTAAACATAAATGAAACGAAAGAAAAAAAAAAAAAAAAAGAAAATTAAATTAAAAATATTAAAGAAAAAAAAAAAAAAAATCGACATAAAATGACATTTCAAAGGTGACACTCCTCGGCCACCATACTGGAGGAACTTACACAGAACTTCTAAAAAGGATAATTATAAGAAGGCAGTAACGAACTTCAAAACGATGATAAAGTGTTTGTATGAAATCTTATGGTCTTGATCCTGCTCACTATTACACACCACCTGGTTTGACTTGGGACACATTTTTCAAGATGAGTGGAGCCGAGCCAGAATTATTAAAAGATTATGATATGTTTATGCTGTTTGAGAGAGGAATAAGAGGCGGAGTACCAATGATAACGGGGAGGTATTCGAAGACGAATAACAAATACATGAAAAATCATGACTGAAAGTTAAAAAACACATTTATTAAATATTTGGATGCAAAAAATCTTTATGGATCAGCCATGTCAAAAAAGATGCCTTATTCAAATTTTGAGTGGGTATCACAAGATATCGTTGATGAGATGAACAATATTATTCAAAAAAGTGGAGGGAAGTAATCAGTGGCAATTTCCGACAATTCTACTTTTTTGTTGAAACTCGAATTTGGAATCACGAAAATAAAGGAAAAACCAATTCTTAGCGCTATTCTTTCTCGGGAAAGTTGAAATACCCCAATTATTTTCTACGTCGTTGTATTCGGTCTGCAACGTAAATATTCTCGACCTTTCTGAATAAAAATCTCGATCTTTTCTGAGATTTGTTCCAGCCAGTAGTTTGGGGAAATGTCAGACATTTTCTCACGTTTGTCTGTCGGTTCGTGTCTCGGAACAAGCCTTTCTCATGCTGTTCCCACGTGACTTTACAAAAAAACAACTTCGGGCCACTTGCTCGCCGGGTTTTGGTGCGACGACACGTGCACGGCAAGATGTCTTTTGTAAAAGTTAAACGAAAGGGCAAACTGGTGAAGGTAAAAATATCAGACTTAACAGTTAAAAGCATTTCAATGATCTTTAAGTATCACCGCTCCTTCGAATTCATCTTCCAGGTAAACTCCTTTCAAAGCATTCAACTTAAAGATCATTGAAATGCTTTTAACTCAGTGTTAAGTCTGATATTTTTACCTTAACCAGTTTGCCCTTTCGTTTAACTTTTACAAAAGACATCTCGCCGTGCACGTGTCGTTCCGCCAAAACCCGGCGAGCAAGTGGCCCGAAGTTGTTTTATACGAAAAGTCACGTGGGAACCGCATGAGAAAGGCTCGTTCCGAGACACGAACCGACAGACAAACGTAAGAAAATGTCTGACATTTGCCCAAACCTGCTGGCCGGAACAAATCTCAGTAAAAATCGAGATTTTTATTCAGAAAAGGTCGAGAATATTTACGTTGCAGACCGTATACAACGAAGTAGAAAATAATTGGGGTATTTTAACTTTCCCAAGAAAGAAGAGCGCTAATAATTGGTTTTTCCTTTATTTTCGTGATTCCAAATTCAAGTTTCAACAAAAAAGTAGAATTGCCGGAAATTGCCACTGATTGGAAGTTGAAGAAAATTCCACCGTCAATTCTTGAGGTTGATTTGGAATATCCAAAAGAGTTATACGATCTTCATAATGATTATCCATTAGCACCAAAGAGAAGAAAAATCAACAAAGTGGAAAAGTTAGTTTCTGCTTTTTACGACAAAGAGAAATACGTTCTCCATCATGAGTTATTGAAATATTACATGAAGATGGGTTTAAAGATTTAAAAGGTTCACAGAATGATCACCTTTGATGAAAAATATTTCATGAAAGATTACATCTCATTTAATACGAAGATGAGAATGAATGGGAAGACGAAGTTTGAGAAAAACTTTTATAAACTTGAATAATTCTCTCTTCGGAAAAACGATGGAGAATATTAGAAATCGAGTAAATATTAAACAATTTTCTGGATTAGTCAAAAAGTCGAATTATCGTGGAAGGAAAGTGTTTAGTGAAAACTTGGTTGCTGTTCTCATGGGTAAAACTAAGACTTATTACAACAAGCCAATTTTCCTTGGGATAGCCATTCTTGATCTTAGTAAATTGATCATGTACGATTTTCACTACGGTTACATCAAGAAAAAATATAGTGACAAAGCAAGGTTTCTATTCACCGACACAGATTCTCTGACTTATGAAATCGAAACGGAGGATTTTATAAAGATATTTCTCCTGATGTGAAAACACATTTCGACACTAGTGAGATCTCAAAAGATCATCCAAGTGGCATTCCATCTGGTTTGAATAAAAAAGTCCTTGGAATGTTCAAAGACAAAACAAATGGTGTTGAGATTTCTGAGTTCGTTGGTTTAAGAGCAAAGTTGTATGGAATAGGTTTTGAATCATCAAAAGACGATATTAAATATAAAGGAATTAATAAGGAAGTAGTCAAGAAAACGATTGGAATGGATCATATGAGAGGTGTCATTTTCGAAAAAAACAGCAAATGAGATTGGTAGAATACGTTCTTATGGTCATAATCTCTTTTCTCAGAGTTAATAAAATTGCACTTTCTGCTGATGATAATAAAAGATACATATTACCAAATGGGGTAGACACTTTAGCTCTTGGTCATTATAAAATAAATAAAATTTAGTAATATCATTGTTTCAATACGAATTTTGGAGGTAATTCTGTATCTTCTGGAATGATTGGTAATTAATCTCTGACAAATCCTCTTTTTGGTCCATTGTCTAAATAATACAAAACTGGTTGATCTATGGAGATTACAGTTTTCTTCAACTCAAAAACTTTTGTACTCCATGGGATCTGTAGCTCTCCTCACATTTCCTCCTTCTACCTCACCTGGAGAAAGGAGGTATCTCAACTTTTCACCAGGATCGAGCCTTTTTTCATCAAATCCCACAGATCGTGAATAATTTCTAAAATTTTGTTCAACATTTTTCTCACGATAAGCGTCAATGGCTTTTTTGCCAGTCAATCGAGCGACGTTGTTGATGATAGTTTTCACGATATTTGGTAATCTATTCACCCACTTTGTTGATCTGCCTTCGGTTAACATTTCGTCGGCATATTGTTGACTAAATAATTTTTCTCCCAAAGTTTTGTTTGCTCTCTCAACGAACGCTTGAGCACGGTGATTACCAGCTTCTGATCGTTTGATAAAGACTTTCTTTTCGTTCATCAAAGTTGTCACAGATCCCATTAATTCTCTTCCTGGATCCACAGTCAAAGTTTTTGGCCATTTTAATTTTCTTGAATAAATTTTTTTGAAAGAGTTTGTTACTTCGTCACTTGATTTACTTGTCAAAGCTTCTGCATCAACATCTCTTGAAGCAATATCGATAACAACCAAAGCATATTTATAAATTTTTCTTCCAACTTTGTCGTGTGGAATGAATAAGAGATCAGCTTGATGAATCTCATTTGGTTTTAAAATAATCCAATGTGGTCTTGGAACATCATTTGGTGGAAGATAAATTTGCAAAAGTGCCTGTCTTGATAGCCACCTTTTAGCGTCTTCAACACTAACTCCAGATTCTGAAGAAAGTTTTTAAATTGCTGATTGCCCCTTCCAATATCCTTTTGACGAGTAATAAATCTATTCCATCTTTTTCATTTAAAGATTTTAATACATTTTAAAATAATATGTCGTTTGCAGAAATACTTAATCCAAATAGAAAATCAAAATTGTCGAAGGCAATGAAGGCACAGAGAACAGTTCATAGGACGACCTTCACACCATCGTGTGCTAAACCTGGGGAAACGCTTTATGTTGACATGCGGAGATTAGATGAAAACATGGTGTTTGTTCCAAAAAGCATGTTTTTGAGGTTTAACGTGAAAATAGAAAAGGGACATGCTGAAAACCATCTTGTTCAAAATGTATCAAGAAATTTAGTAAATCACATGAAAATTTCCTTTGGAGGAAAAACTATTTGTGATACAGACATATTTTTTTCATGAGTACCATGACATGCTAACATGTGAGGAAGATAGGAAAAGAGAAGATAGAACTCTGCTCACTCTATTACTCGTCGATGAAACAAGGGTCTTAACTATTATGATGAAGAAACGCCATAACACGGTCTCCTTGGCCGTCTTTACAGCAAATAAACGTTGCTTTACATTGCCTCTTAAAAATAATTGTTGTTACTGTGTCCCTCAATTGAGCTATTTTACAAAAGTAAAGAAATCGTAAACGCAACTAAGAATGCGCTTCTTGCGCTTGCTTCAACCATGTGAACCACCCTTCAGTGAGGTTCACACAGTTGCGAGCAGACTACAATCTTCCCTCAAAGTCTTACCGGAACTCTTCCAAATTCAAACTACAACATTGATACGGGGAGGGGTGATTAAAAGCAGTTTTCTTCGGAACTGGTGACTCACAGCATGGTAGTTTTGACAAAAGCACACATTTAAAGCATGTGTTAACACATTTTGTCCAGGATAGCCGTCTAAGGTGTGAAATGTCAACTTGATTGTCATATATAGTCAGTGTGCGATGTGACTAGCAAAGAAAGTGGAGCTTTCCCGAGACTCATGTCGATTTAAATCAACTAGAAATCATTACGTGGGAAAATGACATTTAAGCTTCCCGTAATGTGCAGCCTCAACAAGGCCTTGAGAAGACATACGGCTAATTTACCGACATTTCAATGGTCAGAACTGTCGGACAAAGATGAAATCGGCAGAGGAACGTTCGGCTCTGTCTTTGTAGCAACTCATGGGAGTGGAACAGCATCAGAGAAAGTAGTTGTTAAAAAGTTGATCGCTTCTTCGCGCAACAACGAGAAGGAAAAGTTCTTCAAGGAAGCAAGGTTACTGAATGAACTTAATCACAAGAACATAGTACTGTTTAAAAAGGTGTGCATTACACCTCCGGCGATAATGCCTGACTGTTTATTTTGATTTTTCGCCTTCTTGCCCTGATGCACCACGTGTGAACTGCCTGGAGGATCTTCTGAGTCATCTAGACGCCACAAATGCCGTGGATCAGTTCTCCGCTTTCCAAACAAAGATTGCAGAGGACGTAGCCAAAGGACTACATCACCTTCATCAGTCACGTGTTTATCATCGCAATCTCAAACCCTCTAACGTACTGGTATCCAACAAGCATTACTGCCACATGCAAAACCAGGATGACCTATTCAAAGCCTTTCAAAGAGAGCCCATCATTTGCAAATTGACAGACTTTGGCGAGAGTAGGTCTGACGAAATTCAGACGGAAGTGATGGCGAAGACTCACACTGACAACGTCAACCGGGGTACGCCTTCCTTCATGGCTCCAGAAATTAAAGTAATGTCGGCTGCTGGGGCTGACGATTTACGGCGCATCGACATGTGGGCGTATGGCATGGTCATCTATTGCATCGTCAATCCCGTCAATTTCCGTTTCATGATGATGCCAAAAAAGCCCTGCAGGAATGGAAAGGCCCAGGGCGATTCGACGTGCTAAAGTTCGTGGAGGAAAAGTTGGTGGCACATCAAAAGCCTACACACTCCAACAAATATCACCAACTACAACCGTCTAAGGAATGGCGTACTTTGATAAAAGTACACAAAGAATGTACAAGTTTTCGTCCTTCTGATCACCCTACAGTGACCCAGGTTTTAGACACCCTGATGAAGCCGAAGCACTGTACCATAATCCCTCTAGCAGTGAGCCAAAACTCAGTGTTAGAAGATTGAGACAGAAAAGTTGCTTTGGGCCTTTCATCCCCATTGTCGTTTGACAGAGCCGAAAATAGCGCCATCAGCGGTTGTGCATTTATTTGCCTCATTCTTGGTCATCTGCTCATTTCTAATGGTGACATAAGCTGTGATCGCCCACCTGCCAACCACGCCAAAGTTGTAAAACTTGCAGAGCAATCCATGAAGGACTACTCTCAACACTTTAACAAGCACCGGAACACTGAACACATGTACGATGCACAGAAAGCATATGGCATACTTCACAAAGCCGGTCTTATAGAAAAGACATGATCTGACAGAAGAGATTATATCTGCCAACAACGTGTTTTCTACCGATGGTAAGGAAGAGCTCTTAGTGGCATTGCGTAAGCTTCAAGGAACTTCCCAAGTAGCAGCGGCCCTCTACACGTAGGGGAAATATATTCTCTTAGTTGGTTCTATTGTAGGAAATCTGTTCGTCGTGGACAGCCACCCCGTTGTAGGAGATGAACGCGGCCAACAGACAGGGGTTGCAATTTTCTACGACGGGCACACAGACCAATGCTTTTTTTCTATGTGAATGGCTCTGGCAAAGACTGAAAAAGTCTGGGGTGACAGAAAAAAGCTTGCAGTCCTTTGCCATCATGAGGTCAGTTTACTTTTCTACCTTCTCTCTGTTTTCTCGATATTTCCCTCCCTCTCTTCCTCCCCCACCCCACCCCCTTTTTTATTTTTTCTTGTTTTGTGGCACATTGCCTACGCTCAAACGTTTTACTATGTAAGCCCTCACCTATTCTTACACATGGCTTCATTTCTGTTTTCAGACCTGCGGAAGAGGCTTCGGACAAACCAAGTAGTGAAGGTGAAACTAAATTAGCAAAAGTGGCAGTTTCATTTATTATGCTCTACTAAGTTTTTATATATTGTGGTTTTGTAGGACTTCCAAAGGAGAAAGCGAATTCACCGATGCTTTTGGTTCCTAAATCTACTGGCGCCTCTGTAATAGATCTAACCGTCGATAGCCCAGAAAATGATGTAAGTGGCACTCTGGAGCTGTTTATTTACTTACTTTTTTCGTGAATTTCAACACCTCCATATCACTAAATAAACTCGTTTCCTATTCAGTAAAAATCTATAATTATTCCAAAAATTCCAAAAAGTCGATCACGAGAGTTCTTTTCGTTTTTGATTTTCAGGATGAAGTACAGGCTAATCAAAGGATTTGTACTGGTTCTACACAAGATTCTCCTGCTGTCCCCTCTAACTCAGGTAGTGGACATGGTGCGCTAGAATGCGAGAGGTAATTATCATTCAATATCTTCTAAAGGGTATACTCCTGTTGGGTCGCGAAAAGTCGGCCCCACGAGCCCCATATCCAATAACCTGACATGTTATCTTCTCCTTCCAAACTCATTTCCAATTTCGAAAAGAACAGTAATTGGCATAAAAACAAAAAGCGAAGGCGACATGTTTGATTTCTTGACGTCAAGGATGAGGCCTGGGTGGAAAGCGTTACCGTAGATCGAACAAGCGCATTATATTTACAGATAATTTATCATTTTTTTCTTTAGGTGTTCATCTTCTAGTGACTCCGGTGATTCTGATTACGATAATGATAATCTGCCATCGTTAAAGTCAATTCTGTAAGTTTGTAGTAAGTTTATAGATGATTTGTTTCCGGAAAATCTTAAAATGGGTAAAAGTCTGAGAGTTTAGCATTTTGTTTTTGGATATGTTTTGTTTTGTTTTGTTTTGTTATTTTGTTTCCTTTTTTTATATATAACAGAAATAATAGAAATTGAAACGCGCTTTGGAATTCAGTACTATCGTATGTCTGTATTTTAATATTCTATTATTATACATTTGTATATGTAGATCGGGCCAAAAACACAAAAGAAAAAGGACGCAACGTGAAAAAGGAGGAAAAAAAATGGGACAGAACTGAAACAAGAAACGGAGTGAGGAAACAGATGTCGAGGAAGAGTTTTATGATGGCAGAGCTACACTTCCCGTGCACTTTAAGTCAAAGAAGGTCCTCTCCCCGACGGAAACCGTGAGGCTTCTTATGGATAAAGGAGCATTTCCCTATTCCAGAGTGTGCCACCGTCAGCCTCTGCTAGTTCAGCATCACCAAAGCTTTATTGTTGACCTAAATTCACTCCAGTCAGTGGAAGACATCAAATGTGATGACATGGGTTCCTGGCGTAACAACAGCTCGTCCAAGTTCACTTTTGTAGTTGATTGGGATGAGGATGGGGAAATTACTATGCTGTCTACAGCAAGAATCCAAGAACAAGAGCATGCAGTTACCCTTAAGAGAGAGTATTTCAGCTTGAAGCACAACGTGCACAAAGATGTTCACAAACGAATAGATACCATATGCGGTAAGAATTATGCCAGTTTCAGTTGAAGAGCTAAAAGTTTCTTTTTTCTTGTAATTGTACTGCCTAGTACCTTAATAACATGCATGCAATAATTTCTTCATTTTGATTGGCTGAGTGCACGTCAATTATATCCCAAACAGTGCAAAAATGTGTAATTAACAGTGCAGAAATGTAAAATTAAGAGTGCAGAAATTTGAAATTAAAAATTGCCAACAGCTGGCGCGCGTATTTGCAAAGCCAAAAAAAACAAAGGGGCGTGTTTTCTTTCCTCAGGACGATTCCGATTCTGTTTGCGAGAAAACAAAGTTCTTGAGACACTTGTGAATTGCAACAAAATTGAAAAAAAATGCGCAACGTAAATTATTGTATGCATGTTATTAGCAATTAATCACATGATTTTTTTGTGGTCTTTGAAAAATTTACTTGTGCTAATTTATTCCAAATTGCACTCGAAATCATGCGATTACCTATACTAATTTTACCCGATCTTATTTCTCTCTCTCTCTCTCTTTTTTTTCTTTTTTTTGATTTTTAAATGAAAGCCAAGAGATAATCCTATTGTTATTTGCAGCTCTCGGCGGAAAGTTGCATCGTTACTGTCTTGTACAGTATTCTTTCAAAGGTGGTGTAGAGCATCCTGTTGAACCCGCGCCACATGCCAACTCCAAAAAGAAACAAGCACAGCAGTACGTACGTACATGGGAGAGCACAAAGAAGAAACTACGGAAGGAACGCTGGGCAAAACGTCCTCGAGAAGCAGTGCATGATGTTCTCAACAAAGCCCTTGGTAGAATTCAAGTTTGTGTTGGGGTAGGGCAAATACCGCGCAACAGACAACAAGCAAAAGCGAAAATTTGAGCGAAAGCCGGCCAAGACAGGAGTGAACGGTGTTGGAGTGAAGAACATATCTGGTAACGGGAAACTAGATGACCCTTGGTACTGTTTACTTAACGAAAGCAAAATCCAAGCAAGAAACAAAGAAACTGCATTCATTCGGGACGTCAGAGTCGGTGCTGAGCCACTTTGTGTTCTTCCGACGGAAAGGCAGTTGACTGACTTGCAACGATTTTGCTGCAACCAACGGAACTTTACACCCCTCACCGTTGATCCAACGTTTGATATCGGACAGTTCAATTTAACACCAATATCTTATGAAAACCTGCTGCTAAACACCAAAGAAGGAAACCATCCAACCCTGATAGGTCCGGTGCTAATCCATGAGAGAAAAACAAAGGAGACATACTCTTTGTTTTGCGGAACGCTAAGGACTTTAAATCCAGAACTGAAAAACTTGTTAGCATATGGCACTGATGATGAGGAAGCGCTTGTTAAAGCCTTTGGAGAAAATTTCGAGCGGTCAACCCATCTCCTCTGCATGAACCATCTGCAGAAAAATGTCCAAAGCCAGTTAGTCCAAATGGGAATAACAGGTAAACTGAAGCAAGACATCTTAGCTGACATTTTTGGTCGTCAGAATGGCGAGATCTACGAGTGGCCTTTGCGATGCAGACAGCAGTGAGCAATTTCAGCGCCAAATGCTAGTCTTGGAAGGAAAGTGGTCAGCCATTCACCCAAATGGAAGTGCCTTGTATGAATGGTTTTCAAGACACAAGAGCTCGAAATTCACAAAAAGTGTGATAACACCTGTTCGCCAAAGAGCTGGCCTTGGTTGCCCACCCACCAAATTTACAACCAATCGTTCTGAGCGCACCAACGGTGTCATACAGGACTACATACAGCGAAAACATGGACACTGCCCAGCTGACGTGTTCACGTTTGCAGTCAGGCTCAAAGAGCTTGTTGACATGCAGCAAGCGGAAGTAGAAATAGCTGTGGTCAACAAAGAAGAGTACGTCCTACTTCCTGCTTACCACCACCTGAAAGTGTCAGTGAACCAGTGGGTCAAAATGACAGAAGCACAGCAGAAGATATGTCTGGCAAAAATCCACTCTTGCAGCGTCAAAAACGCTTCCCCTACAAACGTATCAGCGGTGACAGAAGCGTTATTCGTTTCCGACCCAATTCTATGAAACATCTTGGATGCAGGAGTCGACTGCATACCCCAAGACACGCTGGCATTGGTTGCTGAGAAAGCTTCAAAACTGGTTGCTGGAGGAAGTGCGGTTGCTATGCCTGGCTCAGCAACGTTTGACACGGTCGTCGTACTGTCAAAGTCTAATCCAAAGAAGCCCCACATCGTCAACATTCATTCGAATGGCAAATCAGAATGCGACAATTGTCATGCGTACATGTCTTCCTTTACATGTGCTCATGTCATTGCTGCATGCCTAAAGAAGTCAAGGCTACCAGAATTCCTTCGCTGGCTTGTTACTTCCAAGCGGAAGACCGGTGGTGTCAACTACAGTGAAGCCATTTCGTTTGGAATGCCAAAAGGGAGAGGTGCCGCCACGGAAACGCACTAAGCGCAAGCCTCTGCAGTCCTCTACTACTGTTCAAAGAATTGCAATCGGGCCTGAAAACATGCCTCAAGTCATACCTACTCCACCATCCAGAATGCCACAGCCCCGGCAAGAGCAACATTCATCAGCTTATCAGCTGTCACATCCACAATAACAAGCGGTACTTCCTTATCCGTCCCCGCCACCGAATACGTTTATGGTGTACTCCCTCCATTTCTGTCCACCCTTGACATCTGTATATTTTGGATGTGGAAACCCGCTCAAACCTTGAGGTGTAATAGGTGAACCACCGGGTGATCTTGTCATTGTTTCGAACATGACAAGGGAGTGGTTGCAAGGTGGACAAGTTTTCAGAAAGCCGGGAAATGTGTACTTTCACTGTTCCATTGCCTGTGTCCAAAGAAAGCAGCCAGCATTCAATCCTCTAAGTCACTGTATTGTGCCACCAAGCATGAGCGCTCAACTGATCCCCGTACTTCGTGACTATATAAGACAACGCCTAGGCATGGTTTTCTGAATCCTGTAAGCTAGGATAAAAAAGTTTTTCACATTATATCTGAAGTTACTGTTGAAATGAGTTTCACTCATTTTATTTCGCTTAAGGGATCCAAGCCTTTACCTTGGATAAGAAAGTTTTTCCCCCATATATCCGAAATTACTGTTAAAGTAAGTTCACTCAATTACTGAATGAATTATCAGTTTGTTATTGTTTTATAATCCGTTTCTGCCGCTCGAAAGGGTGATAAATTCCTTGCATGCTTGTGTTATTTGTGGTTTTCAAACGCTGTTCTCGAAAACTTTAACTCAATGTTAAACATGCCAATGTTATTTGTGGCTAACTTTCGTTCAATTAATGCTTTACTGCGAGCATATAAGATTGGGAGGCGATAGAAAACAATGTGCATTTCCTAAGTTTTAAATGAGATTACAGTGTGTTTGTTGCAACTTTGTGTTTACATTTATTTCAAATTTCAATATATTACACAACACTCCGCACACACAAAATGTGTTGACACATGCTTTAAATATCGTACTTTTGTCAAAACTACCATGCTGTGAGTCACCCCTTCCCGTATCAATGTTTTAGTTTAAATTTGGAGGAGTTCCGGTAAGACTTTGAGGGAAGATTGTAGTCTGCTCGCAGCTGTGTGAACCTCAATGAAGGGTGGTTCACACGGTTGAAGCAAGCGCAAGAAGCGCATTCTTAGTTGTGTTTGCGACTTCTTTACTTTTGTAAACTAGCTCAATTGAGGGACACAGTAACAACAATTAGTTTTAAGAGGCAATGTAAAGCAACGTTAATTTGCTGTAAAGACGGCCAAGGAGACCGTGTTATGGCGTTTCTTTATCATAATAGTTAAGACCCTTGTTTTATCGACGAGTAATAGAGTGAGCAGAGTTCTATCAAAGTCCAATCAGCTTGAAAGACTGCACTCGATCGCATTTTTCGGTCACTTAGCTGTTTCCGGTGCGTGAAAAGGTGATACATTCCATGCATGCTTGCTTTTATCTGTGGCCAGCTTTCATTGTATTCATAATTTAAATGAATGTGTTTGTTTTAGCTTTGTTTTTAATTTAAATTTTACAATATTGCACAATACTCCGCACTCCGTATTCCGCACTCCTCATTTTCCACCGGACCAATCCAAAGTATCATTTCATTGTTTGATCACTGGGCCGACTAATTGTGGAAAAACACAATACTTGGTTGATCTTTTGAGAGGACCTTTTAGACATGTCTTTGACTTTATCGTCTTGATTTGTCCAACGTTCACAACAAACAAAACGTACGAAGGATTTGCTAATCTTGACAAGTGTTTCTTCGTCATGATGCCAAATGTAGATGAATCTGAAGACGTTGAAGAGTGTTGGGAAATTTGTGCTGATCTGTTTCACGACAATAAAATGGATGATCTATAAAGACAAACCAAAGTTCTAGTAATTCTTGATGATTGTGCAGTGAGTGCAGACGTGAAGAAGCGAAGCAGTAAACTCATTGATCTCGCGTTTAGTGGAAGACATATTCGGATTTCTGTTTGGGTTTTGACTCAACAATTGACTAGCATTGCAAAACCATTCAGAGAAAATCTTGGATGTGTGATTGCGTTTCACAATCCAGAATCTGCTGGAACGGATTTACTTTTCAAAAAGTTTCGTTCTGGAATTGATAATAATGAGAAGAAAATTATTTGTGAAATACTAAAAAATAAAAAACACTCAAGAATTTGTTTTTCTCTTCGTCATCCATTTTCAAATCATGTAGTAGATGATAAACAGGGATCTTGGCGCATTTTCAAAAATAGGGCTATAAGACGCTGATCTTTACAAATTTTTAAAATTGAGGTATTTGTGGAATGTTTGGAATGTTTGGAATGGAATTGAAAAAATTGAATTTTTGTATTTAATCACTGTCAGCGCATTTTTCGTCAGGATACATTATACAGCCGATACCTAATTTACGAATGTCAATTAAGTGTTTTCTCAAATCTTGTTCGTCCCAAGCCTTTTTTTCTTATGATAGAAATGGGGTTGTTTTCACCAGTTCTTTGGATCATTTTATCAACTGCTTCACTCCAATCTTCCATGAAGAATTTCACGATTTTCTTCTTTTCTATATCTGTTAGTTCTCGAATTTTTATTCGTTCCATGATGTGTTCATAGCACGTGTTTAAGTTGAGTAGTTTAGAGACACTGGCGAATTTTTGTGTAAATTATGTTTTTTGGAATGAATTTTAGCTTAAAGGTATAGAACTTATTAATCAAGTATGAATAATAGAAATGTTTTTAATATTATGGATGAACAGTTAGATGATGAAAATCTTATTTTATTTAAGGTTAGGGAAAGGATGGATAAAAAGAATAGAGTCTATTATTGTATGCATAAAAAGTTTAAGTATACTTGCAAGCTTTGCAAGGGGTCGCAGATTTGTGAACATAATAGATACAAGCAATCTTGCAGGGAATGTGGTGGTGATTTGTTTTGTGTACATGGTAAGAGGAAATATTATTGCCGAGATTGCGGAGGAAAAGGTTCTTGTGAACATGATTACCACAAACACAGTTGTAATATTTGTAGACAAAAAGGCTTGTATCCAAGAAAGTAAATTTTTCGTTAAGAATTATGAAAAATTAGTTAAGATTTTATTTATGTAACAAATAGAAATGTTGATACAAAATTTGAAAACTGAAAACTTAAGATTTACTGATTTTGAGACGAAGAAGAACAAGAACGGTGAAAAATTTCACATTATGAAAGTTTACACAGAAGATTATAATGGAAAGAGCACGCCGGGCCAGGAGCCTCCGATTTCCGGCCAAACAATGGGGAAATAAAATGGCGTCCGTATCCGTGTTTTTTATTAGGAGACTGGTAACTAATTTAAGAACCTATAAATAATGATCGCTAGCGCTTGTGGGATAGAGCGGGAAAAGTCGAAGCTTAAATATTCAAGTAGTGCGTTTTACAAGCTAAATTTTGATACCAAACATGCACTAGAAAGGTTAAACTGTGCCTCCTGGTGGTCGAACCGTTTCTCTGGAAAATGGCGTCGTCTTGGGAAGAGTCGGAAATGACCTAACGTCGGCTTCAATAAAGTTTTTTACCCTGAGGTCTTCTGGACCGAGGCGATGACTGTCGTATGCTGTGATTCCCCGGTAAGAATCGTATGTTTTTCATTTTCGGAATATTGTGCTCTTTGAGATGGAAAATGCAACTGATATGATGCTCTTATATCCATATTTTTAGGTGCCACGGTAAGACATGCAGCAGCAAGCACGATGCCAAATAAAAAGAAAACGTACAACCGCTTCCCAGTTGGGATTTATATGAAAGCTAAGAGAGAAGCTGAGATTCAAAAGGCTAAGGAGAAACATGAACTTCAAGTTGAGCAGAAGAAGATTTGGAAACTGAAGAAGAAGGTGAACCGCATGATACGATTTATAATAATATTTAATTAATTTCTGATCATGCTTTACTGCAAGTGCTGTATTCTTCCGATATTAAATAATCATAACTAGGCGACACAACAATAGAAATGTTGAGGAAACCTCCCTTGTAGTTAAGAAGTACGTCCAGGCAGTGTGTAGGCAGATGGCAGATTTAGAGGGCAAAGTCATTGAAATTGATGGTATACATGTTACATTTCAATTTCAAGAATTACCAAATGACATGAAAATGTTGGCAATGCTTGGTGGAGAGTTGAGCAATGCTGCAACCTACTTTTCTACCTTTGCAAATGTAAGTAAAAGGGATTGCACTGACTTGCAGGGTTCCTTTGGCTATGATAGTACATGTAAGTGGAGGCCTTGGTCATTTGATCATAGAATTAAAGTAGCTTTAGATGTAGACAAATTTAAAGCCCCTTTAAGTACCAAAGCAAAACCTATTTCAGACAAATGCAAAAGGTCTAAGGTTACAGAATTTATTGCTAAGAGTAAGAGTCGCCAGGAATTTGTTCCTCTTGTTGGGAAACTAATCGATAAAGGACATGTAGAACCCCTACATTTGAAAAATAATGCATGGCAATATTTTTTCAAGTCCCTACTAAAGGAAGCAGTTGGGAAAACTAAGCTTCCTCCAGCATGCAAGACATTTGAAGATATCCCAAGGGATACCTGTTTTGCAAGAGTTGTTTCTGCACTTCAATATGAGGTTAAAGCAAAATGCCTTGCTAGGAAAGTTAAGAAGTGGCTTGATGAAACTCAGGGAATGCAGGGGGATCTGCAGTACCGTTTCACGGGTAAGGACTCCAGATTGTTTTGTCACAATTTCATGAGGCTCATAAAGTACTTGAGCCATGAAGAAGACAGCCAGAAACAGAAGCAAACTGTCCTGGTTCTGTCCTATGTGGGATTGAAACTTCGTGACTGTTGCTCTATTTTCAATAGATTTGAGGTCCAGGAATCAGATTTAGTTAAACTTGTATCTTTAGCCAAAGATTACTACCGTGCAAATGCCTTATTCCTGCCCACTTCTGTAAACCCTACAATTTGGACTTTGGGACATGTTCTTCCGGTTCATGCTAGGTATGTATATGATACATATCAGCAGGGCCTGATGACTGTCACAATGGAAGGGAGGGAAGCAAAGTATATTGCCCTTCACAGGCTAAGTGGTAATACCACTTACCAGCACAGATGGCAGAAAATCTTCCGGCACGAGTTTATCATGCTGGTTTGGCTACCTGAGCATGGCCATGAGTCAAACTCACACTCAAGCAGCAATGGGGTTTACATCCCTTCAAGAGCCCTAAATGATAATAGGTATTGCTATTGTGGTTTAGAGAAGGCTGATCCAGAGGATCAGAAATGCTACTTTTGTGGTCATAAATTACTCTCACTCATCGATGAGAGTGTTCAGAGGGGAAAAATTATTTCTGGTTTGGTGTAAATATTATTGTGTAGCAATCTGAGACAAATGTTTACAGGGAGGGTGAGTACAGGAGGTCTGCATATCGGCTGATTTATCCCCAAACAGTACACAGATTTTGGATTTTTTTATAGTTTCGCAGATTTAAAATATTGGTGCAGATTTCGGGTTTTTCCTGTCTTAGAGCATGGATCCTGGATTTTATAATGGTCTGTAATCACTTTCGCAGGCTAATGTTGGGGCCTTTGACTGTAGATTCAATACAAAACTATTCACCCCTCTTTACAGGTCAATACTAGATTTTTAATATTGCCTGTTCATATACATAATGAATCTATAATAACTGTACAATATTTAAATACAGAACACAGTACTATAGGTAGACAGAGGTAAGGTGTCAAAAACATTCTAGAATCTCACTAAAAGTGTGCTATTTGAACAGTAAAGTTTTACAGGTTTACCAAAAAAATTACCTTCAGTTAACATGGTAAGAGTTTCAATTAGAAGCTGGTGGGGTCATGTGGTGGAATACCATAAGAAGGGTTCGGAAGGGAAAAACCATTGGAGTTTCCTTCTGGATGAAAACCCGTCCTTACTACTGCCAGCCATGGAAATTGAACCCATGACATCCTAGTTCAGAGATTGGTTAGAAATTCTGGTCCATCACCCTTGCTGAGACACCTTACTTCTGTTAGGCCTCTCTATGTAACATATATTGTCAATGTGTTTTAGAACAAGTTAATATTGCAGACTTATTACAAATATTACCACTTTAAACTACTTGTATAGCCTCAGTTATGATACATTTATCATGAGGAATTATTTTCTTCATTTGAAGAACACAACATAATAAAAACTCACTTGGTTTAACAAGACTGTCTGCAATATTGTTTCAAGACTTTCAAGGGTGGTGCCCATACCCAAACTGGTTCCAAAATCCATAATTGCATTTCAAATTCACACGCATATGTCTTTTATCATAGGCAATGACAAAGGTTTCTCCTCGCTCAATAAAATCTCTGCTCTGCAACCCAGTCGATTGCCCTTGTAAATTTTTCGAAATTTCTGTTTTAATTCTTCCTGTGTGAGGCCAGTCATCTTTGAAAAGTCACGTATCAGCCGATTCTTGTGGCTAAATGTAACAGTGGACTCGCCAACTGTTACTCCAAAGCGAGATCTTCCCCGTCTAATTGCCTCTCGGAAGTGAGTGAATATATCCTTCGGCATGTCCCGAGTAAATTCAATACACCAAGGATTTCGACTTTTAGGAGTAGGTACCATCCGCCTACGCAAGCTTTTCAGCCATGACATAACTTCTTCTCCGGTTATTATTGATCCCACACTGATGACTGACAAAAGCGCTCTCTCCATTTCATCAGATTTGCCATGCTCATGCTTCTTATAAATGTTCTCCAAGCATGAAGATGCATCTCTCCGAAATTGACACATGTTGTCAATAGATCCTCTCAAAGGATTAAACTGATCCACAGATAGCTTAATAACTTCCTCGATACTTGGAGGTATACATTCTGGGCCGGCATCACTAACACCATCTAAAGCAACACGATCAATTACTTCATCCACTGAGAAACATCTATTGGCCGCCATCTTGATTTTTTGGGATAACCGCTGAATAACCGCAGTCGCAAAGTGGCGTGTTTTTTCCGACTGCTGGCCCGGCGTGGAGTAAACAAATAATTTTAGAGAAGATGTGACAACATTTGGTTTGAGAAAAGTTCTTAGAGAAGATGGAACACTAAGTCATTTCTATTTTCCAATAATATTTGGACCTAACGTTAAAGACGAAGGCTGGATTAATAAATTTAATGACATCACAAACTTCATAAGAACATATGTTAACAAACCAGAAGTTAAGAAACAAGTTGGAAAGAAACCAGGTGGAACGAGTTTTAAGAAATTTAATCCTTTGAAAGAGGAACCCGGAGAAGATCCAATAATGTTTCTCAGAGTCGGTCATCATAATGGAAAAGTTTTTAGTAAGTTTTATGGACACGATGGAAAACAATTAACTCCAGACTTCATGCTCAATGAGTTTTTCGACGTTGATGTAAAAATAAAGATTGATTCCGTCTTTATTAATTCAACAAACGCGTATTTAAAGTAAGTTTGACGGAGGCGATTGTCAGTCCAATGTCAAGGATTGAAGATGGCGAGGTAGAAATCTTAGTTGATAAAGTTGAAAGCGAATAAGATTAAAATATTTCGATTTTGAAATAGAAATTTATATCAACCCGACGCATTAGGTGCTCCTAAGTTATTTTCTATTTAAAAATAAATAGAAAATTAACAGTATCGAGACGTGATTCGTTGACCGCGGCTGACGCCGTCAGCCACTTCACGTATTTTGATTTTAGTAACGGCTGACGCCGTCAGCCACTTTATGTATTTTTTCGATTTTAGTAACGGCTGACGCTGTCAGCCACTTCATGTATTTTTTCGATTTTAGTAATGGCTGACGCCGTCAGCCACTTCATGTATTTTTGATTTTAGTAACGGTTGACGCCGTCAGCCACTTCATGTATTTTTTCGATTTTAGTAACGGCTGACGCCGTCAGCCACTTCATGTATTTTTGATTTTAGTAACGGCTGACACCGTCAGCCACTTCATGTATTTTTTCGATTTTAGTAACGGCTGACGCCGTCAGCCACTTCATGTATTTTTGATTTTAGTAACGGCTGACACCGTCAGCCACTTCATGTATTTTGATTTTAGTAACGGCTGACGGCGTCAGCCACTTCATGTATTTTTTCGATTTTAGTAACGGCTGACGCCGTCAGCCACTTCGTGTATTTCTATTTCTAAAATAGAAATAAAAGGAGTTAGCGAAACCACCACCAAACGACTCCTCCAACGAATACGGCGATTGAAGCTAATTTATCTTCATGAACTTTTGTGCTAACGGAAGTATTTATCGTTTGCTTTTGGATTTGACAATGTTAACCGGTTTTACGGCACTTTGAGATGCATCTTTTTTCGTATTTGTATCCTCACTAGATTTTTCGTTGACTGAATCATTCGCTCCAAACTTCATGTCATCTGTAGCTTTTTGTAATTTGTTATTATAACCATCGACTCTTCCTGTGTTTATGACTAATTAAGAAGGGAGCAACCAAGTTCCCGGCGTGATGGCAAAATCTAATTTCACTTTTGCGTTTTGAACAGCCAGTTGATATCTTGAGATACTTTTTGAAATGTCTTCTTCAATCACGGCGCTTTCAAATAAAATCAACATTTCTTGTTGCGCTTCTTGTACTCCACCTCCGTCTCCAACGATCGGATTTCTAGCATTCGCTTGTGTTCCCAAAACACAATAAACAAAAGCTTCAATGCTTCTATTAAGTCTTCCAAGTCCTGCTTTTGTAATTCCTTTGCCTTTTCTCAAAGCGAACCATTCATGTTGTTTTCCTTTACGCGCAGTGTTTTTAATATAAGATATTATTGGTAACTTATCATCTCGTGTGTAAAAATCAATAAACCTTTGTTGATCCAATATGTTTTTATACTTGTCCTTTTTATTTTCATCATTCTCTGAAAACTTGAGAGTATCATTTGGCCACTTGTTATACTTTTCTCTCACAACACCATTATAAGAGTTTTTCCAAATGTAAACGTCGCCTAAACCTCCATTAGGTCCTCCTTTCCATCGAAAATCAGGATTTTTTTTAATCCAAATTCTTTACACAAAGCTTGATATTTTCCTTTGTCAACAGGATTATTAAACGTGTCAAAAGCATTTGTACTAGGCAAAGCGACACCCAACTCATAAAGGATTCGTCTTATGGTAAAGTAAACATGAAATTCAATTAAACTTTGAACTACTTTTGAATAATTTTCATCAAGGCCAATACCGCATCCACAAGTGGCACACCAAACAGCAAATGAAACCTGTTGTGGCCAAAATGTTATAAAGATTATTTGCGTCAAGATAAGTTATATACTTTGTTTTTTTCGAATTATCGTATTTTTTCATATAAGGATTATTGGCTTCGCCATGTCTAGTGCAAACCTTTGAAACCCCGCCTCTAATCCCCTTCTCAATCATGAGTAACATATCTACGTCTTTTATTAAATCAAGAGATACTTTCGTCAATTTTAACGCTGCGCTCCAAGCTAGCCCTGGTGAAGTGTAAAACCAAGCTGGGTCTAACTTATAATTTTCAAGGCAAACATCTCTAAAATTCTCAAAAACGTCGGCTAATAACAACACGTCTGACTTCAAATAAATGTTATGATATTTTCTCATGTTTTTAACGTTAAAGTTCTCCCAAACTTTCTTAGCATGCACATAATCTTCTTCTGATATATTTTCATCATTTAACCTGGAGTAAAACTCTTCAATGGGGGGAAGACTAGTCTCTTCTAATTTTTTTAGGGAATCCACATAGTCATAAGGATAAACGCCTTTTCTAATTCACAGGACGAAAATGCACGTTTCCGTTATTCGTAAACACAGCGGAAACGTGTACCCAAGAGTTTCCGTTACGTTTCCGTTTGGCGGAAACGCGCAAAACAAAACTGCCTCACGATTCCCTGTTTCCACCAAGTTTACGCAACGGAAACACCACACACAATGTTTCCGTGAAGTTTAAGTCTCACGTTTATGGAGACAAAAAAAGGAGAAAACGGTCCAATGCATTTAAGCGCTACAACTGAGTTAAAATCCCCAGTGAACTGTTTAATGGCATCAAGTCCCACAATTGATGAGACAAAATCTCAGCAACTGCCCTATGCCCACAACTGGGACACAAATTTCACATACATGAAGTGTCCCACAATTAAGATGTAAAAAAGGAACAAGACTGTTCGATGCCTTGAGTCACAAAATTAAGGCACAACAAAAGTATAAGAAAACTGCCATAAACCTCAAGTCCCACAATTGAGATGTAAAAGAGTAGCAAAACGACTGCCCGATGCATTTAGTCCCACAAATGAAGGCATAACAAAAGCAGAAGAAAATTGTCTCAAGTCCCACAATTGAGATGTAAACAATGAACAAATTGTAAGTCCCACAAATTAAAATGTAAAAAGAATAAAACTGTATGCTGTACCACAATATTGATATCATAAGTTACAAACAGTTGGTGCCCTTAAATGAAAAAAAGAAGGGGGTGGTGGTGGGGTGGTTGAAACCGATGCCTTTAGTCCCACAATCTGGATATGTAAAAAATTGTCTGATGCCATATCGTAGCATTGCATTAAAATAATGGTACACACTCTCAAAAGTAAGAATATTGAGATCAAGACATTCAACAAATAAACCAGCTTCAAGCGTGCTCCGTTCAGAAATAAAGCACACAGCAAGTGACAAGAGCACGAAAGAAGTGTAGGGAGAAACGTGAGCCGAAGGCGAGCGTTTTTCCCCACTTTTTCAGTGCTCTCGGCACTTGCTAAGTGCTTTATTTCTGAACGGAGCACGCTTGAAGCCGGTTTATTTATTTTATAACATAGAACTTCAAAACTTTTACAATAAAACTGTCTTTATTCATCAAAAATGTTGGAATGCTAACAGCGACGAAAAAATAGATTCTCCTAAACGACTCAACAAGTCAGTACATTTTCGCTTCAATTTTTTCAACCAGGCCGTCTGTTCCATAAAATTAGACAACATCTCACAGTAAAGAACTATATTTCCTGTAGAACTTTGGACTACAAGTACATGAAATCATACAGTTGGCTAGTGCATAAAATGCAAATTTGAAGGGAATCAACAAATGCTCCAACGGCCGACTCGAAAATTGTGTGAATGAAAACTTACCGATTTCTTGACTCTACCTCGTAGTACAATCATTTGAAGTCCGTCCGAAAATTCTTCAATCATTTTTTTCAGTCACATCGTCGGAAATTCTTTCTCTTGCATCACAACAAACATGTCTGTTCTTCTGTCTTCGCCGTTCATGTTCAGTGATTGCTCACGGCTGATCTTCTTCAACTGAATGATTTGCTCTCTCCTTCCTTGTTGAAGCATTCAACTTCATTCAAACAACCCACTGATGTAATTGTGACTCCCAAATATGCTGTACTTAGGGACAGTGCTTAAACCGAGTCGCTTTCCACGACGCTGACAAGAAACTTGCCGTTCTTCGACATAAATTTTCCCTCTCCAAACTGTTGAAGTGCTTTTTGATGAGGTCACGTTCTTTACCGATTCACGGTGAACCGTACTAGCTGGTGCCTTCACTTAAAGCCAAATTTTATCTCGAAGTTGGGCATTGGTGACTCCATTCTCGCATTATTTTCTCTTTTTTGCCAGAGGATGACGTAAGCGTGGTTTATAACTTATAAACCAAGGGTAAGTGTGGTTTATACTCTGGCAAACCACAGTTTTCGACCAATCAGCAAGCGGCTTGTATCGTGACTATGTTATAAATAACAGCAAAGCAGTATATCCCATCAAAATTTTTATTGTCAAAATAAAATAATAATAATAATAATAAATAGTATAACATAATATTATTTATTTATTTACACCATCACAATATCTCTAATAATGTGAAAAGAAACATATGAAGATTGACACAATCAAACCAAATTATTTGACATGATGTTATACTGCAGAGAATTTTAAAATGTACGTTTGGAGTTTGAGACAAACATTTTACATCCTGCTAATAAAAAAGTCCATAAAATTTTCATCATAAATGGTACTGCAGACTAAAGTACTTCTGGTTTAAAAGTCTCAAACAGTGTGCATTGCACAAGCTAGGTGTATGTCACATGACTTAGTAACAATGACAGTGGTGGCAGAAAGAAACTACTGTAGCAAACATTACGCAGACAATACTTATACTGTATTCTAACCCTAAATTATTACAAAATATACTTCTGTGTAGAGTCATGCTTTGGGTGTTGGTTTACAAATAAGTTACAACAGTAGCCTTCTGCAGATAGGCGAAACAATTAAATAGTACTGACCTGAATGAAGTTTCTCTGCAGAAATAAACCTTGAGTGGATTCTTTGTACTGGCAGAAAGACTGCTGGTCCTGGGCTTTCAAATTCCATTGCATGCCAGACAGACAAAGGATTGCCATATCCAAAGTTTCGTGCAGAGGGCTTTAACCAATTCACAACTGCAAAGGTGTGAATATGTTGCTGTTGCTCAATCTCAACAGAGTGCACCACATAGTGACGAACAATCCCAGGGCGAAGCATACCAGGATGAATGTCTCCATCATCTGCACACCACGATGCCATAACTCGACCATATGGGCACACTCTTGATCCCATCCTTGAATCAAATCGTTCACCAGCCATTACCAAAGATGCATATTTCCTGAAAAGCACAGCTAAATCCAGGGAGGACACAATCACTCGAGGATAAAGTTTGCAGTATACTGCTCGTAGTGCTGTTAGGTCATCATTGTCAAATCTGCCTAGTTTGTATGATCCTAAAGGGTGACAGGGTTGAGGTTTGCCCACACAGATTCCCTTCCATGTATGGGGCCAACAGATGCCATCATTAGTTGTGGTGACTCCACTGCTTGACAGGAGTCCTCACTTGACTTGAGCTGGGCAAGACAATGAAGTGAAAAAAATTCTTCATACTGCTTTGGAAGGCTATACTGCATATTAGCCAGTGCTCCAGCAGCCATGAATTTGCGCATTATTTGGACTTCCACTGTCTTGTTGTTTGTCTAGAAAGAGCCCAAAATGCCATTGTACCGTTCAAAGCTGAACAACCAAAATCCATATATGCTTCCATAGTCCTGAACGCATTCTTTCAGGTGAAGATGCAAATGCATGTTGGGGGTTATTGCCATTTTGCCATTCAAGCTTTCATACTCCTTCAGAAAATCAAGTAATTTCGCATCTGCAAGCATTAAGTCTGTCTTTGTGATGCATGGCTTGCAAAGATGGCGACAAGCTAGAACAAATGACTGCCAACAATGTAGATGCTGTTCTGGAAGAACTCCCTGCAGCACATACATTGAATACAGAAGGACAAAATTCTTCCACTGCGCAGCTGTGTATCCACCATAATGGGATTTTATGTGCCCTGGAAGTCTTCCAATGTCACTGGCGGCTGAAATTTCTTCAATTTGTTTCTGTATTGTTTCTAAGCCAGCTTTGGTAATGATGTCATTTTCTATCCACTTTGAGAAAACTCTTTTAGCTGTTCCCAGAAAAAGATTGTGCATTGGATCAATGACACACATTGTTGTGGAAGAATAATATGGCAGGTCCAGCAGCACTGTATATCTACAGCCAAGTCTACTGGCCAGTTTATCACTGGCAGTCTCTGAGGTGCAGTGCTTAACCCTCAGGGCATCTCGGCGGTGCTGCTCAGTGGTCTTTCTTGGCCACTGGTCTCGGTCCTCAAAACCACTGAAATCCTTCTTTTCTCCAAAGCCTCCAGGGAAGAACTTGTAGCAATGTGAGCAACCTCTGCTGGCACTGGGGCCAAGGAACCCACACAGTTTCCGTGCTGCTGGAATATCTGCAGCACAACACAGAAGAGCTCCATAGATTTTAACAGCTTCTGTGGGGCTGTTGTAAGTGTTCACTTTTACTCCATTCCACAATATGTTTAATTCACGCACCACAGGTTCAACAAAGTGGTTCAGAGACTTTGGTTCATGCGCCAGAGCTGGAATGACACCAACCAAAATTACATTATCCTTCTTGAATCTCAAACTTCTTGGCAGATTCATCAATGTCATGTACATTACACCAACAGAAAAGTCATTACGATGTTTGAATGGCCTAAACCAATCGACATTCATCATGAGGCCATATGATAATGGCAAGTTCAGGAATTCCTTTCTGCCCTTCCACTTTCCAAAGTCTTTCCATACTTTCCCATTATAAACATCAGCATACAATTCATCATTTACACCTCTTTCCCTCCACTTTTCACAATCTTCTTCCAGCCCTGGTCGCTGCAAAAGGGTTTCAAGAGATCCTATGACACTTTTATAACAATAAGTCTTCAGGGCATAAAACTTTGTTCTTCCATCTTTTAGAGTGACTTTCTGGGCAAGCTTTGCACCACAAGCTCTAGGTCGTTTAGAGCGAGGAAAGGCTACATGATTGCAAGTTCTTGCTGCACTCTGATTTACATCGTTGATCACAATTTCATGCAGAGAATACAATTTTGTGCATTTTGTACACACAACAAACTGTTCAAAGCAGTCTCAATCAATGTTCAGCAACTTTCTTGCTGAATAAAGAGTTGTTGGGATGTTTGTTGCTAAGACCATGAACAACTCCAAGTCCAGGTGTTGCTTTACCACACTTCCAACACAAAACAGTAACTGCTGGACAAACTTCAGCAGCTGCTCAATTGCATTATCACTTATATAGTTCTTGTACTTCCAGACTAAAATAAAATAAACAACCCAAGTCAAAATGACTTTGGCCTCCTGATGTCCACTAGTGACTGGAGCTGGTTCAGGCAGTTCACATCCATCACTGCTCAACAGATCCTCCAGGTCAGAATCCAAATCAATGTAATCAGGGCCTTCATCTTGTTCAACCTCCTCCTCAGATATTTCATCAGATTCAGTGTCAAATGTGGAATCAGACTCCTACAATAAGAGAGCAACTATATGTAAGAGAGGATATCACACTAAAGTTCTATAAGCTGCACCTACTTGTATAGATCGAAGAGTCCTGTTGTCATTAATGATTACAAGTACTATTTATGCTCTTGAAGATGACACATTTATTCATTTTCAGAAAAAGATATTTCATGGTGAAAATGCCTCTAACCTGACAAATTTGGTTCTAAACGTAAGATGTATTATTTAATATGTTGTTGAAGGACTTTTTTTACTTCAATAAATCTCTCAATTAGGTAGTCATTTTGTTGTTTCAAATATATTCAAATAACTTTTCATATGGTCAAGAGTTATATATAATTACTGTTCTCACTGTTTACCTGCTCAATATTTCTTAAGTGCTCGTACACATCTTCCCTTTCACTGCATCCAGCAACACTTTCTTCTGCAAAAGAAATCAGTTACATCATTCGGGAAATTCTAAACATTTGAAATGTTCCTCCTTACCAACCAAATTTGGACTCAACAAGGACTACCGGCACACATAATGGAACCACAAATGAAAGATTGGAGATAACCATTCTATACAATTTTCAATAAATTAATAAGAATTTGACAGTGAACCACTGAATGCTAAAAGGTGGATGCTCAATTTTTTTGTCTAAAAATTTCAATCTTAATATTAATTGTTTTGTCGTTCCAATAAAGCTCAGTGCCGGTCTCCAAAAGGATAACTTCAGTTGCTGCCTGGCAGTCTGATAGCCACTTTGTTTCAAACTTATTCATGGTCAGAAAGATGCATAGGGAACTGAGTACTGCATTATCAGGTGTGGCCTTAGTGTTTCTGTTTGGCTTAGATTTGGTTATGTGGAGTTGGAGCTAGAAATGGAAACAGCATAAATATTTACTAGGGCATGATAAAAGTAGCCTGAGCACAGGTAATATTTTCAACAACCATTGCAGTAGATATTTACTACAAATCCATGGACAAAGGGTAAAAAACATCTCTCAAGACACTCAGTAGACTGCCTTGCAACTCTCTTTTTAATGAAAGTCACAGTAACCGAGAATATAACCCATATAATATTATCAACGAGAAACAAGTAAACATGCGTACCTTCACTGCTGCTTCCGTCAACGTCAACGAGGTACTTCGGACGTTTCAAAGGATATGAACATCCCTGCGAGTTCCACTGATTTGACGTAAGGTCGAAAAACAGTCGTTTGTGCTCGTAGTACTGACTCTTGCTAAGCATTTGATGACAGTGACCGCATCTCTTTCTCCCACTTGACTTTTGTTGACAAAGGACTGCTCTGGATTTGCATCACTCTTCCATTGCCGTGTAGCTTCATTAAAGTAGGCATTCTTGTGCTGGTAAAACTTTGTTCTTCCAAGCATCTGATCACAGTGCCCACACCACTTCCGACCACTGACAGCATGACTTTGGTTTCTATTTCTCTTCAGCATAGCTCAGCAAAACACACGAGGTACTATCAGCTCCGATGAAGGTGTCATGTGACACTACGATGCGTTCATCTTGGCCAGCGGTATCCTTGACAACCGCGGCAAGCGTCACGGTGCGTCACTTCGTGTTTGTCACTTCGCCGTTGTCATTCCAGCAGGAGCGCAAATTTTAAATTTACTTAGTGTCAAAGTGTGTTTTGTACGGTTTTGTGCCTCTCGTGATGTCAACACCAAGAAATATGGATCACGAAGAAGAACAAGTTCTCCAAGCTGGATTTTCTGCAACTCCATCGACTGCATGTTCAGGTGACGCCGACCAAATAACCAGAGTGTTGGCTGAAGTGGAAGCCATTCGAAAAGAGAACGCTTGGTTAAAGAAGACAGTCAAGAACTTGAAGCGATCGAGTACAAGGAAAAAGCTCTTCAAAGAAGACGTAGAACCAGAATGTTCGGTAAGTGGTTTCCGATTAATTGAAAACGACGCACTTAATTTGTCATCTGTATAACAAGAATTAATAACCACGCACTTCTTTAAATAATTTCACCATACAATGCTCTTTGGAACTGAGAAAATTTAAATCGAAGGTTTTGGAAGTTATTAATTCTATGTGTATGAAATTGATCTGCGTTGCACTTGCAACAAAAGTCAGTCACATTTGTCACGCGCACGTCACACATGGAGCACGTGCTTGAACAGGGTTGTTTATTCTTGGATATCTCTTGTATACTGCAGTTGATAAACAAGATCTTTTATATGATACATTGACTTCGTGGGTCATACAGTGTCTATATTCTGGAAGCAAGCTGTCATATTTGAATATACCCAATGTATGATTCAGTCTTTGTAGTTCCCGGAATGTTGCCTTAGGCTGTGTGAACTGAGCACGTTAAAGAACGTCATAAATCAATAGCAAAATAGGCAAGTACCACTTTCAGGCCGAAATAAGCTAATCCTTTTTTCAAGTGAGTCGGATGGAAACGGATTGCTAAAGTTGACTTTCGGGGCTCCTAAAACTAAAGGATTCAGGATTTTGGCGCGCAAAGGACTGTGGATGAGAGGGTGCCTTGCATGTATCGCTCTTATTGGACGAATTTTACTCATGTGTCTTCATTATCCGGAGACTTTAATTTGGACAGGCCGGCCTTCTTTTAATATTTTATAGCATATTTAAATTTATTACAAAGGATGCTGTCAGAAAAGCCTACAAGGAGCTCTCCAGCCAAGCTGGAACAGAAGAAGAGGACGAGAATGTCAGGGCCTGGACATTTGAATTTACTGAAAGGTGAGCATGCAGAAAATAATTGTTTTGATACCGGCAAATGCGGTCAAGACAAAAGCCTTGGCTATGTTGCTTATCCGAACCCAGATAGATATGGCCGTGAGAGACTGATTGCAATGTCCATTTCTACTGCACAGATTTTCTAGCCAAGAAAACCAAGTTGCCTGCGCCAAGATTGTGAACGAAGTGCGTAGTTTATACGGAAAGAAAAAATGGAACAAAGCAAGCATCAAAGGTAAGAAGTGAACTTGACTTCCTAGTAAAAAAAAAATCATTTAAATGTGAACAGTTCTCCGCAACAACTTTAGTAAGCAGCAGCAGGTTCTCGTACAATAATTGGTAAACTGAACCATAATATTAATCTCGTTTAAATTTTTATAGCCGCAGTCTTCAGTCACTGGAGGTCTCTCAGGGATGACGCCACTAGGAAGAAGAATGAGACCTATGATAAACACCAACAGCTCGTTAAGCGGCACATCCGAATGAAAAGGGTACGTATCAAAAAATAAATATATTGATGAATTTTACCTTTCGTCGGAAAAAATAGTTTAAAAAAACTGATTTTAGTTTAGAACGCCTTTTGGTCGCGGTTGTGATCGTCCGGATCAGAGTACTGTAGTCTCCAGAAAGACTGTTGCTGTTGTTGGAGTTAGGAGGACGCCCCATTTGCCATGTAATAAACAAGTGTAACTGTTTTACTGAGACATATACATGCAGTTACAGTAACAACATTTGAACTAATCGTGGTGTTACTGCTTTTAATGGAAGACAAGGGTGCAAACTCCAAAGTGATTTTTTCTTACCCGGTCTGTTCCCTTACAGAAACTTGAGCGCCGACAAAAGGCAGTGCAAGATGCTCCGCTGACAGAGGCCGACAGAGAGAAGGCAGTGGCAATCCTCAGTGATCCCTGGGGTGTAGAGTTCATGTCATCCGAGGAGAGCGACGACGAGTGCGAAAATTCAAGGGGGCCTCAACCGCGGAAAGTAAAAAGACTCAGATGGCAAAGAAGCAAGCTTAGAAACATCAAGAGTGTTCTCGATGAACACCACAACACAAACCTTACACCAAAGCAGAGAAGGACAACGGCTCCTATTCGAGTGAGCAATGAATTCTCGGATAGGAGCCCTCCAAACGGCAGTCCAAAGTGGGCCGTGAGGCAGCTGACACCAATGTCAAACTGATAGACTGGCTGACACAAGTGTCATTTTGATAGGCAGTAAGGCACGAAATGCGTTTCATGTTGAATATTATTTTGTTCACCATTTTCATTCTATCAAGAACCAACGCTATAGTTAAAATTATTTCATGTATATATATAGTAATATATGGTTATGTTCGAAGGCACGCTGTCTCTAGCCACGGCCAAGTATTCATTTGTGTGATTGTAAATGAAACAACCTTGATGTACCTGTAAATGTGCATTGTCTCACGCCGTGAATCGTTTAATAATACAACAGAAGTTATCATGCCAAACAAACCGTAAAGCAGTGAACATAACATACCTAACTAGTTCAGTTCCAGTTCAAAAACTAAAATTTTAAGGATATTTTCATTTTCTACACAAAACAATCCGATTACCCCAATTTATATTTAACGGAAACATGACTAATACAGCTGAAACCCGCCGATGGAATCGTAACTGTTACATGGGAATAATAGAACGGAAACATTGCGGAAACGAACAGAATGAGTCCGTTTACGACGCTTCCGCAGAAACGGAAACACGAGAAACCCAAGTGTTTATGCAACGGAAACACGTGTTTCTCGCAACGGAAACCTGAATAAACTTCATGTTACCGTCATGAAAACGAGCACGGAAACGCACATTTTCGTCCTGTGAAAATGATATCTTTACAATCAAATCTACATGACAGAAATATGTTGAATATTAGAATAAGTCTGCGTTTTAACGCTGCACCTTTGAGTTATAAAGGTTTATATTTTAAATACGGTAATGACGTGACGTCAAAGAAGGAACGATTCATATACAAAATCTTGTTGGTAGAGATAAATGACATTTTATCAACGCTCATTTTATATTTGAATTTTGTGTAAAGGATTTTACCAAATATTTTGTATGAATCTGAAAACATCTATAACTTATAGGGGCAATGTTGAAACACAGAAATAATGTAATAGTCAACTATTTACTTTGTGTAGAATCGATTGTGAAGACCTCATTTTTGGGCTTATGTGCACTTTAAATTTCACAAAACTCGTTCCGCTTGGTTTCTTCCCAATTTGTTTCTTCACTTCTGGTTTGTTGACATACGTTCTTATAAAGTTTGAGATGTTATTAAATTTCTTAATCCAAGCTTCATCTCTAAAGGCAGGTCCAAAGATTATTGAAAAATAAAAATGACTTATTGTTCCATCTTCTTTAAGAACTTTTCTCAAGCCAAAGGTTGTCACATCTTTCTTCTCTAAAATTATTGGCTTACTCTTTCCATTAGAATCCTCTGTGTAAACTTTTATAATATAAATTTTTCACCTTTTTTGTTCTTCTTCGTCTCAAAGTCTGTAAATCTTAAATTTTCAGTTTTCAAATCAATTTTTAAAAATTCATAACGCAAAAAGTTGAGAATTTTTATTTTGCACAATCCTTACAATATTTCTTTTGTCTTCCATGAGAACAAATACCTTTTCCTTCACAATTTTTACAAAAATATCTTTTTCGATTGTGTTCACAAATCCCCGAGCCACAACAATCCTTACAATAATAGTTGTCTCCCATAAGAACAAATACCTTTTCCTTCACAATCTCTACAGGCATATCTTTGTCTATTGTGTTCACAAATCGATGACCTGCCGCAATCCTTACAAAAATTTCTATTCTTATTATGTACACAAATTTGTGCTCCACCACAATCTTTACAAAAATATCTTTGTCTATTGTGAACACAATGATACTTTTTTTCCTAAAACCATCCTGGAACGGGTTTCTCAATATTTTTTGGAAAAACAGTTCTCGTAGCTGAAACAGGTTTCTCAATAACTTCTTTCTGGTTCGCCTGCCCTTTCAAAATCGCCTCCTCAAGCTCTGTTTTTTTCATTTTCCATCTGCCCTTAATTTCCAGCTCTTTTCCAATTCCTTTTCTAAGTTCTGTCAATGTTGGCATCTTTTATTTGCTTGAATGAGGTCTTTAAGTCATATTTTTATTCAAATTCAATTTTTCTGAAAAATCAAATATCAAATATCAAAAATCTGTGGCGACCGGAAATCGCCGTATGACATTACAGTTAATTTGTTTGTATTTGTTATAAACATCACGTGCTCTGCGCGCATGATCGGTTGAACTTTGGCCACTTAAGTTAGACGTGGGATCGGATTACGGGGAGAGTGTAAAAACGTGAGGTGATTAAAGATCAGTTTTTGAAGTTCATCGGGGTTATACTTCGTATTCCTGTGAGTCAACGTGAGTTTGTCGGAGTGAACGAACAGAATCCCCGACACAGTGGTGACCCTGCCAGGACACGCAAACAAATCGTGAGAAAAATGGAGAAAACAAAAGAAGAGAAAATCGAAGTGAAACCATGCCTGCTAAAATTCACAAGTGAACAGACGGCGGACGCCATGGGAAAGAAGGATCTGACGGTGGTAGAGAGACTGCGGGGCACTCTTGCAAAGAAGATATCAAAGGTGCACGAGCTCAAGGTAGGAGTGCAAGAATTGTTGTTTGAAAAAGGAGACGACGAGAAAAAAATCAAACAATATAGAGGAAAGCGTAAATGTATTCGAGAATGCTGTGAATGAACTTGACATTGTGATTAAAGAACTCAAGAGCGCCGAGTGTCAAGCTGCGAAAGGAGAAGAGGAGCAGGATGCACGACAGCGAGAAGAGAATCACTGGCTAGAAATGCAATACGAGAAGGCAAAATACGAATAACGAATTAAGTATGAAAAGATGATTGAAGAGTCGTGGCAACAAAACAAGGCGGTACGAAACACTAATGCCAAACTACCAAAATTGGTTAAAACCTAGTTCCAAGGAACACATCTCAATTGGCAATGGTTCTGGAATCAGTTTGAAGCAGGCATCGACAAGGCAGACATCGAGCACGTGGCAAAGTTCTCGTATCTGAGGGAGTTATTGGTCCCAGAGGTTCGTGCGATTATCGACGGACTTCCCTTTACAATCGAGGGCTACGAACGAGCAAAAAACTTTTTAAGGTCCAACTACGGCAAACCAAGCGAGGTGGGCAACGCACACATACTAAGTGTCATGTCACTGCAAACAATTCACGGGACGCAACCAAGGAAAATACATAAGTTCTACAAGAAACTGCTGGCCAGCATACAGGCAATAGTAACCATGGGGAAACTCAAGGAGATAAACGGATACGTCCGCTTGACACTGGATAAGCTGCCAGGAATCAGAGCCGATCTTGTGAGAACCGATGACGAGTGGCAAGAATGGGATTTCAGTCGGATGATCGAGGCCTTGAGGAAGTGGTGTGAGAAACCCAGTGCCTCTCGACGACCGAGACACGGAGAATACGAGAGGTGAGCGAGGGCAGCAAAGACCACTAAAGAGGGAAAGAGTCTTCCAAGCAAAGCAGCAAGAAGGGAGACCCAGATCATATGTTTACTGTGACGCAGATGACCATAGGTCCAATGACTGCAAGGACGTGACGAGCGTGGCCGACAGGAAGAAGCAGTTGAGTGTCAAGAAATTGTGCTATAACTGCACTGGTGCGAGGCATAGAGCATCAGACTGTCGGAGCAAAAGCAATTGCCAAAAGTGCAACGGGAAGCATCACACCTCGATATGTGACAGTGGCCCAACCGGAGAGCAAAACCGGTCGACGTTCATGATTGCTGCTGGAAAAGGTACGGTAACATACCCTGTTGTTGTTGTGGAAGTGGACGGCGTGAGGTGCAGAGCACTGCTAGATTCAGGAGCTGGAAGCTTGTATGTATCAGCGGAATTGATAAGTTGGCTTGGAAAGCGACCCATCCGTAAAGAGTACAAGAGAATCGACATGATGCACTCTACCAATCAGAGAATAGAAATCTTCGAAGTGAGTGTTTCCAATCTGAGTGGGGATTTTAACCTGACCATCCCAGTTACAAGGTAGACAGAGCTGTTCTACTGTCACTACCAAACCCAAACTATGAGGAAGTTATTAAGCAGCATCGCCATCTGGAAGGCATCCACATGGACGACACGGATAAGAAGACAGAAATCCCTATCCACATAATACTAGGTGCACAATAAATACGCAAGTATCAAGACAACCACAAGGCCAAGAATTGGACAGTCTGGAGAACCAGTAGCCGAGTTAACCACCTTTGGCTGGACGATCATGTCACCAGGAGCAGAGGCGAGGGAGAGCGGCGTGTACCTGACTAGAACCTCAACTGCAGACCTTGAGCAGTTATACAGCATGGATGTGTTAGGACTCGAGGATAAGCCAACTGGAGACCAACAATCCGTCTATGAAGAGTTCCAGGAGCAGCTGACTCGAAGCCCAGAAGGCTAGTATGAGACTGGATTGCTTTGGAAGAACTGCGAGTCGCTGCAGGACAACCGGAGTGGAAGTCTGAGAAGATTGGCAAGCCTGCTAAAGAGGCTGCAGTGGGAACCTTCTCTAATAGACAGATACAATGACGTCATACAAGATCAACTGGAAAGGGAAATAGTCAAAATAGCAAGCGAGGAGCCCAAGAGAAAAGCATTCTACATACCCCACAAGCCGGTGATTCGAGAGTCAGCAAAAAGCACAAAATTGCGAGTAGTGTTTGATGCATCAGCAAAAGCGAACGAGAAAAGCCTCTCATTTAACAGCTGTCTGGAAACTGGGCCACCGCTGCAGAACCTCCTGTGGAGTATTCTTGTGAGAATGCGTTTTAAGCCAGTAGCTCTGTGTGGAGACCTCAAGCAACCTTTTGCAGGTTCGAATACGAGGTGACCGGGATGCGCTGCGGTTTCACTGGATCAAGAATAAAGATCCCTCTGAAATTGAGGTCCTGAGATTCACGCATGTACCCTTTGGACTAGTCCAGTCACCCTTTCTATTGGGAGGAACATTAGAGCAGCATCTGGAGACCTGCAAGAGCAAGTACCCAGTGAAGTGGAGGAGATCAGGAAGAGTCTGTATGTCGATGATGTTCTCACTGGGAAAGAAACCACAGATCAAACTCTTGAGGTGAAAGAGACTGCAGTCAAGATGTTTGGAGAGGCTCAATTTGAGCTCCACAAATGGCACTCAAATGCTCCAGAGTTAGAAGCAAGCAACAAGTCAAACAAGGAGGAGCACAGTTATGCCAAGGAGCGGCTGGGAGTGAAAGCAGATGAAACGAAGATGGTTGGGCTTGCATGGAACAAATCCGATGGCACACTGGGAGTAACGTTCCCAAAGAAGGCCACAGGTGGATCAAAGAGGGAAATACTCCGATTCCTCGCTTCCATATATGACTCCTTGGGACTAGTGTCGCCCATAACACTGTTAGGAAAATTCGTCTACCGAGATACGTGTGACCAACACCTACCCTGGGACGGACAGCTACCACCAGAAGTACTGAAAAACTGGAAGGCATTCGTGAGGAATTTACCGGATATCGTGGAGGTACCCCCAGTCTGGCTACTTTCCGTGAGAGCATTGAAGCAATCAATCTACACACATTCGGAGACGCAAGTGGGGTTGGGACAGCAACCGCAGTGTATGCTGTTGTTTACCAAGAGTCTGGTGCAAACGCGGGGATGATCACCGCTAAATCTCGACTGGCGAAGAAAGGTCTAACCATTCCTCAACGGTAACTTGTTTCGGGACACATGGCAGCCAACCTTGTACAAAACGTCAAAGATGCACTGCAAGGCTACCCAATCAGACACGTGTATGGATGGCTGGATAGCATGGTAGCACTCCACTGGATCAAAGGAGGAGCCTACAGTTTGTCTCAAACCGAGTGAGACAAATAACAGCCAAGGATTATATCCAGTGGGGATACGTTAGCACCAATCAGAATCGACCTGATGTTGGCAGAAGAGGAAGAGGTATAGGCATGGTGCCCGAAATGTGGTGGAAGGGTCCAAGCTGGCTATTGAAACCCGAGCAGTGGCCGGACAATCACCTTATACAACCCAGTGACGAGTCTGAAGCAGAAGCCAAGCTAGTGAGAGAGATCCTAGCAACCACAGTGGAGGACAAAGACAACTTGGATAAGATCCTTGAGAAACATGGGTTTTGGAAAACCATATGCATCACAGGATGGATGGCCTGGTATGTCTACAACTGCAGGTCCAAGCGATTACAACGCCTAGGAGGACCCTTGACAACAGCTGAGACAGATAGCCAAATCCAGTTTTGGATCAAGCGAGTACAGACGTGACACAGCCACACAGATCAATTCAAGGAAGACCATTTAAGACTGAATCTGCAGAAGAATGAGTGAGAGCTGTATGAATGCCGTGGGAGAATACAAGGAAGCTACCCACTCTACCTGCCGCCAGACACACCATGAGAAGATCATGATGGATGCGCACATGCAGACACTGCATGTGGGAGTCAGCCTCACAATGGCATTTGTTAGAGACAAGTACTGGATACCCAAACTAAGGCAGCTAACGACGGTCACCCGGGAATGCTTTGGCTGCAAGAGATTCCATGTGACAGCATTTTCAAACCCGCCGTCTGGAAAACTACCTACCGACTAAACTGAAGGATCATTACCATTTCAGGTGCTTGGAGCCGACTATGATGGTCCGATTGCCTACAAGCTCAAATCGAAGAAAGAGGGAAAAGCACACATCCTGCTGTTTGCATGTAGTCTTACAAGAGCCACTCACCTAGAGTTGCTGCCAGACCAGACCACAGAAGCTTTCATCAAGAGTTTCAAACGGTTCATCGCAAGAGGCAGACCTGACAAGATCTATACTGACAATGGAAGATCTTTCGTTGGAGCAGCAGGATGGCTAAAAAAGGTGATGAAGGACAAGCAGGTCCAAGACCATCTAGCACAGAATAACATCCGTTGGCAGTTCAATCTGAGTCGAGCCCCTTGGTGGGGAGGGCAATTCGAGAGGATGGTGGGACTTGTAAAGCAAGCACTATACAAGTCGGTTGACTGGGCATTACTTGGATGGAACGAACTCGAGGAGGTGATGTTGGATGTTGAGGTGACGCTGAATAACCACCCACTTGGCTATGTTGAGGACAATGTGCAACTGCCGATGCTGAATCCAAACGTGATGTTTGGTTGATCGAACCTTCTACCAGAAGAACATGCTGAATCAATTGAAGATGCAGATTTGAGGAAACACGCAAGATATCTGCACCGATGCAAAGATGTCTTATGGTCGAGATGGACGGGAGAGTACCTAAAGGCAACTTTTGTACCCAATGGATCTGTCTTGTGATTCTACCGAGGGAGTGAGGGCGTCGCAGTTCAACCCAGAAGCCAGTGCGTTTTGTCCGAAAACACAAGCAGCAGTTGCTGCTGCAGAGACCATCCAGCAGGTTGTACAGGATGAAGCAACTGAGTTCTGAACACTTTAATATTTGATCCCTTGTAGATCAAATAGGGGGAGTGTGTGGCGACCGGAAATCGTCGTATGACGTTACAGTTAATTTGTTTGTATTTGTTATAAACATCACGTGCTCTACACGCGTGATCGGTTGAACTTTGGACACTTAGGTTAGACGCGGGATAGGATTACGGGGAGAGTGTAAAAACGCGAGGTGATTAAAGATCAGTGTTGAAGTTCATCGGGGTTATACTTCGTATTCCTGTCAGTCAATGTGAGTTTGTCGGAGCGAGCGAACAGAATCCCCGACAAATCAAAATCGTGCTAGCAGAACTCTAAAGGTGAGGTGGGCTCTGGCCCAGAAGGAACAAATCCCTACTACTTTTCTAATGGCACCCTTAGACCTTGAACTTGCTTACTAGTATTTCGACTCCAGATAAAAATGGCAGGACTCCAGTTTAGTACTGCCTTAATTTTTAATGGAAAGTCTATAGCATGTCCCTCACCAAGCTCATTAAGGTATCAGGATACCCTCCGGACTTTGCCAGATTCAAAAAAATTTTTTTGGCTTAACGAAATTACTACATGTTTTACCTTGTGTTTCTGAAAACAAAATTTGGATATTTTTTTTCCCGAGATATTTAAACGAAAGGATTTTATCTTTCTCTTTCTCGCCTGAAGCTACCTGTCAACAGATCGTTAGTATCACCCGTGACTGTGCAGCATGCGGCTTGTGCGTCAGTCATGCAAAACAATAAAGTACAAATTTTAGCCGCGCGACGGGTAACGCATGACTAACAGCAAATCTGCAAGAATAACGAAATGCCGCAAGAAATCTTTCCTTGTACGCCTCTGTGAACGCTTTTCTATGTTTACGCTGAAACAAATTAAATATAACCACGTGAGCGACGAAATGTCACAACCTGTGATTCTTGCACAATGCCGATTTATAAACCTAGAGCAGCGCGTGGACCATGCTCGATGGTGGTGGCTCAAGAGCACTCCTGCTTTTCGCAGCTCTCTTTTTAGAACGAGTTTGTCGTTTGCTTGAACTAATTCCGAATTCCAACTGTGGCTGCAAAGGGTTGAATTGGTGTTGAGTGGTGAGTGCAACTGTGAAGGGAAAATAGATGTTGCGAAACTTACCCGAACGAAGCATTGATGTCCGTAGTTATACACGGCGGTCTTTTGTGCTGCGTGTTTCAATTACCTACAAGATGCCTGGAAATCCTCTATGCGAAAGCACTAACTGCGGTGTTTTGACAGATTGCTGACAGATGAGGCGATTATGTAAACAGGTTTCCGGCTCCCTGGTCAGAATCTTTAAAGGTGTTTTTCTCGGTGTTTTTAAAACGCGGAAAAGTTTCTTTCGGAAACCTGCATTTCAATGGATTTTAATCGATTGGCTTGAAACTTGGCAAATATGTGAATCAATATCAAAGCTACAAAAAGGTGCCTCCGATTTTATTTCTTTTTTTTTTCGTTCGGAAGATATTTCCACTTTTGTCTTGTGTGTAGCTAGAAATATGATCGGCCAAATTTAAAAGTCAATAACTTTCTATATGGACAAGATATCAAAATTCGGAGACACCTTTTTTTCTTCATTGTGTCAACAGTAGGCTGAAACAATAATTAATCAAATCGGGTAAAATCCGAGTGACATTAGGCTTTTTTAATGAGGCAAGGTCAAAATTCACTCGGAAGCTGATAAATTTCTTTCTTTAGCAAATTCAAAAAATATAAAGCTTTAACCTAAATCTGTGATTGTTGAGCTTTCAGAAAATATATACTTTATTATTAGTTAAATGTAACGCTAGCGCAAAAAATGGGTTTGAACGCATGTCGTTCACGAGGGTATCCTGATACCTTAAGATAATACCACCAGTTTTCTGGAAGTGTACTAAAACGAGAGGTCCTCTTTCTCATACAGTGTATCGTGCTGTGATTTGGTTCCTTTGTTGTAGCTCACATAACGCCAAATGTCCAAGTCAACTTGAACATATGTTGGTGCCATGGATTTACCTTTTAGGGCAGCGATAGTTCCTGCGTAAAACTGTCTCCAGCTTTAAATAGTCTCTCATCACTGGGTCTTTTAGGTTTCTCGTAGTTCCTGTGCGTAGGTATGCAAATTTTACATTTTGATATCAAACAATTTCACCTAAATAAACAATCGAACGCATAATGAAGCAATTTAAAAATACCCATCTTAAACAGCTCAGGAGTTAGATAACAGGTCCGCTCCCAAGTAGAACTTTCCATTTAATGAGGTATTCATCGCCCTAAATAAGTATATCCATGGTGAACACAATGTATTGTAGATGTGAACAATCCTGAATCAACAATATGAACAAAAGTCGATCTACTTACGTTAGCATTTTTCCTTTTTGTGATAATCCTCTCCACCTCGAATTTCTTGGGGTGGGTCTTAACTCTTTTCGGTTTACTTTCAAATAACACTGTGGATCAGAGGTTGTGGAGCTTAAGAAAATCAACTCTCTCCCTTCTCCCGAAACTGGCCGCCATATTGTATTTCAGCCTGGCATGGAAATTCCGCTGACTCAGGCTCAGGAAGTCCGCAATTTCTGGCCATGGCTTTCTGCGTCATTGTTCGATTTCCACTGACTAACCTTTGTTGCTTGTCCTTTCTGAATAAGTATCTGAATTTAACACAAAACAGCGTCTGAAGCTCCCGATTTGCTTTAAAGCGCTGTTCCCTTAGCAGAGCCATTTCTTTGGCATGCTTCCGTTCGTGATGCTGTTGGTTATAACATGTTGGTCGTCTTTCTCTACACGTATTTGGCACTGTTCGATCGTTTCACGATTTCGCCTTGCCTGTGCCTGTTCCCTTCCCTTTTGAAGACAAGCAAAGCAAGACCGTTCTGTTTCAAGTTTTCCAGTTTTCAAATTCTCTTTTGTGAATGCAGTTATGTACAATTATTGCTTCATTCAATTTTTTTTTCTTCCGAATTAAACATTTTCTGAAGCTAGAGGCAGAGGAGCGTTTCACTCTACCAAATGTAACTTTAGAGTTGGTTGATCTTTGCAAGAATGCAGATAACTCATCTTACGTGAGATACCCCTCAGGGTTTCAGACCCTTCCAGTGTCGACAGTGTCCGAAATTGCCAAACTTGTCGAGAAATAATCTGCATTGTTTTCTCGGCACAGCAACATCACTCTGGTCCATTCATCCTACAGGGTAGAACGATTCGTGCAAACTGAAGAGCCCTGCATTGCCGTGTACGTACTTGGTAAGAACGAAGTTCCACTTGACGAGTGCCAACTTCCTGCCACAAATTAAACACTGGCGGAGACGCTAATCAATAATTATTGTCATTGCCTTAGGCACCTGGCCTAAAAAGTCGTACCACACACACACACACACACGAACATTAAATTTCGAGATGGCGCAACGCTTGGAGTCTTCAAATAAGGCAATTTTGCTGCATTAGCGTCGTTATTATTACCCTCGCTTTGCTCGGGGATTATATAGATATCAAACACCAGGATTTTCTCCAGTTCTAAAAACTGATATCTTCATCGAGTGCAGAGTAAACACATCATTTTTATTTTTCACGTGTGAAGATATCATCGTCGTCATGCCTACCATCAAATTGACCAACAGAAAAATAGCTTTCCTTTCACGCATGCGACCATTTCTACTGCTTGTCATTTCAAAATGGGTTCCAGTTATGGAGATTGTATTTGCAATTTTGCGGACAAAGTGCCAGATTTTCACAATGATTTATTCTCCGAGACTAGAGAAGAAAAACGCCAAGGAAGATTTATACCGGTAACTGACAGTGACGTTGAGAAGTAATAAAAAAGAAAAGAATGCAAACACAAAGAAAAAAACCTATGACTAAAAATCTGGTCAGGAAATTCTTGATGAAAGAGAGCAAGGAAACCAGACAAATTCAGAAGATATCTCCTGCTGAACTAAATAGTTACCCAAGCCAGTTTATGTTAGCTGCCAGAACCAAATTGGTAAAAGAACACGAACTGCCATCACTTCATGGAATTTGGCAAGCGTTGAATGCCATTTGAGCCATGCCAGTTGTGGCAAAGTCATCTTCAAGGACAGTGAATTCAAGGCAATCACAGATGCTTTGAAAGCCAAGTAAAAGGAACATAAGCAACATGGATGTGGAAACACACCGAAGGCAACAACAGCTCTAACTGATCAGAAAGTTGACATTTCATTTGATAAAACGTTGCTGGGAAAGAGCTCACCAAAAGCTCTGTTGAACACAGCTTGGACTTTGGTGCACAGAACTGGACATGAGTCAATCGTATCTCAGTGAGTTTTCAACTGAGATTATATCAAATGTGGGCTCCCTGTATCCTGTTAAAAGAGTTTTCACCAGACAAAAATAGCAAGTACCATGAAACATAACTTCAGAAAAGTGTGGCAGGCGTGACTCATGGCTATGTTTATCAGTTTTTGCAGCAGTTCACGTGTTATCATATCGCTGTTTTTGAAGGCACAGTCAATGAAATCATCACAAACCACCACACCTTTTCCGGTGGTAGTCTTATAAAAGACATGCTGCCGTACTGTAAGTTTCATTTTTATTGAAAATTGTCATGGCGCAGCGCACCATCTCTTTGTTTTTCTCAAAGCCATTACGAGAGGCTCCAAATTCAAGCAAAGAAACACTAGCGAGGAGAATGAAGAACTGCCTGAAGCTGAAGCTGAAGCAGAAGAAACAGTGTCTCTTGCACAGAATGTCGCAAAGCAAGCAAAAAAATATTACAATGAGGCGTGGGTGAAGGACTTCCCCTGGCACAGAAAAGAGTCGGATGGTGACCAAGGAACTGATTTTTTGTAATATTTGCAAAAAAGCAGGCAAAATCAAACGGCTTCGCAAAAGGGTAAAAAAATTGCCAGAAATTTGCTCTTATTAATTATCAAAAAAGTGCTGTCCACGTCAGTGCAGTGCAAGTGCGGAGGCAGCAAAGCACAATGTCAACCTTGGCAAACAGAGCTGAGGAAAAAACAAGTGCACTACAAACACAGTTGCAGGCCGTGCTATGGATGGCAAAAGAAGAGATTTCACCCACAAAATTCACAAGTCTTATCAATTTCCTCAAAAAAACAAGCTGCCCATCATTAGAAAATGCAAAAACGTATTCACATCAAGATACGGTGAAAAAAATGGAAATTGCACTTGCACAAGCTACAGTTGAGAGCATCAAAAAAACAATCAACATCAATCCATATGTTGGTATCATCATTGACAAGACGGTAAATGTAACAATTGACAAGAAACTCATCGTGTATCTGCGCATCATCGATGGCAGAAAGGCAAAGATCATCTTCATTGGAAACTTTACCATCTTTGACGGTACAGCTGGAACACTAACTGAAACATAGAGTCTTGACGGCAGACTCACGGATATTGAGATGGACATGTAATTTTAGCGAGCCATCCTACGGTCAGGTTTTCCCTCTCCTTCTATGTCAGCAATTGACTTCGGAATAAGAGGCTTCTCTCCAAATTAGGGCACAATCACCGCAACGCGTAACATAAAGCAGATATCTATGGCAGTGCTTTATTTCTAGTGTGAGCATGAATTATCAGTCGATATCTGCCATTAAATTCAGGTTCTATATATCAAAGCCATTAAATAAATTATGCTCAAAGGAGCTAAAATTCAAGCAGCAGAAGAATCGTGTCATCCAGAAGTCAGCGAATTTTTCCGAATCAAAAAAAGGCGGAAAACTGTTACCCTCTCTCTCCCGCTTAGGTCATGTGTACTGGAAGTAAAAAAGATGCCCGTTCCCCCTCGTCCACTAAGGCAAGAGGAACCAGAAGTATCAAAAACGTTCCACTCACCCCCTCACAGCAAATGTCTGACTTCTGAAATCACAGAGACCACAGGTCAGACAACTGTGTCTTCTGATTATGAATTGCTACAAATTTGCTTCAAATTTTTATGAATTGCTACCAATTTATCTGGATCCTGAAATTCGGGAAACGGATTGGCCGCAAAGTTGCTGATTCAATACTGCAATTTCAGCGACGTCAGTAAATTTCTCTCAAAAATTGAGGCCGTCGCAAAACAAAACCATGCCAGTCGTTTGAACAATGCTTTGGGCCTCACAAAGCTTTCCTTCAAATTCATGTCAAAGTTCCATGTCTTTCAAAGTAAATTACGTATGTGTAACGAATACCTCGACCGCAAAGGCGGTAAACAAATGAATCAGATTTCATGTCATTGTTTAGTTTAATTTTATGATTTGTGACACTTGGAAGCCACAGAAAAGAAGCAGCCGGGTGGATCACTGCGCATATTTCTTGGCCAGGCGACGTACAACACATCTATTTGGACAAAGGTTGACTTTCATCATTTTTTGCATTGAAATCTGTGTATGGAGGATAATTGCGACTTGTGTGATGAACGTGACTAGCCAGTCAAGGCTTTAACTGGCACAAGTGCGACAAATATGGCCTGCCAATCGTATAATCGAACTTTAGGGAATCCGAATCAGAACTTTCGAAAGACCATAAGCCACAAGGCGAGCTTAGTGGCTGAACGGAAGAAATGGACCTACCCCTCCCCTCATGTTATGTTAAATTTGATTGTGACGTAATGTTGAAAAGGAATGAGACGAGACAGAACGTAGTGTACGAAGCGAGGAGTCCTTTGAGAATAAAACTGCGATATTTGTTCAACGCAATGTACGAGACGTGAGTTGCAGTATACCCAGATTAAAGCCGGTATACTATTGGTGCCGTGACCAGGATTCAACCAGGATTTTCTTAAACAACGCGAGCCAGAGAGACTAGCGAGACATTTGACAGACCACGTGGTCAACTCAGCAGAGGAATATGACAGACGACGGAAATATGGAAACGTCCGACGCCGCACAATGTTTAGAAAAGAACATCGATAAGGAAATCACAAAGCTTGAATACTACTTGGAACCTGCAAACGAATTACTAGAATGTGAGGACTACACAGAGATGGAAATCGTCGTAAAGTTGACTACTAAAATCGGCGACAAGATAACCGATCTAATTTCGCAATTGGAGGAGATAAAAATAGATCATGGAATTTCTCCCAGAGCGGTTCGACAGTGGAAAAAAGAGACGAAGACAAGATACTCCTCCTGGATCGAAGAGAAAGACAAGTTGTCCAAAGCACTAAGGGCGAGACAGAAAGAAATCGACAACGAAGACGCGAGACAACAATGGGAAGCGCAGCAAGAGCGCGAGGAGCATTTGAGGCGAGAAAGACAACAACAGGAAAGAGAGTTGTGGCAAGAGAAGCTCGAGGCCGAGCTAAGAATGACAGAGAAGAAGTTGGGAATGGAAAAAGATGCCAAGTCAACACACATCAAGCTCCCAAAGCTAAAAATCACACCTTTCAAAGGCACTTCAGCAGATTGGGTTCGGTTTGAAAACATGTTCATGACGCAAGTCGACACCAAACCCGTATCAGACGAAGAAAAGTTTGGATATATATTGGAAATGGTCACCCCAAAGGTCAAGGAAAGGATCTCTAACTTCAAACCAAGCTCATTGGGGTACAAGACTGCGTGGAAGAGGCTTAAGAAGGAATATGGCCAAGCCAAAGTAGTCATAAACGTCCACATGGATGAAATTATCAATTTGGCCCCGATCAGAGGGTCAAATTACGATAAGGTTCAAGAATTTTACGAAAGGTTAAGCAGAAATGTCGATGCCCTCCAGACCCTTGGAGAAGGTGACAGACTACGCGGATTCGTCATGACTACACTCATTAAGCTGCCACATGTCAAACCTGACCTCGTGAGAGTAGATGACGACTGGGAGGAGTGGTCTATGGATGCTCTGATTGATGGCTTACACAAGTGGTTGAGAAGAAACAAAGTGAATGACACCGTGAAAGCTGAAGGAGACCCCCGAAAGAAGTCTGAAAGACATTTGTTTACCCGGAGAGTAGATAGAAAGCAAGCGCCACATTGTATCTTCTGCACAAACAATGACCATCGGAGCGACATGTGTAAGGAAGTGGACACTCTTGAGAAGAGAAAGAACTTTTTTGCCGAGAACAACCTTTGTTTCAACTGTGGGCGCCCCAGACACAGGGCAAACTCTTGCCGCAGTCGCAGTTGCTTCAAATGCAAGTCCAAGCACCACACAAGCCTATGCGATAACAACGCTGACGACCATAACACTCGAGGTGGAACAGTACTAACAGGGTACTCCACTTTTGCTGAAGAGAAATCTCTTCCAGCCATCATCCCTGTCGACATTGGTGGAGAGGTTCTTTGGGCCTACCTGGACACGGGGTCTGGGAGGAATTTTATTTCCCGTGAAGCTGCAAAGAAGCTGAAGTTAACTCCGACCCGCCACGAATCCCGAGAAATTGCGACTCTAAATGGTACCAGAAATCGGTCCATGCCTTTCTTTAATGTCAAGATGAGTTCTCTCGATGGAAAAGAGCACGAAGAAATTGAGCTGAGTGGTTCCAAGCTACCAGATTTCACTACAGTGAGAAGACCCGATATGAATCAATTAAAACTCAAGTACGCCCACACGAAGGACAAGAGGTTCTACATGACACTTGAGGGAGAGTATCCAATCCACCTAATCCTCGGAGACAGCACTTACAGTAGAATCAGGACGGAGGTGTACAAAGGAAAGCCGGGAGATCCCATAGTCGAAGGAACAACTTTTGGATGGGTCATTCACGGAGGAGATGACTACACAAGCAATGGATGCATGTAGATGAGAGAGAGAGAGAGAGAGAGAGAGAGACGAACGACTACGAGAAATTGTACAGTCTGGACGTATTGGGTGTTGAAGACCGGGGAGAGAACGACCAACTTGACATACTGAGTGACTTTAGAAAACATAACCAGAAAGGAAGATGGCAGATATGAAGTCCAGGTTCCATGGATCCCCGGGAGCACATTATCAAACACAAACGAGCAGCAAAGCAGGAGACGCCTAAGTAATATCAACAGGAAACTGAGTCAGAACGGGAAGCTGAAAGAAGAGTACAACAAGATAATAGAGGACCAACTGAGAGAAGGTGTCGTGGAAGAGGTACCTGAACGGCCAACGGGACAGCGTGTGTTCTACTTGCCCCACAAACCAGTCGTAAGGCAGAACGCAACAACAACCAAAGTCAGGATGGTCTTTGACGCTAGTGCAAAACCACACCCATTAGCGAACAGTATTAATGACTGCATGTTCACTGGGCCTCCATTACAGCCTCTCCTCTGGGACATTATGATAAGAGCACGAATGTCAACTAATCTACTGCTAGCCGACATCCAGAAGGCATTCCTCCAAATAGGAGTAAAAGAAGAGGACAGGGATGCTTTCCGCTTCTTGTTTGATATCAATGGCCAAGAAAAGCAATTGAGATTTGCTCGAGTACCCTTTGGAGCAGAAGCGAGCCCTTTTCTGCTCGGGGCAACGCTGCAGTACCACCTCGACCAACAAGAACCAGAATTCGAAGAAACCGTGACAGCGCTGAAAGAGGACACCTATGTGGACAATCTAATGAAGAGTGGGGAGAAACTTGAAGATTTATCAAGGTTCAAGAAAGAAAGTACTGCCATTTTAGAGAGCGCCAGATTTCCTGTTCACAAATGGGAATCAAACGTGGAGTCCTTGGAAAGTGAGAACATGCCAAATCCAAGCAAGGTTTTAGGTCATGTTTGGGACAAACAAGAAGACACTTTGACGTTACGTGTGTCCAACTTCACTGAAGATAAGCCAATCACTAAGAAGACCATCCTCAGCCATCTAGGAAGCATATATGATCCTCTTGGTGTGCTCTCGCCCACCACAGCGGAAGGAAAGCGAATCTACAGAGAGGCTTGTGATGAAAAGAGTGGATGGAACAGTGAGGTATCTGCCCCCCTGAAAGCCCAATGGCTCAGGTGGACGAACCAGTTGAAGGACGTGAAAGTACCAAGGAGCGTAGCCAGAAACATGGGCGACTTTAAAGCTGTACACCTCCACGTATTTGCAGATGCTAGCAAGCTAGTATGCTGCGCTGCGACAATAATAGTTGTAGAACATTCATCGGGAACTAGCAAAGGCCTCTTAACATCAAAGTCGTGAATATCAAAGAGAAACACTTCTATCCCAAGACTGGAATTGGTCAGTGGCCAGATGGCGGCCAACATGATAAAGAACCTGTGCAATGCGTTGCGAAGGTGGCCCATCTCAACTACCACTGTCTGGATGGACAGTATGGTGGCCTTATATTGGATATCGACCGTGGAAAACCGTGGAAAGCCTTTGTCTCCAACAGAGTAAAGAAGATAGCAGAAATCAACAGCCAGACCGCCATCACCTCGAAACATTGCCCAACAAACATGAACCTGGCAGACCTGGGAAGCAGGGGCGCAAGCATAAAAAGGTTGGAAGAAGGGGAGTGGTTCACCGGACCAGACTGGTTGCTAGACGAAAACCAGTGGCCAGAACAACCCAAGTTGAATAGCAGTAGGGATGTAAATGAAGAATGCAAGCCCATCAAAGAGACAGTCTTTCACACGCAAGAAAACAAGCCAGACGAGTGGGATGCACTGTTGGACAGAAACACCTATTGGCGCACCCTGAGAGTAACTGCGTGGATGTTAAGGTTCGTCCATAACTGCCAAGCAAGACGAAACAAGTTTGTGAGAAGTTCCGGGCCAATAGGAACTGCAGAGATCACGACAGCAAGAAACTACTGGGTGAAGAGGGAGCAGAAGGCTGAACAACCCAACCTACAGTCACCCGGATGGAAACTAACCAAAGAGGAAGACACAGGTATCCTTAAGTGCGAAGGGCGGATAAAGGGATACAGGCTGACATACCTTGCTGGAGGAAAGTTTGCAGAGAAACTCATCGCTCACACACACAACCGGATTAGCACCTGGGTACCGCCAACTCTATGGCAGCGATAAGGGAACACTGGTGGATACCCAAGTTGAGAGCGAAGGTGAAAGCAACGATCAAGAGGTGCAACATCTGCAAAATATTTTCCACCAAGCCATACGGAACCCCACCGACCAGTGCCATGCCAACGTTCAGGACGTAGGGGAGCAGACCATTTGAAGTAACCGGCGTGGACTTCGCAGGTCCTTTGAGTTACAAGATCAGCAAGAAAGAACGAGGAAAGTGTTATGCACTCATCTTCACTTGCGCATCCTCGAGGGCAGTTCACCTGGAACTGACAAAGAGCCAGACGGCGGAAGAATTCCAAAGGAAGCTCAATGCGTTCATCTCCCGAAGGATAAGACCGCGACTCATTATATCAGACAACGCCGGCGTCTTCAAGGCTACAGCTAGCTGGATAAAGGCCATAAGGAAGAGCGAGAAGTTGCAAGACTACCTCGCAAATCAAGGCATCCAGTGGCAGTTTAACCTGGCAAGATCTCCCTGGTGGGGAGGCATCTACGAGAGATTAATCAAGGAAATTAAGAAGACCCTTTACAAGACACTTGGACGGTCATGTCTCTCCTTTGAAGGTTTGGAATCAGTCATCATAGACATTGAAGGAAACCTAAACAACCGCCCACTGACATACGTGGAGACCGAGGGAGAAGAAGTGGTACTTACTCCCAACGTAATCATGTGGGGGCAAAACTCTTATCCCATCGACGACATACAAGGCGATAAAAATGAGCTGACAAAGATGTACAGGAGGTTAAACAACATCAAACAACATGCATGGCAACGCTGGAAAAGAGAGTATGCGCACAGTTTGATGGAGAGCAACCGATTGAACGGGAAGGTAGGACCAATGCCTGATGTTGGAGAAGTAGTACTCGTTGTGGGAGAAGAAAAGAATCGTGGAGAGTGGAAGAAAGGAAAGGTACTACGTCATGTTCGAGGGAAAGATGGAGTTGTGAGAGGCGTGGTACTTTTGCACAAGGGACATACCATCGAGCGACCCCTACAACTAGTATGTCCCCTAGAAATCCGATGTGGACGACCAAATCAAATAGAGGAAACGAGAGAGGAACTCACTACAGAGAACAGGAGGGGGAGGAGAGAGGCAGCTAAGAGGGCATCAACAAGGATTCGGGAGCAAGCCGCAGATGAGGACTAAAGAACTGAACAGTTTTCGTTTTGATTGTTAAGTTGTAAAAATTGTTAGTTTCAATTTTTAGGGGAGTTGTGAACGGAAGAAATGGACCTACCCCTCCCCTCATGTTATGTTAAATTTGATTGTGACGTAATGTTGAAAAGGAATGGGACGAGACAGAACGTAGTGTACGAAGCGAGGAGTCCTTTGAGAATAAAACTGCGATATTTGCAATGTACGAGACGTGAGTTGCAGTATACCCAGATTAAAGCCGGTATAGTGGCGACGCTGATTAGTTTACAGTTTACACCAACAGTGGCCCGACATCAAAGCACTGCTATTTATCTCATTGATCAAGGTTACGACAGAAGATGCTATCGTTTACAGTTGCTAACATCTGCCTGCTTTTGCTGTGATTAGAGCTCTGGATGAGTGCAACTACAGCTGTGACAGTGTTAATAACAAGTTTTGTTAAGGCTCTGTTAAACTTGGCGGCAGCTCAAAGCAGAATAGAACTGATCTAACTTGACAAACATTCGGCCGTTCACCGCCATGGTGAGATACGTACTGACTTAGTAACCGCTCCAAAAAGCTAACACACCTAGTGAGTGAGTGACCAACACATTGTAGACACCAATGACTTCCAGATATGTTACGCATATCCGTGAGTTAAAAAGTAAGGGGAATTCTTGCTGTAAAAACGTGCCAATGGAAAAACTTGTGGGTCTTGCCTCTGCTGGTACTAGCGTGCTCACCGGACTGCACAGTAGTGTAGGCATACGTTTACATGGCCAGGACAACCCGTTTCCCCTACACATTCATTGTTAGGCCTAACAAGTAGCACTGGTGTCCCAGGATGCATCGAAAAGAACTCATAAGGTGGCACAATACAAGACAACGGCAAACAACGTTCATAAATTCTACAAGCTTTCAGCCAGAAGAAATCAGTGGCTAAAGGAACTTCACAGGATACTGAATGACGACAATTTCTGTCTGAAGCAGAATTAGCAAGGTACCATCCTCCTTGCATCCAGTCCTTGGGCCAGATTTTCTCAATATCAGGATCGTCTACACTGACTCCTTTATCTCTACAATACATGCGCAGTGCGTAACAGAGCAAGTCCTCGAACAAACTAAGGAATACACCAGCATTCATGCTTATTCCAATGGCTTCAAAAATGCATGTTACAACAGCATTGTATCCCCAGCAATGATACTGTCTTTTATCATTTGGAATTTGTTCATTGTTGGCACTACAGTGTACTGAAACTGCTATCCGACTAACGTTTGATAATAGAAGTCCCTGAAGAGCCGAACGTGTTTGATACGTCCAGAAGAAGCACTTTGCAGTGGAGATACACAGCCTTGAACGTGCACAGAACAAGTGGTCCACGACAGATGACGAGCTGCGTCCCAGACAGAAGACAAGTTCTGTAAAGAAACACAGTGCTATCTTCCAGTTAGACCCAATCCTCATTGATGGTGTCCTGAGAGTTGGTGGACGGTTACATCGGTCTTCATTGCCAGTAGAAGCCAAACATCAGATCATGTTGCCCAAGGATCATCATATCACAAGATTAATCATTCGACACTATCATCCCCTCTTGGGACGCTCCAGAAGAGAGTATGTGCTGTCGCTTCTGCGTGGAAAGTTCTGGGTCGTCAATGGAAGTTCTATGGTACGGAGACTTCTAGCAAGTTGCTTCAGTTATCGACGTAGACAGTCCCCAGTGAGTGAACAGAAGATGGTACACCTACCTCAGGATCGTGTCACAGCTGATCTCCCCCCATTCAGCAATGTAGGAGTGGACTTCTTTGGCCCATTCATGGTTAAGCAAGGGCGAAGCCAAGTTAAGAGGTATGGGTGTATATTAACTTGCCTGGCTATCAGAGCGGTGCACATATAGGTGAACCATTCGCTCAACACCGATTCCTTCATTGATGCTTTCCGGCGCTTCGTCACGAGAAGCAGACCAGTGCTGGTGAGGAGTGACCAAGTTTTCTTGGCAGGGGGAATTATTTCAGTTTACCTGCCTTCCTAATGGTCTTGCATCAGCGCCTCGTCTTTTTACTAAACTTCTTAAACCCATTTATTCCACTTTGAGGCAAGTTGGCCACATAAATGTTGGCTACATTGATGATTCTTATCTTCAAGGACCTTCATTTGATAATTGCAGTACAAATGTACAGGACACTGTCCATCTTCTCACGAAAGTGGGGTTTCTTTTAAATTCAGAAAAGTCTATTCTGATACCAAGTCATAAGCTCACATTCTTGGGCCTTGTGTTAAACTCACTCAATATGACTGTGAGGCCCACTCCAGAAAAGGCTGAAAAGCTTCAGCAGAGGTGTTCAACTTTATTATCAAAAACCCAGGTCTCAGTATTCAGGAAGTCTCAGAAGTAATTGGGTTAATGGTCTCTGTGTTCCCTGGGGTTGACTATGCCCAGTTCTATTACAGAAGTCTGGAAATAGATAAAATCAAAGCTTTGAAAGAAAGCAAGGGCAACTTTAGTTCCATGATGGCTTTATCGAATACAGCAGTTACTGACCTCACGTGGTGGGTTAATAACATCACAAGTTCCTATAGGCCTATATCCCATGGGGACCCTACGCTTTCCATATATTCTGATGCCTCAAAAGCAGGTTGGGGGGCAGTGTGCAATGGCAACAAAACGGGGTCGCTGGACTAAAAATGAGTCGGACAGGCACATCAATAAACTGGAAACCTTAGTTGCTCTTTTTGCCCTGAAGTCATTCTGTTCTTCCATGAAGAATAGTCACATTAACATTTTTATAGATAATACCACTGCGGTGGCTTACATCAATTCTATGGGCGGAACACACTCTTTAAGGTGCAATGAGATTACACGTGATATTTGGACGTGGTGTATTCCCAAGAACATATGGGTGACTGCAATTTCACTACCAGGTAAAGAAAATGTTGATGCAGACCGGGAATCTAGAGAATTTAATGATAACACAGAATGGGCCCTCGGGGAGAGTATTTTTCATAACATTGTGACATTGTATGGAATGCCATCAATTGACCTTTTTGCATCTAGAATCAATAAAAAGGTGTCCCGTTATGTTTCATGGAGACCAGATCCTGAGGCACAATGTGTGGATGCCTTCTCTCACTCCTGGTCTAAAGGAAAATTTTATGCTTTTCCTCCTTTTAGCCTGATACTTCGTTGTTTACAAAACATCGAAATGGACAAGGGGGAAGGGATCATGATTGTTCCAGTTTGGCCAACCCAACCCTGGTATCCAAAGCTGATGCGACTGTTAGTCGACACACCCAGACTGTTACCTGTAACAACGGAGACACTGTACCTTCCAAGCAAGCCCAGTCAACCACATCCATTGGGGAACAAACTGAAGCTGATTGCATGTGTTATCGGGGAATCCATCACGAAACAAGGAATTTCTGCAGAAGCTGCCCAAGTCATCCTCAAATCATGGAGGAAAGGAACCTGTAAACAGTACCAATCCTACTACAAAAAATGGCTTATTTTCTGTCGTAGAGAACAGACTAGTCCAGATTGTCCCACTTTAGGACAAGTTATAGAGTTCCTTCTGATGCTCTTTAATGATGGACTTAGTTACAGTAGCATTAACACTGCTCGGTCAGCATTTTCCTCTATACTCCCTGCAATAGATGGAGTCCCAGTTGGCAAACACCCATTAATTGTAAGGTTTCTTAAGGGTGTATTTGAATCTCGCCCTGCCATGGCTCGTTACACCACGATGTGGGATGTTAAACAAGTTCTAGATTATTTAGAGACTCTGTTTCCTCTAAATGAGCTTACCCTTAAGAGTTTCACTTTAAAGCTTACTATGTTATTAGCTTTAGTCACTGCCCAAAGAGGGCAATCACTGCCTTTTCTTAATGTTAATTCTATGATTGATAATGGGACCACGGTCGCATTTCGGCTACAGGAACATGTCAAACAGTCCAAGCCAGGTTCAAAAGGCATGGTGATTGAGCTTAAGTCATTTACCAACCCACGATTGTGTGTGGTGACCACTCTTAAAGAGTACTTGATTAGAACTATGTCCCTAAGGAAGAACCATAGTCAATTATTATTGAGTTATGTAAAGCCTTATAGGCCGGTGTCTAGGGGCACGATTAGCCGTTGGGTTAAAGACACATTACAAGGTTCAGGAATTGATGTAACCATATTCAATTCTCACAGTACCAGATCGGCTTCAACTTCTAAGGCAAAGCTTAGTGATGTTCCATTGTCAGATATTTTAAACAAGGCTGGTTGGAAGTCAGAGTCCACCTTTGCCAAATTCTATGACAAAAAGATTGTGGAAGACACTTTTGCCAATAAAGTTTTGGAGTAACTTTTCACTTTGGAGTGGTTTTGTTATTGCCACCCTGTGCATCTGGCTTTGAAATCTCACGTGATCCCTCTGTGGGTGACAAGGTGGAATACAAAAGTTGAAAGAGACTTACCAGAAGTTGAAGTTCGACTGGGATTCCACCTGTCACCATACACAGAGGGATTACGTGCCCTCCCTTGGATCCCACACTGTGTGGCAACCAGACTACGATGCACAAGGGTGGGACTTTAAAGACTGAGTTCACGCAGACGCAATGCTATCTCACGTAATCCCTCTGTGTATGGTGACAGGTGGAATCCCAGTCGAACTTCAACTTCTGGTAAGTCTCGTTCAACTTTTGTATTAAAGCTTGAAACACGCGTTTTGACATGTTTATGGCCAATCGGATGTGGGACTTCGTTTTTCCTGTAACCGTCAAATGCCCTGGAATGTTTTGGCGATTACAAACTATAGGTAAGTATAGGTAAGGTTGGGTAAGTTTTACCCATTTTTTAAAATGTTTTATTAAATATTCGTCCAAAAACACCGCGCATAGATGTGTATCATTTTGACATTCAGCAGGAAAATCATGTTTCAGAAGTTTTGTTGAAGGTGACAGTGTTGCACGTGCAAAGGTGCCATATTTCAGAGCTCTAATTTTTCCATTTAACCCCGTTACAAACTAAATGCAATACTTTACTGCAACTTCTGTTTCTCATTCTTAACAGATTTGATGGCAACCACTTTGCAGATGACTTGGTGATGAGCACCGAAAACAGAAAACGTAGAGGAAAGTCACCAAGAGTGACAGTGACACTTCCACTATTGTCAACGGGCCCAAGCCTTGACGGTAAGGGAAGATACTAAATAGCTGACTTTTGGCAGCTTAAGTGTATGGTGGCCCACTGTTCTCATAGTAAATTAGAGATAGAATTCAGTACAGCCAATTAAAATTAGGAGAAAAGAAAAAGAAAAAGAAAAAAAGTGAAAAGAAAAAATAACAAAAATATAAAAATTAAATAAAAGATAAGATAAAATAAAATAAAAAGATAAATAAAAATAAACTAAAAAAAATGAAATTTCTCAAGAGAAAAATCAGACAAAAAAAAGACAAATTTAAATTCAAATTTGCTATGGGAATGGCCGGGGCAAAAGTGGTCTGTCGTTCTCATAGGAAATCCAATTCAATGATAAAATCTTTCAACGTGGCCCATTGTTCTCAAAGACCATCATACTTTGTTCATGCAAAGTGAATGGCATTACATTTAAACAGCGGTTTGCAGTCCAGGTGGGGTCGTGGAGCGAGCGCGAGCCTGAGCGAGGTGTGATGTTAAGTATCTTAAGGATGCCAGCCAAAAGACATCAAGCTTGGCTTGATCTTCAGGCAAAAATGAAAAGTAAGCGGATCAAAGGAATTGCTGGCCATGAACTGATCGTGCAGCGTCTGGCTTCGGAACCAGATCATGAACAAGTTTACAAGCCAGTCCAAACGAAGGAGTTTGTGGCGTTTCAGTACGAGAATCTGACTTTGGAAAACCTCAAAAAGGCATGCACAGCTCACTTCCATCCACCAGCCAGACTGTGCAATGTTCTCGTCACGAATAGAGGCCCTTCGTGGGGAGTGATTGTTTTTGCGGAGGGTTATCTTGGTTCTTTATTCTTCCATTTTCAACATACGATTTCACAATCTCAACCGAACTAAACCTCGTGCTCAGAGTACCACATTACATTGTAGCTCCGATTACAGTCTGATTTCTCATTTGACATCTTAGATCCTATTAAAATTGTTTGATTTCCGGTTCCTGTTACAATTACTAATCATTGGACCTGAATTACTTAATCAAACTGATAAACAAAAGGAAACGAAATGGAACTAAACCCAGAGAACTGATTGTAACAACGATGGTGAGAAGTAGAAGTTAAAGTCTGAACATTTCCGAGATTTTTCACATAAAATCATACAAATCACTTAAAATACAAAGTCTACATGAGTAAATTCTTACAGTCATGTTGATGTTTTGTTTATCAGGTTTACCTCGTGCGCTTCAGACTTGAATCAAATGAACAAGAAGAATGCTCAAGCCCAGAGTCAGAACAAGATGATGCACCACCCAAAGGAAAGTATTGGCCGACGGCTTCAATGAGAGTCACTGACCCTGAGGAAACGAAGTAACCAACTTCAGTTTCCATTGATGGGTTGTGAAGGCTGGGCAGCTGATAAAGCCAAAGAAGAACCAGGTGTCACTGCAGCTGGAAAGTTTTGTCCTCAAAGCCTGGGATTGGCTTTTGGTCAAAAAGTCCCTAGTTTTGTTGGTGGAGGTGGAAACTCTTTCATCCGGAGCTGGGATTCTGAAGTGCTTTCCTTCGAATGTCTAAAGAGCTGGGACAAAAGTGGGTAATAAAGAAGCACAAAGATAATGCTGTAAAGTCCATAACTGGAACTTTGACTTTTTTTCACGTATTTTATCTAAAAAATAATCCAGACCCCTACCATGAAAATGGCAACTACCACCACTACCACAACAAATGAACCTAAATGAACCCATAAACACCACTTTTAATCCCACACTAACCTCCACTCGTAACCACAAACCGAAACCCACTGTCACTATCAACTCATCCACAGCCACCAGTAACCCTAATCCCACATTCACCTCAGCCACCTACAACTCAATAAACCCACCACCACAACCACCAACCACTACGCACCCCCTGACAAATCGGATGACTCCCTAGAGGCCATACTTGAAACGAACGATGAAGACAAGGACCTCCCCTCCCAACTACCTGAAGACACTGACATCAACATAGACACACCCCTTCTCCCAACCCCATCAGAATCAACCACAAACAACATGGACCTCCCCCAACCAACTAGCAACAACTGAACCCATTAAAAACTAAACCAACGCACCCCTACTTTCCCACCTCAACAAAGACGATTACAAGCAACTCACTGAACTGTCACGCAAAAAAAAAATACAAAACGAAAAACAAATTACAGCAATGGACACTTACATCAAATCGGGCAAACCACCACAAGGACTAACACTGGCCGCGGAGACTAGGAGACGACTTTCGCCCGAGCTACAAAAACAATGAAACAAACTACTAGAAATACGATAATCGCAGATACCCCCTCGCTCTGCCATTGATGGGACTTTTACTTATGGCACTCCCAACAAGAGTAGCCTTCGTTTTATCGAAATGTTGACTCAATCTTTTCTTCAAAGTCAAGTGTTACACACAAAGGAAGGAGAAAAATATATGTTTTTCCCTTCACAAAAATGCAAGTTTTTCCTTTTAATGCGTGGAAATAAGGGAGAAACTCCAGCACAAACACAGTTCAAAAATGTGATACGAAGGCCGCCTTTATGAGCCCACAAATTTTCATGCGGCTTACCGTGTGATGTCATATTGTCAATCGGATAATGGAGGAAAGTTACGACAGAGTTGTTCTCTGGTTGCCACATCATTAGTTCGCTGTGTACACAAAATAAAAGATGAGTTTCTTTAAACATGAAGATGCGTATTCTACATTTGTTCTATGTTAGAATGCTTATCGCTGGCTTATGTGCAATGGGAAAAGATTAAATCAAATTTTACAAGCAAAGATTGGAGCTGCTCGAACTGAGGTGAGCAGATTATAATTCGACTGATGATTGATGAAACATTTCGCCAAAAATTTAAACAGTGTGCCGTTTTCACAGACACATCCATCAGTCGCTTTCTTGCTACGCTTTTAGCTGGCTCACTTGGGCGACACCTAGCGTTACTCGCAATTGCAACTCGCCATGCAGCTGTAATACAATGTGCATCGCTTGCACCAAAATTTACCACTCAAAAACAAAAAAGCTTCATGTTATATCTATTTTCGCGAAGTAAATCTCACCTGTACTGGAGTTGTTTAGGAGTAAGCATTGTTCGCGTAAAATTAAAGAGCATGATCAAATAATCACTTTGTAAATGTATTTACTTATTGAGACAATAAACATTATTGAACAGTAGGTGGGTTGTGATCGTCCGGGTTAGAGTAGTCTCCAGAAAGACTGTTGTTGGTGACTGACGTTTCGACTACCTGAGCGGAAGTCATCTTCAGAGTCAAGTGAAAAGTATTCGTCAGATGGCGGTATATATGTCTCTGGTCGTAGAAGTGATTGGTCCGTTATGTTGGCCTATGGTTGGTCGAGTCGGCTTGGTTGTGTTGATGTTGTTGATGTCAGTTGATGTTCTTTTGTCCTGTTGATTAGTCTATTGTTCGTTCGGTTGCGTTTGATGTCATCTATCAGTCGTTTGTAAGGTGCCGGTAATTGTTGGCATCTGTTGAGAGGTTTCCGTTCTAAGTTTGTGTACCAGCTTTCCAGTGTAAGTCGTTGGTAGTAGTTGGTACTGTGGCTGATGCATTCAGCAGAGTCCCAGTTGATGTCGTGTTTAGTCTGTCGGTGGTGTTCAGAAATGTGATTTCTGATGTCGCCGTTTCTGGTAGCTCGTTTGTGTTCAGTAAGTCTTGTGTTCAGGTTTCTGCCAGTTTCACCGATGTAGGTGGCTTTGCAGTCAGTACAAGATATTCTGTATACTGTTCCCTGTCTGTTGATGGGTTCGTCTTTGTCCTTTACGTTGGTCAGTAAGTCGCGTAGAGTCGAGATGGGTTTGTGGGCTACCCGGATGTTGTAGGGTTGTAGAATACGTGCTATCGTCTCAGAGGTGCCTCTGATGTACGGTAGTGTGGCCAAGGTCAATGCAGTTGTGTCGTCAGAGACTACCGACAATGAAACCACTGACGACACAACTCCATTGACCTTGGCCACACTACCGTACATCAGAGGCACCTCTGAGACGATAGCACGTATTCTGCGACCCTACAACATCCGGGTAGCCCACAAACCCATCACGACTCTACGCGACTTACTGACCAACGTAAAGGACAAAGACGAACCCATCGACAGACAGGGAACAGTATACAGAATATCTTGTACTGACTGCAAAGCCACCTACATCGGTGAAACTGGCAGAAACCTGAACACAAGACTTACTGAACACAAACGAGCTACCAGAAACGGCGACATCAGAAATCACATTTCTGAACACCACCGACAGACTAAACACGACATCAACTGGGACTCTGCTGAATGCATCAGCCACAGTACCAACTACTACCAACGACTTACACTGGAAAGCTGGTACACAAACTTAGAACGGAAACCTCTCAACAGATGCCAACAATTACCGGCACCTTACAAACGACTGATAGATGACATCAAACGCAACCGAACGAACAATAGACTAATCAACAGGACAAAAGAACATCAACTGACATCAACAACATCAACACAACCAAGCCGACTCGACCAACCATAGGCCGACATAACGGACCAATCACTTCTACGACCAGAGACATATATACCGCCATCTGACGAATACTTTTCACTTGACTCTGAAGATGACTTCCGCTCAGGTAGTCGAAACGTCAGTCACCAACAGCAGTCTTTCTGGAGACTACTCTAACCCGGACGATCACAACCAACCTACTGTTCATACTCCTGGGTTCAAACCATTTGCCACAAACATTATTGAAATACAAAAAAAAAAGAATGGCGAGTGAAACTCGACGCCAGCGACGTCATCATCACGAGGTGAGAGTAATGCCACATTTGAAAAATAAAACAAGACTCGTCAGTACTTCACTCAATTCTGTACCACATAATTAAGCTGGAGAAACAGCTGGTGTAGCTAAGTACAGGCGAAGCTTTCCCAAAGCACACAAACACTGGGTTGTGAAACCTATCTTAGAGCAGAAAAGTTATGCCTACGTAACTGACATGCTGAAAGAGGTTGTTCAAAAATGCGAGATGGGAACTGCTGCCAGTGAACCTGTTCCAGTGAATCCACGAAACATTGCATCAGAGCCAGCACCTGACAAGGAACACCTGATATGTAAGCAAAGATCACGCTTCAATAGGTGATAACAAAGCTGAAATTAGCTGAAAATAGAACTGGCTGAAATTAAGGTACAGTAATTTAATACAAGAGTTATCAAAATTTAATTAAGTAATGTGCGTGTAATAGTGATCAATCACCTTTGTATCGATAATAGCCAACAGTGTTCACAGCTCAGCCCACTCTGAAGATTGTTTTATATTCCATAATAATAAAAAATTTTGTATATTACATTAAGATCAGGAAACAGCAGTATGCATACATACTTTGTTTCTTTCACTCTGAATACATCTATCATAATATGAACTTAATTTATATACTGTATTATACACAATTTATAAATTATAAATCAGTTTCTTGAGGATATTGCTTATATCATGGGATGAATGGTAATAGTATAGTTTATAAGATCTCAAAGGTACAAAAAAGAGCCACAGATAAACCAAATTATGTACACTGTATATGGTATAATAATGTTATCTGTTCACTAGCCCTCATCAGCGTAATGAAAACCCTCATTCGAAATCTTCGTTCCCTGGTGGGGGGAAATGTTGACGCATGCATATCACTGCACAAGATGGCAACACAACTCTTATCTCGCACCCCAGAATCCCCTAACACCCCTAGCCTAACCAACTGCCTGTATGCTATATGTCAATTTCGCTTGTGTTCGGGTCCTTCATACGGCTCTTGATATTGCTGTTTTTACTGATACCAAGCCGCCTGAAGGACCCACCTGCTGGTGCACACTGCCAAAAACCCTGGGTGTTCTGTTATACAAGTTGGTGGCTCACTCAAGTTGCCATCAGTCACAGCCTCGAGCATTTTCGCCTGAACAGGATCTAATTCCTTGCAGCACACACACTCCTCAGCTCTGTCCATGATCTGACATTTTTCACACGTGCACCTATTAAACGTAAAAGCTTTATTCATCTTTAAAATATATACACACATGATCGTTTAGTTTCCGCGTAAAAAGCGAAGAAAAGTGCCTTACACTTACCAGTCAGAATTTCTAAAGCTAGAGTAATCCTCTTCGTATTCCATTTCTTCTTCAATGTCGTCGTCCCGACTCAGAGCTCGTCGCATCCCAACACACTTGCCTTTGCATTCGGGGCTCAAATATATACGGTTTGATGCCGAAACCTTCAGTGTCTTCAAACGCACATTCAGTTAGAATAGTTCTATTTGGATTCGGTGTTCGCTGTTCTTTAGCTCTGGTTGGGATCCACTGGAGCTTCTGGGTTGCTGTGAGGTTTTTGTGGACTTTTCTTGCATTAAACTTGCATCTCACATTGATGATGTTAGAAGAATTTTTTCTTGGACTTGGATTTTTCTTTGGTTTGTAGGAGTGTTTCTGGTTCTTTAGTTGTTCAGGTAGCCGGGCTCCTGGTTCACTTGTTTGTGATTTGGAGGCTGGTTGGATGGATACTTTTTGTTCAGGCTGGGATGTGGTGCCAGTGGTGTTGGAGGCAGGGGATTGGTTTTGTCTTCTGGGGCGCGGAGACCACTTCGGAATATTTCTGTGTGTGTATGGTGCTGATTGGACTTGGTGAATGTTGCAATGGTTCAGATTAGGGGTGGCTCGTTTGTGGTTATTGGTGTGAACTTGGAGTCTTGAATGATTTAGTCAGATTTCTTTTTTCGTTCAAGACTAAAACTGTAACAAATACTGTAATTTGACATGCGGTGATTGCAGTGAGAATCGTTCACAAGCTCTTAGAAGTATAACTAGGTCTGAATTTGAAGTAAACCGTTCAAGTTTTGCTTTGATTCTGGGAGAAATCATGTTTTGAGCGGGTTCACATACAAAACAATTCGAGCTCATTAAACATGCATGCCTGAGTCTTGTGCATGGAATCCAGAGTAAAAACAAATTTCACAGGAAGCCTACTTAATTGTACTGCCTATGAATTCAAAATTGGAAAATCAGTGTTCCTTTTCTCTTGTACTACGACGGCCGACCAACTTCAAAATTTAAGTATTAAGTTTTGAGAACATGCTTGGCAGACTGTATGAATTAATTTGACATGCCGACCGTGGGAAATACATACTTCGTCACTCAATCGATTTTTGTTTTCATCGCAAAAGTGTAACACACCAGGCCATTTTTGTTAAATTCCCTTGTTTTTGGCCCGCAGTTGTCCTTTAAGTATGGCCTATGAGTGCCATAGCAAAACAAATGTTGGTGGCCTAGCCATGGATTAGAAACAGCGATTGCGAAGACAACACAGAGCTAGAGACTGACCTTGATAAGTATGTCAGACTGAATTTAAGGAGGGTGGAAATACTAGACTTTATGAGGAAGGATTACCCAATGTACGCATGGAGCATTAAAAGTCTGGCTCGCTGAATGCAGTATTTTGGAATTCGCTTTACTGACTATAATTTCAATGCAAATGATGTGGAAGATGCAGTAGAAAAAGAAATTTCCGGTCCATCGAAGCTTCTTGGCTACACAGCCATGCACCAGAAGATATGGGAGATACACGTTCTACATGTGCCAAGGGATCTGGTTTACACTGTAATGACCAAAGTGGATCCCGATGGTCTGGAGGAGAGAAAAGGTGTGGGAGAAGCCAAGCGACCCCAGAGAGTTAAAGCATTTGTGAGCGGGGTGAGTTCCAGTGCTTACGTACACTTACAGAGGTCCGTTTCAAATGAGTACAATCGAGCTAAGTAATACATGTCAATTTTCAAGAATTGAGTTACCTGAACCATAGGTTGACTATCGAAAGCTCAACTAGTTGACTTTGGTACCTATCAAGGGATAAGAGTGCCAGTGGGAGTTTTGGCATAAGTGCATTCACTTGTTGGCAAGTGGAATTTCAGAAATTAGGTAGAAATTAATCTTTGTGGTTTATTTATTGTTTGTTTTGTAGGGCCCAGATTGCACCATGTCTCTGGATGGTCACGATAAATTATGTGGCTACCAGAAATCCATGTTCCCCTTGTGCATATACGGTGGCCAAGACACATACAGCAGTCGCATAAACTTTCTGCAAATATGGACATCAAACAACAAACCAAAGACTGGAAGATTTTATCTGGACTACCTGTATGAAAGTAGAGGTGCAAATTATTCTCACTATCTGTATCTGTATATGTTTATCTAATTGGTGGAATAGTTCATTACAGCACTTCATTACAGCGAATTCCAGTGGGGCCATATTCCTTGTCTTTTAACCAGTCATGAATCAAATTTTTGTCAGAAAATCCTACTACTTTATCTTTTTTGCCTGTTTGTCAAACATAAGGCAACTTTGGCAGTTGACTAAAGGCGTAAAACTCAAATCACTTTGTTGTTTACATTACCTCTTCAAATAAGTATTCACACACAATTTATCCCCGAGCGAAGCGAGGGTAATAATCACGACGCTAATGCAGCAAAATCGCTTTATTTTAGAGACTCCAAGTATGTCGCCATCTCGAAATTTAATGTTCATCAGTCAGTCAGTGGCACGTACGACCAGGCCCAGAATGCATTGAGAACACCTCACAAAGGATCGGTCACACGTGACCGACAGAAACAAAAGCGAAGTAACAATGTACTGCATTCATGAAAATGAATTTGAAAACTGGAAAATTGGAAACACAACAGTCTCGCAAATCTCGTCTTCAAAAGAGCAGGGAACACGGGTAATCGTGGGGACGATCGAACAGTCAATTCTGACTCAAGAAAAGACAACATTCATGTGGGTGACAGCATCGTAAACAGAATCGTGCCAATGAAATGACTCTGCAAAGAGAACAGCACATGAATGCCGATCGTGAACAGAAAACCCAAAAGACTTTCCAAAAGACGAGCTTGTCGACATGTTGAGGCAATTTTATGTTGAAGCGCGGACCGCCCACGGTAAAAACTACAGTCGCAACTCAATGAAAGTAATTCGAGCAGGGTTGGACAGGCATTTAAGTAACCTAAACAGCACGTTCAGCATCACACTCAACAGGGAATTCAAACCGGCAAATGATGCACTAAACGCTCACCTTGTGGATCTTGCTCGCCGAGGAAAAATTTCTTCCACTAAACACAAAACAAGCATTGCTCCTGAAGACCTAGAATACCTCTAAGAAAAAGAACAACTCGTCTCAACACCCCCGAAAGCTTGGTCCAAACAGCATGGTTTAATGTCATGCTGTATTTTGGAAAGCGTGGGCGGGAGAATCAAAGAACTATGGTGAAAGATGACATCCAGTTTCAAAAATCCAGCTCCAGCCTCGAGTACGCAACGCTCATCAAGTGAGCCACGAAAAACCATCAAGGTGGCATAAACAGCAACGAAAATGAAATTCTGGCCGTCATGGTGGAGATTCCTGGCAATCCCCGTTGTCCAGTCTTGGCCTTGAAGAAGTATTTGTCCAAAAGAAATGGAGACTGCCAGGCATTATGGCAGAAACCAAGAGACCACACCACCGGCAAGTTCAGTCCTTCAGATGGTTTTGCAACGCACAACTCGGAAAACACACCCTCAGCAATCTAATGACTCAAAAGTCAAAGAAAGCTGGCCTTGCAACAGTCTACACACCGCACTGCATCCGAGCAACCTGTCACCATCCTCAAGGCGTCGGGCCTTGAAAACGCAAGGGTAAAGTCCATTACTGGTCACAAGAGCGATCCCTGATCGTGTTTTGGGAAGCTCATCCTCTTCTTCCACGAACGTTGGCAGGGTTGAAAACTCAACAAGTAACCAGCCGCAGTTTTCATCTCGTCATTTCACGAACTGCATGTTCAACTTCAATAACTACAACTCTTCTGCCTAAATTCAATTGAAACGGTCTTCAAAAGGGCTGATCGGCAGCGACTTTTTAAGTAGTCACTTAAAAAGTCACTTGTCACTAGCAGATCTGTAAATAGTTTGTAGCCATCCACTTTCCTCGTATATAACTCGTCAATGTTAGACAATCCTTTCATTGTTAGAACGCGTCCAACTTGGCAGTTTCGATGCATCGTGGCATTTTTCAATCTGCTTGTCTAGTCTTTGAGCCGGAATGATTGACAGACTTCTGTGATTTTTGGCAGCCAATAAAATTGCGCCATTTCAATTTCGGTGCTGACGTGTTCGATTGCTTTACAGTCCGCGCGCCATTTGCGCTGCAAGAGGAAATATTTGAAGGATAATAAAGACAATAAACTACTTTTGGCTTCGGAAATATGCACGGATAATTGTCCTTGGACATTATCTGTTCCTCGAAGCTCACAGTTGCCCTCGAGCTTCGCTCTTGGGCAACTGTTCGCTTCTCGGAACAGATAATATCCTCGGACAATTATCCGTGCATATTTCCTCGCCAAAAGTAGTTTATTGTTTATTTATCGTATTTCTAGTTATGCCGGCCAATGTAAAGATCTTGCATACGAGCTTGGTCAATATGAAAAGTAATGGCTCTGAACCAAATTTAAAATACTCAGTGTAAAATGTTAATTTTTTATGTATTTTCTTCTTGTGGTGAAGCTAATGAAGTGAAGTAACACTGATTATTATTTTTATCTTTCAGTGTTGCCTGAAACTCCGAGAATAGTTAGGGGTACAGAAACCGATATAATGGCAACAATCCACTGTTTCCTGCGCAGTAAACAAGGTGAATTGGATGATCCAACTAACAGTGTGTAAGGGCCGTCGACCCAGAATAAGATAGAGATGGTGGAGGGAGCTCTACGAGAGGATTTTAAAATCCCAACTCAGATCTCTTGTTGAGGGTGGCCATTATGACTCCAGTGACCAAACAGAGAGGTAAGAGTTTGAGAACTGACAGCTCACTATACATGCTAACCTCTTTTCCTCATGTGGGCTTAGAACCAGAACTTGTTATATTTCTGTTATTATTTTGTTTCTTTTTTCCAGAAATCTGCTTGCATACATTTACATCCCAGTTTTACCAAAAGAGCTCATAGTGTGCCAAACATCAGTATGGAACAACCATTAGAACTCTGGAATCGTGCACTGAGCCTGGCCATCAAACAAGTAATCAAGAAACACCATAGTGGCATCAAACACTGCCTAAAAAAGTGATAAAGTTATGATTTCAGATGGACCTCTTCTGTAGTTGCCTGGGTCCAAGTGTGATATACGTTTCCTGTGATAACAATCACGTGAACATTTCTGATGTATTCGGTTTTCGAAACTTGTCATTATGCAATATCAGTAAATAATTAGTTATTAAAAGAGCAACTGGTGATGTCGCCGGATAGCCAATCTAGACTCAGAAACTCTCTTGGCATGGAAACAGCCTCCCTTCCAGAACTCGAAGGGACGGACTTACGGCGTTTCAGGAATCGACCATAAGCTGTTCTTACTCCTTGCTGAATTTGTTATACAAGCAATCGTATTTCTGGACTTCTGCCATGAATAATTCAAGAGAGAACTCACTGTTGTCCACTGCCGTTGAGTACATTCGTGAAAAGAATCGTGACGTTCTCGGCAAGAATCTGTGACATTACATAATTTCCTAGGACAACAACTCGCATGTTTCTCAAGCCATGCGAAAGTGGCTCTAAAATTCCCCTCACAAATAGGTACGAATTGTTCCTTCAAAGTATCCATTTACGTGATTTAAACTTCTCCGCATAAAACAGTTGTGAAAAACAGTTGAAATTACTACTTCAGTAACTTTCATTGAATGAAAAGCGCCCCTAGTGTCAAATGCCTGCCTTTCTTCTCCTGAAAATATTGTAATCTATCTCATCTTTCCCTTCTCTTGCACCTGCCTTACAATTCAGAACTTTGGTTTTTAAAGGTATGACTAGCATTCCCCCTCTATCAAAATAGGACTTGCAGATATTACTTATTTGTACAGGTACACCGACAAGAACACTTAATATCACTAATACCACTTAAATAACACATCATTTTCTCTTGTAAAGCCGCTGGAGAGACTCAGCAGATATGGGCTTTCATTGGGACCAACCATGAAGTAAATCATCCACGACAATATTGGCAGCCACTTTCTGGGTCATGCTGTGCAGCTGATAAATAGGAAAAGATTTGTTTTTGTCCTGGACGGCATTGAATGGGATGTCAAGGCCCATAACAAGCAATCATACAACCAAAATAGAAGTGTCCATGCAGTTGCCACCAGCATTGCCTTTGATCGGGTGAACTTTGATCACGTACCTGATGATGGCCCCCAGAAGTTCCTCAAAAAATCTTTTGAAGATCAGTGATGAGGACCACCTATGCACAAAAGAGAGGTACAAGATATTTCTTGGAAAAATCTTGTGTGCGTTCTTTCCTCATTTGAGTTCCTCAAAGATGTTGTTCCAGCTTACACACCTTGCCTATATCAAGCAAAAATGAGTTCCAAGTTGGTGGTGGTACCCCTTCCAGTTCTCAGGAAAGATGAGAAGAAATACGCTGAAGTACTCGATGTGTTGGATCAGCTTGAGGTTTGGACAAACCAACTCTACTCTAAAGCTGACCTATGTGCACCCCCTGATCCAGGACATGTACCTCCTGGTACACCAATTTCTGCCGCATCTAGACCAGACCAGCCATCTCGATGATCCTTTAGCAAAGGTGAAAGTTCCCTGCTTTGGTGATCAGTTTACAAGAGTGAGATTCGCAGATGTAAAAGACTTGCGGACTGGAAGCCATACAGCACAGGACATGCTTGATCACCTTTATCCTTTCAGGATTGTTAACTGGCATACTAAGAGGAGCTTTCTGAAGGTACAAAATTCTTTCATTCTGATAATTTTTTTAATAATATACAGCAGGACTACAGTGAACTCTCTCTCTAAGCTAACACCAAATGCTGGTCTCAAAGGTGTCCCCTTTGGAGAGAATTCTCTGTAGTTGAATATTGTGACGTCATTGACACTAAACAACCAAAGCAAAAACAAAAGTTAACACACACACAATTACATTTTGTAAATTTTTTGGATATCACACTAACATGTAGCTTGATATACACCTCTACAGATGCTGGTTTTATATGAAAAGTAATATTTTTGTTGAAAGACGATATTAAAAATACAGCAAATCAGTTTGTTTATACATGCATTTGAAATAGGAAATATATACTGTTATACCTATTGTACCATTTTTAAAATACTTTTTATACATAGGTGAATTTCAAAAAGCTCTACAAGAACTCTGGGCGTGAACAAGGGACCTTGAGGTACTTTAGAGAAAGCCTTTAATAAAGAAATATGACCATCGATATGAAACATTTCGAAGACTGCGAGCAGCTATTTCTGACCATTAACAAGTGCTTTACAGTGGAAGCATTGGTTCAGTTTTTTAGCATAGACAACAAAGACAGCTGCATCACAAAAACAGGCCCCCGTACTACATTTTAGATGTAGGAGACAATAAGCAGCAGTACTATTACTCTGTTTTGGACAAATTCATTAGTGAATCCCTTCTCACTGTAGTACACACCCTACAGTTCAGAGACAAACAAACTACTGCACACAAGGGCTGCGTTTTGTGCTATTGCTATATCTGCCCACTACATTTTTGCGCTATTATCATTCAAGTTAATTTTACTCTAGTCCTAGTTTGTCTATTTTTCCCCCTGATAAAACGTTTCATTTATTTTTTTACTCAGAAGCCGAAGTCACGAAACTTCACAAGCACAACGCAACTTCAAGTGCGTCATTTGCTAAAGGGAACGCAGCAGGATCAAAAACCTGTAAGTGAAGTCTTACACCGCACAATTTAATATGTCAAACAGAATTTCATTGTCCTAATTATTTTTAGTCCTCCAAACTAATTTCCGATTCTTTTCCTTCATTTTAGCCATTGCGTCATAAACTGAGCCATGCGTCACAAGAACGCACAACGTGGAAAAACTGCAGGTAAATATTTGGTCTGTGCTGTATTAAATTCTACATTACTTCGATAGGAAACATTCAGTCAAGAAAAAAAGGTTGCACGATTTGTTTTTCCTTTATGTGATTGCATCAAACTTGAATGCATCATCAACAAGAACACGCCCGTAAAACTTTTCCCCATGTTGAACAAATCTGAACAGCTTTCAAACATCCACCAGAACAAGTGAAGACCATTTCAATAACTTTCGACTTTTACTGTTTGTTTCAGAGATTGCATCGGACTTCAAGCATCTTTGGTGAAATGGCAAGTTTCCAAGGTATGTTAGAGTAACTTTTTTTATTTTCAGCGGAACAAAAGGTGCATATTTTTGGAGGGCTCATTTTTTCAATGCTTACTAGCCCTGGGACATACTGGGGAGGGGGAGTTGTTGCCACCCCCATCCCCCACTCCCTCGGGTTTTTCAAAAATATCTTCGGAGAATGTTTTCAATAAGCTCATTTTTAAGGTCGGCATCCCACGAAAGTGAGAAGCATGACCTTGTTGTGGCCACGACACCGTCAGTCCGTCATCTGTGTCAACAATAGACTTCCAAATTAGGAAGTTTATTCCAAATTTGGGCACGATCACGCATGATGAAATACATTTCAAGAGATCGATTAACTTTAAAGGCACGGAATTATACGACCATTTAATCATGGCTTTTGGTGAAAGTATGAATGCGGAAGATGCTCCAAAGGTTTATACTTGCTCTTGGCTGATACCTCAAGTGTTTCAAGCGTCGCCCGATTTTCCTGATAAACTGTGTGAAAACAACATTTCATACTGGTGTAATGGTACAGACTTTATATCGATCGTGTAGTTATTATTTTGTGTGAATGTTTCAGTCGGTTGACCGTACACAGGAACCCGGCGTTCATCTCTATCGACACTCATTGTGCAGTGGACGCCTGCGATTTAGTTGTTTACATTCCTCAGTTTAAATTTGCCTGGATAACGTATCGCAAAACTTGAAGTATATTGTGTATGTCAAAGCCCTTGAACGAAAGGTTACTTTGGTGTTCTTCGTTGATAATGAGTTACAATATTATTAAGAGTTCGCTCGAACGAACTATGCAAGAAAACAACACATTCTTGTACGTATGTACGTATTCAGCCATCCGGTTAATATTTATCTGTTTCATCGGATTACCGAGACCGTAAATATGTGAACCTTCTATGACAGGTCATTCATGTGACTATAATAAACTTCACTCAAAACCATTTTGTATTCGTCGTCATTTGAAACCCGAATTAATGATTACCATAAATATGTATACCGCTTGGAAGTTACGCCGCTCAAAATGATTTAAACACCGGTAAAGTGGGCAAGGTTTGTGCACTTGAGAATATATCCTGTCAATGTTCGTTTTGAGTTGAGGGGATTAGGCCACTTTGAGGTTTACGAGTTATTTGACTCTCTGAGCTGAGCCGATTGCCTCATTAAATATGCATGTTAAGCTTGATTGAGTGCAAGCGTGTTGCCCTGCACAGTGGTAAAGCGTGACGTCTTACTTTGCAAAATTTTCCATTCGAATCTCTAAACATACACAGCTGCTGCACAAACGTGTGCAAAGTTTCAAATCGCTAGTCCTACTGACAGCAACCAGATAGCTCCATACTGAACTCTCTTATTTAGCATCAGTTCTAAATTAAAGGAACCATTAACACCAAATAGGAGGGTTTAGTATTGAGCAATTTGAACTTCAGTAGCCCACATCTCAGCTGTTCAATGCACTAAAGAGCTAATTTTTTGTGACCGTTTTTAGACAGGGCATTCCACAGAATTGCCTAAAATCCATATTCCGATATTTTTTGTGACATCACTTTACCACAATATTCACTCAAGGCAATCCCTACTTTAGAGCAGTTAAGACACGAGCCTGTTGTACGGACTAGACCACAACCAAAGTCTGCCATTCAAAAAGATAGCCAACCTTACAGCGGCATCACTGCTTTGATTTTAAGTAGTTTTTCAGTAGTTTCCCTTTTCTGCAAGGAAAAATGGGATTTGAAAGTAGATGCCATTTTGGATGACATCATGGAGCCCCTAATGTGCCACAACCACCAAACAAACCATATCTTATGGAATTCAGACCAAGCTATGAAATGAACGCAAAAATACATCAACACAATGAAAACTCTAGAAAGGCGTTCCATCTCCCCAACCCCTCCCCCAATAATGGTGGGGTTTACTTTGAATGTATGTCCAAAGGTTAAATTGTCAAACTGAATTTATCCAATTGTTCACTTCTAACACACCAAACAATTTATGAATCACTAAGTCAAAGTTTTATTCAAGCTTCCATACATAAGTAGGCCTTTTTTTCAAATACCCCCTTATTTGGAATAACAACATATAAATGCCATCCAGCCCACCCCTTGACAAAATGTATAAATATTGTAAAACATACATCTTAAAAGTTCTCAATAATCAATTCCTCCTTATGTTTTTAAGTCACCAACTTTTCATTTTCTAATATATTTTGTTATCCTTAGTTTTCCAAAATGTAATTTGAGTTTTATTGTTGTCCCAGATCTCACTGAAATCACAGGCTTCTTGCATCAGGTGTCACCGCTAAAATCTAGCGGGAAAACAAGATACTTCGACTGCACAATTCAAACCAATGAAAAAGCCCAAACGAGAGTGGTATGCTTCTACCCAGATTACCACCCTAAGTTCAAGGAGATGAACATGAAGAAACAACCAGTGAAGCTGGCAAATTTCAAAATCAGCAAAAAGTTTGGCAGGAACGACATAGTCATTGACAGACACAAATGTAAGTGAGGCAGCAAAACAAACTTTCAAGCCCTTGAAAGTAGAAGTCCAAGAATACGTTAATATCAACACCATACCCTCTTTGGCGAACAACCACTTAATTTCTGTGAAAGGAAAGTTGTGCCAGCTCTGACACTAAAATGCAAGCCACGGGAGCCCATGGGGTACTAAAACGCCAAAATGGCTATTTGATAGATCCCACAGGAACTATAAAAGTTGTTCTGTGGGAAAGGTTTTGTGACACAGTTCAACAAGACAAAACCTACATATTCAGAAATGTCACTGTTAAACAGACATCCTATGGTGAGACCTACATAAATACTGCTAAAACAGGGTCCTTTATTGATGAAACGGGGGAATTTAAGGGCAACCTTGCCATTCCAGAAGACCCACCGGAAATGGCAGTGGAAGCACTTACAGCAAAGACAATTTGTATATCGACAGTATCTAAGTACCCAGTATGCGGGTTTTGTTTGAAGAAGCTTCCTCCCCTGACAAATCAATCACTTGCCCAATGTTTATCGTGCAAATTGTACCAAGAACCAGGTTCATGCACAACACATTGGTTCTTCAAGGGTCTGTTTAAAGCCACCAATAGTGACACCAATCAACAACCGATTCAACCGAGTGTCTTCAATCAACAAATTGTAAAGATTTCCCTCTTTGCCAACATGAAAAATATCAATACCCTTTCTAAAGAGGAGTTCATAAAGCTTTTCCTGGGCTTAAAAGAGCTAGAGGTTAGTTATGACGCACTGCGAAAGGTGCTTACAGATGTACAATTAGCCACATCTGCATCATCAACAAATGCACAACAAAAACAAACAAAAGCATAACTCTGAGATAGAAAAACAAGTGCCCCTAAACCCTTTGATATTCTATTGCTTATAGCATAGAACCAAAACAGTGACTATAATAATATACGGGGAAGGGTAATGATAGCTTCTTTAACTACCACTTTATAAGCAGCACTCATCGCAAAACAAGGTAATATTAAAATTGTTGACATTTGCAATGCAGACCCTCATGTCATGTCGTAGCACCAAATATTAGAACTAAAAACAAACAAATGCCTCATAAGAATGATAATTCAAAATTGTTTAACCCTACAGAAGGAAAAGCACAATTCTCTATCACTAAATATCCATTGGAATAAAACACCTTGTTCTGTGAAATGCAGTGCTGCTTGTGAAGTGAAACAATCTTGTATTATTTGCAATCATAATACACAACAAGATTGTTGTGTTATGTCTTCTGTTAAAAACAATGTTATTTCCATAGAGACCCTCCAAACAAAGCTTATTTGTGTCATCCTAATCTAAATATTTTGCACAATTTGCTCTAAGAGGCTTTGAGACAAAATCAAATACTCGTCCAATGTTCATCATACAACAAGATCCAAATTCATCCTCAGTGCATTGGTTTTTCAAGGGTCTGCTTAAAAGAAAAAATGACACCAATCAACAGCCCATTTGACAGTCTTCAATTAACACATTATGACGATCTCCCTGATACCCTTTTCAAAGAGGAATTCATAAAAGCTTTTGCTGAGTTTAAAGGAACTACAGGTCACATATGATCAGAGGCTAAACTTACACAGAAAAATTATTTGATAAGCAGTTTGCTACCAAGAGTGCATTCCTCATACCCAGTTGAGATCCAGATTCATGCTCAATGCATTGGTTTTTCAAGGGTCTCCTTAAAAGCAAAAATAACACCAATCAACACATGAAGATTTCCCTGATAGCAAAGATAAAAAACATCATTACCCTTTCTAAAAAGGAATTCATAAAAACTTTTGCTGGGCTTAAAGGAACTACAGGTCACATACAGTAAGATCAGAGGCTGAACTTACACAGAAAAATTATTCGATAACCAGTTTGCTACCAAGAGTGCATTTCTCACACCAAGTTCAATTGGGGTTTGAAGCCTCTTTCACCAAAACCAAAAGAAGAGCACTTTAAAATTAGACACTTCTTTCACCAGGTTTTGGTGCACAAAAACAAAGGAAAGTCCAAGACACAGAAAAACATGTGCCCCTAAAAAGCATTAGATATTCTATTGCTTATGACAAAGAATCAACACAATACACAGAAGGGTACTAATAGCTTGTTAATACCACTTTATGTGCAGTGTATTGCAAATCAGTATAAGTTACTTTGCTCTATGATATACAATCATGCTCATGAAGCTAAACAATCTCGTTATGTTATTTACAATCATGAGTCAGAGCAATCTTGTTGCGTTACATATCTTTTGTTACAAACAACAACATTGCCAGAATAATTTTACCCTCCCAACAGAGCCTCTGAGTAAACATAAAACATGGCTTTATTTGTTGAGTATGCATTAGTTGCTCTTTCAAACATTTTAATCAGTCAAACTAGTTTCCTTGTTTAAATAAATGGATCATACAAGTTAGCACTTCCCCACATTTGCACTTCCGTAAACTGTGGACTGTTTTCATACCCATGGTGTTTTTTGAGAGGATCGAGGCTTCATCCAGCTTGGTTGCACACTGCTTCCACATGCTCAACATAGAAAACAGAGCTCGTTCTTCTTTTCTTACCGTGTAGAGTGAAAGAGAATTTGTTTGCAGGGTTAGTAAATATTATTTTACAAATATGTTACACTATGTTTATGTTGCATTTCAAAACTTGCACTGTAGAGTGCACTTGCATGATTATGTTGTGTTACCAAGGGTGCATTCTTTTGACACAAATATGAATACAAAATATTTCTAAATGCTCACAAACAATATTTTTCTAGTGTTACAGTATTATTCAAGATTATTTTGTACCTGGAATTGTTCCACACTTTTGCAGCACATCTCAAGTCAAATGAGTCACTGATCAATCAGTTTCTCCTATTCTGCAAGACCCAAAACAATGCACCCTGAAGAACTTAAGTAAAAATAATGTTAAAGGACAACAATGATTGTGCACTGAAAGCTATATTTGCATTAAGTGAACGAAACCCTTGGAAAAAAGACACTTAATTCACAAATCCCCTCTTACCTTTGTACAAAATATTTTCACTTGCACAATTCTAACTGATGCCGCTATAGATCTGCGTAAAAAAGAATACAACATATTCTACTATCTTCAACGAGTTCCAGAGGTTTCTAGCTAATAGCAAATATTTGAACAGCGGCAAAAGGTAAAATTCTCCTCGCTGGAGAAAAAATAATGACTCTGTAATTCTAATTTCTCTTGTAGCAAAGTCTGTATTTATTTTGAACGTTTTAATATCCACTACATTTGTACAATATTTTCGTTTTTCTACATCATCAGAAAAATCAACTCACTCCAGTCCTCCTATACACTGCGTTGTAACATTTGAACCTGGCAAACGTCATTTCAAGATGTTCTGAAAGCGAATACAAGTAAGAAAATTCACCATACCTCTTTCACATATAGCACTTCTCCCAAAAAGAATACGGCTGCTACTTTTTGTAAAGACTAAAAATCCTACGCCTGCCCATTTTCATAAAATACCAACACAATACACTTGGTAAGGCAGCGTAAAACTCAATGCATCCAAGATATTTCTACCTGATCCTTCGCTTCGTAGACCGCGTGACAGAGCTGACAAACACATTGCGCATGTTGGTGACATCATCAGCCCGTGCGCTTCTTTTTCAGAGTGACTGTTGCAATAGCCTTACAGCTTTCCTTTTCATTGCAATGTTTGACCAGTCCTTTCACCTTGAGTATATTGTCCTTTTATACTACATACGACTTTCACGGAACGCAGCAGTACCAAGGCCGCTATGGCGATTTAAACACTCCAACAAGGACGAGTTTGTTTTGCAATTTTCACCATGGGTGCAAGGAAGAAAGTGATAGATTCAAAAGCTTAGGAAGAGAAAACTATTCAACTACAAACTCTAAAAATTTGTAGCTTAACTTTTGCTTCTGTGTCTTAACTTTTTAAAAAAAACTCCGCCGGAAGTTGTCTTTCGCCACATAATTTAAAAATACAAAGGAATTCAGTAGAGCGTACACCCGCGGGGCAAAGTTTGCCTGCACGGCCGCGCATGCACACTACGTTTGTCAACTCTGTCCTCTGTCAGACCCCATAAAACTCAGTACATGCGGTTCACAGACAACCCAGGCTCAGGGGGCCTGGAAGCTAGTTTTCATTTCATAAGAGCTTGAATGGGAATCAAGATGGCGCAAAATAATTTAGGAAATACTCAAGTAAAAGAAGTGAATCTTTCCTTTGGTGTTTATTTACCTACGAACTATCTGTGGTCGCAATTACAGCGTTTTCGGGCAAATTTTACGCCTGCTGTAATCGCGACCACAAATAGTTCATAAGTAAACTAGACTGGCGTTGCCAGTGAGCTCGCGGTGTGAGTTGCGTCGAGACCAATATACTAAAATGGAAAATAGGGACAAGAGTGGAACTCCCAAGAGGGACTTCCAGTTTCTCACCAGAAAAATATCACACAGTTATAGAGAACTTGGCTGTTGACACCTTGCTCAAATGAAACCTGATTAAACTATAAATTATCGTTACAACACTCATACACTTGCTTCTTAAAGGTTGAGCGACCCTGCATTTTGAGAATGCGTGACATATCTTTTTATGCACAATTGATTTTTGACAGTTTGACTTCGACTCTTATTTCTAACAAGAGGCCACGATTAATCCAGCCTTCGCTTCAATACTTTTGTGTTTTCTTTTATTAACTGAATACGTTTCTCCTATCAGGCTTTTGAGTTTTCGTGTTCTGTAACAAGCGAGGAATGTAACACGACACTTGTTTACGTCAATATTATTGCGGTTTTGTTCACAGTGTGTTCAGTCATTTGTGAACTTCAAACTCAATGCTCAGGACTATTTCGGTGTATTTTTCATATCTGGTATACAATGACCATTTCGAAGCAAAGGCTACATGATCGAATGAAAGAAACATTTTAACAGGCAAAGTACGATAAGCAGAAGAATTTTATGAGGCAGCAGATGTCATGTACAAAGTAAAGCATAAATCGCCATTGTTTTGCAGCTAAAGCTCATCGTAGCTTTGGTTTCCGTTTTCGGCCTGTTATCTTCCCAGAAGTATTTTGTGCCGCCACAGAAAGTTTCGTCGGGACTAAATATTTAGCGGCGACAGAGAAATTTGCAATCCCCGAGCGGTATCCATCAAATATTTGTTTACGGCTATTCTCAAAGCTTCCGCGGTGAACTTAAGAACGCAAGCCAAAATTGTTCCCTAAAATCCAGTTTATCCGTGCATGTTCCACAGAGATCTGCTGTTAGAAACAAAGGCAGCATCTTCTCTTCAGTTATTTTAAGACCCTGAGTGCTGGTCCGGCCGGGGTTCGAACCCGCGACATCCCGCACGAAAGACCGGCACTCAACCAACTGAGCCAGCCGATGGCGGTTTACGTCATCGCATATCACGTGATCATATAAACCAATCACCGTGTGCTGATTCTCGACCCAGAAGAAAAAAAAACTCCATTTTTAAGCTCGCCGGGGCCACACCCCGCGAGCAATAAACACTAAAGCAAAGTTTCACTTCTTTTATTTGAGTATTTCCTAAATTATTTTGCGCCATCTAGATCCCCACTCAAACTCCTATGAAATGAAGACTCGCTTCCAAGCTCCCTGAGCCTGGGTTGCCTGTCCCTGATCTCTTCACCTACCCAGAACACAATGCGATTCAACTGAAATCACAAACTTGACACAAACAAAAACGTTTGTAGGTATGACTTAAGCATCAAAAACATTGACTTACGCATATTATCTTGAGCGGGATACTATGCGTAAGTCAAACTTACGCACATTTTTGTTTGTAGGGTGTTCAGTCGGTGTAAACTTCCGCTGCAACCGGGTTCCACTGACCATTTTACAACGCTGGCGTAGGCCTGGCGAAGCAAAATAGCGGCCACTGTGCGAACTGACAATACTATCAACCACCAAAACAGAAGTAAGGACGTTCAGAATCGCAAAAGCAATCAATTGATCTTTCAAGTTTGGAGTCCTTTCATTCTCTAGGCAGATGTTTTCAAAATTTAAAACCAAACTGTTTCACCTCGATTTTACAATTCCATGAATCAAAACCTTCTTTGCACCTTTCAATCGAACCATCAGCTAAAATCACAAAACGGGTATGGCTTCAATACCTTTATTTTTCAATGCTATGTACACCTTATAGATCTATAGTGTTTCTCATTCACGATTTGGCTCACAGGAGCCTTTGATACTCATTACGTACCCTTCATCAAAGTGAAATAGATCACAAGCTTTTTCACCACCCCCCGATCGAATTTTCAAACTTTCTCTCAGTCTTCCCATTATCAAACTTATCCCATTGTCTCACTAACTATAAAAGCAAAACAAAATTTTTAACAAAAGCTACTAAACTCTATCGACCAACAAGAAGGGCGAGCTTTCAGCGGCAACGCTGCTTTGATTCAAAAGTTGACCCGTCACGCTAAGGAAGCTGTGTGACAAAGAAGTCCATAAAAGAGCCGGGTTTGCTATAAGTAATAAAAATTTTACTCTGTGCTTGAAAGCTAAGCATTATGAATGGAAGTGATATTGTGCAAAGCCTCCAACCTCGTTCCCAGGGCCTTTTCCACAGTGGCCGCTATTTTGGTGGCTGGGAAAAGATCCTGGCATCGGCCGGTCATGTGATCATTATATAAAAACAACATGGTGGATTCATCAGATAAATTCACCGTGCTTCATTGGCTTGGGTTGGCATTGAACAGCGGAAACTTTCCTCCTTTTTGATTGAAACCACTTCAGGTGAAGTGTTTTGATTACATGTTGAAGGGCCACGATGTTATTGCCGTTCTTCCTACTGGTTTTGGCAAGTCGTTGCTGTTCCAGCTTCTGCCAAATTTCTTGCCTTTGAAAACAGACAAGAACATCGTGATAGTAGTGTCCTCTAAACTCTATTATAGAGGATCAGCTAAAAGCTTTGAAATACAGAGGAGTCACTGCGGATGTACTACAGCTTGCTAGCGACGAGTGGGAAACTTCGGAGAGTTTATTTGCTTCAGATGAAGTCTGTTCACAGAGGTGTGAAAACGAAGCAATGCGGACGAGGTGAAGCTAAAAAATCCATCACAAAATCTGCTGAATGGAAATGTGCAAATTGTCTTCGCACATCCAGAGGTTTTTTTGAGCAAGGAAGGACGAGGATTGATGAACAGCAAAGTGTTTCAGAAAAATGATGTTGCCTGTGCAATCGTCGAAGCTCACTGTGTTGAGATATGGTAAGTAAGTCATTACATTTCATGTGTATGCCGATTTCTGTAAATAATTTCAGCAGTGAAACTATATTTATTCGAGTAACTATCTACAGTTGAACACATAGCCTGTGTACAACCACCCTCTTGACTCAATGTGTTCATTATCTTTTTTGCCACTCCTAGTGTGGTAGAATTAGATTCTTCTTCATCTAGTGTGTTTGTGATAATTGTCATAGAGATGGTAGAGTCCATAGTGACAAATGTTCTTTTGATCATTAGAATGTAGTCCATCAAATTTAAAGGGGCCCTCTCAGCCAATTCAATGTTTTTTGTTTATATCTAGAAATATGTAAACCCAACACGAAAAAACCTAATAAATCAATAGCAAAATTGGTAAATAACACTTTTAGATCAAAAGAAGCTAATCTTTACTCAAATGAGTCAAATGGAAATGGCTTGCTAATTCCTCTTTCAGCACACAAAGGACTGTGGTTGAGAGGGCCACTTTAAATACAACTGCTTAATACTAAATATGAGTCAGGGAAAAACTTAAAATTTAACAGTAATTAAGCTGATTAAAAAATGCTAACTTTTAACCCTTTTAACCTCTGTTAACCCTTTTTCTTCCCAGGGGTGAAGAATTCAGAACGGACTTCAAGGACTCATCAGCTGTAAGAGCAGATTCTGCTGTCTACCGTAAATGAACTGTCTGTTTAAAGGGGAAAGTATCCAATGACTATTATATACTTGAAACTTAAGTATTGTGATTATGCTTATGGCTTGTTTGAAAGAATTTTGAAAGACAAAAAAGAAGGAAGGGGTAACAAATAATCCAGCTGCAAGACTTTTTTGCAGTTCCATGTTCCCCAAACAAAGCGCATGAAGAAAAGTATAATTTATGAGATCAAGAAAGAAAATTCACGAATAAGGGTTCTCTTTGCCACTTCAGCACTAGGCATGGGAGTTGATGCAGCTTATATCACACACATTGTACACATCACACCTCCAAGTAATATTGAATCATATATGCAAGAAACTGGACGTGCTGGAAGAACAGGACTTGCATCCCGAACAACACTTTATTACAATAATTCAGATAATGCAAATAACAAGGATTATGTGCAAGAAACAATGAAAGGCTAATATAGATCACAAGAAATCTGCCTTAGAAAGCTTATTTTGGAATACTTGGGGTTTCCCAGCATCAATCAAGAAAACTGCTGCTGTATTTGTGATGGAAAGCAGAGCAATGTTGCTGAAGATTCACCTGTGATGGTTAAAAACAAGAGAGAGAGAATGCTTCCAATTCATAACAAAACTATTCTGGAAGAACAAATTTTTAGTGAACTTTATGACCAGGAAATCCATGTTACATCAGACAGTGTGACGCTTTTTACTTCTCCAGCTAAAGCAGATCTGGCCAGAAAGATCATTAATGGAATTGAATATATTCAGACAGAATCAGACCTGCTGGAGATCTATGGTGTATGGGATGAAACTTACTCTTCTAATATGTTTTCTTTAATATCTAAATATGCTCCATTGTTTCAAACAAGGCCTTCAACCTGTATTTTTTCTAATTAGGTTTTTTCCATTTCTTGTTCAAAATCACACCTCCTGAAACTCCCATTACATTAATTTTCTTTTCATTCCTATGAAATTTGAATTTATTCTTCCAATGTTTTTCACTCTTATGTAACGTGACTGGATGAGACAACTATTTGAATACTTTCAGAGTAACTGGAGGTGTGAATTGAGCAGATAATGGTAAAATGGCATTTGTGGCAGGATTTAATTGAGCATTCTAACAGCAATGATGAATCTTTGCTGTAAACTAATGAGATATGAAAAACAAAATAAAAATAAAGTGCGAAGACTGCTGAAGAGCCTTCTGTGTACTAAGTGTTGACATGTTTGCATCCCAAAATACAGTACTGGAAGTAATATGTATGAGGCTTGCAAACTGCATGGGTCAATTTTTGTTTCAGTGCCATAAAGGGAACTTGTTCTGTGAGGGCTTATCTTCGATACTTGACATACCAAAAAAGTCTAGGCCAGCAGCAATGATGTATGCTCTATCCACACTCAGGAACAACTCCGCACTTCCCTCATATGAATCCAGTACTTTGGATAGGGTTGCATTTCGTCAATTGAACTTTTCTCTGAAGTACTTCAGAGTGCCAACTTGATTTACAGGATCAGCCTTGTACAAAAAGGAGTATGAACACTGCAATGATGCCTTTGTGTGCCACATGACTGGCTTAAAGGGAGAACAGTGTTCAAAACGATAAGATGGAGTGTGTGACCCAGAGAGTAAATCTTTTGCATCAGCAAAATCTTACTCGAGTAAGCTGATCTCCACCAAAAACAATTTTCATTTCACTCATTGGGTCTTCAGGTGTGTCTTCACCGTGGGTGTCAGTTTGACCAGGTGCTGCAGACCCCTCTGGGACTGGAGGGTTTTCAACATGGGGTACCTCCTGTAGTAGCCCTGCCTCAACATAAATTTCAGCAATCCACCGCTCATATGTCCTCAAAATGTTCACACAATCTTCATATTTGGCCTCAGTTGCATTAATGATTGGTAAACTTCCAATGTTGGATTTCTGAGCCATTTCTCTGCTGTACATATGTGGAGTGTGGGTAGGGATAACAGACTTCAAACACTTAAATTAAGGGAAAAATTCGAGAAAGATCCTCCCCACAAATACTTTGGCATAATCAGCATACATCCTCCACTAATTAAAGCTTAAGGAAAAATTGTAGCGGTTGAACTCCAAAATGTTCCCCTTAGGGTGATCATTAGGCAAGTGACAAAAGTTAAGTCTATTCTCAATGAGATTTGAGGCAAATAGAAGGAGGTCCTCATTCTGAATACCCTTTCTCATATGCCCCTTTAATATCTTCAAGTCCTAGTTGCCACCAATGCCACGAAAAAACACTTCCAGACTTCACCTTTCGGACAACTTTATCAGAAAAGTGTCCACCAAGAGGTTTGAGCAAGACATCCCTTCTTCCATGGGAGAGACACACACCAAGTTTGTTCAGCCGTTTTTGAAGCTGTAAAAAATAGACATCAAGTAAAAATGCAACAGACATCTTCATTGGCTAAGATTAATTGGCCAAAAATGAATGTTCTTAAATTCATGCCGGGGAGCATATCTAAGTAACTTTATTACCTGCAAAAGGAGGGGGCAGTTAATCCAGCAGCTATGTATATAGCTGAAGAGCAAAAACAAGATGTCTTGCAGGCGACTAGCTTTTAAAGTCAAATCAATTCCCAGATATTCAGAGTCCAAAGAATCTCCAACATGACCCCCATGAAGTCAAATGTAAATTTAGGCCAAGTAAACTGAAATAATTTCTCAGTTTCGGCACTGGTGACTTAAGCCATCTCACACATTGACAACACAATTGACTCATTTCTAATCATGAATTCTTACCTGTTTTGTACATCCCCCTTCAATGATAACAATGGTGTTTACACGCTTGAGCAGGCTGAGTTCATGCCATCGTTCATTCATGAGGACAGTAAAGGAAGCTGAGTTTAACTAATAGTTTATTCTTCACATCTTCGATGCTACTGCCCTTGCCAGATACAGCTGTCATAATGTTTATCACAAAAGGAATGTTTGTTTCCATTTCATTCCACACTTTTTCAAAGTTAAATTCTTTCAGCATCTCGTAGCTATTGCCATACAACACGGAACCGCTTTGGCTAAAAACCATAGCATTGATGACATTCGTAAGTTCCACCACAAAGCAGGCAAACTGAATTTCGAACATAAACTTTCTTGGGAGTTGATATTTCCCCATCTGCACCGTACGCCATGTTTCGAATTATTAAATAATTTATGCATTTCAAGAAATAATTATGAAATTCAATCTACCAATGAAAATACAGGATCCACCGGCCAATGCCAGGGTCTTTTCCCTGCCACCCCAGAAAAGGTCCTGGGAATGAGGTTGCAAAGCCTCCAATCCACACTCAGTGCACCTCAAAGAGAAACAGTAAATGATGAAGTGAGACGAGTTTTTGAAGACTAAGCAGCAAGTCAGCCCAAGCCGCTACCAGCGATGCCTCCCACTATAGCCCAGGAACTTCAAGCTGCTACACCTCCTGTATCCCAACAAGCAGGAGCTGAATCTAGTAGCAATTTTCAGCCAGCTCTAAGAAATATGGGACAAATTTTCAACCCCACAGTGCAACTGCAGCAGAGAAGACGAGGTAGAGGACACGGTTGCTCAAGAGGCAGCAACCGATTTAACTGCATAGTTGTGCTGATGCCCTGTCCGAGGATCACGGATATTCCTCGAGGATGCCTTCACCAATATCTGCACAACGAGGGTTTGGAAAGCCGCGTTCAATTTTGCACGTCTATGTCAGCAATTGATGTCAGACAGGCAATTCTGCGCACTTTTCAAGAAAACGGACATTTGGTCGATGTCACATGTTTTACTTTCCCTGTGTTTCATGTTCTGTTTTCTATTAGTTCATAATCATGCACACCTGTAATAATATAGGTTTTCAAAGGACTTGCGTATTGTGGCTTACACATTTCCCTAAGAACCCATTTGATCGGGATTGTCACAAGATATTGTTTTACATGATAGGTTCACTGTAGACAAGTTGTCATGTTAAGGTTTTCCTGCAGGTTTTGTCGATGCGCACAGCCATCAACAACTGATGTGTGCGGCTGTATGTGTGGAAATAAAACCAAGCAAGCAAATGTGTTGATGTAGGTTTGAGTGGCAGCCCTACGCAGCCCTACGAAGAAAAAGATCCAACTACGGTTTTCTTGATGTTCTTACTTTAGAGAAGAGGCGATGCGAAAAAGATTGACAGACTCCGAGAAGTTGTCTGCTGAGTTGCAGGAGAAACTTGACCATACCATGAGAGATCTGTCACGTGTTTAAACCGAACTTACTATGGCCAGGCACGAGGTCAAGGTACACGTGCAAACCTGTGAAAAACAAAGGAAATCGGTAGCGAACGCTCTCGAAGAGGCCGCGGCCAAGAGCTCTGTGGTGGAGACTGAGTTCCAGCGACAGCAAAAGTGTGAGAAACTCTATTCTACTCTGCGTTGCTTCACTCTCTCGTTTGTCTTATTTTGTCAATCAATCGATTATACAAGTGAGACTGGATTAACGATTGATTGACTTGCTAACTGATTGGTTGATTGATTGATTGATCGACTGGCCAACTGTATTGCTTGATTGATTAATTAAGTAATTGATTGATTACTTGATTGTTGATCGATTGACTGGTCGTTTCACGTAACGTCATCAAAATCTCTGACTTCTGCTGCTTGGGCGCATGAACTGGCTGCACTAGACCTAGGTCACCTTACAGAGAAGGAAGACTCATGGGAGTTTGCCTTGGCAACTCATGTCAGGCAGTCTCGTCCGGGTCACCCAGGGTACTACTTGGTGTAAGTCTTCTTGAAATGTCCCAAAATGTTCCAAGTTTTGTGTGAAGTCTCTGTTACTCTGTGTACAGCGAAATGTCCCAAAATGTACCCGTTAGCTGGTGACCCCTGTTAGATGGCTACCCTGTGACCTGTGACCAAGAGACCAATCCTCGTGTTACCCTGTCACATGTGTTACCCTGTTACCTGTGTTACCTCGTTACCTGTGTTACCCTGTTACCTGTGTTACCCTGTTACCTGTGTTACTGTTACCTCGTTACCTGTGTTACCTCGTTACCTGTGTTACCCTGTTACCTGTGTTACCCTGCTACCTGTGTTACCCTGTTACCTGTATTACCCTGTTACCTGTGTTACCCTATTACCTGTGTAACCCTGCTGTCGCGAAGTGTGGATCACGACCATCGCTAACAGTGGTCATAGGAGGCCACCACATTTTGCGATGTCGCGAAGTGTGGTGCTCGGGGGACAAGTAGTTAAAATTCTTTAGTTTGGTTGTACGAGCCTCATAAGGAGCATAAAATTTATCTAGGAAGGGATGATTAGTTTCTGAAATGTTATCGCATCATGTGGTTCCATATTTCGTGACAACTCAAACTATGGGCTCACACTTTGAGTTGTCGCGAAATGTTGTATGGGAACAAAAACCATATTTTGAATTGACACAGACTGTGGTGTACTGAATTGATCATGGAGTGCATCAGAGTGAGTCGCTATATGTGGCTTTTTAGAAAAAAACATACTTTGAGGCTATCGCGAAGTCTGGTATGAAAACAAAAATCATATTTTGAATTGTCGCAAACTATGGCTGAATTGCATCACTGAGTGCATTAGAGCGAAGTCGCTGTATGTTATGGGGCGCCAAATGTAAAATTATTATTTAGCAGTAAATGGGTACAATTTTCTATTGTTTATAAATAAAACACAATTATTTACAAATAAAGGAGAAACACAACTTTGGTTATATCTAAATAACCATTTCAAAGATTTGGTTATATATAAATAAAGTTTTTTACTTCGCGTGCAGAAATTTGGTTATATATAAATAACCAATCCGGCTTTCATAAATAACCAATTCGCGAATTTGGTTACTTACAAATAACCAAATTCTTAAAGTGGTTATTTTTAAATCATGGAATTGTGGCAAATGTGAAATTATTATTATATAACGATTTTACATTTTATTTACACTCGGCGACGCCAAGTGTAAATAAAATACGTCACGAAGGCCTGGCTACAAAGTTTACGAGCGCGGGGAAAATACCAACCTTTTTATGAAAGAGCCTATGCAATGAATATGGCGGATCTGGGAGATCTGACAAGATCGGTTACTGAGGCCGTGTCAAGAGCTGTGAGGGATGCTTTGCAAGCTTCTCTACCTCAGGTAGGTTAGCAGATGAACCAAATAGAACGCCCTTGTGCCTTCCGTGCACATAATGTCATAAATTTACCTTCTAGAACTCTACAAACACCCAAGCCACCACCCGGCGGCCTACTATTGAGCAGGCTGTGCTGGGAAACAGCCGTGAGACAACCCCTGCACAGCCGAGTAATGACATTACAGACAAACTGTAAACACCAGTGAAGAAAATACGGTAATTATTTCGGCTTAGTTGTAATGCTGTTAGTTCCTTTTTTTTATTGTAATGAATTGTCGTACTCTCGAATATTTTCGTTCGCAAGTAAGTTTCGTGAATACGTGCCCCTGATATTTTATAGACCCAGTCCATACTACCGTCATCTTTCAGTGGTCCTTTAACAAGTGTGTCAGGAAAAAGAAAACGTTCCGCATCATCCAGGTATGGGATTGGGGCGAGTCTCATGGCGAACGGTTGGGCATTTTTGTAGTCCACCTTCATCTCCCCAATTCTGAATTTAAAAGGTAAGCCAAACCAATAAACATGAGTGGAACACCTTCGACCAACAACAGAAGGAAACGAAACGAAAGGGGAAGCTCTACAAGCTCCCCAAAACTAGAGAAACCACCGGCGAAACTTGGTAAAACATGCCGAAGACGAAGCAGTAGCCAGTCACCACGAGGAACTCACCGAAGTGCCCGAGCTGACTGATATATGGAAAGCGCTCATCAAGATACAAGCAAACACTGACAAACTCCTTGAAGAAAACAAAGAAATACGAAAGCTATAAAACGAGCTTACCCAGTCCGTGGAATTTCAAGGTAGCCAGATCGAAACGCTCCAACAAGAAAACAAAGCGCTCAAGGAAGAAATCGCCTCGATGAAAAAAGCCGATACAGACGACAGAGAAGAGGTAGGATTAGTTCGCGATGATTTAAATACAGCAATTAATCAGATCGACGATTTGGAACAGTATACCCGCAAATTTAATCTAGAAATTCATGGCATTGCCGAACAAGAGGAGGAGAACATCAACGAGCATATCATCAAGCTGGGGAACATTCTCAACGTTAAAATCTCCAACAACGACATCGACATCTGCCACAGGATGCCAAAGGGTAAAAACAGTAGTCAACTGAGACCAATAATAGTCAGATTTAGATCTTATCAACCTAAAAAGGAACTCTATGCAACCCGAAAGCATTTGAAAGGGACGGATTTAAAGCAGGTATTTAGTAACACCAGCGTTGTGTACATCAACAAAAATTTGACGCGCTGGCGCCGCCAGCTGTTTGCTAAAGTGTGGAAGCACAAGAAAGAGAAGCTGTGGCACAGTGTATGGACTATTGACGGCAAAATTTTTGTCCGAAAAACCATGAATCAGCCCCCAATGCGCATTTTCAGCCCTTATGATCTTAATTAACGCTACTTTCTTACGAGACAAGCCCCGTCAAAGCCATCATAACGGCATACCGCAAGATCGTGAATTCTGCCTTTTGTTTTCCCGCGCTATAAATTCCATCTCGCTAACACATTTGGGGAATTGTAGAAGAGAGCAATTACAATCCATTTGCCTTTCGCACATTTTTGGCATTCTCTTCTATACACAACCTTAATTGTTAAGGTTTTATCATGTGCAAATTCCGTCAACATTGTTTGTGGTCCCGTATTATGTGTATGTGTTACGTCTTACTTTTTGCAGGCTTTTTTCTGAAACTAAGCTGGAACAGTCTAATAGTCGGCTTTGCAATGCGTGGCTTCAGTGCACCTGAAAAACTCCCAGTATGACACTAAACGCCCTATCTCTGAATATTAGAGGTCTCAACAACCAAGTTAAAAGAAGAAAATTGTTCAGGTGGCTTCACCAAGGCAAGTATGACATTATTTTTCTGCAAGAAACCTACAGCGATGAAAGCATAGAAAATTTATGGCGAAATGAGTGGGGAGGTTCCATCCTGTTTTCTCACGGTTCTAAACACAGTAGAGGCGTTATGACCTTATTTAAGCCGACCCTAGATGTGATTTCCATCAACAGTATCACAGATAAAAATGGCAGATCACTGATTGTTAATGCAACCGTCAACCAAGAAGAATTATGCCTGGTTAACATCTATGCACCAAATGACCAAAATCAACAAATCATTTTTTTAAACCAGCTGCTACCAACCCTACGACAATTCTCCGCCCATAAAACCCTGATTGGTGGAGATTTCAACTGTCCTCTCTCAGCTATTGATAAATTTGGCGGAAAGAGCGTAGAAGGTAAAAAAAACGTCATTCAAGCGATTCAAAATCTTTGCAACACTCTCGATCTAGTCGATGTTTGGCGAAAACAACATCAAGCGGAAGTAAGATTCACCTGGAATAATAGCTCGGGAAAAATAAAATGTAGATTAGACTATTGGCTAATTTCAAAACAGCTTTTACATGCTGTACAAGGTTCTGATATAAAAGCATATTATGATTCAGACCACTGTCCCATAACAATCAAAATTAGACACGAAGAATTAAAGGAGAACAGAGGACCAGGATTTTGGAAGTTCAACAACTCACTTTTGGAAGATAATGATTTTGTCACTAAGTTATGCTTCATTATAAGATATGCCAGAGAAAAGCACAAAAGCACCCCTGATAAAAGATTATATTGGGAAATGCTTAAAATGGAAATCCATACCTTCACAATTCGATACGCCAAAGAAAAAGCAAAACAGAAGAGGACACGGGAATTAGATCTCCTCCAAAAGTTAAATCATCTAAAAGTTCGTATTGACCAAGACCCGAATAATGACGCACTCTTTAAGGAATCGGAAGAACTAAGAATTAAGCTAGACAAAATAGCAATTCAAAACACAAGAGGTTCCACTGTAAGAAGCAGAGCGAGATGCTATTAACTCGGAGAAAAAAGCAACAAATATTTTCTGAATATGGAAAAAAGAAGTTACAATAAGCGTCATATAGTAAAACTCAAATTATCGAATGGTATGATTACTGATGATCCTAAAGTCATTCGAACCGAAATGAAGAACTTTTATAAGGACTTGTATACTTCACATGTTCCATTGCCGGAGGCATCTACTTCTTTCTTAGAATCGCAGAACATCCCTGTTTTAGACAGCGATTCACAAAGTAAATGCGAAGGTCTCCTAACCGAAGAAGAGTGCTTATCAGCGCTAAAATCGTGCGCAAAAAACAAAACACCGGGCACAGACGGGTTAACAGCTGAATTCTACCTACACTTTTGAAACGAGATATCGAGTCCTCTGGCTGAAAGCCTTAACGCGTCTGTTACAGCCGGTGAACTGTCGACTTCACAAAAGCAAGGTATCATCTCCTTGATCCCCAAAAAGAACAAAGACCCTCTTAGCCTTAAAAGCTGGCGTCCCATCTCTCTACTAAACGTCGATTACAAGCTGGCCACAAAGTGTATCGCCAAACGGCTAGAGAAGGTGCTTCCGCTCTTAATTTCTCCTGACCAAACCGGCTACGTTAAAGGTAGATTTATTGGAGAAAACATACGAATAATCTCGGATATAATTGAAACGCATGAAACTGAAAATAAGCATGGAATGATATTCTTTCTTGATTTCGAAAAAGCTTTTGACTCTTTGGAATGGAACTACCTCTTTAGCGTGCTCAGAAAAATGAATTTTGGGCCAAGTTTCTGCAGATGGATCCAAACTTTTTACACTGACATATCGAGCTGCGTCATCAACAACGGCTTCACTTCCGAGTTCTTCTCCTTATGCAGAGGAGTCAGACAGGGATGTCCCCTCTCAGGGTTACTTTTTGTTTTGGCAGTAGAACCTCTCGCCATTCAAATCAGGACGTGTAAAGAGATCGCAGGACTTGAAATTGGGCATAAGACTGCAAAAATAGCAATGTATGCGGACGATACTACAACCTTTGTTCGTGATGATCACTCGGCAATTGTATTATTTCGCCTCCTCGATCATTTTAGTACTTTTTCGGGCCTCAAAATCAACAAAGGAAAAACGGAGGGTTTATGGCTTGGACCCTATAAAAGAAGACTAGGAATGGTTAACCCCTATGGAATATTATGGCCCCAGAATTACATTATATCGCTTGGGATAGCATTCACATACGATCCCAGCTCTGCCAACAAAATTAACTTTGACCAGCACATTTTGAAACTTCAGAAAGTTCTTACTCATTGGTCCCCAAGACACCTGTCTATTGTAGGGAGAATAACTATTGTTAAGACCTTGGCACTGTCTAAACTTATTTATGTCTCCTCCGTTCTGGATGTTCCAGACAACTACATCAAGAAGGCCAACAAGAGCATTTTTTCTTTCATTTGGAATTTTAAGCCCGACAAAGTTAAAAGAGGAACGCTGGTTTCTCCTATTAGTAAGGGCGGCCTAAATATGGTCAACTTTCACGATGTGGAAAGGTCTCTAAAAGCTGCTTGGGTGCGCCGCATCTGCAACGCAGCCTGCAGCACGTGGTCGGCCCTGGTCATGTCCAAATTAAGCAAGTTTGGAGGTACTCTCCTGTTTCAATGCAATTTCGATACAAAATTATTAGAGTTAAGAGATCTGCCAGTCTTTTACAAAACAATATTGACGACGTGGCAAGAATTGTACTCAAAAACACCACACCTCACGGAAGAATATAGGCAAGAGATCATTTGGAACAACCGCTTCTTACGAATTGATGGAAAGTCTTTCTTTTTTAAGTCATGGTACGACAAAGGAATTTTAAGAGTTCAAGACCTCTTGGACTCGAACAATCAATTTTTGACATTTAAGGACTTTACGGACAAATTCTGCATAAGTACGACATTTTTAGATTATGCTGGTATAATTGCGGCCATTCCCAAACTTTGGAAAGACGCGATTCGTAGTGGTACTTCATTCACCAATAATCAGGAACGTGCGGCAACTAATAAGGTCGTAACGCCCAAAAAGATCCGCCTACTGCTTGCTGAGAAGTCTTTTTTTCCACCCGTTGTAGAACGTTACCTGGAAGAACAAAAACTGAAACCAAAAGAGGTTTATAAACTCCCTTTCAAGATTACTATAGAAAATAATCTAAGGAGCTTCCAGTTTAAGCTAACACATAATCTAATACCGACAAATCAGCTGCTCTTCAAAATGAAAATCAAAACCTCACACAATTGTGAGTGCTGTGAGAGCCCGAATGAAACAATTTCACATATTTTCTACGACTGCTGCAAAGTCAGTGCGTTATGGAAACTAGTTATCCAATGGTGGAACAGAAAGCGATTGGAGAACATGAACCCAAACCGAAATGAAATACTTTACGGCTACAAGCCAGAATACCCACACTATTACGCGTTTAACCACTTCCTGCTGATAGCGAAATATTATATACACCTTGCGCGAATCAAGTCTGAACTATTGAACATAAACGTTTTCCTCGCACTACTTCAAAACAAGATTCAATCAGAAAAAGAAATCGCCGTCAGAAATAATGCCTACGAAACTTAAAAAAGTAAATCGACCATGCTTTCAAATTGCGACTTTTAGACTGTTCCCAGCTTTTCTACCTGCACACTAGATTTAGTACTGTACTTTTGTAATACTACGTACCTCTCTCAAGAGGAATTTATCCTCTGAGTTATTGAGCGTCAATGTCTGTCACTGTAGTTTCAATCAATGTGAAATGTTTTGTGTGATGTCCTTGTTTTGCAAGTATTATTATACATAGATTGTTATGAGAGCCTTTTCACTCCTTAGAAGCTTAGTTGTTAGAAACATTGTAATAACGTTAGCTGTACTTTAAAGAACAAACTTAAATATAAAAATTTATAGTAACTATGGGTATGTAGTAAATCTGTAAGCAAGTATGTAAATATGTATGAATGAAATGAAAAAAAAAATCATGCCAGCCGAAAGCGAGTAAAGTGTACACCAAAGATATCGTGTGCCACCCACCAACGGCTGGTCCTGCCCTCACAACTTCAATGCCAATTCCCAGAGGGGAGAAAAGAGCTCAACTAGCCGAACTAGGGCTTATTGGTAAAATCTCCATCAATTCTGGGTGGAAAGCTGGCCAAGTACAGAGGGAAATATCCAGCGTATTTGCGTCTGCTTTTGCCCTTCAGTCAGAGGACATTTTACCCTTTGAATACCTGAGGTAAAGTTGCTCACAAGAACATCTTTTGCACCAGTCAATTGAAACGCCGCCCCTGACCCCCGGGGCATAGCGGGGATTTAACGCGGACATAGCCAGGATTTAAGAGCCTGTCCAGGAGAGGACCAGGCAGGGGCGACACATGCCATCCCACCGATTTCAATGAAACTTGGCCAGTTTGAAGGGTTCACCCTAAAACTTCAAAACCCAAAGTGGCTCGCTTTTTGAAATTTTCCGGGGGGAGTTAGACCACCCCCTTGTTTTTCAAGGGAAAAATGGGGAAAATCTACCAAAATTAAGCACATAAGTAGACAGCTCTCACATGCACAAAATACAACAGATTTTATTTCTATTTCACATGAGCACTCATACTACCTTTGTGAGTTCACAACGTAAGTTTTGTGCCATATGAATAATTGCCTGCCAATCAATGCTGGTTAATTATTGAATAGGTAGCCAGGCTTTTTCCAAAAAGTTGAAAATTGGCTATTTTGAGCTCTATTATCTCTAGTTTGCATCCTGCTTTGGAAATAAGGCTTATATCCCAGTTGAGACCAATCTTAATTCTTCTCAAACCATTAAAAATATTTTTGGGCTCTTCAATATTTCCGACACAAACATTGATTCCAAAACATCACCGAGCGTATGCAAATGAGGTCTCATGAAACTCTCTCTACTGACTCTTCATACAAAAATCCGTTTTATTTTGCTAGAAAAGTCACCAAAACTTCACCAAGGTATTCCAAGAGATACTCCAGGCAATACAATTTATCAAATTTGGGAAACATGATATATGAGCACCAATCAATGCATATCAATCACTTACCATGTTTTTTTTGTTTTGTTTTTTGTTTTTTTGCAAATAAAGAATTCACTAGGATCTAAACACATACTCTATCGTATACGTATACTCTATCGATTCTTGTTTAACTTGTTTAGCCCTTAAACAGCCACGGGGCGAGGACATGTAATGAAACGCTAATAAACATGTTCAAATTGTATCATTTTTCACCAGCATGGATTTTGGCACACTGGGCGCGCTATTTGTACACACAAAAAAAACCTTGACTCAATTGAATTGTCACTTGAGATTGATCTTTCATTCTGCTTCATTTTTAAATACAGCAAGCATTTGAAAATCATTGCTTTTCTAAACAGTCGTTGAGAAACTTTACAAATCCTAGTGTTCATAGAGTGCGTTATCTGCAAAAACACAGCACCCATGAGATTGCAATCTGTGATTATAAAACAAAATACAAATAACACAATGGAAAACAAGCTCTAAAAGGAACTAGATTGACTTCATCGGCGTGGAGAAGTACATATTGTTGCGGAGCAGATTTTATGGGGACTCGCTTCTAGCCTTGTTGACTTCTTTACTCGTGAATCTTGGCTGAGCTCTTGAGCTTCGAACAGAGAGCTCGGGCTCCAACTCTAACTGAACTCTGCACTACAAGTTAGCAGTTAAGTATAGGGAGCACGTACAGCGGTTACAAACTTCCTTTTGGGTAAACAACTAAATTAGATAGCAAAACCATGATAAAGTCAGAATGGAAAAGGGTGGAAAGTACTTCCGCTACATAGGCGACTGTAAAGGCCCCTGAAGGTGTCTGTGCATCACGATGCCGTGCAAATACTTGGCAGCTTGCTCAAATCGTGCAGGTATAGCGGACCGACAGACACGTTCATAGCGAACCTGGCGTTATGCCTTTCCTGTGGTTTGTGCTGCACACGCAAATGCTTTGCTGATCTCATTTATAAACTATGCTCCTAAAGGGCTATTGTAATCCTTGGTCCGAAGGTCAAGTTTAAGCTCTTCCATTTGCAAATACAAGTTCACTCCAGGATAGCTGAAATATTATTCTTTATAATAAACTTCCAAATTGTTCCGAATTGTCCCTGAAGTAAACGAGCCTCCTCGATGATGATAGTTTAATCAATCTCAACGATGAACGAGTCCTAATTGTACAAGTGACACCAAAATACAATAAGATACTAATACCAAATAGACAAATACAAAGTAATGAAATCAACTTACGTAATAACGCGATGATCAAGGGAGTGAATTACATATAATCGCGAGAGTATTATCGCAGTGTTCGTAACCTAAAACAACGTGTCCGACAGTTCTATTCCTTGAGCCTTCTGGTCAGCGGTGACTCTGTACCGTACGGTCAGCGGTAGTTCTGCATCCCCCCAGTTCGAGGAGCTATTGTGTTCTATAGGGAAGCGAACTCAGTGTTCTATCCACCTTCCAGTTTCCGGTTCTAAGCGTTTTGGTGGTCGCCGGGTGCGGCTTGGACGCATTGGCTTGTCCACCAGGGGTGTTGTCTGCGCTGCTGATGGCGGGGGACTGGAAGTGGGTGTCTCAGTTGCCGAGGGAGTGCCCGTGCTTGGATGGCATGTGAGTTCTTGCTCCTGTGTTTCTTTTGCCATTGCTGTTGGGGGTGGGGGATCCTCTTGTGTAGGCGCTCCTGCTGTTGTAGGGTTTTCCAATGCCTGTCGGGGTGTCACACCTGATAATGGATTGGGTGTCGATTGTGGGTGATCGATGGTGCTGGTGGGTCAGGGTGCTGCACAGGGCTGCTGAGGTACAGAAGGGGTGGCTGGCGTATAAGCACGCAGGAAGCGTCAGTTGCGCAGGGTTAGGCGTCCAGACCCGTCAACTTTTACCCTGTATTTGTCATGGCCGGGTGACTCTACCACGGTGCCTGATCGATCCCATTTGTTTGGATGGTTGCCTCGCTGATTCTGGAGGAACACCCGTTCACCCATACATAATGGGCGGAGTGGTCTGGAGTGTGCCTGTAGAGATTCCGTCGTTCGAGCCATTCGCGTCCGGAGGGCCTCTTCCTTGGCTGCCCAGGCGTGGCGCCATAGCGGGCGGATGTGTGGGTTGGAGAATTTCTCTAGTTTGTTCACAAACATCAGCGCGTCTCGCAGGGGGCGGCCAAAGATGATCTGTGCAGGTGAGATGTTGCAGTCTGGATCAGGTGTGTTTCTTAACTGCAATATTGCACGCAGGAAGCGGTCGTGATCGAGGTTGCCTGTGGGCCCAGTGTTAGACATGAGCAGGCGTTTCGCCGTCTTCACTGCGACTTCTGCTCTGCCATTTGATTGTGGAAAGCCGGCGGACGAAAGGCGGTGACATACACCCCAGGAACGAAGGAACTTTACTGTGTTTCCTGCAAAAAATTCTGGGCCGCCGTCACTGGATATTTCCTCTGGAACACCAAATGTGGCAAAGAATGAGCGCAGGTGGCGAACCAAGCCTGAGGAGCCTCCAAGATCGGTACCGTTCGACGAGCTTAGTATCTCCACCCAACCCGAGAGTCGATCTCCTATTACAAGGTAATGACTGCCACCATGGTCAAAGAAGTCTGCGAAGACTGCTTCGAAAGGGGTGGAGGGCGGTGGGGATGGGATTGGAGGTGTGGCTGCTTGCGATGGGGCGTTTCTGTTGCAGTCTGTGCATCCCTCTGGCGTGTCGCGAATGTCCTGTGACATTCCTGGCCAGTACGCGATTGCGTGTGCGCATTGCTCCATCATGGAGGTGCCTTGGTGAGCAGCATGAAGGTGCTGTAGTACTTGGGTGCGGAGGGAGGTTGGGACCACTACTCGATCTTGGAATAGTAGCACGCCTTCGTGGACATAGAATGACTCGCAGGCAGGCCAGTAGCTGGCCAGTGGGGTGTCAGTTCTGTCGAAGCTTGTGTTTCCTTGCTCAATCAGTTTGAGGATGTAGCTTAAGGATGGGTCGGCTTCCGTTTCCCGAGCGAGGATTGGCCATGAGATCGTGCCTAACTCTTGCGCTTCGCTGCGGATGGAGGCCAATAGTGCTGACTCTGTCGCGTCAGGCGTAGTGCGTGAATCCTGAAAGCTGCAATCCACTGAGCTTGAGGGCGAAGGGTGTCTCGAGGTTGCGTCAGCGGCAAGATTGGTCTTGCCTGGTTGGTGCACGATTTCGAACCGCCATGGAAGAGTGCGCTGCTTTAGACGGAACAGGCGAGAGTTTGAGATTTCGTCTAGGGTGCGGTCACCAAAGATCTTGGTTAGTGGCTTGTGATCGGTTACGATGATTAAGTTGTCGCATCCTTGCGTGAAGTACCGCATCTGTTCGAGACCCCAGGCGACTGCAAGTGCTTCTCCCTCGATTGCTGCGTAGCGTTGCTCCGCTGAGGATAGGAAGCGGGAGCCTGCCAAGCTGATTCTCCATCCCCCAGGGCAGCAGTCTGGGATGCCCAAGGGGCAGTCGCAGTGCTGTTGGAGCAGGAAGTAGCCGATGCCACGTTGAGACCAATCGGGACGGAGGCAGGTGCGTTGCTGCATGTCGAAAATTTCGACTCCTTTGCGAATGGCTTCAACTATGGCTGATTTGGAAGACTGGAACGCTGCCTCGAGCTCGGGTGTCCACGAGAATTGGGTGCGAGCGCTTAAGGAATGGCTTAAAAGGCACCATGATGTCTCGCAGCTGGGCGTAGTTGGCGACTTGATTCATGAGCCCGAACCAGCTCCTGATGTCAGTGGTGGTTGGCGTGGGAAACTCTCGGATGGCGTCGAGGTATTTCGGTAGTGGCTCGATTCTGTCGTCGGATACCCTGAACCCAGCAAAGTCGACTATCCTCTCAGCGAATTGGAACTTGTCTGAGTTCAGGACAATTCCTGCTCGCCCGACGCGTGTAAGGAATTCGATGGTTCTCCACCAGTGCTGCTCCAGGTCTGTGTCGTGGTGGATTGTGTCGTCCACGCAGCATTCCTTGCGTTCGAAGGTGGATAGTACGGCGTCAAAGCGGCGGTTGTACCTGTCCCCGGATGACAGGAAGCCTTGAGGTGCTCTCGTATATCGCCAACGGCCGAAGGGAGTGATGAACATTGTCAGGTGGCGGTCGGGTTCGCGGAGGGGGACGCTGTGGTACCCGTTCCACGCATCGGTCACCGTCTTCCAGGTATTCTTGGGTATGCGACGCGCCAGCTGAAACGGGGACTCTGAGGCGAATGTCTCTCGTTTGCAAAACTTGTTTAGGGGCGAGAGATCAACTGTGCGTCGTGGAGACCCATCATGTTTCCGTGTGACCACCATACGATGGCACCATGTCACTGGTTCGCCATAGGGTACGCGCTCGATTACGCCCAGTGCTTCGTCGCGAAGCAGGTCTTCAAACACGCGCTGCTGCCAATGCAGGGGTACACTGGCCGGGGTATGGCATGCCTTTGGTTTGGCGTCAGGCTCCACAAGTATCTCAATCGGCGGACCATCCATGCAGGGTAGCGGTCTGTGGGGACAGGTGTTGAACGTCGAAGACGCGTAGCGTTCGAGGAGCCACACTTTCATTCGCTCGTTGTTTTCCGGTGTGCATGGGAATGGGAGCTCGGATGGGCGTGGCGGTGGACTGCTGCGCTGTGGACAGGAGCACGTGGTGCAGCCTGGTGTGGTGGGTGTGTTGCAGCCGTCGTGGATTGATCGCGTTGCATTAATTGGCGGTGTCCCGCTGCTTTCGTCAGGGTGGGGATCGTAGAGGTTGACTGCGCGGGGGCTGGATGAGAACGCGATGGTTAGGAGGCCAAGGTTTAGGAGCGTCTCACATGACAGGTACAGGTCTTGAACTGAGCTGCTAACGTACACCATGGACCGGCACCATGATTCCACGCCCTGTGGAGTCTTGGTTGTGAGCTTGGCAAAGAAGGCCCCTTCGACCAAAATGGGTGAGCGGTGAGCTGCAGACAAGCTCATCCGTATGGGATGGAGGTCATCACGTGAAAAGCCACAGGCGAGGAAATCGGACAAGGCCCATAGGTCGGATTGTGCACCGGTGTCGGCAATCCCAGATACGTCAGCAAGAGGGTTAGAGGCGTGGTGCGAGGAGCGGCTCTTTGTTCGGCCGGTGTTGTCTAGCTCAATGGTAATGGGTACTCGCGGGTGGTCGCGAAGGCGGGCCCATCTCCATTCCCCTTTAGAAAAGATGTGATGACTTAGCGTTCCTGGTTTGCCGATGGACCCATGTGTCGTTGGGGTTTGATCTCGATTTCCTGGATGATCTGGGGTCTCTACTGCTTGAAAGGCTGCGAGCTGTGAGATGTGGTCAGCCTCTACAGCCTGAACGCTAGGTGTGTGGGCCTGGGGCGAGCGCCGTGGGCGCTGTTTCTGATGTCGGTCTCTGTAGCAGGTGATACACACCAGGTGGGGCTTCATGTTCCAGCCTCGGGTGCCTTCGGTGAAGATCTTGAAAGACGTACTGCAATCTGGACAGAAACCTTCTCCCTGTCTGACAGGGTAGGGGCCTGGGGCGAGGCTGTGGTCGGTGATCGTTTCGTCTGTTTAAACGTCGACATGCTGGAGAGTGTTGCTGACGGGAGAGCGTTCCGAGCCATTTCTTTATTTTCCACGACCGCGATTACATCGTTAATCGGCTTAGTGAGAATATCTTTCGTTCCCAGGACCTCTCGGCGGATGTCAGGGTCGGAAAGGCCATTTATTAAGACGTCTCGGATGACATGGTCGGTGTACGTGACGCTTTTCCCGCAATCGCAGGTCGCTTCGAAAGCACAAGTCTCGACTTTCCCACGCACCCTGGCGGCGAATGCGCGGAATGCTTCGTCTCGCTCTTGGTGCAGCTGAAGCAGTTCGGTGCATAGGACACACGTGGCCACCGGTATCATGGCGAGGGAACGCATGGCGGCGAGAAGAGTCAGCAGGGTCTCGGTGGTGGTGTGAGGGTTGGTCTTGAGAAGGCTATCGCCAAGCTCTGCTCCTGCACATTGGAAAAGTAGGGATGGGGCGGATTGCTCATCGATCCCAGAACCCTGCTTAAAAACTTCCCAACGTCTGATAAAGACGTTCCATTCTTCTATAGATACGCCGATATTGATTGTAGGTCGTGCCAATTTTGGCCCTCGGATGGGAGCCGGTGTTGAGTGGGCTTGGAGATGTGTGCTGTGGCCCACGGTGTGATTCCCCAACAGTGCGATGGCGAGCTGCTCGGAGACGTCCTGAGTCTTGAACTCGCAGCCGGGGACTGAACATGCGACGACAACCATGGTTTACGACTCGTTCATGAAGTAAACGAGCCTCCTCGATGATGATAGTTTAATCAATCTCAACGATGAACGAGTCCTAATTGTACAAGTGACACCAAAATACAATAAGATACTAATACCAAATAGACAAATACAAAGTAATGAAATCAACTTACGTAATAACACGATGATCAAGGGAGTGAATTACATATAATCACGAGAGTATTATCGCAGTGTTCGTAACCTAAAACAACGTGTCCGACAGTTCTATTCCTTGAGCCTTCCGGTCAGCGGTGACTCTGTACCGTACGGTCAGCGGTAGTTCTGCAGTCCCTTGAAAATATAACTTGGATCGACAAAGGATCTATGTGTGAAAGTTGGACGCCATGGAAGAATTTGAAGCTGACGTTTTGAGCGCTAGCCCTTCGTCTGAGCAATTAACAGTGGTTTCAAGTGTCAACTCATTGTTTGTAGCGTGGGAACTCCATTTACGTGTTTTTTTAGTTTGTTTACGTGCGTCATTGCAACACGTGGACGTGCTTTGGTATAAGAGCTCCTATTTACAGATCGCGCGACCATTTACAATGTCACAACTCTCTTGCTCGTTCTTTAGTTACTGCAGAAGTCAGTGCAATAAATCTTCTCGGTGGAGAGGACACAGTGAATTCTACGCCCTGAATGCTTGCAATAGCAATATAAAGTCACATCTGAAACAAGTGAGTATCTCACACATGTGTTTCATCCGAGAAAGAGCTAATATTAGCATGAGCAGGTCTTTTCGATGAGGATGGTCATGGCCTTACCATTTGCCCAAAGCACCGGGCCAAACTCGGGGTGATGTTTTGTCCCAAAAAGAAATGCCTTCATCCTCTCCATGGACGCGGGAAACGAAAGCCGGATAGGGGAATAAACCTCCAAATGGCAAAAGAAATAAAGGCAAAATGGAATGTAGTTGTTGCTGTTGGCGCAGGTAAGAAAGATGTTTTTTTTTCTAATTCTTTAACAGTAGGTTCTCAATTTTGCACGCATTGTTCTTATAAAAGATAAAAGCCGTACTCAGTACAAGTTGTAATCTATGATTTCCTAACGATCGTTTTTTGAAAGTCGTCTTTGTTTTGGTATAATACAGGATTGTGTAGATTATGTCGAGTTGAGCATCGCGCCGCTATAGAACAGGCAGAGCAAGAAGATGTCCAGGAAACGACAGAGGAAGAAGAACAGAAAGAAGAACAGTCAATGGAAGTCATCGACAACAAAGCAGCTAAAGTTGATCTGCATGAGGCACTCTCACCCGTCCTGCACGTCCAGCATCAAGATCTTTTAAGTGAGGTAGAGATTTTTGTCCTGATAACTATTTAATCCGGCAAGTACACTCTTGACTAATTACCCTGAATTCCATGGCTGATTCTGTCCTCAATAGTCCAGCTGGTGGCTCAACGTTTTATTCTTGCTTTCTGCACGTTTGTAGTGTTTGCTCTATCTTTGTTCTTCAACATCCAAATTGCAGTCACTGTATCTAACTTCGTATGGCATCCTTTGGCATTCTGGGCGAGTTCCTTGTGATGAAAGTCGACTCGCTCTGCCCATATTTCTTGGTCGCTCGGTCGAACATCCCATTCCTTTAGAGCCTATAGGTTCAGTCTTAGTTACGATACCACTAATTGAATATCACTACTAAAATGTGTCTTGCGCTTCCTCTCGGCTTATTTTTTGTTATATTATATATTCAATTGCAGCCAAGCGATCAAAACTCTGGCATCTCCTTGTCCTCCCAGGGTTCAGTTGCCGAGGGTGAGACTTCGCAGGAATGGCAGCCAACGCCCCAGGTGTCTCAGACTCCAGTTTCTGAACAACTTCTTGTGCAAGACATCAGATGGTCGTGTTAGCCCTATAAGGTTGCAGTGTACAAGTGACCTACTGACGTTATCCTCCACGTTGCCTACGGAACCAAAACGCTAAGATTGTCGAGCGGAGAAAAAATACAAATCCCAAATGTGGTTCACACGGTCATCGCTTCTCGTCTTGTGCAACTGTACCAAACCTATTGTGCAGAAACCGGCTTTCCTACAATGTGACAATCTACGCTCTTCAATATTATTAAGGTATACTTATAATAGCGCTGTCAGTATCATGCCTTATTGTGCTTTATTGGTCATTTGTTGAGATAAATCGTGTGATAGTCATCGGTAATGTTGATAGATGTTTTGCAAGTTGGCTAATTGTATAGAGTCATTTTCGGATGACTTTCTAAAAGCAAAACCAAAGCAAGTACACCGCCAATCACAGAGGCTGTAGAAAACAATTTCACCCAATCAGAATTGCCAAAGTAACTTTTAAAAGACGTTAATCAGAAGTGCAAGGATACACTTTTATAACTTACTTTCTTGTGTAAAAAATACTATAATCAGGTTTTGGTTTTGCTCTTGATTAACCAAAATTGCTGCCAAACTTGTTTGTACCAATTGGAAAGTGAAGCAAACAAGAATCCTGTCTTTTGAAAGCAGCTCAATGTTGATAGCTAATTTATGACCGTCTTCTTAATTTGTTTACTTTCAGGTTTGTGCTGCCTCACAAAAAAAGTCCCTCGCTGGATTAGACAGCACGCAAACAGATGGTGTGTTCACAATCAATACCTTGGAAGAGACAACTCATCAGCTGGGTCTGCTTGGTATGTTCATTATACAGCGATTGTTTTTTCACGGCGCGACTACAAAATGGAAAAATGAGAAAAACTGCTCACGGTGCATCTCACAAAAACCTATATTAAGCAGCCACCTGGCTCGGGCAATGGCTTTGTGAGGGACACCAACAATGGGACTTAGGTGTGGTCAAGCTTTGTTTGATGACGCATTGAGTTTGATTATCTGTAAGCTTGGCTGAGGTGTAACATTTTGAGTGATGTTGACATTAATTATACTTAATTCTACGTTCTTTAATTTAGCTCTCGCTTAGTCTCGGTTCCCTCGTGGTAAAAAGTGCGCCAAACTAATTTATACAATAGAAAGCGTCAGTTGAGACCGCTCATAGGCCACAGTGGCCGCTTAATAAAGGTGACCGTTTTAAGAGGGACAATCTACAGTAAAGTATAGAGAATATTTTTCGGACTTAACGTTGGTTTTACTCCAGTGTTTTACTCAAGAATATGTTTCAGCACTTACGTTCTTTGTTTGAAAAGGTCTCAAAGATGACACATCAAAGAGTATTCTTAGTGGTCTAAAAGGAGCAAGGCATTACTGGAAAACAGACTTCAAGTTGCATATTTCCAGGGAAGCCCCTTGCGCCCACCACTGCAGCGTGCACGCGTTAAGCAGTGCTGAAGAGGAGTACCGAGGGAATTGCAAGCACCTGCATGACGTCACTTGTGACCGTTGTGAAGACATCAAAACTACACTTATCTACACAAATCTACACAAATCGATGATCACTGACAACCTAACCGACACGCAAGTGCTGCTAATCATGGACTGGGCAATGAAGTTCCTACCGACCAGTTACCGAGAGACCCAACGGGACTGGTTTGGGGAGAAGGGGAAATCTTGGCACGTGACTGTAGCCATAACCAAGGACCGCGAGACTGCCGAAATAGAGGTAATTATTATATGCGACACACAAGGAAGGACCGGAATGGTAATCACATTACCTCAAAGGAGCATAACTATGTGGCAAATACTATTAAAGGGGTTCCACTCGGGCAATTTAGCATTTCTAGTTTAATGAACATGTTTATTTTCTGTTTAGACCAGAACCTACATTCACCTATTCGAGGATTGCACTCAAAACTGGTTTGCAGTGGCATCCATTGTCGAGAACACCTTATCGATACTCAAGGAACTTAAACCAGAGCTCTCTCAAGCATTCCTAAGATCAAACAACACTGGTTGCTACCATTGTGCGTACCTCCTTCTCTCTCTCCCGAGCCTTGGGCAGCGGATTGGTGTGACAATTGCACACTACAACTTTAGCGAGACCCAGGCAGGCAAAGACATCTGCAACCGCCGCATTGCCGCTGTCAAAAGCCATATGAGGGCACAATGACAAATCCACAGCGGAGTCAAAGGCTGCTATGGAGTGGTGTGTCAAGTCCAAACCTCGTTGATGACCATGAAAAGGCACACCATGAGCGGCGTCGGCCATCACACCACAAGGATGAGGAAACCATGGGAGAGACAGACGAAGTACACTTTGCATGCCCGGAGGACAGGTGTATAAAAGTGTATCAATCTTACAGCACCCTGCAGCCCCATCTCGATGTTGGAAAGCACCTGTTGAAACTAGAGCGCGAGACCGTGTACGATGGGATCAAGCGCAAATGGGTCGAAGCTTGCAGGTCTGTGTCTGGGAGTTATGTCCACGGCAACCCATCTGCCTACGGCAGCAGCATGGCAACTTCAGGTGAACAGGACGCACCAGCAATAGAAGAGGGGTGGGTGCTCAAGAGGCCGAAGAAAGTCGCGCAGTTCTCTGACAATGTCAGGAAATACCTGAAACAGGTTTTCCTTCAAGGTGAGGAAACAGGGAATAAAGCAGAACCCCAAGATGTAGCTGCACGGATGAAAAGCACCCGCAGAGACGATGGCGCAAAGTTGTTTGGGAAGTCAGAGTGGCTGAGTACAGCACAAATCATGCACTTCTTCAGCAGGCTCTCGGCCCTGAACAAGAGAGGCCGTCTTCCACGAGACACCTCCAAAGCAACCGCAGCTGCTGACAGTGATGATGATGAGCCCTTCATTGCCGAGGCGGACAATGAGCGAACCAGGAGGCACATCAGGAGGGAGCTGGAACTTCGGGGTGGGTGTATAAAAGTGTATCAATCTTACAGCACCCTGCAGCGCCATCTCGATGTTGGAAAGCACCTGTTGAAACTAGAGCGCGAGACCGTGTACGATGAGATCAAGCGCAAATGGGTCGAAGCTTGCAGGTCTGTGTCTGGGAGTTATGTCCACGGCAGCCCATCTGCCTACGGCAGCAGCATGGCAACTTCAGGTGAACAGGACGCGCCAGCAATAGAAGAGGGGTGGGTGCTCAAGAGGCCGAAGAAAGTCGCACAGTTCTCTGACAATGTCAGGAAATACCTGAAACAGGTTTTCCTTCAAGGTGTGAAACAGGGAATAAAGCAGAACCCCAAGATGTAGCTGCACGGATGAAAAGCACCCGCAGAGACGATGGTGCAAAGTTGTTTGGGAAGTCAGAGTGGCTGAGTACAGCACAAATCATGCGCTTCTTCAGCAGGCTCTCGGCCCTGAACAAGAGAGGCCGTCTTCCACGAGACGCCTCCAGAGCAACTGCAGCTGCTGACAGTGAAGATGATGAGCCCTTAATTGCCGAGGCGGACAATGAGCGAACCAGGAGGCACGTCAGGAGGGAGCTGGAACTTTAGTTGAAGTTTTTTTATTCTTACAGTATGAATTTTGTATATAGGCTTATTATCAGCCGATATTTTTCGACAAACAACGTTTACTACATGCAAAGTACATTCAGACTTTCGAGATACATTTTGTAAAATCGAAGGTAAAATCAGCACTCTTTCGGCACGCCAATCCTCATCTAATGCCTGTTCAAGAGCAAACTAAGCGCCACGGCATCGTTGGAGTAAACCTTGAAATATTTGTAAATACTTTGTTTACCGTTTCAATGGGGTTCCCAAGCCTTTTAAACTATTTCTGCTCATTGGTTAGTGTACGTTGATCAGTTAACCGAGATTTGGCTTGCAGTGAAATTTTATTGCATGTCCTGGGGTGTTTTGGTGAGTTGTTTACCAAGTTGAAACTAATTTCTCATCACTCTACAAACACTAGGATTTCTAAAGTTCTCAACGACTGTTTAGAAAAGCAATGGTTTTCAAATGCTTGCTGTATTTGAAAATGAAGCAGAATGAAAGATCAATCTCAAGTGACAGTTCAATCGAGTCAAGCTTTTTGTGCGTGTACAAAAAGCACGCCCAGCACGCCAAAATCCATGCTGGTGAAAAATGTTACAATTTGAACATGTTAATTAGCGTTTCATTACGTGTCCTCGCCCCGTGCCTGTTTAAGGGCTAAACAAGAATTGATAGAATATACGTATACGATAGAGTATACGTTTAGATCCTAGTGAATTCTTTATTTGCAAAAAAACAACAACAAAAGAACAAACATGGTAAGTGATTGATATGCGTTGACTGGTGCTCATATATCATGTTTCCCGAATTTGATAAATTGTATAAGCGAGTTCAGAGTCTCGGACGTGTCAATTTTTACCGGGATAAAAACTCTACAACGACAAGGCAGTTCCTGTTAACTCAATGAAGCATGATCACGATTACGTTTTCTCCTGCAATTGTGTGGAGAATTGTACATGCATCGGTTGCTTGCAAAAAGAGCAAGAACTAAAGAAGAAGCAATCGGAAATTGACCTCCTGCAATTCCAAAATTCATGTCTCCAAAACAAGCAGCAGTTAGGAAAAGGGGACACTGATGTGCTGGATAAATTCTTGAAAACCGATGCTAAAGTCAAAACGTACACTGGATTACCTAGTAAGAGCGCGTTTCAGGACCTCGCAAATTACTTAACTCCAAAAAGCCAAAAAAATAAGGTATTGAAGTGCCTCCAAGAAAGTAATTTCAAGCAAGGTACCCCGCAAATTTAAGAAGTCACCCAAAAAGTCAGGGCCAAAGAGAAAAATGAAAATAAAGGAGGAGTTGGCACTGGTTTTAATCAAACTACGCCTTGCAGTTAGGAATGAAATGCTTGGAGATTTATTTTCTATTAGCAAGGGTACTGTTTCCCAGATCTTCAACACCTGGATTAAGTTCCTGGCCCAGGAACTGAGGCCACTTGTGTACTGGCCCACCAAAGAGAGAATTAAGCAGTGTCTCCCATCATCCCTGTCAAATTACTCAAACCTTCGATGCACAGTTGACTGCAGCGAAGTATTTATTGATCGCCCAAGAAAGTTGGAAATCCAGGCTCTCACATGGTCTGACTACAAAAAGCATAACACTGTGAAATTTCTGGTAGAGATTGCACCAAACGGGATGATAAGTTTTCTGTCCAAGGCATGGGGTGGGCGGGCATCCGATCAACTGATCACAAGAGAATCAGGGTTCCTAAGGCTGGTGGATCCCACAGATTTGATAATGGCAGACAGGGGTTTTACAATCAAAGAAGACCTAATTGTTCGAGGGTCTACTCTGGAAATCCCTCCACCTAGCTCAGGGCTTGAGCAGATGACCAGAGAAAAAGTGAAAGCTACAAAAAGAATTGCAAATGCAAGGATACATGTAGAAAGGGCTATTGGTCGCATGAAGGGGTTTTCTATTCTCAAGGATGTCCTCCCAGTCACACTTGTACCTGTCATTGATGATATTCTTGTTGTTTGTGCAGGGCTTTGTAATCTTCTTCCACCATTAGTTACATAAGATCTCAATTCATTATTTACAGATAGACTGGTATGGTGGCCCAGGACTGCCATAGGGAAATCATTAAAAAAAATCCATAAATCTAAAAATAAAATGAAACGAAATCGAAACAAAACGAAAACAAAAACAAAATAAATTGAAAACAAAAGTAAAAGCAAAACAAAAAACAAAGTAAATCAAAATCAAAATCAAAACAAATTGAAAACAAAAGTAAAGCAAAAAAAAGCAAAGCAAAACAAAATCAAAATCAAAATCAAACAAATTTAAAACAAAAGTAAAACGAAATGAAAATCAAAATTCGCTGTGGCCCAGAGCTGCCATAGACCAGCATGCTTTGCACGCGTATCACCAAAACCTCGTTCCCAGGCTCTATATCCGGGAACGAGGTTGGAACCAGCATGCTTCGCACAAACATCATGGCCGAACAAGATGAAGCGTGGAGAACATTCAAAGACGCAATGAAACAAAAGCGTTGTGGTGGCGGTGGTAAAAACGCAACAAAAGGTACAGACAAGAAGAATTGCAAAGAAGAGTTGACGGTGCAGCGCTTGAGTGCTGACGTAACCGGTAAAGCCCAGAAGTATGCACGAGTTGGTCCGCGGGAGTTTGTCGCTTTTAAGGACAGGGAGCTAACAATAGAAAACATTAAAGAGGCCTGTACAATCCACTTTGGATCTAAGATTGGATCGGACATGTGCTGCGACATTCTTGCAGGCGAGCAAGGGCCATCGTGTTCCTCGATCAAACAGATCCCAAACCTTAATCTAATCCACGTTCGCTTCGTCGAGGAAACCGATCCTAGCGATGATTCAGGAATCATGCATGTGCAGCCATGTAAAAAGAAGTTTCGCAGCTTAAGCCCCATGCAGCCCCACAGAGCATCAACCATGGCATCCAAGTCATGGGATAGTCTCCCTCCCCAAAAAAATGGTAACAAAGCGAAGGTTTGTCCAAAAAGTCTGTCAGTTTCAACAATCCTAAAGTTAGGAAGAGTTGTAGAATCCACTGGAACACTGGTCAGTTTGTATTCCTTCTGCCTGGAGACCATTACTTGGTCGAACATTCCAATCCCTGTGGAATTTGTCATTTCACAAAGTGTTCTTGGTGAGGGAGCATTCAGAAAGGCTTACAAAGCAAGCAGTAGTACCAAAGGTTTTTCAAAAACCGCTTGGGTTATAAAAAAATACAAGCCAGCAGCATTGCAAGAAATTCAAAACATTAAGGAAACTGCGGAAAGCCACACAAAGAAAGTTGTACAAATGCACCAACTGGCACATAATGTTGCCTGCCAACTGCAAGAGAAGGTCCGAAACGACGATGACCTAGTCGACACATTTGGTGACACTTTTCAATACAGAACCATTTACCTTGGAAAATTGCCAAATGAAGAGTTTGTAACAGTGGAGGAATTCGTGGAGGGCAAGGTTGTCAAACATGTGAACAATGATGGAATGCTTTGTGGCAGTGGTGAAATCAGTCAGAAGGCGCAGTGTCTTTCTCACTTTTCATATGAGAAAACAAACAAAGAAGTTATGCTGGTTGACATCCAAGGTTGTGGTTATAACCTCTTTGACCCTGAGATTGCCTCATCAGTTTTGGTAGACATGGACAACAACGAAATCATGTTCACCACAGGAAACCTATCAACTGCTGCAATTCAAAATTTTGTAGAAAAGCATGCGTGCAATGTGTTTTGCAGATGTCTGGGGTTGACGCCACTAAAATAACGTAATCCTAGCTGATAGTAGTACATTTGTTCTATAATGACAGACAAAAGTATTCTAAGGCATGTTGCCTTTATTCTTATAGCATTTCTGATGCTACTTTGTTTTGTTGCCACCAGGAAGTCCACAGAAATATTTTAAACTGTGCAGGACTCCTGATCATGTTCTTATACCATTTGTTTTGTTCGCTTGCCACTTTCTGGAAAACAGTTGGCAGTTGGGGGAAACCCTACTTCTACAGATGTATATATAGTCACAGCATCATGATTCTGAAGCCTGGTGCAAATGGACACAACATTGTTTGCCAACAATTTGGGTGTTGTTGGCCCAACGAGTTTGTTTGATAAATGAAGTAAAGTTTAGATGCAACATGGAGACCTAATACAAAAATTAAGGTTTATAACTTAGAATCAAGATTTCTAACTTTTGTTGTACAACTATTTGCATGCAAAATGCTGTTGGTTCCTTGACAATCATACAGTGAAATTGTCTTTAAGAAACAGGTAGGCTTGGCTGCATTCCTTGGGCTCAACATGAGAAGGAAAGGGTATGATGCTTTCACATCTGGCCCGGAATTCAGCTTCAAGGAAATCATTGTCAATTTCCAAAACTCCAGAATGCTGAGCGACTGCCTTTAGCTGCTCCTCTGTGACAGGGTGTCCTTCACGAGTTACAGTAGAAAGCCATTATTAGCTAAAGTTAGATGCACTGTGATAGATGTGGATGTGATCTACCAAGGTAAATTTCATTCAACAACTATTTTTTGTAAACAGTCTATCTACATGTAGGTTCCTGAAAAAAAAAAAAGAAAAAAAAATTATTTACCACACTCCTCCAATCCATATTCTTCTGGGAAGCTGTACATGTGGTCTGGAACACCACAAGGCAGGACAGTGTTTTTCTGAGTACGAATTCTGTGAGTGTTCCACACAGTTTCTCGGAATGTATCAAGTTGGCCTTGGAGTACTGGTATAAGTACAAATGCCAAAAGCTTCCTGGAAGTAAAAAAGCAAAAACTTGAGGGATCCTGCACAAACATTTTTATAATTCATTCTCTCTAAATCTAGACTTGCGTCTCAGTGTCATTATTGCAATGTGCTGTGCTATGAAAGCACAATGTGTAATATTTTGGTTCTGATGCAATATGACATCACAGCCCAATGTCCTTCAACCAAACACATTTTATCAATATTGACTTGCCTGTCTGTCTCATTGTGTGGACTGTAGTGGCCCTGATCCTTAAGCCAACCAAGCTGTTCCTTGAAATACTTCTCCATTCGTTCATGTAATTCTCTCCACCATCTTTCAATCTACATAGGAAAATAAATACATTCAGTTTATATTTGAAAAGTATATGTATTCACTAAAGGTAACGTGTTGAACAGAGCAACCTGTATTTTTTTTTTTTTTTCTGTACTGTGTACTTCTGGATAAGGGAAGACACACACAAGTATAAAAGACACTACAGTATTCTACTATACAGTTTGCATATATCAGTGCCATTTCTGAATGCATGCAGAAGGATCATTTTCTTTGCATAATGGGAAACTTGTGTGCTTACCTGGTTAGCCGTTGACGGTCCAAAGACTACTGTGTCACTGGGGTCCATGTCACCGTGGTTTTGGCGGAGGAATGCATGCATTGTAGCCATTATCCCAGTTTCAGTGCCTTTGTCCACTCTTACAATCGAGGAGATGCTTCTTGATTCATAGAGATGCTCTAAGTACCACCGACCAATTCGTTTGGGGTCAGAGTTGCTCACCCAGACTCTTAACCACAAGAGTTTCCTGCTTGCTGTATCAATAGCACCGTAAATGGCAAGTGGGAATGTGCTGTTTTGATATCCCATTAGTTTGTCATGGCCATCCATTGAGTGGACCCAATTAGTCCCTCTGGTCGAGAAATTTCCTTTGACCTTCCTCCTCTTTCTGATGGGGCATCGAGCTTCAAGGCCTTCTGGATCGAGATCGAATAACACGTCATGTACCAAGTTCCGTGGTACATTGAGATGGTGCACCTGCCTTATTTTGTTGTACATGGCTCGATAGCCAAGAAGCCGGCCAGGTCCTTCAAGCTCTATTGTAATGGCTGCTCTTACTTCATCCACGGTGACATTCGTGTCAGTATAGCGGATATCAAAGTGTCGCAGACGCCGATCGAGGGTTCGCATGCTCCAAGCGTATTGACTAAAGTCCCGTTTCATAAAACTCAAAATCTCTTCACGTTGAAGACCTTTGTGAACCAATTTCTGCATTTCTTCTTTTAAAACAAGATCCTCAGTCCATCCATCATTTCGTATTCGAGCGGCGGCCATGATTATGGTATGGTGACACCAGTCCTTCTCGGTCATACGCGTGCAAGGCATGCTGGTCTATGGCAGCTCTGGGCCACAGCGAATTTTGATTTTCATTTCGTTTTACTTTTGTTTTAAATTTGTTTGATTTTGATTTTGTTTTGCTGTGCTTTTTTTTTTTGCTTTACTTTTGTTTTCAATTTGTTTTGATTTTGATTTTGATTTTGATTTACTTTGTTTTTTGTTTTGCTTTTACTTTTGTTTTCAATTTATTTTGTTTTTGTTTTCGTTTTGTTTCGATTTCGTTTCATTTTATTTTTAGATTTATGGATTTTTTTTAATGATTTCCCTATGGCAGTCCTGGGCCACCATAGACTGGGTACTTGCTCATCACATATTACTGGCATTGAATATTGAACAAGTACAGTATGTAATAGTTGTGTTTGTACAGTAGTTTCTTTTAAAAAAATCACAGATAAATCAGAATTATTGATGTATCTGAAATATGGATTTTTAAAATCAATAAAAGAAATTTGTGATGAACTTGACTTGTACTAATGTTGTACTTGCAACAATATTGCACACCCAGTAAAATCATTCACTACAAATTTAACAATGCATCAGTTAATTACATACAGCTAGCTAAAGCTCAGGATGGTCCTCACACTCTTCCTGTGCTGAGTGCGATGGGACTGCAGAGCATGATGCCTTCATAGAGAGTAACTCGGGGGCCAAATAATTGGCAAAAAAATAGTCAGCAGCCTTAAGAAGCTTCATCCACACTTCATCTTGAAACATGATTCTCTCCATGTGAAACCCATGATGTGTGTAAACAAAAGTCACACCATTTCCTGCCTAAGACACCCATTTGTGCCTGCATTTGACTGAAATATGGATGATTAGGAACAAGCCTAACATCCTGTGAGCCATCCTTTAAATATGGTAAATTTGCCTCACATGGGCTTTGGTTAGCAATACTGAATGGGCATTTTATTTCTAGTAGACCCTCTCCACAGCAACTGCAACTGACTAAACCATCAGGACTTGCCCCAATGTAAGCCTTGTCTTGAAGTAAGAAAAGTCCACATGATTTCACTTGAATATTCTTGTGCTTCTGCAACTTCATCTCATTTACGTACTTTGTACGAGCCTCCTCCTCCAATTGCTGACCATACTTGAGAGAAGGTATACATTGGGTTGGGATTGAAGATGACTGCCCTGTAAGTGATCTCACTAATGGAATGGCAGAAGCAGTGTCTGGTTTTCTCTGCAGAGAGTTCACTTTCGTCATAACCCTGTGAATATTTGATGCAGTTATCCTGCCAATCCGCTGGGTGCTCCACAATTGGTTGTCACTCTGGCCTTGTGTACTCTCCTCAAGCATTTCTATTTCTTTAGTTTCAATTGCATTTATTGCTACCCTAAGTTCATCCACTGTATCAGCACTGGAAACAAGATCTGTTATACTCGGAGGTATGTTTGGTGTTGTCTCAACATCAATACACTTCTCAACATTGAAGTCAGCTTCAGGTGGGTACTCGTTAGTAACAGGAATATCAGCATAATGGAACACAGGCAGATGGCTTATTGATGGCTTGGGTTGATCACATGGATGGGTTGGATGGATGGGTTGATCACATTTGATTTTCCTGCAACAAAACAGCATTGCACATCACATGAATCTGAAGTGTGCCAAGCTACTACTTTTCCAGAGGAACAGTGCATTTTATAAATATAATATATTGTTGGCAGAAGAGCATCACTTCCTAAAGGGCTTTCATCTTTTTGCTACTACACATGAAATTATGATATTATGTTACAAGACCTTTCTTGTGGTAATGAGGCTTTTTCCATTCCATTTTTGCAACTTCTCGTGGTGTAATCTTCTTCTTCTTTGCTCCATATTCATTCCATGCACATTCCTTAGAAGTTGGAGATTCCCCCAGTGTCAATCCATTCATCCAGGCATGTTCTACTTTAAATAGCACTGCTGCAACATGATTACAGGTTGACCCAAAACTCAAATGCAAAATATTGCAATCTCTTACAATATGTACATGAGTTTATGTCAGACCCTTTTCGATACTCACCCAGCAAAACAAGTGCAGTATACACTCTGCACAGTTCCAGTCTTTCTATCAACACAGACCCAGATCTTGTGCGGAACATTGTTGATGCTCTGAGATGGTGTCGACTCGGATTTCAAAAAGCATAACTCGTGGGAGATCTCGTGGTACAATATTTCCCTCAGCCATTTGGAGTCAAAGTACCTGTATGCTTTTCCCTCCTTGTAGTCACTGAGAAGTCTTTTCCCCAATGTTGCCCCGTTTTCTGCTGACAGTAAAAATTCTGCAATCTGTAGCTGGAAAATAGACGGCCACTTTTCCATGCCTTCAGATTCCTGCACCCAACTGCTTTCATCCAACTCCACAAATGGATCGGGTAGTTGCTTTCCTCTACAGTGCAACAGAACTTTGTACTGCTCAGCCTTTGCCATTGCCTCCCGTTTTGCAGTCAGCTTTAAGGGGACTGAAAATTGTTCGGCACCGAAGGCAAGAGCCGTAAGTTCTTCCTTGGTTCCAGTAGTTTTAAGTCCACAATTTCGCAAATAATTCTTCAGCTCTGGGATTTTCCATCGTTTAAAATCGTCGAGAGACATCTCAGGTGAATCGGTTGAAAAAGACATGATGAAAAAGACATGATCCACTGGACCACTTAAATGTTCAAGTAATCAATAAAAAGAACGCTGCATCGGGATGATTTACAGAGCTTCTGAGAGCCGCAAAATTATATTTTATCCCGACTCGTTACCAGTCTCGCACGGTAAAAGTCGACTCGTCCGAGACTCTGAACTCGCTTATTGCCTGGAGTATCTCTTGGAATACCTTGGTGAAGTTTTGGTGACTTTTCTAGCAAATTGAAACGGATTTTCGTATGAAGAGTCAATAGAGAGAGTTTCATGAAACCTCATTTGCATATGTTCGGTGATGTTTTGTGATCAATGTTTGTGTCGAAAATATTGAAGAGCCCAAAAATATTTTTAATGATTTGAGAAGAATTAAGGTTGGTCTCAACTGGGATATAAGCCTTATTTCCAAAGCAGGATGCAAACTAGAGATAATAGAGCTCAAAATAGCCAATTTTCAACTTTTTGGAAAAGCCTGGCTACCTATTCAATAATTAACCAGCATTGATTAGCAGGCAATTATTCATATGGCACACAAACTTCTGTTGTGAACTCACAAAGGTAGTATAAGTGCTCATGTGAAATAAAAATAACATCTGTTGTATTATGTGCATGTGAGAGCTGTCTACTTATGTGTTTAATTTTGGCAGATTTTCCCCATTTTTCCCTTGAAAGCCAGGGGGGTGGTCTAACTCCCCCCGAAAAATTTCAAAAAGCGATCCACTTTGGGTTTTGAAGTTTTAGGGTGTCCCCTACAAACTGGCAAGTTTCATTGAAATCGGTGAGATGGCATGTGTCGCCCCTGCCTGGTCCTCTCCTGGACAGGCTTTTAACGCGTATTTAACATGGCTCTTCCCCGGGGTCGCCGGGAATTTAACGATTGTCGGAAACTGACTTGTACTTCATTTAATCACGCCAACATATAATTGTAAAGTGAGAGTGTGACTTGTGATCAGCGAGAAGAGTGGATTAGTAAGATAAGAGCAATTTAGCCAACGAGTGGAAAGATTAGTGAGTGAAACGAGATACAGCTTTAAGTGGGATTAATTTTGGGTAAGTGATAGGAGTGAATTGAGCCTTTGTGTGAGAAAACGGGATGAACATCTTTTGGGGAGTGATTGTGGAAGACTGAATAAAACGTGTTTTGGAACTTTTGATTCTGTGTCGCAACAAACAGGGACGCAGTTTGCGACAATATTCACAAATGCTAAGTTCCTATAACGAAATTAACCAGATTGTATGGACGCCCGGGAAAGAGCGCGGATTTAACGCCAAGGAGACTGGGAACCAGTGTTTTCGCTCACCGAAGCATCATGGCGGAAGTCTGGACAAACATCATTAATTCTTTTCATATGTCGAACTCGATGGCAATAGCTCAAATACTGGCTTTTGCTCATTTGCATTGAGTTCGACTCATGAAAAGAACGACGTTTTTCCCAGGCCTTAGTCTCCAGAAATGGCAGGAAATGGCGTTTCAGTATTGAAAACTTGCAAAATTTTAATTCTCGCTGAAGCATCAATAATTCTCACAACATCACACACATTTTTTCTTCCACTAATTTAATTGTTTGCATGGGAGTCCCCTTCCTCGGCTTTTGTGAACATATCTTCAGATAATTTTTGTTCATAAATGGGATAATATTATAATAGAATATTAATTCTGTATCATGCTTCATTTCAGCACCATGCCAGGCACAAAGAAGTTATCCATCCCCAAAATATCAACTTCGTTTTGTTGGAATGCTCCTGAGGTTTTGTCCCTTTGCTCTCGAGGATCATTATACATTGTTGCCAATGTGTACCCTTGGAAATTGTTAGATAAGGTATGTCACCTTTTTTTTACTAGAATTGTCATGCACTGTACATCTTCCACTACAGTCTAATTTATTTTTTTTTAATTGAATTCCACAGCTTGTTCATGGAGGAGAAATATGTTTGGACAGCATGATTCACCGGCAATCTTTTAGGGAAATTTACAGTAACAAAGATAATGGTTCGATGTACAATGTTATTGAGTTGCAGAAGTTGAGCAGTTCTGATGACGAGCAGCTAGAGCAGTCTCCATTTCAGGACACCAAACGGAACAGTGATGAGCTTGGTTTCACATTGAACACACCCATGCAGGCCACACGTGAGCCAGGGACATTGATGCACACTTAGAGGAACATGCTTCATATGGTGATTATTTATCTGAAGATACTCTTAATTCTATCCACACTAAATCAAAAATGTACAGGAAATACCCTTATATAGATCTAGACACAGTCAACTTGGGAGGCTGAGTGGCGAGGGAAAATGTAGGTTGATCATGTTTAAATATTTTTATTTGATTTTGGTTAAATTTTTAAAACAGGTCTTGTATGTCTCTGGTGGATGAGAATGACATTGTCATCAAAGTCAGCTCTGATGAGGAGGACAATTGTGAACATGAGAAAACAGTTCAACCAACTGCTGTAAGGTAAGTAAGCATTCACTTCATTATAGAACATTTTACACTGTGTTGATTATTGCAATAATAATGAATTATAAGTATTACCTACTCAGTAGCCTTACAGTAATTTCACAATTATAAGACATCTGTTTATGTGTCAAGTCAAGTGTGAGCCAGTGTTCCCAGATTCAATTGGACCTTTTATGATGGTACTATATCTTCTTTACAGACATAACATCCAACACATTCTAAAGGATATGTTCCAAAATGTTGGTGACCCGGGCCTTAAAACATCAATAATCAATGTCCGTAGAAGCCACATCTGGGAGGACTCCTGCCGGCACTTGTGCCGCAAGAAATTCCAACCAAATGCTGCAGTATCTGTAAAATTTGCTGATGATGATCGATCAAATGAAGGGGCTATTGATGCTGGTGGCCCACGCAGAGAATACTTGCGTCTGCCTGTAAGGGCAGTAAACAACCATTCGGAAATTTTCTGTGGTCCACAGGAGCGAAGAGTTCTATTCTCGAATGCTACAGGTACATCGCTAACTCTCTCTCCTCACAAAGCCTGCTCCCGACTCACTGACTGATCAAACTTGAAGTATTAATATAACCCCTTCCTTGTTTTCTTCTTGTTACATTTTTTCATTCACTTTTATAGTCTGCTAAAAAATAAATTATTTTTACAGCACGTGAAAAAGGCTATTACCGTCTCGCAGGCCTTATATTTGGCTGGTCTTTGGCACATGGGGAACCTGGGCCCCAGTTTTTCAGTACCACCCTGTACAACACCATTGCATACGGATTCTCCCACAAAGCTGACCTGAAAGACATCCCAGATCCAGACATGCAGGAGAAACTCATGAAGGTGAATTTAATCAAGAGGGACAAACTGGTTTACCAAATAGATGTACTACCATGAATGTTTGGGGAAGGGACAGGTGGACAATGAGGTCTTCACACATTAATGGTACTACAGAGGGCATGGAAAATAGCATTTTTTGTCCAAAAAAATGAACTGTATGGTTGTACTGTATATGTTATGTACATGTTAATCTTGTACTTCAGGTCAAAACATCCACAAATATGATGGAATTGAACCATCATCTCCAGGAGCCCAGCCTCCAAGCAGTGCTAGAGGCACAAGGACATGCCCTTCAAGCACAAAGTTTGAATGCAAGAGAGAAGTTTGTAAATGTGATCATCCAGCACGTGTTGGTGGATTCAACACGGTACCTGCTTGAAGAGCTAAGGAAGGGTTTGGCAGTGATGGGTGTACTACAAAAAATCAAGGATCACCCATTACAGTTTGCAGAGATTTTTTGTTATCAAACAACTGAACTTGATGCCCATATTATTGATGCCATGTTCAAGATACGTTATGCTGAAAGGGGCACTAATGCCCGACCTCGACAAGAGAGAGCTGTAATACACTGGAGAGATTACATGCAAGATTGTGCAGGTGTGCTAAATTGTAATATACTTTGCACTTTTCATCCAAAATAGAACAGTTACTTCAAACTATACTGTGATCATGAAACCCTTTGTCCTCGTGTGCACCAGGAGTTATTTAGTTTCTAAACAAGAACATAGTCACACATCTTCAGTCTTGGCAAAACATGTACATGTAACTCTTGTATGTTTCATCCATTATTTCACTGGCTAGAAAAGAAAAACATCTGGTATTCTTCAAGCTAATTCTCTATACAACCATGTTATATTATATGTTCCCTGAAAGCCTACTTCCCTGATCATGCTTCTTTCAGATGGTGAGACCGGTGCCACATTGTCAGATGTCTTGGTATTCACAACTGGTGCAAGTGAAATGCCCCCATTAGGCTTCGAAACCACCCCTGAAGTAGCCTTCACAGAAGGTTTACTGCCAAGAGCAAACACCTGCAGTACAAACTTTGTACTTGCCCATCAGCCATGAAGATTACAATCTCTTCAAGGAATCCATGGACTTTGGAATCTTAAATTCTCCATGTTTTGGCCAGCCCTGAGTTAAAATTTCTATAGCAAGGTTAATGGCCTGGCTGTGCGACCCCTGTAGTTTAGTCACTTCACTCGCTATTTTTATTGTAATACGAGTAATAAAGTTCGCATTGTTTTTGCTCTCGAGCAGTTCCATAGTGTTTTAGATGTCTTTCAGTCATCAGGAATTGGTGAAACGTTACATTTGCAGAGAAATTGGCAGAACGTAATTCGGAAATCCCACATACTGAGATATATATATAGGAGGCAGTTCAATTTCCCAAAATGCTCCTGCCTACGAACTCTACTGTACGCCGGTACAGTTCCTTCCCACTGGCAGGGTATAATGGGTCAATACTGTCTTGAAGTTCAGCATAGGAAGCACTACTTAAGGGTTGCTGGTTTCGGGGACTGTAACGTGAGGCCTCTCTGAAGAAATTAGATGTTCCACATTAATGCCCATCCATGCATCGTTTGGATCTCTTCCATGACCAAAGGCAGTAAGATGGAGATTGGTCTAGAAAATTTGGGCACGAGTGTTGTTTCCTTCAGTGGACACCTTGTGATTGTTATGTCCAGAAACAAATTCTGCAAGATTATTGTTTATGCGTGGCAAGTACACATAATGAAGACAAAACAAATCAGCTTCATTGAGTGGGTTGAGAACACCTTCCATTTCAAGCTCATAAAAATCTTGTTTGAAAACAGAAAGTTCTTCCTCATTTGCTGATCTGTTATGCCGTTCAATCCTCTGGTTGTGCACAGAGCTTCCGACAATGACAGGTCGGGCTTCTTCCCCCCACGCCATGGTCATATCCCTCCAGATAGCTACGTTTTCTCCTCCATTGTCAGTGCGAACACGAAATGGTCTTCCAAATTTGGGGATTGCCTCTTGAAACAGTGAGAACACAGTAGGGCCGTTTATACAAGAGAAATAAGATGCGTCTTGAATAAGGCGCGCCTTAAATAAGACGCGAACTGACCGTATAAATGATACAAAACCCTTGTTCGTGTCTTACGCAAGCCGCGTCTTATTTGAGACGCGTCTTATTCTAGACCAGGGTTTTGAGCTGTTCTTATTCAAGACGCGTCTTAAATAAGACTCGAACATGCTCGTATAAACGGGTTCAACAGTTATTCACGGCTTATTTTAGCTGGGAACACATACTGCGCAAGCGTCGGGTTTGTTGCTGCATCCCAGTCTTCTCCCGGCACACTATAACTATTTTTAAAATCCGTCTCGTCCCTCGCATGCGTAAATCCGCCTTCACCCAGTTACGGTATCGTTTTAGGATAATAGATCGAAACTGTTTCTAGAAGATAGGAACTTTATTAAGCACAGAATTCAGAAAGTTTAAACAATTTCTACTGAAGCTGTGCAACCCATTCAAGTGCAGCTTTGATGACTCCTGTCAAAGTTTGTCCAGTTACTGCGTGCGCAGATTTGCAAAGCTACCAGTTTCATTCAAGCCGAAATTTTTACTAATATTGCCAATCCGAATTGTCTTTTACCTGCGTGAGAAGCAATTCACTGAGAGGTTAAAGGACAAAAGTGACCACAATGAGAACAAATTCTCTTTGAAGGCAGACCATTTTGAGATGCATGGGTCGAATAACTCGATCACTCGAGTACTTTCATAATTCTTCAGACTGACAACAAAGCTGTTTTGTGGAACAGTTTATTGGTCGTGTCTGGGTCTGAATCTCCGATAGATACCCACGATAGAGAGGGCAATGGATTGCAAAAAGGCCTGACATTATACAAGACTGTCTGCTGATCGACACCAGATACTTTACACCAGACAAAATGAGGCATCGCCACAACGCTATGGTATGTCAGGCTAATATTTGTAAATGCTCAAAATAGTCCTTCTTGCCAAGGAAATCGGATGATGCAGAGACTAATACGATAGAAAACAATTCAGACGGGAATTCTGCTCAAAGTCACCGACAAATCGGAAACGTCAAGTTCAATGTAAAGCTGGAACGTTCTCCATTCAGCTCCTCTTCTTCGCAGTTTCCCATTGTTATTATATTGTCATTACGCAGTCAACATCGCACGAAAGTTTTGCAAATAGCACTTTAGTCTGTACGAACTTCTTGCTTTACGAATCCCGTAGCTTTTTACATGACATTTTAGCCATGACAAAAGACCCTGAAACGAAACACATAAACAAACGATAGTCTTGCTGGACGCGAACCATTTATACGAGCACTTCACATCCAACACAAGCCGTGCTCGTATAAATGGGTCAGTTCGCGTCTTATTTAAGGCGCGTCTTATGTAAGACGTGTCCTATTTTTCTCGTATAAACGGCCCTAGTGTCAGCTCTGTTGTTTGTTGAACAGTGACAAAATGTTACCAGTCAACTGAATCCATCAATGGCATGGTGGACAACAAAACGCCATCGTATCATCTTATGGTTCCCTTGTATGTGCCATATATAATTAGGGCAGGGGACTGCATATACGCAGCATCGGATGGCTGGTCGCTTTCTAGCAGAGACAGGGGTCAAGGTCATGAATAGCCTTCCTCACTCGGTTACGTTGGACATGTATGCCTTGTGCACTTAAATGGCCCTGCAGCATAATCTCCCCAGCATTTGGATGCCTGGCCTTAACAGCTGCAACAGCCTCTTGGATGCCACTTTCCGAGATGTTGGTGTATTTTGGGACATTAACATTGAGCTCTTTAATAGCTTTGTACACACTTGGTCTGGATACCTGTAATTCATTGGCAATATAGGAAATAGGCAACTTTAACCTGAGCAAGTTTTGCAGTCTTTCCTTCTGTAATTTCTTCCCTGGTCTTCCGTGTTGCCTGTGTAAAATCATATTGCTACACAATGTTCTTACTGTAAACACAATGGTAAATATTGTTATTAAATGCTATTAGTATTCACAAACATACCGATCAGTTGATGGGTCTTCATTTGAAGGTTGTTGAGTTTCCGGTTGGAGATTCCCACTTGCAGCGGTGTCTTGCTGCGAAAACAGTAGTAAGTATACTCGTCTGGTATATGAAGCGGTATCAAACTTCATGGACAACAGCCAGAAATTATACTACACGGAAATATTTTAATTTATGTAAGTAAACTTTTGGTCGATAATGCTGTTCAGTTGTCGTCGTCCACATTGGAACGATTTCTAGCCCCAAATTAAAATGGATTTCAAATGCACGAGCACTACAAGCACAAGCGTCATAATCCGTTCATCCGTTAACCTACCTGAGGTAGAGAGGCTTGTAAGGCATCCCTCACCGCTGTTGACACGGCCTCAGTGATGGATCGAATCAGACCTTTCTGATCCGCCATTTTCCCGCTCTCGTGAACTTTGGAGCCAGGCCTTTGTGACGTATTTTATTTACACTTGGCGTCGCCAAGTGTAAATAAAATGTAAAATCGTTATATAATAAATAATGATTTCACATGTTTGCCACAATTCCATGATTTATAAATAACCACTTTAAGAATTTGGTTATTTGTAAATAACCAAATTCGCGTATTGGTTTTTTATGAAAGCTGGATGGGTTATTTATATATAACCAAATTTCTGCACGCGAAGCAAAAAAACTTTATTTATATATAACCAAATCTTTGAAATGGTTATTTAGATATAACCAAAGTTGTGTTTCTCCTTTATTTGTAAATAATTGTGTTTTATTTATAAACAATAGAAAATTGTACCCATTTACTGCTAAATAATAAATTTACATTTGGTGCCCCATAGTATGTGGCTTAGAAAAGTACCATATACTTCGAGATGTCGCGAAGTGTGGTATGAAAACCATATCCTGAAATCGCGAACTGGTTCAGTAGAGAACTAAATTATAGGTGTTTTCACAGTTATATTATGTCTTTAATTCCTTGTTACTCCAACTGTTGGAAGCTTATTAATAGATGAATAGAGTATTCCATTAATAGAATAAATAGAACCCACTGAACAAGAGCAGTGTTTTGACGGCGCGAGCACATGGCATGATATCACACATCGGACCATAACATCGTGCCGGCTGGAGTTTTAGCATTCCTGCAGTCCCTTTACGATATTGCGGTATGGCAGTTCATTTTGATGGGAGGGTTCTCCAAAGCACAACACGAGGGACAAGGCAAATTGATCATGTCTTTTGAAATGCAAGAGGTCATCGCTGGTTTTATCTGCAAGCTGCTGGAAGTCAATGCATTTACACTTATTAAACAGAAGGTTGAAATGGTAGAAACAGCTACTGGAGGCTGGAAAGTTGGGGAAAAGCCAACAGAAAAACTGGTCGAGTGGTGCCAGGATCAGTGGCGAAGAAAACAGCCAGTGTTTCCTGAGGATCACCGCCGATATCCGGTTGGCGAGCCCTTGTGTGTGCCATTGTTTGGGCAAGCCATGCCGTTGTGCCACCAGTGTGGCACTCCATGTCCAGTGTCGTTCTGAATTAGGCCACGAAATACCTGCTGAACTTTTATCTGCCCACGTTGTTCATGATCATGTTGACTCAAATGACTCAGAAGAAAGCGAAATGGAGCAAGATGAAGAGTTGGCTACGGCTTCGTCAAGCCGCATGAAACTGAGGAGCAGATGAGCGTTGGCAAGTTTAATAATCAAGCTTTGAACAACCGGGACCTGGAGTTTACGTCGACTTTTTATTGACTCGATTGTCATACTGTCATAATGTTTCAGTTAGTTGATATTTCACTTGAATTTATTCCCCTTACAGCAGTTCGTCCTTTGATTGTTCACTTTCAATTAAGTCTTAGTCCACATCTTAATCTGCAAATAAATCCACCGATGTAAAGCTGTTGCTTCTTCTTTGCTCTGAAATCCCATAAGGCCTCTAGCATGTGGTACTTATAGTGTGAATTTAAGGCTGTTTTCAAACCTTTTTAGCTTAGTTTTTTACACCAACGAGCTTCTCTGAAACTTTGAATACAAATCCATCCAGGATTCTTAGGGAAATGGGAAGAATCATATTGTTTCTGCAAATTTTAAAATATATTTTACCGAAGGGAAAAGGGAAAAATATAAGTCTCCTGATACTTCCTCTACTTCCTCTGCCTCCTCTATTATTTGAGTACTAAAGGTTCAGATTGATTCTCTTCTCAACCTCAAGCAATAACAACTAAACGAACCAATTATTTTATTCACGGTTGGTACAGAGGCCAACAAATGAGGCAGCCGTCTCCATCGTCAAAATGGCGGCCATTTTTGTCCTGGCGAGGGGGGTGGGGTCGGGCCAGACATTTGTCATTCGCTTTTATGCTTAACCTGGAGCGTACGCTAATCGCACAACACGGAAAAGCGCGGGAGTCAAATCCTTAAAATTTCTTCTTTCAAATGATGTCAAACTTGACATATCCCAATGTAGAGTAACAAAGAATTCGAAGATCCTTCTACAGGAAATGTGCCATGGATCGGTGGAGGTGTTTTTGGCCATTTTTTGCCTTCAAATAACTCACCAGGAATTGCTCGCAGTTCAGTCTTCGGTGGTGATTCTTCAACTTCATTCATCAGGTAAGAAACCTATGTTTTTTGTTTTTCGGAAAATGTACGTTCGTGTGATTTAATTGGCATTTCTTTTACCCTTATTTCTCAGTAAGAATGCCGCTCAAGAAGAGCAGAGTGTATGTGCGTTTAATTGTTGGCGAGATGATGAACGCTCGTAAACAACAGCGGCAGGAAGCAGCTAATGCCCATGATTCCATCCTCAGGGCAACAAAAGATCTGGAAGCAATGCAGGCAAAGCGCAGAAGGCTTGAAGTTAAGGTAAAGTTCATTCAATGTGGTGTGTCTCAGGGATTGAATATTTCGTGAAAGTATATTAACTATATATAGCCCACATCAAATCTATTCTTGCTTCATAAAAACAGCCTTGAAATTCCTCATTCGTAGTATTAAAATTGTCCTAAATTTTGTGTGCATGAATTAATATTGAATTTAAATTAAAACAATTCCATATTTCTATAGGCTGCCCAAGTATCTGAAACCATCAGCAAGCTGGAAGAAGACACTCAGACACTTGTTCAAAATCCAGTGGCTGTTCGGAACAGGCAACTCTCCCCAACCAGTGATGAAAATGGCAGTCTCATAATCTCAAAAAGAACAGCTACCAAGAGGCAAACAGAAACTTTGGAAGTGGCACGTAAGATTTATGGTGGCACAAGTGGTAATACTGCACCAACTGTTGCTGGTTTGTTAGACACACTATCAACAAAGTTTTCTGGTAATGTCCTAGTTAATGCTATATCTAGGAAAAGGAAATTATTTGATCAAGTGTTTCCTGAAATTTACAATAGAAAAGTGGCAGAATTTGAATCTTCAGAAGACAACTTGTTATGTAGCATTGCCACTTACTTTACTAAGGGAGTAATGGGTAAGACTAAGTACAGATCTGTATATAGAAGTCTGTCCATGAAAAGAAGCAATAAGGGGGCAAAACTAGAAAGGCTTAAGATTATGTCATGTAAAGTTCCTAAAATCTTGCCTTACAATAAGATGATGGCACATGTAAACACTATTGACCTTGGTAAAATGAGAGATGTGAGGGAAGAGTTGTGTGAGGGCCTAGATGAGAAAGAAAAATTTAATGGTTGTTTCAGATGCCTGCCAGAATTTCTTCCATTGTTGGCATCAATTTACTTAAATTTAGAGCAACAAACAGGTAAAGAGCTGCTCTGGTTTGGTGAAGTTAACACTTTTCAAGTGGTTTTGGGAGGGGATGGGGCTCCTTTTGACAAGGATGATTCTGCTTGTTTCCGGCTGGTAAGTTTTCTAAATAGGGGAAAGCATATTTTGAGCAGCAATGAAAACTTTTTGATATTTGGATCAAACTGCTCAGAAAACTCACCTGTCATGAAAAGTATGTGAAGGAACTTGTCAAAGATATTTCAGAAATGGAGAAAACATTTTATGTAAATGAAAGAGAAATCAAGTTCAAATTTTCTGAGTTCCCAAATGACCTAAAAATGATGGCATTTTTAGTAGGAGAGTTATCTGTAAGTGCAAAGTTCTTTTCAACGCATGGAAATGCTAGCACTGCTGATTACGATGACCCATAGGGGACATTTGGATCAGGCCCTGATTATACCTGGCAGCCATGGAGCTACAGCAGTAGGGTATCTATCTCAAAGCAAGTTGACAAATTTAAGGAGAAAGTAAACAAGCAAAAGATTTCGGCAACAGGAAAGCGAAAGAAAGTAACAGAATTCATTGCTTCCAAGAAAAGTAGGCAGGAATTTGAGCCTTTGATTGGTCCATTCCACAGGGCACATGTTGAACCCCTTCATCCTAAGAATAATGCCTGCCAACAGATTTTCAGGGCTATTTTTTACGAAAGTATTGGAAAGTCAGCTCTATCAGCAGCAGTATCACAATTTGATTCTGTTCCTCCATCTTCCCCTTTTGGTAGACTTGTAAACTGCCTTACACAAAAGGCAAAAATGGGTCGCCTTGCTAACAAAATCAGGCGATGGTTTAATGTAACCAAAGGCTCTGGTAAAGATTTTCAATACCGTTTTACTGGTCAAGATTCTCGATCATTTTTGCACTCTTTTATGGATCTTATTGATGCTATAAAGCAGCCAAGTAACTCAGTTAGGCAAACATTCTCCCTTCATGTTTTTGCTTACATTTGCCTTCAGTTAAGGAAAAGTGCTCAATTTCTTGTAGAATTATGAACGTCAAACTGCAAGATATCCAGGAACTTCAGCAGCATTGCTCCAATTTATTTCGTGCTATATGTATGTTTAGTACTCTTTCCCCCACTTTCTGGACAATAGGTCACATTATACCAGCTCATGCCTTTGATGTGTTCAAGAAGTACCACATGGGACTTAATGCTGTATCAATGGAGGGAAGAGAGGCCAAGCATATGGCTATTAGGAGATACAGCCAAAATACAACATATTCAAGGAGGTGGTCCCAGATTTTCCGGCATGAATTTGTTGAAATGATTTGGTGAAGGGAAAGGGGCTATTTTGTTGAGGAAAACCTTAATAGAAAGCAAACCTACATACCAGCAAGGGTTACAAAGGGAGAATCCTGTTTTTGTGGGTTTGTAAAGGGTCCACAGGAAGAGAAATGTTCGTATTGTTCTCATGAGTACCGAACACAAATTGAGGAGTGTCAAGGTGGGGAGGATTACTGTGGAAAAACATGTTCTGATTTGAACTGTGGATCACTTTTGGTGACTGAAAGTAAATTATGGCTGGCAAAGATATTTTATGAACTGGCAGGAAGGGTCAGTATAAGGACTCCATACCACAGATAATTCGCAACATTCCCTTACGAGTTCCTCTCTCTTAAAAGGGCAGTCTGCCATCCCAGAAAGCAGGATTTTGCGAACAATGTATGTCACAGCAAAAATGAGAGCTATGTGATGTCATTCACACCCATGAAAACAGTATAGTTGCTGCTTTCAGTATTGCTGTAGGTGACTTGAGTCCAAGTAGTGTTTCAACTTTCTATAAAAGAGCAGACTGCCATTTGAAAAAGGACATTGCTAACATAAGCTAGATAATTTAGTATTTACACATTTTTGAAGATTATTAATGCCACTTGTTTTGAAGGGTGGTAAAGAGTAACAGTGAAGTACTAAATATTTTCACTGTAAATTCTATAGACAAACAGACGTAACTTTAGCTTCAAGTTGTCACTGATTAAAAAACAGTGTCCATTGTATTCATATGCATAGTTAATCATTGTAATGTCTTTGTGGCACAATAAAGATGGGTGTGTAATGAATTCACATACCATTGAATGTTGCAATGTTTCTCCATTATTATCAAATGTGTTCTTCTTGAAGGATGGATAATTATGCACAGCAAATAGTAAAATATGTGCACAAATATATACTGCAAGTATATCAGTTACCAATTAAAATTCATCAATGGTGAAGGGGGAATCCTGCCTTGTTCCTCACTCCATACTAGAATGATATGCTAAATTGTGCAGGCTTGATCTTGTAAACAAAAGCAAAATCTTTCTCAGTGTTTACTATAAGTTCAGCTTTTCCATTGATTCTTCCAGTTAGTTGTTTGTGGAAATACGACTGCACACTGCTTTCGCTCAAGCCACTTAACATCGAAAGCAGCAACACTACTCCTTTCATGGACGTGAATGCCATCACATGACCCTTCTTATCTTCACTGTGGATTACATTGTTGACAATATCTTGCTTCCTTGAATGGCAGACTGCTCTTTTAAGAGAAAGGAACACTTCCAAGGGAATGTTGCGAATCATCTCTGACTGGTATGGAGTCCTTATACTTACCCTTCCAGCCAGTGGATAACATATCTTTGCCAGCCATAATTTACTTTCAGTAACCAAAAGTGATCCACAGTTGAAGCCAACGTTCAATAAAACCTTTAATGGGTCAGATGGTGATTTAAATGCGTGATAGGATCCTTTGATGTATCTCCCAACGCAATCTTTGAATGCACCGAGGATTCCTATTCAAGTCGAGGCAATCAAAGGCACGCAGGCAGTCTTCTGTCTGCTCATCTAAGGCAGAGTCGTCACAATCTAATTCTTGAGGGTCTTCTTCTTCTTGAGGGTCTTCTTCGCCATCTAACAACACTTCTTCCAACACTTCTTCAACAGAAAACGACGCCATATTGAATCGGGTCTGGTAAATACTTCATATATGGCACCATTATAGTGTCCCCAAAAGAAGACTCCGCTGACCAAACACACTACAGACCCATGCCACATTTCGGACTCTGTGTGCCCACCGTGATTTCCTTCACAATGTGGTCAGAAACTGAAAGGACTGTGATTCAGTCAGTACCCAGCCAGCTCAAAATGTCAACAAAACATCATAACAGGTCGTAAAAACTCCCTCCCAAAATAAGAAGTCAATTCCATCTACAGTTCAAACAAACTTGAAAAGTAAACTACTACATTATGTTCATTGATCCCATAGTGAATTTCAAGGCAAGGAAACTGGGATCATATTTTTTGCGTCGTCAGAGTTTGGTGAGTTAAATGTGGTCAGAAGGTATCCAAACTAATAAGGAAAGCATAGGAAAACTTTTTGTGACGGAACACTCACTGTGAAAGGGCTTACCCTAAATGCTCTATAAGCCCCCTAATTTTTGTGATTAAAGTTGACAGCAAGAAAAGGGGGAAGGGGGGCTTATTATAGCATTTATGGTATCGCTTTCATACTGGAGATTCTAATCACTTTCATTCACATGTTGTTCATCTTCTTCATCATAATAAAAAATCTCCTGATACTTCCTCTGCATCCTCATCTTCATCAAAAAACACATCACCAGATGTAAATTGCTCCATAAGTGCAACTGCCTCCTCTTCGCTGACGTCCGAATGTTGGTCCGGGAGGTCGCCTCCCTTATCACTAATGTCACAATTGTTGTTCTTCTCGCCTTGAGCATCCAGGACATCCAACAAGGGAGACATCAGTCTTGAAAATAAAAAAATAAAATAAGTGCTCTTCCGAAGATTATTATATATAACAAAGACCCCACCATGCATTAACTTATACATGGACCAAATATCTAAGGGATAATTGATGGAAATTAGAAACATTTCAGGATGTTTATCATTTGGGACCAGTCATTTATGCAACCGATGCATCGAAATAAGTCTCACTTACTCGCTTCTAAAGCCATGGGGAATAAAGGCTTTCTTGAGACGGCAAAAGTGACACCGCCTTTTGCACTGCCAACAGCAAGGATACAAACGTGTAACCACTGTCTGTGGTCTCGTCCAGGCGCTCACACTTTTCGAACAAAGCCATGGGGGCGCTCAGCTTGGTTTCCAACAGTTGCCCTTGTGCCTTCATGGTTTTCAATTTTGAAGACACAAGAGTCAACAGTCAGCAGTTGGCTCATTGTCCGGCGTCCAATTCCCAAACCTTGATGCTGTGCTCGCCCGTAGTGCCTCTGTTGTTTCTGGCGAGGCGCACGAAAGGAGCTGTGCGAACATGGCGCAGACACCTTTGAGTATGGGGTCTCCTCGGACTTTATTGGTCGAGCGCAATCCAGAAATACTGGCGAACGAAAAAATTGCAATCTCCAGCAACTCCATAAGGCATGGTGGCAAGCGCTTTTAAGACTTGCACGAGTCTGTCTGCGTTTCTGCGGTGCAAGTACTTGTAGACACAGACGCCATATTTCTCACTCGACTTTAATTTCGTACCCAGTCCACCTCATTGTCTCGCACATGTTCGCAATGAAAAACGCGAGAGGGTCTGAATACGAGAATGCGGAAATACTTTGGCCCCTTACTATATTATCGCCCTCATAACAAGAACAATTCATTAGTAATTCATGAAATTACGAAAAGTTTACTTATGTGCCAGAGCAAACTAATTTGAACATTAACAACAAATGCATAAAACAGAACAGTTCCCAGTCTGTCCAGTGGTATATAAATTTATATATTTACATCATATCATGCTAATTGTATCCAACCCTAAACCCCCCTCACCTCACAGAACATGAACATGAACAATTTAATAGAAAATTATGAAATTACAAAAGGTTTAGTCATGTGCCAGAGCTAAAACATTTCAGTTCATCTTCAATTAAGGCCAAATAATATTTTAGTTCCCATGCTGAACACAGGCCTTATTAAAGTTGCCTGATAGCCTAATGGAAGAGCAAAGTTCTCACCAGGGGCGAGTCTTCTGTGCTAATTTGACGCTAAGAGCTTGTTTTTCCTGCAGTTGCCTCAACTTTCCTGAGATTTGCAACATAGATTTCTCACCAATGAGACAGGAAGTTGCTTTACAGACTGCTGAATTAGTAACTGTGTTGTATATCGTTCCTATGTTATCGGCCGTGAGAGGCACAGCTGTTGTTTCTATTAGTGAAATGATACTAATAATTAGGCAGTTTTCGTATGTCGTCCATGAACCTGGCTGTGGTTTTGCACTATGTTTAACCAAAAAATCTGCACTTCGTTTCCTTTTGTATGCTTGGGGACTGTTTCGGGCTCTTAGTTTCAGGACTTGAGAACGATTTCTCCATGGTTTTTGACTGGTAGACATTTTCGCAGTTGACGCATGTGCATGAAGCTCCGCACCCTTGTTGGTTCCGTAGACAAGGACACTTGGAACATACGGAGTTGATTGGAACATACGAAGTTCCAATGATGCTGGTTACAACAAGAATGGGAACTCGCAGAATGTCTGCACACACCCTGGTCACGAGGTCCCCCACTTCACCGCAAAACGATCCTTGCTCTCTGAATTGTTCAGTTTCATCATTTATATCGGTACATGGTATTCCTATGAGCTCCTGGTAGTGGCTGTAACTCTGAACAGTGTCCACAAACAATTGACGGAGCTCAAATACATCCCTATCTAAGTCATGTCCAAGTCCAAGTTCCTTTAAATGATGCAGGAGAAGCTCATTTCATTCATTCCATTCATCAATCTTTTGCAGTTGAAATATTATCGCTCTGAATGCACAATCTCCATCACCTTGCACTGGGTCGATTTTCAAATTGAATGACGATAGATTTCTTTGAAGTAAATTCGAGTGAGTGGATGTATTATGCATAAAATCATCGTCTGTTAACAGAACATTCTTGATTCCACTTGCTTGCATAATTGGCACGTCAAAAGCATCCACACATCTATCTTTGGAATTTCGATTAATATTTTCTAAAATGTTGTGCAGTGTACATGTGTTATTTATCAACAGCATTGATACTGTGTCGCTACACATTTGTGTCATATCCTCTAAAATTAAAGTATCATCTTGCAGTTCGTCGCCGACTGAACTATCTTTGTTTCCTTCAGAAGTATTAGTTTCCTGTGACGTGACATTGCAGGCTGTTTTGAAGTGGGGTGGGTAAGGTTCTTCTGATGTCAAATCATCAGCAATCTTGTTAATTGAAGTGAACGGGATTATTCGAGCGTTTCCTTGGTGTTTTTTCCGTCTGTTTTATTGTTTATCCCGAAAAACAGAAAGGTTAACACCGCTATTATTATTTTAGGTCCGATTGTCATGACACCAGTCAAAAGTGATTTGTCCAGTGTATGATGAAGACTTTCGTTGGATTAGGTCCCCTCTCCTGGCTTCAAACTGGACAGACATCCTTTTTAATATGCACTCAAAGGTTTTCAATCTCCGACAGAGTCTTCTTCAGGTTGTTGTTCGTTAAGATATTCTTCCATTGTTTGAGAAAGTGCTCTAGATTTCTTTCAATTGTTGCCACTTCGGGTGTAGGTAGCAAGTGTTTAGTGCCAAGGTTGCCATCTTCTCGGAAGACCTGCCCAAATTCTTTTGAAATTTTTATGGAAAGTTCTGTTCCTTTTGGAATAGTTTTAGTTATCCTTTGAGCACCATGAAATAAATCTAGTTTTACTTCTATTCTAACATAAGCGCCCCCTTCCCTCTCCATCCTTTCAAAGGCGAGGAGAAAACAAAGGTTGAGTATAGCCCAAATAATAGAGTACAGGCATTTTGAACTCAGAGCTGTGAGCTGAGCTGATGTTAATGTTTGGTGTTTCTTTATAACAGAGAAGCCAGTCGCGTTGTGTTAATTCCGTTTCCAAAGATCAAGGAGGTAAATCAACTCGCAAATCAAATCACTCATGAAGCCAAGCTTCGTAAGTGCACCAAGAAAGCGAGCCGCTCCATTGGTTGTTTGTTATCTATCGCAGCAAAGTTGGAAGCTGACCAAGGAGCAGTACCATCCATAGTAGAAAATGTGAAGAACACCTTGGGCGAAAACGTTCACCACAGAATAGTACGAAACTATTCTATGCTAATGATGTTTGCGATCAAGGTATTACTGGTATTACTAGTATTACTAAGTATTAATAAGGTATTAGTAAATAAGTATTGGTAGTATAGAGCGGTTTTCGGATGACTATCGAAAGTAACAGTGTGATTGCTTTGGTTTTGCGTTTGCTATGCATTCGGATTGGTCCATACAAGCTTGCGTGCATTCTCAGCCAATCAGAAATTCATGGTCCATGGTACTTAAGACATTTCTTTTATAAAAATACTAATAGAAAAAGGCATGATTAGGTGGTTATATGCCCTTTACTGTTTGCACTCTTTATTAGCTTGCAGAAGAATGCCCGGAAGCGAGTCCACCTCCACAATGTCTTTGGGAAATTTTTGAGACGTTACCGAACATTACCATCTACCAAAGGGAGGACCATGGTGAAGAGAATCAGAACAGGAATGAAGCACCTGTGAGCGGAACAACAGCGCTGATGGATTTTGTTGAACACATTCTGGTTCCGTTGTCCTCTATGGACAGCAGACAGGTCAATAAACGGCAAAAGGATTAAAACATTGTCACATGTATCTCATTTTGTAACTCGTTTCGATAGCTGCAATTTTGTGTTCACTGATACCGCTCGTGAGTTAAGTTGTTGAGAGCACAAATGAATTAGCCATTTTGTTGCTATCTTAAGCACGCGAATACGTCAATCCCGCGGTACGTTGCTCGGAGGTGGACAAGAGTGGTTATGCGGTCGCGAGAACCAAAGCCACGCAGTTGTTGAATGGAAACCATGACCTGGTGGAGAGCACCGTAAAAGTGATAGAGGAGAATCATCTTGGTGAGACGACTGTCTTGAGGGAGTTTAACAACCCCAAGAATCACCAAGTAAAAAAGAAATTTAGAGCCTTCACGTTCAGGAGAACTGCTGTTCACCGTGCCTCGAGGGAATCTTTGGACGAAGGCAAGTAAATTTCATAAATCAACCATTCGTTCTAATCTCATCTCCGACGTAAAAATCTCTCTTTCTTACATGTATCTGTAATTGACTTGTAGATATTGAATTGGCATGCTACAATTTTGGTGGGAAAATATTTGCCTCAAGGTCATGCCGTACGGACCGAGCCATTTCGCCCCCAACCAAAGTCGATTCATCCCCAAGTTAATTTGTTGAAATAACGTCTTAAGCAAGGAAATGAGCAAACGCTTCGGATGATTGGAATATTGTTATTGAAACGAGCAAACCGTTGCAAAACCAAGCATACCGTGTGACCTCAGCCAACATTACAGATATTGATTGTCTTTCATTTTATTTTCCTTTCTCTCCCTCTCTTGTTATTGTACAGTTCTTGGCTACAGAGCGGTAATGGAGGAAGTCGGTAAGATATTTTAATAAAAATATAGTACGGTAGTAATGTAAATTAATGGGGATCTAATTTTTGCGGAACGTTGCTAAAATCGCGAAAATGAAAATAATATTGTCCACAAAATAATATTGACCACATTAACAACTTCAAAGGTACAAGAACGAAGTTTCTGTATGACACACAGAAACGTATGAACATCCTGTTGACTGTAAAAAGTAAACTCAAGTATTTACTCAGTCTGTGCAATTACTACGCAAAATCTTTTTGCCTAATCGTTCGTACTACAATGTATTTATTTGCTACAGATGAGGTCACAGACGGGACATATCTCTATTGTTTGTAAGTGCCACGTGTAATCTTTGTTTAATGACTGCTGTTAGAATTTCTTGATACAATTGGCAACTGTTTCCTTTTTCGTTGTTGATATGATTGTCACAAAAACAAAAACAAAGAACAAACATAATTTCTCAGATAAACAACAAACGGAAATAAGATAATTTGCATATACTGAACGTTGTGTTTTTCCCAATAAGGCTCGAGTAACACGCAGTGGTTGACGCATCAAGGGAAAGTTCTAGCAGAAGGACTGCAAAAGAATGATGAAACCTTCCATATTTTGTACACCATGGAGCCTAGTTTGCATGCAGGTGAGGAAGTCTTGACAGGACTTGAGTATTCAGTGTGCTCATTTCCCGTTGGAACCAAAGTAACCTTTTCTGCTACAGTGCCCTGTACAGGTGATGAGTCTATTCATGATTCATCCGGCAATGATGGAGAAGAGAACGATGACAACGATGAGGAGAAGGACGATGATGGAGAGAAGAGCGATGACGACGGTGAGGAGAATGATGACGACGATGGAGAGAAGAACGATGATAACGATGACAACGATGGAGAGAACGATGACGACGATGCTGAGGAGAATGACTACAACAATGAGAATGACGACGATGAGGGAGAGAACGACGACAATGAGGGAGAGAACGACGACGATGATGGAGAGAATGATGACGACGATGGAGAGAAGAATGATGACGACGATGCTGAGAACGACTACAACAATGAGAACGACGACAATGAGGGAGAGAACAACGACGATGATGGAGAGGCGAACGATGAGGACGTTGGTGTAGAGAAAGACAATGGTGATAGAGAGGTGAACAACAGCAAAGATGGTGAGAACAACGACCATGTCCACAGAAAAGCTGCCACACGAACAGGTAATCTAACGATTCTGAGTAATGATGAGTAAGGGTAGAAAAGGTAGGCTTTTTTCAACAAGAGGTTACTGGTAAAAAACACATGTACCTTGAACGGCTTCATAAGTGTTCTATTAGTATCCATTCTCGAATATAGTGATTAAAATATAGAAAAATCCTCGGTATGGCAATCTGTAAAAAGGGCTTAAATTTTCTGGAATTAGGTTTTTTGGTTTTCAAAGGAAAATGTGAAACCCACCAAGATGTTGTGTTGACTTTGAAACCATAGCTGAGTAATTATTAATACTGTTTTTGCCTGAAACCACTGATTAAATTCATTTCTTTTCCAGGTGAATTGCGATGCCTTCAGACAGGTTTTAACTGGTGCAAACCATCTGATTCTCCAAGAAGAAAAAGACAGAAACGAATGTAGGGGAGTGCGTACAGAAACAATACTGTTTGACACCCTAAAATCGGTGTCACGTTTGAAATTAGTTTCATCTATAGTTTCATTCGTTCCAATTAGTTTCGCGATTGAAATTAGTTTCTAAAGCCGCATGAGAAGGCCTGTTCTCAGCTCAATTTGTACAAAAAATGGTAGCATTTTCTGACATCACATTTTTTGACATCACATTTTGACATCATTTTACATTCCTTACATCACATTTCGCAGTTTTCGGCTTAGCCAATCTGCCGGCACTTGTCTATAATGTGGCAGTCCATGAAATGATGGCAGAAGGAATATAGAAGGTAGAAGATCATATAGAAGAATGTGGCAAGAAAGTGTTTCCAAGCCCCTAATAACTGAAGAGGATGATTCTTGAAAACTTATGCCTCCTAGTTCAAACATAGTATTTCCGTACCCCCTTATTTCCCAGTCAGACCGACCAATGCTTGTTTCCTTCCACCATATACTTCGTCCTTTGGCGAGAGAGCTGACTTCGTTTAGCTTCGAAACCATATATCTATAACTTCTGTAACACCTTCGCCAAAGAGGCAGTCTTCAAAGCTACTTCTAGCGATGATAGCACCGCACGCACCAATATCCAGTCAGGCTGTTTCGAGATGGTTGCATAATGTTTTGAAACTAGCTGGGATAAATCCCAAATTCACAGGACACTCAACTCGCAGTGCCTCAACATCAGCAGCCACCAACGCTGGCATTCCACTGGAAATGATCTTAGAAGCAGCAGATTGGTCATCAGTGGGAGCTTTCCATAGACATTACCTAAGGCCTACCTGTCTAGGCAGAGAAATATTCGCGAACACAGCTGTTTCAGGGTAGTTATTTGTAAAAACTGGTGTGTAAGTTACAGTTACAGTTACATGTTGCAAGTATTAAATGGTGATAGTTGGACATACTCATGTCAGCATGCTTTTTAGTCTGCAAAAGTATTGTGAACATCAGTCGGAGAAGAAGTGAAGGAGAAATGGAGCTTCCCCGGAGGGTAACTTACCTGAAGGGGAGATGTAGTTCTCCGAGCTTCTTTGTAGACTGATGTGAGCAATACTGTTCCCCAACCGAAAGAAATTATATGGTATTGCTATGACGAAGGTTGAATCTCTTCCTTCCCACCCTTTGCTGCCCTTCATATTAGGTTTTATAGATTAGGAGCCACTCGATCAAAGAGAAAGTTAATAGGCATGCGCAGCTTGTTTTATTATTCGTGGTACCAGACCTCTCTCCACGCGAGATCTGCAACAGTATTGCTCATATCAGTCTACAAAGAAGATCGGAGAACTTCAGGTAAGTTACCCTCCAGGGAAACTCCATTTCTAGATATTGCCCTTTTTTTTTCAGAATTATTCTCCAGCAATTTTGAAGAAGTCTGGATGCTTGCTCTTCAACAGAAAGTATAGCTCCAAGCCTTTTGTTAAACCTTTGTTTGTGTGCGTCCAATGCACCACGATTAGGTAATGGTTTTATCAACCAGTTTGTTAGAGGGTACGCTCTGTCACCTACAAGCATAGGCCTTATTTCGATTACATCAGCATTTCTTGTGGCCAGATTCAATATACATCCATTTTCGAAAACTCCGCACAAGCGGAGAATGAGAGCATCTTGAATACTCCTGGGAAATCTAACTGCTATACACCTGAACAAAAGTTCAGAGTCTACAATGGCCTGAAGATTCACACTACAGTAGTGCTTTCTGTTGAAATAATCCTCATGGTTCTCTAAAGGAGCTTTGATTTCTACATGGGATCCTGTGGTGTATCACGTGATACCAGTAGTTACCTATTATGGGATAGTAAGGATTAACACGAGGAGAGCTGATAAAAGAGCCGTTGAGTTGTTGTTGACAGAAACTCAGTCCTTGTTACTCACACCGTGCCACCACATTTCGCAACGAGGATAAAAAGAAAAGCCAGTCAAGAAGACAGCACAAATGTCCAAGAAACACCGGAAACAATTCAAGGCAAATGGCAGTGTGTTTGAGTGGACTACCGGGACTACCAGCGTTCGACGCTGTAGGCAAACCAGCAACCTTGGCACCACGATGGCAAAACATGGAAGGCAGAGTTTGAACTGTACGTGGTTGCATGGGGAATTGCAGACCCTACGCAGAAATGCGCCCTTCTCCTGCATCTTGCCGGCCCAGCTGTGAGAGACATTTCAAGACCATCGCCGATGACACAAAAGGAGGCACCAAAGATTACGACAAAGGCATGGAAAGCTTGTCAAATTACTTCAAGGTGAAAAAGAACGCCCCAATGGCGAGACAGACATTCTTATCGACTAAACCCAATCCTGGAGAAACCATAAACAACTTTGTGTTGCGTCTCAAAACCCTGGTGGAACACTGCGACTATGAACAGGAGTAACACAACCAGGTGAGAGACCACAAGATTTCGTTTATCAAGAATCACAATCTAAAGGCAAAACTGTATCGCGAAGAGACACTGACATTGAGCAAACTCCTAGAAATTGTCAGTCTGTACCATGACAAGGAAGCACTCATACTCCCGCCAGAAATCCACATAAACAAAATCAATGCTGATTACAAAGGTGACAATTCGCCAAATTCAAAGGACGATGCTGGAAGTGTGACAAGATAGGTCACCAAAGCAAAGACTGCAGGGTTTCCCGCGACCACAAATGTGAGATGTGGTACCATGGGTCACTTCAAAGCATGCTGTCGCAGCCAGAAAACCACTGCCCATACCATGGGCATGAGCGTGGATGTGAAAAAACCCATGAGCGAGGAAAAGGATGTTTGTGAAGACCGCACAAGGTCCAGGCAGTCACTGAAGACACAAGCGCAGAGAGTTCAGCATCAAGTGAGGACTGCTACCTGTTCAACACTACACCCACTGAGGATTCAAGCAATCTGGAACTATATAGAAGATAAGCCCATTAGTGTAATAATAGATTCTGGTGCTAGTTGCAATCTAATGTCAGAAGAGGTGTTTGAATATGTGACAGGGGAAAAGTTAGCCTGTCTGAGTGTAACAAAAGAGTGTATGCTTATGCATCTACCAAACCCCTCCACCTCAAAGGAATGTGTAGCTTACAAGTATGTGTACCCCAAACAAAAATGTCAAGGCCCACACAGTTTTTCATTGTACCTGGTAAAACAGCAGCACTATTGGGTCATGAAACATCCCAGTCACTTAACATCTTAAGGATCGGGGTGTCTGTCAATAATTGCAGTATCAAGCTAAGCAACACAAGCAATAATAAGAGGCAGTACACAGATAAGAAAGCTGCCCTTAAGGCAAAATATCCCAAAGTATTTCAGGGCCTGGGTAAGCTAAGAAACTATCAGTTAAAGCTCCATATTGATGCGAGTGTACACCCAGTGGCCCAACCTGTGCAAAGAATCTCTTTCAGTAGAAGGAAGATTATGGAGAAGTTGGAACAACTTGAAGAGCTTGATGTCATTGAAAAAGTGGATGGCCCTACCAGCTGGGTCAACCCCCTGGTAGCTGTTGAGAAGTCCAACGGTGATGTCAGAATATGCCTAGACATGAGGCAAGCCAACGAAGCAATAGTAAGGGAGAAACACCCATCCCTACAGTGGAAGAAACACTGCAGGAGGTTTCATACGCCAGTGTTCTCCAAGCTAGACCTGAATATGGCATTCCACCAAATCGAGCTCCACCCCAACTCCAGGAACATTACTACCTTTGCAGAACCAAACGGCCTATACAGATACAAACGACTTCTGTTTGGTGTGAATATGGAAACATCGAAATTCCAGCAAATTGTGTGGCAAGTCATCAAGGACTGTCCAGGTGCACACAACATTCATGATGACCTGTGAGTGGTTGGTGCGGAGGAGAAAGAGCATGACGAAAACCTGAAGAGTCATGGACAAACTCGAACAAAACGGATTGACACTCAACTACGGGAAATGTGAGATTGGTGAAGGACTGAAAGTGTCAGGTGAGCAGGTGAAAGCAATCATTCATGCTCCACGACCCCAGAACCAGTTGGAGATGAGGAGCTTCCTTGGTGCACTCCAATTCTGTGCCCAGTTCATCCGAGGATTTGCCACCATCCTGAGTCCGCTATGGGACCTGACATGCAAAGGTGCACAGTGGAAGTGGAGTGAGAGAGAGGAAAAGGCATTTCAAGAAGTGAAAACCAAGCTCACCCAGGCACCTGTGATGGCCTACTACAAGCAGGAGGCCAAAACCAGGATCACAACAGATGCCTATACCTATACCTATATGGGATTGACTTCAAAGTCTGCACAGACCATAAGGGTAATTGTGAACAAGTTGAACTGTCGGTAAGTGGTCGATAGACGACTTACCGACCACATGCTGACCACGCGATTGACTTTACCGACCACATACCGACCACTCAAAAACTTTTACCGACCACACTTTTTGCTACGTATTTTTTTCCATTCTCTTTTCTTTTTTAAGAACTGAAAGCAAGAAAGACCATTTGATTTATTCGCAATGTGATTTGCATGTGTGCTGTAATCGATGTGCGTGAGCAAAATCAGTCCGGTTGTGGAAGTGAAATTGCCATTGACTTTCATTGAACTTGGTGGCTCCTAAAGGAGCTGTTGTTTTCAAGGCGAATCTCACTCAAAGAGTTGAAAATTGAAAATTACTCATCCAAGCTCGTCACTAACTGGACGCGTGTACGTATGGACGTGAGCCAAAAATTTACCCGTATTTATACATTCACAATAAACTTGGCGGATCAAAATGCACTAACTTTTATTGGTCTAAAGAATCTTGTTTGTTCTATTCATGGATAAAAATATACCAAAATACACCAGTGTTTAGAAAAGCTTTTAAAAGGATTCATTCTTTACGCAATTTGACACCTCAACACGTCAACACCTGAATGCCTCCTTTGGCTCATTAGCGCTAAATGTCTATTGAAACAGATTATTTGTGCTTATGCTTCTTTGTGCTCATGTTTCTAGTTGAATCTCTTTCAAGATTTAATAATTCTAGTATTTGCAAATGTGTTTGTGTTTTGTGTTTCGCCGAGGATTCTTTTCCCTTCCGATCAGTGTCATGCGAATTTTATATTTTTAGCTCATGTTTCTAGTCGAATCTCTTTGAAGACTTAATGCTAGTGTTTGCAAATGTGTTTGTGTTTCGAATTTTATTTATTTCACGAATTTTATATTTTTGGAAATATAGTGTGGTTGTCGAAGTGAAGTTGTCATTGAATTTTATTGAACTTGGTGGCTCCTAAAGGAGCCATTGTTTTTGAGGAGCATCTCATTCGTTTGGGCTGAGCGCGGTCGGCTTGAGCTGGCTGTGCTCTTGTGATACGTTCATCAATCTCTTGCTCCCTTCTCGCAACTCATAACAATGGCTCTTAAGAGCCACCACGTTAATAAAAGTGAATGATTCATCTAGCGCTTCACATAAACGTTATCCGAAATGAAAAATGCTACAGACCACTTACTGACCACTTACCAACCAAACCTTTCACTTTACCGACCACTTACCGATCACATAAATCTTACCGACCACATACCAACCACTTACCGACCACATTACCGACTACATACCGACCACATACCGACCACATACCAACCACATACCAACCACATACCGACCAGTTCAACTTGTAGAACTGACTGCTGCCTTTCAAGGTATGTAACTACCTTGCATCTTGAAACATGGTCCAGTTCATAGACCCGGTTAGCATGCACAGCACAACCAGCACAATAAAAGTACCCTCCCCTCTGCTGTCCACACTCCAGCTCAACTGCAGGGCCATCACCCTTGCAGAAACGCAACTTGTCATGAATGTGGACACCAGAGGGAAGTTCTAGTGGTTGTCCCAGATTTCTGAGACAATCACAACGGGTTTCTGTGTATGCTAACTGGTCAATATCTGCATCTCCACATCTGTAAGAAAAAAATACATGCATACATACATATCATTATTTTCTGTTTTATTCACATTCTTGCTCCCCCATATACCCATATGCACTTGTAAATCAATGAAATTGTGATATTAGTCGAAGCTCTCATAAGTGGACAAGTGGAAAGTATAAATTAAGGTGTCTGGAACTGGAACTGGAACTGATGTGTAAATAAATAGTTTGACAGAGTTAGAGTTTAAATGGAATTGGGTTAAGGGCATTATAGTATAAGACGTAGAGCTCTGTCCACTTATGGGAGTTTCTGCCCAGAGAGATTTGACTTTATTATGCATAAACTTGCAGAGGTTAGAGTTAAATTTCACAAATGGTACAGCTATAAATTACAAAGCATATTTTTTAAAGCTTAAAGCAATGTACAAAATAATTTTGTACAATATTATTGTATCTGAGGTGACTTGATCAGATTACTGGAGTATTATCAACACATCCCAAATGTGTATAAGCAGTTGTTCTCCACTGCACATGTGCACACTTACCTTGCAATAATGTAGACCTGTGGTTGTTCAACAGCTGCTTGTATGTCAACCTCTCTCCCATTTCTTTCTTTGTATTCCTCTGATGTGAGATGAAATGCAGGGTCATACAAAGTTGTGACCATAAACAGTAAATAGCCATGGTTGGCAACAGTTGAATGATCATGCCAAATAATCAGATGCCTTGTTCTTTCTAGTATCTTCAACTTCTTCCTCATGGCTGTGAGCCCCTCGCTGTCATCAAATTCATTTAATGCTTGGAGTCGTGCAGCAGCCTCCAACCTTGACATTTCAGCATAATACTCATCTGGCTGATTCCAGAGGAATTCTGATTGGTTGTGGAGCATTTTGGTTCTGATTTCTTCTAAAGGCCTTTTCCTTCCTTCAGCTATCACTTCAACTTGTTTGATGTTTTTATCTTTGTCCAAAATCAGTTTCTTAAATTTTTTAGGGACAATGACCTCCCCAATAGAGAATTCACCAGAAGCAATCTTGTCTTTGACCCTTGACTTGATGCTGGCATTGCTTTCCTGAGTTGGGAGAGTTATCTCACCTGACAGGGAAATTAAGCATTAAATCTCTTAGTTATTGTCACACTACATACATGTATTAAATAAATGATACATAACTTAGGGGGAAAAAGCAAAAAAAAAAAGCATTCTGTCAATATTGCATATGCTGGAAATGTTGCTAACATAATATACCTCCTGCTCCTCGAACTTTCTCCTTGCTTGTCGCTCCCCACCAAGTCTGTTTTCTGATACCTGGAATCGTTGGACATCCACTCCTTGACTAATCAACCAGTCTTTGACAATCTGCCCTCCATTTTTTGCCACTGCACCTGTCTTGTTGTTCACTTGATACTTTTTAGCCAATGCTGACCAGTTGATTTTTGTGTCACTAGGGTATCCTTCCACCTCCAGCTGCAGATCTTCCAACCCAGATAATTTTTGTAGATTCCCACTGTGATTTTTTGGCTTTTTCTTTCCCTCTCTCACTTTGAGCAAGTATGCATCACGTCTTTCTTTTGCCTCTCTCCTGCTTTCAAAACTAGATGCCAACCTTTCTCTTTGCCTGCTTGCATGATTGTCAATTGCCAAGGCATCTGAAAAGATTTTTTTAATTATTATTATCTAGTTCTGAGATACTTGAATGAATTACTGTAGACCAGGTATCATGTGTGTGAATTTATTGTGTATGCTCATCAGAGGTTGGAGGTTGGCAATACTGCTAAGCTGACATGATAATCATTGAAGCATTGTATTTAATGTTGTTTTCTAACCCCATGGTGTCTCTCAAAGTAGTGCTTCAAAGTCTCCACTTTCCCACAAAAGCACATAAAGACAAACAGAGATCATTTAACTCTACCTGAGCACTGAGGTTTCCTTCCAGTTTTCTTCCACCTTTGCTTTTGCTTTCCTCAAGACATCTCTGAGCGCTTTCTTTTCTCCACTGCAGATCTCCTTTCAACATTAGCCCCTGGCACTTTAGTCAGGGCCTCTCCAAGTGACACACCAGACCATTTCTGAAAAACTGGGTTTAGGGTTTCGTAGATTGAATTAGCCCCATCCAGTGCCTCTTTGATTGGTACTGTTTTGTTTGCTCTTGCTTGTAGATTTGCATTCAACTCTCGAGCTACTAAAAATGGATTTTCTTTTGCTTTGCCTGTCAGGCGCGGGCTTTTCACGGGAAATAAAGCTTGGGCTTTAGAGTAGCTTTGAAAGCACCCCTTACAGTTGGCAAAGCAGTGTTCTCGCTTTTTACTGAGAGAAAGCTTCATCCAGTTGTCGACCGAGAACGTGTTAAAATATGTCTCTTTCTCCGCCTTCATCTTCGGGTTCCATTTGTCAACTCCTCTTTGAAGTGTTGGGAAGCGCTTATTAAATGCCTGAATGTCAACTGCAAAGCCCTCTGGGCGATCTTGGAAGATCTCCCTGAAGATTTCGTAACGGACCTTCAGCTCAAGGGATTTCGGTGAACCGCTAAGACATTCTCGCTGTTTCGCCGTTGATCTTGCAGATTTGCTGGCATGTAGAGCTGCTATTTTTGCAAATCCGCAGGTTGTTGGCGATAAGAAACCGCCGGACATTTCGATCGAGAATCTCAAGCGATAGATGAAACACGACGTTGCTCATGAGTTTGCGATTACACTAATGTTAGCGCCATAAATTCAAAGAAAGTGCGCCCAAATAATTAGTAATCTGAGCCTGAACTGCAAGATTCTGGCGCAAAAACGTTGGATATAGTCAGGAGGAAGAAACCACGCAAAGCGAACACCACAGAATGTAAATAAACCTGTTTATTCGCTACTCGTTTGGTAGTTTTACATCATATAAACATGAACAAAGTATATCGAAAACCTGCTAACCCATTCTGGTTCCTCGATTCTCCGGCTAGTCTCGTTGAGAGCGTTCTGCATCGATATGGACACCATAACAACTGCAGTGCCTCTTCGACCGCCATCTTGAAAATCACCGTTTCAAGCGAAACCGCTGGCGTAACATACCGCATACTCTTATATTTGTATCCAAAATGGCGTCAAAAGCTATCACCGAACTGCAAGATGAACTTTTTGGTGGCATAATGATTTTTCGTGTATCTAACCTGCCTTACTTCTTCTGGCACGTAAAATGTGAACGTTTCTATCTAACACCAATGAGGATGGACGTCTATAATGAAAGTGAAAAGAGGAATTATGGTTTAAGTACGCCAAATAACGGTATTTTGACTATAAAGAGTCAGGCTTACAAATGTAAGCAAGCAAATCAACCATCCTCATTGGCAAGAAATAATTCAAGAAGACCTTTAATCTATGTCAAACTAACAAGGTATTAAGTGTCCGTTTAGCTATTATGCTAGGCTAAGGAAAACGAGTATTCAAAATTGCGCCATTTTTCTAACACTACCGGTCACGTGTTTGGTTGTCATGCCAACAAGAGAGCGCATTGGATAGGAAATATTTTTACCTTTTTTTTGATATATGACTTACCACCATCGGCCCCTTTGTCTTTGATTTTTTTAATTAATTTATTTATTTAGGTATTTTTCCCACCCGGCCCAGGCCTTAATCTACTTGAGGAAGTGGTACTTCTAAAGAAGACAGGTGCAAGACATGTAAAGAGCATGGAGCCATATTCAGGACACACGGACTACCAGAAACACTGCGCAGCAACAATGGACCACCCTTTGCTTCCAAGGAATTTGAAGGCTTCCTCGATTACCTTGGAATTGACCACAAGAAAGGTGTGCCATACTGGCCCCAAAGCAACGGGGAAGTCAAACGCTGCAACGAGACCCTTCTCAAGATCATCAGAATAGCTAACCTCGAAGGGAAGGATTGGAAAGAAGCCCTTCACAACTTCCTGTTCCAGCATAGGATGACACCTCACACCATGACCAGGCTATCACCAGCTGAGCTACTGACGAGTAGGAAGTTTTTTGACAAGCTCCCTAAACTCAAAGTGCCAAGTGACCAAGCCACAGAGGCACAGTGGCAGCAACTCCTTAGGGGGAGATGCTCGTGTGAAGTTACGACAGAAAGAATATACTGATGGAAGGAGATCAGCCAAACACAGCGACATAGAGCAAGGTGATCAAGTACTCCTCAGACAAGCCAGACAAAACAAATTATCACCAGCCTATAAGCTGGAGCCTTAAGACAGTCATTGAAAAGAGTGGCAATGCTATCATAGAGAATGCTGATGGAGAAACCAAGATGCGCAATGCCTGTCACATAAAGAAATTCATACAACCCGAGGGACTGAGAAGTGAGGAACCAGGGCAGCCACCTGAACCCACTATACAGGCTGAACAAGATCCAACAGTGGATGATCCTACTACAGTCCCCAGCCCTACAGAGGCCAGCCCTTCGATGCCCACACCGCAAGCAGCAGAAAGTGTGAGTCCTGTCCCCAATCCTGTAGTTACATCACCACCTACAAGATCCAGACAACCACCAACCTGGATGAAAGACTATGTATGTGGGGGGACTTAGATCGTCAACTAATAAAGACCAAGGCAAAATAGCTAATGCATGTTATTAGAAATAGATTTTTTCGTGGACACTAGTAATAAGAGGGGGATGTGGTGTATCACGTGATACCAGCAGTTACCTATTATGGGATAGTAAGAAGTAACACGAGGAGAGCAAATAAGAGTCATTGAGTTGTTGTTGACAGAAACTCAGTCCTCGTTACTTGCGCCGTGCCACCACAGATCCGTCTATTGCTCACACGATTTGTGGGAAATGATATCGTTCCTCAAAATTACCCACTGTGCATCTGACTTTGGCTTGCGTGGTAGGAAATTTTAATAAACATGTGCTTTTTTGGCACAAGACTCTTTCGAAATCTCGGTAAATAACCTTGACAGTTGACTTTCTTAATCCAAACTGCAGCCTGCAAGACCTGAAACTGTTCCCTGTAGAAAGCCTCCAAACCCTAACTGCCACACGTTTCTCATTCTTGTTTCTTCCCTGATAAGATCATCCCTCAGAAGGTTGCACAATTCTTCGAATGTGTCCTTTTCTATTCTAAAATTTGGTTTCCACATAGGGTCTAAGCCCTGCAGAGCCCTGTGGTCATGGTCAAGCCCAAACTGTCTTCTGCGTGCCAGTCGATGAGCCATGATTTGTCTTACTATGACTATCATCCAAAACGTCCAATTCCACAAAAATCTCTTTCATATCATGAACTGGCAACAGCAATCACGTTGTCCTCTCGTTTCACTGCTTGTATAATGTCAAGCAAGTAAAGAAAGATAGAATCTCGCACAATTTGCATCTGGAGAGGCATATTCAACCAAGAAGTGTAACAGGCCTCATGTGGCAAACAGCACTCAAGCTGTGAGATTGAATTACCAAGTCAATTCTAAAGTCACAAGCACGTGTGTGAATATCTAATTGAACAAACGCAACAAAGTCAGACTTGGGCTTCTAATGTGAACCCAATCATTGACATAGTGGCAGTCACTAATTTGTTTGTGGGGGACAACCAGTGGCCCAAGCACTTGTTTGAGAAGTTTTCAAGAAGCAACCTGCCCATGAAGAAATATATTTTTGCCTCTAAGGGCTGGTTTACATGTATGATGCAAGCACAAACACAACCATAACCATAAGGTATGTGTGAACCGGGAAGACGCAAGCACAAATGCAAGTAGAAGAAAAAGGAGCGAGTTCCTTTCTCTTGTACTTGCGCTTATGCTTGCATCATTATTTCGCTTTAAAGATGGTGGCCACAAACATTCAATTCAATTAATGGCTTGCCGAAACAAGTTATCCAGTTCTCCTTGATAAATCCTGCCTAGATTTCAAAGAGTAAAAAACTTTACCTCTGAACGATGTTGCAAGAGCTAATGGCCTTGCAAACAGTAAGTAAATTATACAAAGAGGTCAAGCATTGTATCAATCCATTGCACTCAGCCTCCCGTTTGGTATGTTACTTCCTGAGCTAGCTATAATTAAATACATGGTTTGTCTCCCTCACTTAATTCCATTCGTGTATAAATAAAAAAGAACTAAAGTCTTTTAGCAATGTTTCCCTGTTTGTACATTTTGTATTCGCCTAATTTGTTATGCTATCACATGTATATTAGGAGAAGTACTTATCCCCGAACGAAGTGAGGGAAATAATCACGATGCTAATGCAGCAAAATCGCCTTATTTGAAGACTCCAAGCGTGTCCCCATCTCGAAATTTAATGTTCGTGTGTGTGTCATAGACCTCGTCCCAAGGCCCTCCACGTCTAGGGACCAATGCAGGCGAGGTTACATTGGCAGCTAACTGTAAACCGCCATTTTCTTGGTGACATGACTTGATTTCTTTTTTCTTTCAAAGATTTTAAAATCGTCAAATACAGTTTGAAAAGTTGTTGTGTTCAAAATTGAACCCCTGCCAAAATTCACACGGTTCCCAGACTTCGAAAGCGTGTAAACAAGCGACTCGCTTTGACGGTTCTAAATTTGTCACACTCGAAGAAGCGTATTAAATTGATAAAGTAAAAAAAAAAACATACACGTATGTGGTTAGGATAAAGCATTGGCTGGAGAAATCGCGGCTTTTCTTGAAATTCATAAAAATTTTGGTGTCCAAGATCGACTTTGCTTGGCTTTCAAGCCTCAGGAGTATTCTGTAGTTGCGTGTAAATGTTTTCTCTGCAAATCTTGAAGTTCAGCTAGTGTCTACGAAAATTACAGACTGTACACGTTGTCTGAATTAAACCAGACTGCCTGTGACAAAGATTTTTTTTAGCGGCCAACTGGTGAAGTCGCTACACAGCCATGGTTTGCAAAAAATTTTTAAATAATCTCCTAACGGAAAATAAACAAGAATACCGCTTTCCGAAAACCCACTACTGAGCCAGGGGATATCTGCGATTATCGTATTTCTAGTTTTAGGAACTTAAGGAACAGATACTCGTGGGACAAGAGAAGAGTAAAGAACAGTTAGTGGAGCTGGTTCGGAGGGTGTAAAACAAGCTAAACTAGAAGCATCAGAGTTATACTTATATTTGACATAGTTGGATCCCTATGTTCAACCTCAGAGAATAATTTCAAATTTCATTGATCTGACATGCTGCAGAGGAAGATGAAGGGTCCAATAGCACCATGAGGTAAATGCAATTCTTGAAAACGGGAAAATTGCATTTAAAAACTTTTTCAAACGTTTTCACCACTGTGCCAATTACAATCTGTCCTACTAAAGCCACTGAAATTTCACAATATTTTGAGACATCAATGTTGTCATCACTTTTTTTCCTAGCTTGAAACATCCCCAGGCAAAAGGAACACGGGTCTTCCAATAATGGAAGAGGCATCCATGAAGATACAGAACTGGAGATCCTCCAGTCACTAGGAAAATGTATGAAGAGGCAGCAAATCAGCCAGTTGAAAAGGATGAGGATAAATTGTTTTCCAGTCTGTTAGCAGCTCAGTTGAAACAGCTTCCACAAACACAAAAGTTGATGGTCAAAATGGAGATAAATAGTTATGTGACTGTTGCAATCTACATCTCCTATGGAAGAAGCCTACAACATAGCTTCTGTTCCAGAAACCAACATGTATGAACCTCATCAACAGTTGCCCAGAAACACTTAGGGACCGGTCATTATTTATGCCGGAGGGGGGGCTGGCAAAAAGTTTGAACTGAAATGTAAAAACCTCTTGAACCCCCCCCCCCCTCTCGATAAAATTGAATATACAGTGACCCCCCCCTCCATTGTCAATTTTCCTATTTACATGCATCCTTTCAGCATCATATGGGTGACAATATTTATGATTCTAGAAACTGCTACTAATATTTTCACAACATATATAAAACAAGAACAGGCCACAGGTTCTTCGTTGCCATCTTAATTAATTATTTCATTGCTGTCCCTCCCTGTGTTCTTCTTCTTCTTCCTCCTCTTCTTCTTCTTCTTCTTCATCTTCCCCTTTTTCTCCCCATCCTTCTCCGTCTTCTTCACTTGCTGCTGCTGATTCATCTAACTCCCATTCTGTCAGCTTGACGTTCAAACATTTCTCGGCGTTTCTGTATCCCAGTGCTTTATTTCCTGTAGTGATGCTTCTAAACCAGCTTTGTGTCTTCTTGTCTTAAGACTGTCTAACCCGCTCTTCCTGACCATTGCTGTAGTGATATGTGTGGGGAATGTGACATGCTCATGTGACTCATTCTTGAATATTTTGCTGCCTATCTCCTCCTTGACTCTTTCAAGTCTGTTTCTTTTTCTCTTCCTTGACTTCCTCTTGTTCTCCTTTAGTCTTCTTGACGTTATGCTCTGACCACTTGTTGATGGAAGGCATTTAAAGACTCTGAAGAGACTCTTTTGTGCTCAAAAGCTTCTTTAAGTTGTCACAGGCTGTGGTTTTGAGAACACAAATCTGATCAAATCTGTTCCGTAGCCCATGGTTTTAATGTGTTGTTGTGAAAGATAGCCTGGTTATTTGCCTTTAAGATTTTCTCATCTTTTTCCATTACTTCAAGTAGCCCTTCCAGTTTGTGTATACCTCTGGAAACGACATCGATATGACCAGCTCTTGGTCTTGGGAGCATACTGAGAAATTTGAAGCAAGAAGCTTCATGTTTACTAGAGAAAAGGACTTGCAGCTCATGCTCCACTCTCTCAAGGAGTTTTTTCCTTTGGAACCTTTTCTGCTGGGTACTCCAAACACAGGACCGGTAGTTTGCAGTTCACTGTGACAGTTTCAGGTATAGGATTGACAGCGGACCGGATCTAATTTGTTCGAGAAACTGGCAACATATTACTATGAACAGAGAAGCTTCCGGTATCATGTTATCTTCTCTTGTTAATAAAAGGCCACGCCTTTGCCTGGTTAAACTAAAAAAAACTCGTAGCCCCCCCCCCCCCCCCCCCCCCCCCGGCATAAATAATGACTGGTCCCTTGAAACCCGCTCACCCATCAGGGCCCAAGAAAACCCACATTTGCATTGAAATCCCTACTTTTCCATCAAATCTGTCAAATCTGATTCTTGCAAGCTGAAAAATATGTGCACGTGTTAACCGCCTTCAATTTCCAGTATGCATGTGTGCGTGCTTCTTGATTGAGATTCACACCCAGTTAATGGTGCATGGCAAACGAGTTATGGAAAGAACATAGTGTTTAAATCATTTAGGTGTGTAACACAAGTTTTGGAGTGTCACATCAAGGCAAGAGGGACGTGGAGAGGCATCTAAATGGAGAAGAGCATCAGAAGAATGCAAGAGTACTGTCAGCCAATGAATGCCTACTTTGCTGGAGACCGAAGTGATCGAGAAAAAGTCATGAATGCTGAAGTGTTATTCACCGGTTACATTTTGGAGCATAATCTGCCCTTTGAAGCTTCAAGTGATGCAGGTCCCCTAGTCCGGAAAATGTTTCCGGCTAGCAAGATTGCACAGAAGTATGGATGCGCAGCTACCAAGACTGCAACAATAGTAAACTATGCAATGGCCCCAGAAATGCTCTGGTTGTGGACTACTTAAAAAAGGAACCTTTTAGTCTAGCTGTTGATGGAAGTTCTGACACTGGGACTGAAAGCCTTTATCCCATGGCCATTCGCATATTTGGCATAGACAGGAGTGGCAATCAGGTTTTGGTACATGTGTCTTGTATCCGACTGCAGTGCAAGGGGCATACTTGACCAAATCAGCCTCGCCTTTGAACAGTACAGCATTCCATGGGAAAATGCTATTGGGCTAAGCCTGGACAATGCATCGGAAATATGGGAAAGCACAAGGGCTTATTCACGCATTTTGAAAAGAAAAACATTGGTATCTATACTGCTGGTTGCCCATGTCATATGGTGCACAATATTGCTGGCCATGCTGCCAAGGTGTTTGCACATGAGTCAGGCTTTGTTGTCTCCGACTTTCTGGTGGACGTACTTTATTATTTTGAGAACAGCACCAAGTGACAAGCCTCCCTCAAGAAGTTGTGTAACTTCTGCGACCAAGACAACAGAAAGATCTTGAAGTATTGTGCTACCAGATGGCTGAGTAAAGAACATGTATTCAGCGGGTGCTACAGCAATACCCTAGCCTAAAGAGCTACTTTGCCAGTCGAAAACCAGTCAAATCAGATCAAAGGCTTCTCCGTCTTCAGAAATACTTTGAAGACCCTCTTACAGAAATTTATCTTCTATTTTACCAGTCCATCCTGCCCTTGTTTTCTTCACTTTTCTTCAGTTTCAAGAGCCGAAAATACACGTCATGAGAAAAGAACTAGTCAGCTTCATCGAAAAATTGCTCAGCAGATTCCTACAGGTTAGTGCAATCAAGGACGTACCTATAGCTGAAGCTGACATGCAAGACTGCAACAGTTTTCTTGATGACAGGACAATCATGATCGGATTCTCCACACGGCAGGCAATCAACAGCAAAAACCTCTTACCCTCAGAGGTGGCAACTGTTCGATGTTGCAGAAGCTTCTTTGTTGCAGCTTATGAGAATTCAGTGTCACGCCTACCCCTTGCTGAGGAAGTGCTGAAGCATGCTGAAGTCCTACAGATTGAGAACAGGTAAAGGGCAAGCTTTGACAGCATTGTCTACTTTGTGGAAAGGTTCCCCACATTAAAAGCCAAGTTGACTCATGGGAAGATGGACAAGCTGTATGACCAGTTTACCTCATACCAGCTTCTGCCAGACAGTGTTGTCAATAGCAGACTGCGAGTTGACCAAGCATGGTGTAGCCTTAATCAGCTGACACAAGAAGATGGGATTGCAAGGTCTGACTTGCTGTTTTAGGTTGCAAAACACATTTTGGTCTTGCCTCACAGCAATGCTGAAGAAAATTTTTTCAACTGTTTCAAAAAACAAGACAAAATTCAGAGCTGGTCTTTCGAACCAAACTACTCTGTCGAATGTCTGCTGAAACTCCTTGCCAAACATTTGTTTCTTCCAAGACTTTTTTTGAGAAGACAAAAGTTGCAGCAAATGCATGTAACACTGACCACAGCAACTCCTAAGTTTATACATACAGCATTGATTTTGAAAAGAAAATAATTATTTACAAAAAAGGCTACCGCATTTTAGAATAATCTGTATCACTGAAAATTACAAGTGGTAGTTTATGTTCTTAATCCTTCTTTGACTTCTCTGTTCGATGCAAACAAATTTATTTACGTTTTACTATAATAGAAAAAGAATTTCATAATAATAATAATAATAATAATAATAATAATAATAAATAAATAAAATAAAACAGTAAATATATATATATATATTATATACATATATACAGAAAAAATATAAGTAGATAAATAGAATAATAATAGGTTCTAGCAAAGAGGGGATAATATCTATCTATTTCTTGTGTTTTTTGACTTGAAATTATCGTGGGTGTTTCAATATACGAATCTTCGTTTTTAAAGATGTCAAACAGCTCTTTTAGTTCGCATTTGAATGCCTTTTTTGATAGTTCTTTTAGGTAATTGGGTATCTCATTCCAAATCTTGGCACCAACTCGCGATAAAGCATCTTTTTGAACGTCAAGTCTCGATCTTTTTATATAAAAATTTTCAGATGTTGATGATCGTGTGTTATAAGAATGAATTCTTGATGTTCTGGAAAACAAATTTAAAATGTTTGTTGGTGCAATATTATTACTAACATCGTGCATTAAGTTGCAAACAGATTCGTAATATAAAAAGTTTAGTGGTAAGTTTTGGCATTGACAAATAAAGGTATTGCAGCCACTAGTAGAAAATCCATCCAGAACAAACAAACACTTTTAACAGTCAAAGTTCTCTTGAAATATTTAACAACATAGTCAAGCTTTGTTGAATAATTTCTAAATTATGAACTGACTCAGCTATCAGTACTATTGTTGTGTAGTTCAGCTGTTTGGCTGCCACTAGTAGAAAATCCATCCAGAACAAACATAAAGTAAAACACAGACATCTCAAATCAAAGGTAAAATCCCGAGGCAAGCAGAATGCACAATGACTGGATGCATGTGTGAACAGCTGGCTATCTAAGTCACATTAACCTAAAAAAGTCCAAATGTGCTAAAAAATGATGCCCTCTGCCGACTGTCCTGATGTTGGGATGGGATGGTGGAGAATTTGTCACTTTGCAGCTAAAATCTTAAATGTGTTCTCAATGACACAGCGTGCTCTGGAAAGGCGGTAATTGAAGATCCTCTCATCTTCCGTCAAGTTCTGACCAGGATAGGGACGCTGCATCGTTGATTTCAGGGCAAATGCCTCATCTCCCAAAGTGGCATTGGAAAAACAAGAATACCATCTCTGGGTGCTGGATTCCAAGCTTGAACAGCTTATCCAAAATTTGATTTGGGCCAATTGAAATCCCATCATAAAATCAAAATGTGATCATAATGTGCCTGTGTACGTTGTCTTATGCTTATGCTTGCTGCACGTGTGAACGTCTTTATGCTCATGCTTATACTTGTGCTTATGTCATTTCTATGACTGACAGGTGAAACATTCGCTGGTCTCAAGATAGAGACAGTTCGGTGTTTTGATTTGTAGTTGACATTGCAAGTGTATTACTTTTTCAATATGCACTGGTTTGCTAAGACACTGTAGTGATACGAATAAATCACAGATAGCTCTGGGAAAATGCTGGAAACGGCATTTCCGAGCCTCTAGATTTCAAAATCTTCTGGGGAACCCCATACCCTCAGACCCCCCTAGCAGCTGGCACCAACAGTACTTGCTCCACATCCACCAAGGCCCCTCACTTATTTTGCCCTTGCTACGGCACTGCGATACAAGAGGGAATGTCTCTGAGGGACTGAACCAAGGCAATCTTTAAGAAATATGGCTTTACAGGTGTTGCAGTCGCTGCTGCTGTAGGAACCGTAATTGCTTGTGACGACACAAGCTTTAAAATGGAACGATTTTTTTTTTCTGGGTTACAAATCTGCATGCGGTGATTGGTTCATATTATCATGTGATTTGTGATGACGTTGTGATCAAGTGACTTGGCGGGCCAGCAGTTTCGCCATTTTGAAGACAGCAAGTTGCTTGCCTTAGTTGGCTCAGTGGATTATTTTATGGACCGCTCATCTTACTTACAAACGCATACGCCGGCTGCGGTAGACCCATACTAAATTTCATTGAGCGGTTTTGGCTTGGGTCGGTCCGTTCAGCCTCAAAAGCCATATTGAAAGCCATGAAAGCAAATGCAATGAACTTATCAATGAACTGCATAACTATGCACAACTGTACAGAAATGTACGAAGAATCTGATATCCAGAACCTTGAGAACTTGAAGGAACAAGCTGAACGAAGGCACTCGAGATACAAAGACGAGAACCTGTGTAAAGACGGCAATTCTTGACAAGCGCTTGATAGCGGATTATATGGAACTGTTTAGTATGAGGGTGAACTTGAAGGTACTTTGTATTCTTTTACTTTGTATTATTCTTGCTGATACAAGTAAAGAGTCAGAAAATCTGACTTTTGTTTGGGATCAAAATTTCACTCTGCTGTACATTTATGTTGTTGTTGCGACATTTTGGCTCGGTGTCATGAAGGTCAAACAATCAGTGGAACAGATGGCATTATTATTTGAAAATTGGGAAATGGCTGAGGAAAAAGTGACCATTGGTAGATCTCGCTTCGCTCAGTTTTATTGCATTCCCACAAATGTTTATGTGAAAGAAAACCGAAGTCCTCCAAGACAAAGTTGTGAGCCAAGCCACGTACCCTTGAATAACTTTTCACACATTTTGAACAAGAGTAGAAAAAGCAGGCGACTAATACAAGAATACATTTCAAAGAATGTCCCAAAGTCGTCAAAAGTTCATGATTATACCCGAGCTTACGTACTTCGCAATGCTAATGCGTTCCGTGAACGTGCATGTAAACAACATGGAAACAATAAAAAGCCACAGATGGAAATGGAAAGAGAAAATTAGGATCAATAAACCATCGCTGCGAGAAAGCTAGAAGCTCAAAAAGAAGATTGCCGAGGTGCAAAGATACGTTTGTATTTCAAAATGTGTTAAAAAACAGGCATTGCAAGATCAGACATATTCAGAGATCAAAATCACAGAACCAAGTACAATGGGTTTTCTCTGTCAAGGGATATAGAAAAAAATTCCAGTCCTTCAGTTGTTGATCCAAACAAAATGATCATCGGTTGGCTTTCTGGATGCACGGAAGCCATACATTAAGAGCGATTTTGGCTTGCATTGTTTTTAAGCGTCGGAAGACTTGAAAATAGCCGTACACAAATGCTTGATGTGTTACCAGCGGGACCCCCGTAAAGTACGAAGAGTTGTGTTTTGCAAATGCTCGATTATAGATACCGCTTCAACCAATGTATCTGTGTTCTGAGCAATATTTGTGTGAAAGAACATCGAATAAGTAGTAGAAGACGTGTCGAAACTTGATAGAACTTCAACTTTTCCCTGCGGGCAGAGTGTCTCCCTTTGTCAGAAACTCTGCGGCTTTGTGTAACGCGCGGCATATACAAACAGTCGGCGTTTAACTTCGTTTTGCGTGCAGTAAAGGTTCTTCGTTTATTGTCTGAGGATATTGAATTAGTAATAGGTTTGAGGCAAATATCACACAAGATTAAGATACAAGATCTGTCAATGAAATGTCACGAGCATAATATCATAGAACGGGGAATCCCGAATCATCAGCTACTTAGCTTTCACTCACGCCGCTTTAACAAAAGCAGGAAAGACCGGCAGGCGATTACATAGAGAATATTTGTCACTGAATACCTCGAAGTCTTCAAAAGCTCAAGGTTGATATCCGACTATCCGAGCTGTAATGTTCACTCCACAAGCCCGTGATGCATGCCTTTGTTGTCACGGTATTCAAACGTCTGCAGCTTCTGATAGAGATTAATTTCGTATCGACCCAGAATATTAGTGATCAGACTTGTACATGTAGGATGCATGACGTCTGAGATGGCTTTTTCATACGAAGTAATTTCATCATGGGAAGTGTCATGTTTTAATGTGCTACAGAGATAAGTCTGAAAGCTTTCAATTACAGCTACTTGAACATGATGGGAAGATGAGATAAGGCTATTACGCTGTCTTACAGCTATTTAAGATGTCGGGTATTCCCCAGTCAATCCCATTACAAAATGACAACACAGTTCCTCCACAAAACATGTCAGCTTGAAAATTCACTCAACAAGGTTGCCAGGTTGTATAGCAAGCGTCACACAAGTATTGTCACGTGCATCAGAAAGCAATGAAAACTGGGTTGTTGCAAACGAAGAATATTCCTACGGGGCCTTCGATAATTGTTTTCTCTCAATTATTATAATACACTTTTTCGTGAATATCTGTTTGACCGAAATTAGAAGAAAACAGGGCAAGAAAAATAAAGGGAGCTCTTGGATCCGTCATGTGCAAAAACTGACTCGGCTATAATATCTTTTGCATATAAATGCACGACAAAAGTTCCTCTCCCGGGACCCCGCGAGTCTCTATTCATTGTACTAATGACGTCACAAGCGCACTGGCCACGGGCCTGTCTTGTTAATGTCTCAAAATTGGGTTCACAAGTGTCACAAAGGGCGTTTGGAACACATTAAAAGATATTGGTAAAAAGCTTGGCCAAATCTTACCTATAAAGGTTTGGGCTATCGCTACCTTTGTTTTCAAAACAGCGGGACAAGCTGTTGGATTCTTAGCAAAAAATACCTGACTTTTAGTTGCTGCTGTAGTAGTTTACTTTGTCAAAAAAAAATTAAAAACAAGAAAAATTAGATAAAATCATGTCAACCATCCTAACAATTTGGACAGCAACAGCAGTTAGTCTTAGCCAAAAGGAGTAGGGGCCTATCCGCACTGGCAAAAAAATCTTCATTCAGACAAATTTTGGGTCATTGCCTGCATTTTACAAGTGCGGAGGGTTTGTCGTGACACGACAATTTTTTATCGAAGTGGACAAATCTTCAAACACACAGCCGACAAAATTTGCCCTGGGTAAAAACTGGACAAAATCAACAAAATCGTGATGACTTGTCAATCACTTGTCATAAAAGCAATTATTTCGTTCCATTGGCGTCTCGGGTTACAAATGCACTGTGAATTCAAGATGAATCCCGGCGGTTGGAACTTAAATCCAATTGCAAACATTGCCCGTCTTCCTTATGCACCGACTGAATCCGTAACCCCCTGGAACGTCGCACCTTTCGACGACCATTTCAGCTGTTTAACTGGTTCGAGTTATGGCAATGTATTGATTTCCCAGCCACGTTTTCAATCTGACGAAACAGAAGAGGTTGCACAATCGTCTGAGACACAAAGCAAAGAAAAAAGGTAAAGAGCCTTACCAGAAATGGACAAGCGAGGAGCAGGATTTCCTTGTTGATCTATGGGCCGAAAAACATAAGCAAATGGAAAGTAAGGATGCAAGGAAGGTCTGGCAGGAAATATGCAAAGAGATGGAGCTGAATTTCAGTGTAAAGACAACAGTCGAGAAATGTCAGCACAAGATCAAGTACCTTATTGATAAGTACAAGGATGCGAAATCATGGAATCGAAGTCAAACTGGGGGTCACATGCAAAAATCGGTCTTTTACAACAAAATAGATCGTGTTCTTGGGACAAGAGATATTGTGACCCTGAAGCACGTAGTCAAAGCAGGGTCACACACTGCTCCTCTGAGCCAAAATTCGCCTCCTTCAAGTACTGAATGCAGAGCACAGCCAAGCAGTGGAACCCCAAGTCCTCAGCAAAGCACTAGTGCTGCCAGTGGGACCAGTAGCAGCGTTGAAATGTCTGATGTTGAATCCCGACCCAGCAAGCTGAGAGAAAGAAAGCAAGCACGGACAATGAAAAGGAAACTGCCAGAAGATGGGGGAGAGGAGACAACTTCGCTCAAGAAGAGCATTTAATCTATGGAAAAGCAAGGTGAAAAACTCACCGAGATTGTACAAGGCTTTCAAAAAACCCAAAGCAAGCAACTTGAAATGATGACATCTTTCATGGGCTCTCTTCTTCAAGCCATAAAAGACAAACAATAGACCACTTTCTTGCGGTTGACTTTTTATTGAAAGAAACTGATCAGTTTGTTACAGTTTTTATAGTTAATCACATGGTTGGATTGAGTTTACCGTTTTGCAATGCTTTACTCTTGTAAAAGAATAGTTATAATAGATTGCAATATTTCTCAATAAAAAGAGCTGATCCGGCAGTGTCAACTAATTTTAACTTGACTCCGTCCAGTGGAGATTTTCTCATGGTTTATTAGGGTGAATTTCTCTTGGAATTGATTGCAGAAGAAGATAATTGATCAAATGTTATGTTCAGTTTATGCATTTGCAATGTACTCTCTTAATACATTTTGGACATCATCTCCATCCCTTATAACATCATTGTTGCCTTCGTGACCTTGATCTCAAAGATCAACATTCTCATCCTCATTCCAGTCGTCGTGATTCAATAGACAAGTTGTGAAGAACTGCACAAGCAACAGCAATTTTGTTGGCAAATGAAATCTTGCTATCCAGGCGTTTTCCAAGTATACGCCAGCGGTTTTTCAGCATCCCAAAAGCGCACTCAGCAGCATGGCATAGCTATACTTGGGCTCGGGTTCTGAAGAGCTTTCTCCATGACCACCAGTCTAAAAAAGAAAACCAAAACGACTCGAATTAATGTGATGTCATGCCCTTTACCCAGGATAGTTCCCTATAACAAACCAATTACGTTTGTAAATGGAGTTGAAATAGCTACCCTGAACAGTGTTAGAGAAAGGTTTTGTTCTGATTTCGAGAAGGAAGAACAGGTTGATGGTTGCTACGGAAATTTGACAGAATGCCTTGTCAGATTAGCTCCCTTCTACTTGACTACATTGAAAGCTGAAGATCTTGAATGGTTTAGGGAGCCAAACCCCCTTATAAAGTTGCTATTGGTGGGGAAGGAACACCTATGGGTAAACACGACCAGTCATGTGCCCAGCTTGTCAGTTTCTTGAATGTTCGTCACAGGGTTTTGAGTAATGAAGATAACTTTCTAGCCTTTGATCGTAACTGCTCTTAGCAAAACACTGCTGCTAAGAGGTATATTGCCATGATTCTAAACAAATTGAGCAAATAGAGAAGATCTCAATTACTATCAATGAAACTATTATCAAGTTCAAGTTTTCTGAGCTCCCTAATGAACTCAAAATCACAGCTTTTCTTGGAGGGAAACTCACAAACAGTGCTAAGTATTTTTCAGCCTTAGCTAACATTTCTTCTGATGACAAGTGTGATGTTAGTAAAACATTTGGCTCAGAGCCCCACAATAACTTCAGACCATTGAGTTATAATCAAAGTATAGCTAAGAAAGTTAATTCTTTCAAAGACAAGATAAACAAGAAGCAGTTATCCAAGAAAACCAAACGCAGCAAAGTAGCAGTGTATTACTTCAAACAAGAGAAGGCAGGAATTGGAACCACCAATTGGCAAACTCATTGACAGAGCAGATGTGGACCCCCTCCATTTGAAGAATAATACATGCCAACTGATTCACAAAGAGGTGCCACATGAAGCAATTTAGAAGTCCACCCTTGGAAGTCATGTTAAGAATTTCAGCGAGGTTCCAAGGGGTTCTCCATTTTCTGAGTTTCTTCATGCACTCACAGCTAAATGCCAGCTTTCTTGCCTTGCAGACAAAGTCATCAGATGGTTTTATGAAACTAACGAAAATGGGAAACATTTGGAATATAGTCTCTGATAGATCCTGGACCATGACAAGGCACTTCTCGCAAGAAGCTAATTTCCCCCAAAAAAGCCTTGTTACAATAATCTCAACAATTATATCCCTACAAAGGACAGGTACAATCCCAACAGAGTGACCTGTGACACTTCTTTCTGCTACTGTGGTTTTTCTACACAAGGTGTCGAGCGCAAGTGCTTATTGTTCACATCCGTACAGGCAGGCCCTTCAGTCATCATGTCAGTCAAGAAAGCTGGCAGTTGACAAAAATCTGCTGTAATACATTAAACCCGCAGGAAACTATATTTGACAGGCACTCTTAATGCATTTTAACATGCAATGCTTATAATAATGGGAACTAGGAAACCTCATCGTTTTAAACAGATGCTCATTATAAAAATAGGTATGCAATGCGTACATGGTTGGACATGCATATTAGCTTATTAAGAATGACAAGTTCTGTAGTCATCTCCTGATCATTTATTTGAAACAATATAAAAACAACAACAACAAAAACTAGTTACAACAGGACCTGGGTTTGTCTCAACATCATTGGCAAGCCAAATTCAGGGATATAGAAGCAGTACAAAAAAATCTGTGTAAGCCAGAGACAACTAGACTGGCCTTGCCAGTGAGCTCGTGGCGTGAGTTGGGTCGAGACCAGAATATAAAATGGAAAGTAGGGGACAACAGCGGAACTCCCAAGAGAGACTTCCAATTTCTCACCATAAAAATATCACACAGTATAGAGAATTTGGCTCTTGACACCTTGATTAAACTAAAATTATTATTACAACACTCATACACTTGCTTCTTAAAGGTTGAGCGACCCTGCATCTTGAGAATGCGTGACATATCTTTTTATGCACAATCGATTATGACAGTTTGACCTTGACTCATATTTCTAATCAGAGGCCACAATTAATCCAGCCTTCGCTTCACTACTTATGTGTTTTCTTTTGTTAACTCAATACGTTTCTTCTATCAGGCTTTCGAGTATTCGTGCTCTGTAACAAATATAAAATTGAAAGCGAGGAATGTCACACGAGAGATGTTTACAATATTATTGCGCTTTTGTTCACAGTGTGTTCAGTCCATTTGTGACTGCAAACTCAATCCTCAGAATTATTTCGGTGTATTTTTCATTTCTGGTATTTAATGAACATTGCAAAACAAAGACTACATGATCGAATGAAAGAAACACTTCAACAGGCAATGTACAGAATTTTATGAGGCAACAGATGTCATGTACAGAGTAAAGCATAAAGCGTCATTGTTTTACGGCTAAAGCTCACCGTAGCTTTGGTTTCTGTTTTCGCCCTGTTATCTTCCCAAAAGTATTTCGTGTTGCCACAGAAAGTTTCGTCGGGACTAATACTTATTGGCGACAGAGATATTTGCAATACCCCAGAAGTACCATCAAACATTTGTTTACGGCTATTCTCAAAGCTTGTGCGGTGAACGCGAGCCAAAATCTTTTCCTAAAATCCAGTTTATCCGTGCATATTCAACAGAGCCAAATGGCGTTGAGTTTGAATGGGATGCAGTTTACTTTTTCGCTTCACTACTTATGTGTTTTCTTTTATTAACTCAATACGTTTCTTTCTATCAGGCTTTCGAGTATTCGTGCTCTGTAACAAATATAAAATTGACAGCGAGGAATGTCACACGAGAGATGTTTACAATATTATTGCGCTTTTGTTCACAGTGTGTTCAGTCCATTTGTGACTGCAAACTCAATCCTCAGAATTATTTCGGTGTATTTTTCATTTCTGGTATTCAATGAACATTGCGAAACAAAGGCTACATGATCAAATGAAAGAAACACTTCAACAGGCAATGTACGATACGCAGAAGAATTTTATGAGGCAACAGATGTCATGTACAGAGTAAAGCATAAAGCGTCATTGTTTTACGGCTAAAGCTCACCGTAGCTTTGGTTTCTGCTTTCGCCCTGTTATCTTCCCAAAAGTATTTCGTGTCGCCACAGAAAGTTTCCTCGGGACTAAATATTTATCGGCAACAGCGGTACCATCAAATATTTGTTTACGGCTATTCTCAAAGCTTCCGCGGTGAACGCGAGCCAAAATCGTTCCCGAAAATCCAGTTTATCTGTGCATATTCCACAGAGCCAAATGGTGTTGAGTTTGGATGGGATGCAGTTAACTTTTACACACAAGTAACGAGCAATTCACTGGCCACATCTCGAGTTGTTTAGCGAAGTCAATTACATCATCGCTCAGCACGTGATAATATGAACCAATCACCGTGTGCTGATTCTCGACCCACAAAAAGGAAAAAAATAAAAAAATGCCCAGTTTTAAGCTCGGTTGGGCCCCAGGCCCCCGCGAGCAATAAATTTTTGTTATTTCATAATTATGAATCACACGTTTTAGTACTGACAAATAAATCGCTTCTAAGGATAACAAAAGCAACAAAAACTACCATAAGTTTCCCTTTTTCGATGCTCCCTGAGAGCTAAATAAATGCAATGCATGCCTACAGCAAGCCTGAATCTTTGTAAATTGTCCCCATCTCAACTGTGTTTTGCCGAAATTAAGTTAGACGTTCAGGTGCCCAGAACTTCTTCAGTTTTGCTCAGAGTGTTCAGTCCCATTTGTGACTAACAAACTCAAAACTATGTTGGTGTATTTTTCATTTCTAGTATACTGTCATTGTTACAGAGTAAAAGTGGGGACACGGCAGGTCCTGCATGAAGATTTATCGTCGCACAGGGAGTATATATGGCAAGAGTAGCCGAGTCAGTTATGGCAGATCCATATTTCCCTGGCCCTCTTTTCTTCCAATTTCGTTTAAAAACTGAAATTTCACAAAAAATATTTGTTGCCCACTGTGCAACTCTAATGAAGTCAACATTCCAGGAGCAGCTTGATATTTGTTCCGATAATTAGAACTCATAATGCTGCTCATTATGAATTTTCAACCATGCAAACCATGCTTCAACACATGTACTACAATCGGACTTTCACCACGCTCAATTCTTTTCAACCAATTAACAAGTGGGCGATGCATCTTTTGGTTTACGTGTGTTTGGTAAAAGATAAATATATTTGTCATATTATTGTCATGACAGTCGTACAATTCTTCTCAACTAATCAGCAAGTGGACATTGCATTTTTCGGTTGCATGTGCTTGATGAAAAATAGATATTTCTTCACATGACTACACTCACTTCCTCTTCTCCCACACACCATTGCCAACTGGCACCATCACACAGACAGTGTATGTGTGCAAGATGAACAAGAAAAGGTTTACACAACTCATGCACCATCTAAAAGGGTTCACCCAACTGATTTCAACACAATTTCCAGACATGAAGGAGTTCATCCAGGCAAAAGCAAAGCGAAGGTTGATGAGTTTCCTGAGCTCACCTTACCCAAAAAATCCTCCTCAACAAGAACGGGGTTAAAAAAAAATCAAGTTTATGTTGGCTACATCAGTTAGTGATGAAAGGAGGAAGTGTTTCACCAAATGGAAGTGAAGTGAGACACTCCAGAAGATTGCACTGAGTCAATGAGCATGTTGATGAGCTATTTGGAGATGCACAGAGCCATAGTTTATTACTCCATGTTCCAAGGAGAAATATTACCAACTCTAAAGGAACTGTGTGGTCCAGAGGCGTTCAGGATACTTTTCCATGATCACATCAACTATGTAAAAGACACATACGAACTTTTAGTGAGATTTTTCAAGCTAATCTCAAAGTACCCATGACCCCTCCAGTGTGAATTGCTGCAAAGTTTCTTTCACAAGAGCTTTATCACTAGAGTCGGTTTGTGAGAGTGAGTCAGATGTTTGGAGCAATATGTCCTAAATACATGTTCGAACCTAATTGGCAATTCGAATTCTTGTGGTTGTTTGCCACCTTGTCAGCTGTAACCTCTGTCAACCACAATCTTTGCAAGTGTAGTCTACTTTGATCTCCCTAAATGCAAATACTTGCTCCACCACAGTCTTTACAAAAGTATCTTTGTCTCCCATGTTTACACACTAGTGGCTCACAGCAATTTCTGCAACTGTGTTTATGTCTATTCTGTTCACACCTGTAAGCCACAAGAAGCACTGCTTTACAGTGGCGCATGTCCTGATGACCTAATGACGCATCATTCACTTTCTTGTTGGACAAAAACATCACATGACCAGAAAAATATGCCAATCAAATGACTCATCTCAAGGAAAAGCCTTGATCGCAATGTCAGGTTTCAGTGTCACATATCTCTACTGCAATTCTTACAGGAGCATTTTGTCCCCTGAGAAGGCAACACCCACCTCAGCACACTGAAAAAAGTCTTTTTCTCCCATGTTTGCAAAAGAGTAATCCGTCACAATCGCTGCAAGAGTGTTTACAGTCAACTCTCTCTAAGGGGACACCCTCAGGACCAATTTTAGTGTCTGCCTTAGAGATATGTCCACCTTAGAGACAGCTTATGTAACCTGATACCCGGAACCTCAAAACTGAAACCAGTGCTTTATAACAGAGCACAATGTAATCACATGACGGACTAGTTGCCTCTCTTATAGTCCTAACATACTTTGAACATTTGTGAATTAACCTTAACAGTAACAAAACTAGCTTGTCACTTGTTATTTTACTTGGAGTCAGGGTTCATAACCTCGATTCATTTCAAAGAACACTTTGTAAGTACAAGCTTCAAGGTGTTCCAGAGGCTGTGGCCTGGATAGCAAAGTGCACAAACAAAGAAAAATGAGAAGATTAAAACTAACATTGATCAAAACCAAGATGGGAAAAAGTGAAAGAATGCAAGTGACTCCAGTAAAAGGCTCTGAAAGCCTTAATTACAGGACTTGCACTTGGACAATATGTGGTTGCTAAATCAACTGCATGCTCCACAACTCATTTTGAATCATGCAAAAACTGTCAGCCTATGATAAGCAGGCACCTTTATATCAGAAGAGGTATGCATAGTTACCAATATTGTGAAACATGTCATTAAATCAAAGCAGCAAGGCAGCTGTAAGCTCGCGAATTTGTAAAAGGACTTCATTTTGCGGAAGTAGCTATTTAAGGTGGCTCCATAGGGTATTTCCCTGCACTTAATTGTATTTAGTTTATGACACCAAAACCGTCATATTTTCATTTCATTATATTCTTTCTTGATCAAATTTGCAGGGTAGATGTTTCGAGAGGTCTGTTGCGTATACGTCTTACTTTTGTCACTCTAGTGTGGTTTCTATGGAAACAATACGTCCTTGAATAAAGGTCTTCTACCCCGTTTTAAAACTTTCTGCTCTATTTTCTCGAGTTTTCTTCAGTGAATTTTTCTGAAACTTTCAGTATGTTTAGAAATTTGTATAAGGTAAACATAACTGTGAAAAAAAGTTGGGGTTAGAGGAGCAGATTCCGAGCTAATTGCCAATTTAGGTTTTTTGCAAATAAAAAAAATTCTGCTCCATAAATTGCCATTAAAATCAAATATTACAAAACCGGATATAATCTTCGTTTGCCTGCAAAATTTAAGACAGATTCACCGAAGGAAACTTGAGAAAAATGCAAAGAAAAAATTGATATTTTACGTGCGTATTGCGCCATCAAATGCAAAATAATGACTCGACAAGATCGACAAGTGCGCATGCGTTACCCGTAATGTCCTTGCGCGTGAAAACAAGTTGTGCATGTAAACACGAGGAGAAAGTGGCGATCGCACGCCTGACAGGATGTGCAGAAACAATACTTTCAAACTAATTCAGAAGAGTTATATACATTCGAAAGTAAAGTGATAAAGATCGGCGATCAAGTAAAGCCGGCGTGTACTTAGTTTGATTGAAAAGCTTGCAAGTTTGGTTTCTTCGTGACTCGTGCATGCATCGTAAACTGTTTTTATTCCAAAATTTTAGGATTTCCTGTTAAATTCAGATTTCCTCCAGAGAATTACGAAAGTCGGGCTTTTATTTCATTGTGATTTTGGTGCCCACGCGAAATTGCGTCTGAAAACCCTATGGAGCCACCTTAAAAGAACTGGCTCAATTCACCACTTCGTGGTGAACGCGGGCTTAAAAAAGTGTTATATAATAATTGAGAGAAAAGATTTATCGACGCGGTTTTCACGGGTCACGCGATCGCAGCACCCTTCAAAATAACAGATTGTACCTTTTTGACTCTAGAACTAAAAAGAGCATACCTGAAATAGTCCAGATGCCAATTTTAGATTGTCTAGGCTTCATTTTGGCGAAGCAGGGGCAATTTGTTTTTTGGAGATTTGATAAGAGTTTGTATGCGGCCGCCATGTTAGTCGAGCTCGGAACAAACTGAAGTTGATCTGTGACTCAGCTTGATGTTTAGTTACTTCACATCTTTCGCAGTGCTAATTTTAAAATGTTGCGTGAAGGACCGATTTTAGTCGGCCGCGCGCGTGTACACAGCTTTGTTGTCACGGTATTCAAACGTCCATAGCTCCCGATAGATATTTTGTATCAACTCAGAATTTTGCTTTAAGTCTTAAGGCATGATAGTCCTGAACATATCAGTGTATTAGACTTATAGGATACATTACTTTTGAGATGGCTTTTTATGACGTGACATGCAAACCAAGAATTGAAACACCTGATAATTTGCATACTGTATGAACTTGTAAACATTCACCGGAAATGGATATTTTTGGCCGAGATTAAATATCTTTTCGGCCTAGTATCTTCTAAGCCGTATTTACTGTCACTACAGAAATTTTGGCGGATACTAAACCAACGGCTTCAGATTTGTTTGCAATATATTAACACCATCGGTGCCACTGATTGTTTGACCTTCATGGCACCGCGCCAAAATGTCACAATAACAACGCAAAACACAGTAGAGTGAAACACAACCAAGCTCAATGGCCAAACAAACTTCGAACGCATGACAAACCTTCAAAATGGGAACACGTTCCGAACAAAAATATGGTCGCAACAACTACAACAACATCTTGCTTTTAAACTGTGTTGTTCGACACACCCTGTTGCGCGACCTTCATCATGCCCAAATTTGGAAAACCGCAACTGCTTTATTTGGAAATCCATTGTTGACAACAGAGGGAATAGGGAAGCAGGGAAGTAGGGAAGTAGGGAAGTAGGGAAGGAAAGTGATTACTATACCTCGCAAATCCCACAAAGTGGAATTCCCGAGCTAAAAATGTTTCCTATGACTCTGAGAAAGCACAAAGACAATTTCTGCAGGTGCCTGCCATTGCTTTAAGTGTTGAAGGAAATGCCTGTTTGACTGCCAAAAGGGAGAATGGAGCCTACATTTCAGTTCAAGAAGAGATCTCAATAAGCTCATCTACCATTCGATCAAAACCTACTAGGATAGCAGGAATTTTCAAGACATGCTCAACTCAGTTGAAAGTGATGCTGAAAGAAACAGATTGAAGCAGTTTTGCATGTAACCTAAGCAGACGCCAGGAAGGTGTAATGTACAAAATTTCAAGGATGGAAAACCTGGGCACTAGCTGTCTCAGCCGCATCTCAGAAAGCTAATGAGTGGAGCAAAGGGCTTTCTTGACTTCACAAGGAATAGACCAAAAGTATCTTGAAGAATCAAGTTCGGAAGATGAAAGCAATGACACGGAAGAAAGCATTAGTGACAGTGAAAGTCTGAGTGCATCTTCTGTGGATGTCAGGGAGGATAATTGTTTGGTCATGGCAAAAAAGTGAAGTGCAATTGCGTCGAACACACAAAATAATCATGATGGTAGTTGTTCTGATAATCAAAATGAACAAAGAAGTGAAGGGTCTCAGCAAACAGCATGTCCTCCATCCTCAACAAGATCAGAAGAGGACGTACCAGAACTTCATTTGAATTCTGTTCTTCTGCTGGACATTTCAATTTAACTGGTTTGCCTTTCTTTGCCACTTACAACCCAAGTTTGAGGCCCAAGGCCATTCAGACGAAGTGTTTGATCAATTTCTGCTGGACTTTGCATCTCAACTGTCACATCTTGGTCTCAGCAATGAATAATTTAATTTAACTGAATATGCAAGATTCGTTTATCTTGATACTATACTTTGAAAAGAACCAGCGTTTATAATCTTTTTAAGTGTTCGGCAGCGAGATATGCCGGCCTTCAAGAGCTTCACAAACCAATGGAGCCCAGTGATTTTAAGAGCCTCAAAGAGCCATGCTCAGTCAGATGGCTATCACTAACAAGAGCGGTGGACAGTATTCACTCTAACTGGCCTAGTCTTGTTCTCTGCCTGGAGGAAGAGAGGGTTAGGGGCAGTGCAACAGCTGCTGGCTTATTGGCCCAAATCAAAGCATTCAAGTTTGTTGCCATCATGCATATGCTGCTCGACATCCTTCTGATTCTTTACTCCCTAAGCAGGTGCTTCCAAAAGGAAAATGTATCCATCGGCAACATTAAACCTAGGGTCACCAGAGTTTAAAGGCAAGGCTTGACGGTTCTCAAAGACAAGCTGGAGAGAGGGAGGATCACTTCATGCAAGAGGAATTTTCAGCTACTGAGCATATCTACAAGCGCTGTTGTTTGCTGCCCCTGTGAATGTACAGGCATATAGGAACATTTGCAGGAACTTCATTGAAGAATTGATCTCCAATTTAGGAAATCGATTTCCTAAAGATTTGGATATCTTGTCCGCCCTCGCTACTGTATTCGAAATGAGGAACTACCCCATGGTCGACCGTGCCCTATGCAATTATGGCATCGAAGCCCTGCAGCTAAATCTCGGAGAGATTTGGCCAGCTTGTGTTGCCGGAGAACCTGCAAAAGCAATTTTTGCAGTTCAATTACACCATGCGCGCGCACGGCCCAAAAATGTTTCCTGTCACCTGCAAAACTCTCCTGCAGGAATACAAAGATACCTTCCCCTCCTTTGCCATGCTGGCAAACATTTCACTGGCAATTACAGTCAGCAGTGTTTCCTGCGAGCATGGCTTCAGAGTCTAGAACCGCATCAAGACATCGATGCGCAAGTGCCTCAATGATGAGCATGTGGACAATCTAATCCCAATGGAAGGCCCTCGACCGCCAGACGCAGATGATTTACTCCACATAGCTTGCCAGGAGTTTTCTCTCTGTAAAACAAGGCAGAAGTTCTGGCCTTCATGGTTGGATTGAATTGTTTACCCTTTTAAAAGGAGCTTCAAATCACCTTCAAACACACATTCTGCAGTTCGTAGTTTGTGACAAAAATGAAAAACAACAGTAAAATGCTTTGCTATTGGCACATCTTAGCTTGGCCTTGCCACTTTAAAGTTACGAAGTTAGTGAGTACGAAGTTTTTTCTGCAAAATTATTTATTCGGCTTCAGTTACAATTTATTTTTCAGATTTCGAGTTTGTTGAACTTGTAATGTTACAATGAACACACTTCATTATAGATCCGCTCAACTTCCATGGGTTGTTTTGCAGTCATTTAGACATACCTGGTTCCCGTTATTGGAATTACTTGTTTGATTTTGGCCATACGCAATTTTAGGATTGGCATGCGTATGCGCTACGCATTTTTCCAAACATTAGCATGATCACTGATCATGGGATACATTTTGTTGTCATATTACCGACTCAACAAGAGAAGAGTTACAGTTAAGCAAAGTTTATCCCGTGGTTATTCCAGATGGTTGTACAAAGTACATACAAGCACCAGATGTATCCTAAAATAAGCCATTCAAGCCATATGTCACGGAGAAATACGACAACTGGATGGCTAAGGGCATCCACAAATTCACTAAAACCAAGCCAGCCTTGTGCCACTGGCTTAACACAGCTACAGGCACTTCATCAAGTGGTGACTCCAGAATGAACCCCTTTCAGGACATTACCTTGTCCAATGATGGAGCCAATCAGGCAGGTGTACCTATAATTAGTGAGAACGACGAGGATGATGACGATTTGGAAATCACCTAGTAAATGAATCGGGGAGTGAATAAAGTTGTATTTAGTGTTAACTTTACATTGTAAAGTTCAGACCCCTGAGAGATGGAGAGGATGCACGTATTTGTGAATTAGTTCATCTGGTTAAGCAAAGCTATAACACACTAAAGGAGGTTGATCGCCTAAATGACATGGATAACAATCATATGTTGGCAATCATCGAACAAGAGATGTTAACCGATGATCAGAAAGTGTGGTCCCGTCACCTTGTGATGAACGAGATGCCAGCCACATTGGAAAACTTGATGAAGTGGATGAGTTCAGAAATGAAATCAAGAATGAGAGCGACGGCACCATTGAAGTATGAAAGCCAAGCAGCAAAGCACATTGTTACTCATGTGTCCATGACAGAAAACAAAAAGTACAAAAGCGGGCTGTGCAAAGACTGAGCATTGGCCTGATCAATGTTAGAAATTTGCAGCGCTCAGCATCGATGACAGAACCAAGACTGCCAAGCCTAACCATGTGTTTTTGCTGTTTAAAAAGAGCCGGAAGGGAACATAGAATGAATAATTGCAACCGAAGCCGACAATGCACAAAAACATAGAATGGAATACAGTGTCCACACACCCACCACCCGCTTCTTCACAAGAGTAATGTGGTGAAGATTGGTGTTGCCATGGCAACCAATCCCAATGAAGCTATACTGCCAGTCATCTCTGCTAATATTGGCAACACACCTAGTCTGTTCAAGTGCAGAAATGTCCTGCTAGGAAACCACACTCTTGGTTTAAAGGGAAAAGATGCATCTGTAACCATCACCAAGGTCGGCAGAGAAGAGACAATAAAAACGAAAGAGTACAAAGTTCAGCTGACTTCCATTGATGACAACCAAAAATTCCCAGTGCAAGCAATCAGGATCCCCAGTGTCAGTGATGAAATAACAACGGTCAAGACCACACACATACTGGAATTTCTTGATCTACCAAATGCAAAGTTTCGCCGAGCCAGGGGACATATCAACCTCTTTATCAGAATAGACCATGCCCATGTGCACCCTGGCGAAACGAGACAAGCCGACCACTTGCTAGCACGCAAATCCCCTCTTGGATGGGTAGTGGTTGGAGGAAAGTTCTGGTGTGTCAAGTCTATTACATGTGAAGTACGCCACTCCAGTAGACTTGACAGAATTCTGGGCCACCAAAGCTATGGGTGTGGAGCTGAAACCCTGTGTCTGCGATGCAGACAAGTTTATGCAAGCAGAAAGAGAAGGAAAATTGATAGGAGTCCTGTGTGAAGGTTGAGAACCAATGGATGATACCCCACCGCTGGAAAAAGGACCCAAGTTTGCTGCCAGACAACAAAGCTTTGGCATTAAGCTCCTGGAGTCAACAGAGCAATGGCTACAGAAGAACCAGGAACAAGGTGAAGCCTACAGTAACAGGTGGAAGAAATGGAACAGATGAAGTTTTCAAGAAAGCTATCAAAAGCAGAACAAGAAGTGTATCAAGGCCCTGTTCACTACATCCCGCATCATGCAGTGCTGAGGCCAGACAAGAAGATCACACCAGTCCAAATCGTGTTTAATTCATCCTCTGTGTACAAGGGGCATGCGTTAAATGACTACTGGAGGAAAGGCCCTGATCTACTGAACAGCATGTTTGGAGTAATTTTGCGATTCAGAGAAAGAGAAGTTGCAGTCATGGCAGACATCTCCAAAATGTACCACAGGATACTAATTCCAGAGAGAGATCAGCGTGTCCACCGGTTCCTGTGGAGAAATTTTGAGACCGACAGAGCGCCCGACGGGTATGTGAAGACACTCACATTTGGGGACAAGCCCACACCCGCCATGGCACAGATAGCACTGAGAAAAACCGCCCAAGACAACAAGACCGACTACCCAGAAGCTGCTGAAGTACTTACAAATAACGTGTACATGGATGACATCAGTGACTCAGTGGACAGTGTACAAGAAGCCCAGAAACTAACGGAAGACTTAGACAAGGTTTTAGAGACTGGAGGATTTAACGTCAAAGGTTGGACCTCCAACAAGATCCTGAAACAGAGCAGTAACAATGAGATAGAGAAGACTGGGATGATGATTCAAAGCGAAGAGGAGAAAGTTCTGGAAATCCTGTGAAACTACAATCATCTACAATCACTACAAAAAATTCTCTCATGAAATCAGTAAATGCATTGAAAGATTTACCTAACGTTTGTCAAACATATCGCATTTATAGTTTTGTTGAAAATGTCTTGAATTTTTTTTATTCAGCATTTTACTGTGGAGTATTGATGGGAGTAATGACAAACTGGGCCAGACAAGGTCAAACAAAGAATCAAATTTTACTCAAAAATATCGTACTGGCTAATAAAAAGAACGAAACTGTCATCTCCGAGGTCTGAAACACGTATCACATGCTAGTTACACTGCATGATGCTCTGATATCAGACAGAATACAGTTCCTAAGCACAAAATGTGACAAAACGGCTTTAAGTAACGCAATCGGCCCTTAACGGTCAAATATTATACACGTTTGTGAATGGACTTTAACCAATTCTGAAATCACAGTTGTCTTCTCTGTAGAGCACTCATAAACATGCCCAAGTTTGGTGGTTGTAGCTCTTTTTCCCTTAGTTACAGAAGCGTTTAAACATTTCTTACCGTTTTCAGACAATCATGGTCAAAAGTCGTTGGGACGCTCCTCTTACGCACATCCAGAGCACAATATAAATCCGTACAACCTATGGGGGTTTGATATTTCTTGTTTTCAAGTCCCTCCCCCTCCCCTCCATTCAATGTTGGCCCGTGGTGCAGCTATAAGCCGAACCATGCTCAACTTACCCAACATTGAATGGGGGGAGGGGGTAAACTTGAAATTGTCCCAACAATTTTGACCATGATTGTACATCACTGACAGGTTCCACTTTAGAGTCAGAGCACAACCTGCTGAAGTTTATAGAGCAACCAACCCACGCACTGATAAAGATGACAAAGAGGGTCAAGTGGCTCAGATATATGACCCCATTGGTTTTGCTGCCAACTTTCACAGTCAGAGCAAAGATAGGCATGCAACAGCTGTGCCAGCTGGGACTGGACTGGGACAATAAGGTACCACTCACAGTTCAGAACAAGTGGATTTGCCTGTTTCAAGAAATGAAGGAGTTGGACAACATGTCCTTCAAGAGAGGTCTACGCTCTACTCTTGGCCAACGAGCTGGTGCCGCCAACATGTACGTTTGCAGATGCATCACAAGACGCATTTGGAACTTGCAACTACATACGTCTGAGAAAGGACAAAATGTATGCAGTCAAATTCATCACGGCAAAGTCAAGAGTTGTGCCCCTGAAGCAGCTGACCATCCCGCGCCTGGAGTTACAAGCAGCCCTTCTCGCAAGTCGCCTCGTTTATTCAAGACGAATCAAGGATACAGTTTGGGGATGTTATGTTCTTCACCAACAGTATGATTACCCTGGCCTGGATACAAAGCCTGTCTTGCAACGTTAAGTCATTCGTGTCTTCAAAGGTTGGAGAAATCCAGAGTAATTCAAATCTAAGTCAGTGGAAGCATATTCCGGGTGAAGAAAACGTGGCTGATGACGTATCACGTGGGATCAACGTGCATGAGCTGAACGACAGGTGGATGAATGGACCTGAGTTCTTATGCCTGCCAGAAGAGCTGTGGCCTGCTGTCGAAGGAGCCCCTCCACCTCAGAATGAAAACATGAAGCGTCACCAGATAGTCACTGCAGTAACAGCTGTGAAGGCCAAAGGTGCTATTGACCCATCCACATTCTCCAGCTGGAGAAAACTGATTCGGGTGACAGCATGAATACGCAGGCTGGCAGAGAAAATCCGGCTGAGAAGACATGCAAAAAGGAAAGGACCTCTGAACCCCAAAGAGCTGCAATCGGCAGAAACCTTCTGGATCAAGCAAGTGCAGAAATCCCTGCACAGTCACCTGGAGAAGGGACAATTCAAGTCTCTTGGTCGATTTGTAGATGACAAGGGGACAATAAGGGTTGGTGGCAGAGTTGACAAAGTCATAGTCTTATGCAGAGAGACACCCCGTGCTCTTGCCTAATGAGCATAGCATATCTCTGCTGATAACAAGTCACATGCACCAGCATGGGCACCCTGGAGTGGCAACCACAACAGCAAAGACAAGAAGGAAGTATTGGATTCTCAAGGTGAATAAGCTCAGCAAATCTGTCAAGTTCAAGTGTGTTTTGTTAAGAAATGGTGCACAAGGCAGGAACACAGCAGATGGCAGATCTCCCTTGACTTCGCCTGGCACCACAAACCCCAGCTTTCTACTACACCGCTTGCAACTATCTTGGACCCTTCAGCGTCAACATAGGCTGCACCAAGAGAGCTAAACAATACAGAGTCATATTCATGTGCCTGAACACAAGAGCGGTTCATCTGGAACTGGCAGTAGACTGTTCTACAATGGAATTTTTGCAAGTCCTACGCAGGTTCTTCACATTACGAGCTACCCAGCGGTGATGCTAAGTGATAGTGGATCACAGATGGTTGGTGCAACTCGAGAGCTGCGCAAAATGGTAGAGAACGCAGATACTGATCAGCTCCATGACTTCTGCACAGAGAAAGGTATTCACTGGGTGTTTACCACTCCAGCTGCTCTGCACCAGAACAGATGCGCAGAGGCAATGGTCAAGAGCTGTAAGAATGCTCTAAAGAAAGTAATCGGCGAACAAGCACTGACTCCATTCGAGCTGTACACCCGTCTGTTAGAAAGCGGAAACCTGGTCAACCAGCGTCCTATCGGTCGCACACCGAACGACCCAGATGACGGAGCCTACCTGTGCCCCAACATGCTGCTGGGACGTGCAACATCAGAAGTACATTCAACGACACAAAGAACCCTTGACAACGAGTGGAATTTGTCCAGAAGATAGTGGACTCCTTTTCGAAGTGCTGGAGCAGAGACGTATTTCCAGCACCAGTACCCAGGAAAAAGTGGCATGCAGACAAGAGAAACATTCAAGTCGACAACATAGTGACCATGGCTGACAGCAACGCCATCAGGAGCAAGTGGGCCACTGGCAGGATTCTTGAAGTTTACCCAGGATTAGACGGACAAGTTCGAAATGCAAAAGTGAAGACAGCCACTGGAGAGTACAACTGACCAATAACAAAGGTTGCTGTAATCCACCCTGTAGAAGGGTACGACTAGTGCGACAAAATCACAGCACATAGGGATAAGGACTACACCCTTATCGGGGCGGAGAATGTTTTGTTAATAATAGGAATAGTAAATGATTAATGATTCAGAATATTTGTTTAGTTAAGGATTAAGATCATGATTGACATCGCTAAATCATAAACCACGCGGCAGAATTTCAGGAGAAATTTACCAGGAAATTTACAGAAACAGCTAACCAGAACAACCTGCCACAGAAATAATATACTGCAATTACAACACTGATGATTATACGATTTGTGCTGGATTGATTCAGCACCAAACCCACGTAACTCCAGTTTTAGAAGCTCTCTTATTGCCCATGTGAAACAAAAATAGCTTTCAAATAATTATCATGGGTCCAAAAGATAAGTTCTCTTAGATCATACTCTCTTGGTGCACATAAACTACACCCAAGGAACATGCATGTAAAATGTCTTAATACTTAAGCACTACTGTACAATTTTCTGCATGTTTAAACAAGAAGTGTTGTTTTCTGCTGGCTTAGAAACGAAATAAGGGGAAATCTATTTCTCACAGTAGTGTGCAGGGTGGTCAGGGACATGAAGTCCTGGGTTGGCAGTTTTTCTTATTGCTATCGGTGTAACCTGACCTTTTTTACATGTTGGGAGTCTTTTTCTGCGTTACTTATCGCTCTACACATCATTACAAGCCAAAGGATGCCAATACTTCAAAGACAAGGTCCCGCTCTGTTGGGCGTATACAGGCTCATCATCAGAGCCCAGTGAAAGGCAGATCACGGTCATCCATGCGGTCAAGCGGTGATCGTCCAACCGAACATTTGGAACCAAAAGTCAATTTGGGTGCCTGTAGTTCATCAGTTGAGCCACCAGAGTGGGCAAGGAATCTCCTTAACCCTTTGCGACCCAATGGCCGATATATCAGCCATGATACAAAAGAATTTAAATTTCATCCCAGTTTAGTCCCCAGTCTTCTCTCGGTTTTGAAATCAATCCGCCATATTTTTTTTCTTTGTTTCATGCTGTTTTGGCATCATTTCATCAACATTTTGCAGAGTTTTTTCAGGATTTCAACTTGAACATTTCCTGGGAAGATAAAAGAGCTCCTTTTGATAGCATCGGGTGTTCGTACGTATACTGTTGCCAAAATACTAGATATTTTGGATGAACAATTTGATATCCCAGATGATGGTGCAAATAGTGACATTGAGGGATTTGCAGCATTTTCCAAAGTAATTGCTAGAAACAGGTTTCTTGATATTTACTATAATATCCATCTGTGACAATTCGCAAATGCCACGACCTGGAAATGAAAACTTTGACAAACTGTTCAAAGTAAGAGAGTTCATCAGCGATCTGAACACCAACTTCCTACTGCAATACAACCCTCATCGACAGCAAGCAGTTCATAAAGCTATGATCAGGTATAAGGGTCGTACATCCCTCAAGCAGTACATGCCAATGAAGCCTATAAAACATGGAATCAAGATGTGGTGCAGGGCTGATAGCACAAATGGCTATCTTTGTCAGTTTGACATATACACTGGCAAATCTCCTTATGGTATTGAGCACGGGCTTGGGTATTCAGTTGTCTCAAAATTGTGTCAGAACATTGGAGGGAATTGGTATATTGTCTTTTGTGACAACTTTTTCACTTCAGCTAAACTGATAGAGAATCTTTACAGCGACAGAATCCTTTGCTGTGGGACTCTAAGGTCAGGCCACAAAGGTTTCCCAGCATGCCTGTTCAACAAAAGAGCAGTAAAGGAAATGAACAGAGGAGACATCATTTGGAGGACTAAAGGTCCTTTGCTGGCCTTGACCTGGATGGACAAGAAAGCAGTGCATGTAGCAGGGACCAATAACAAGGCTCCAGCAGCAGAACTTCCAACTGTAAACCGGAAGAAAAAAGATGGCACTGTTGAGCAGGTACCCTGCCCAGAGTCAGTGATGTCTTACAATGCTCACGTGGGTGGAGTGGACATAAATGATCAGATGAAGTCCTACTACACTATCCCCATTTCAGGGGGAAAATGGTGGAGTAGGATCTTTTATGATCTGATTGACAGCTATCTACAACAGCTTTGTTCTAGAGCAAGAGTCCCCACACAATGAAAGAATGAGTGCCAAGAACTTCCACATTGACCTGGCAAAGCAGTTGGTAGGAAACGTTTCCTCGAGGAAGCGTGGAAGACCCTCTGATGAAGGATTGTTGGCCAGACACGTGGAGAGGCATTTTCCTGACATGTTACCACTCAATGAAAATGGAAGGCAAAAAGAAAGAAGATGAAAAGTTTGCTATGAGCAGGGAATTATCAAGAAGACCAGTTACCTCTGTCATAACTGTGGTGTAGCTCTGTGTGTCACACCTTGCTTCAGGCATTTTCACATGCCTGGACATTGATTTATAATCAGGATCAGGGCTTTATAGCAACCTGTATCAGTTTCAGAAAGTTTCTGGCAATGGAGAAATCCCAAAATATTGATATTTTGTGATTTCTGTATGCCTTGACAATTGCGTGAAACTTCATGAGCTGTGACAGAATGTCAATTTTTTTCTATTCAGTGTAGAACAACACTATATTTGGTATCAAGATGATCAGCATACTGCAATAAGTATTTTAGGTTTGACTATGTATTTTTTGCTTGAGTTTAAAAAGCATCTGGCTTGATTAAAACCCCATTTACATGCGTTAAAATAACAGCACGGCACCCCCAAAAATTAGCACCGTGCTGACATTTTTCCGGCACGGCACTTCCTGTTTACAGGAGTGTCAGGGGATCAGTTTTAAGCCCTTGGCACGGTACTTATAATCATACAGACACTCCTAAAAGTGCTTTATTTCCCCGGAAAAATGGCGGACAATTATTTTAAAAGCCTGCTTTATCGCTTCCTGAGCAAGAAACATCACTCCACACGAGACAGGAGTCAGCAGCAATTGAAGGAAACTAATCGCCACTTCTGGGAGGGTCTTGCGATCAGAGGTAGAGGGAAGAGATACAAGTGGATGCTTGTGATGATGATGAGCGTGGTTGTTACGAACTTCAGGGAATGCTCCATGTGGATGAGACCCAACACACAAACCTGGTTTGACATGGCAGATGTGCAGATTGATGACAATCAATGGTATGAGAATATCAGAATAACCAGAGACAGCTATTTCATTCTGAATGAAATTGAAGTGGACATCACGCAACAAGACACAACTATGCAGCAGGCTATCAGAACGAAGTGCCGTCTTGCAATTTTGTTGTACTATTTAGCCTCTACAGCAGAGTATCATACAATTGCGAATCTTTTTGGTGTCTCCATCATTTGTATGCAAGTGCATACAAGTGATTGCAATAGTACAAAAATTGAAGTCACAATTTATCTCACTACCAAAAGAGAATGAGTTGATTGAGGTAATGCACAACTGTAAGGAGAAGTGGGGATTCCGTGTGCAGGGGCTATAGATGGAACTCACATTCCCATAATTGCCCTAACAGTGCCTCCAATGTCTCATTCATCCACTTGATTCCCCTGTTCGTTGCCATGCTTTGCAAATATACGCATGCACAAAGTATTTTTCATAAACAAGAGTGGCTGTTGCGCGTTCACACGCATTTTTGTCAGCACGGCACCTTGTTTACCCGAGCTGAGACTACCTCTCGTATGTAGTCTCGGCACCCCCAAAATTTGAGGCACCAATGCATCGGCACATTTTGGGACGCTGTTACGTCGCGAAATGTAACAATCAACACAAAATGTAACATTAACGCAAAATGTAACAACTTCCACCACAAAATGTAACATTAACCCAAAGTGTAACAACTTTTGACGCAAAATGTAACAACTCCTTTAGCGCGAAATGTAACAACTTTCCGACGCAAAATGTAACAACTCCTTTAACGCGAAATGTAACAACGCAAAATGTAACAATATATGAAGGTAGGGACACCCGGGCCCCCGAGTCACACTGCACCCCGAGACACTTATACTCATATGTAAACAACAAAGCAGGCGTGGCCGAGTCGGTTTTGCCTTCAGTTTCACCATGGCGGATCCAAGAGCTCTCGTGGCTTTCCTGATCGGTTTGATAAATTTCATAGCTGCCAGTTACATTGAACTCCAGGGGGCTTTCATGGTTTTTTACTTAATCTTTGTCAACAAGAGGACAGCTTTTGCGTAGAATCTTCTGTTCGATATAATTATTCATTGGTGAAGTTGGAAGAAACGAGAGCGAGGAGAGAGTTGACCCAGGCAAAAGCGGTTTGTATACAAATTTGACCCTACCCGAGTGGCTCGGGGACCCACGTAACTCGGGTAGCCGGGTGTCCCTACCTCCGTACAAATAAACCCTAAAGCAACCTGCTCTTCAAATTGAGGTGACAGGAATAGCCGGCTAATCCAACTGGACAATTGTTTACCATTATGAAAGAGTCGAAAGAGGTGTCCCGGATCAGATTCAAAACATTCATGAGGGACAGACACTCTTGTCACGGCTGTGTAGTTTGGTCGACAATAGTAATGTTATTGAAAAAACCGCAATACCAACAAGAGTGGTACAGTGTGATGCTCGTGTTTATTTTTCGCGGATTTTCCTTTCTTGCACTTCTCATCTCAATCACAATAACAAAGGCACGCAGTTCCCCTGGGACCCGCTATTGTTAACAGTTGGAGGTTTACAGCCGATCGACCAAGTGAGTGAGCAAATGAACTTTTCCCCCTAACTGCTATAACTCTTTCATTGCTTTGCATTCACGAGTTAAAAATACAGTATTTCCCCATTTCATTTTCGGTGTTTAAACACGCTTGATGGCTCGCTCTGTAGTAGTCGGGCCGGCACTAACGCATGTCGTGTCTCAACATTTCCATAGGCTTCACTTCTGACTTTATCGGGATGGAATTAGAATTTTCAACACTTTCCCCCAACATGTTACCATTGAGCAAAAGGCAAACTGAATTTTGGGTAGGCGGGCTGATCATGTGAGATTTTTGGGCAGGGCGATTTTCATACGAAAGACTGCGATAAACGGTAAATTAGTTGTCTAGACAGTCGCTTAAACTGTACAGAGATTACATTGACAACTACGGAGAAGAAACAAAAATGCTAACCGCAGAGAATAACTTTTTTCCCTTAATTTTTCAATAATTGCAAGATGGATCCTGTCTTTTAAAGAGTGTTAATTAAAATTAGGAACTTTTCACAAGAGAAGACTGTAATCGAAAGCTCGGCGTGTCTAGACATTGTCTGGCGCCAGCTGTATACCGTCGTCACAGACGTTGATCTGATGAAGGTAATGCTGTATTGCTGTTCTCGCCTTCTCTTGTAGTTTATAGTAAGCAATGAAGTCTCTTTATTTCGGAAGCGTACTTCTTGTAATTATCTCAGCTTGCATCTACTGTGGATTTGCGATAACAGCACTGGACAATGAAACCTACGAAATCTTCGTGCAGATGATCAAGGGAGAATTTGACATTCCAGTGAGGGAACGAACGGCGAAGCAAAACTCCGCACGGGTAAGGTTCTGGTGAAACAAAGACAAGCTTTCCCTGGAATCAGGCGCATTGTGCTTCAAAGGAAAGGCAATTGTGAAGAAATCTGCCCTGAAAGACGTCGTGAAGAAATCCTTCAAAAAATCCAAGGGATCAGGCACGAGGAAAATATACCACAAGCTCAAGGATTGTTACAGTGGTATCTCTGAACGCAATGTCCACAAAGTGCTGTCGAAGTCCACTATTTACCAGAAACTCAACATTCGCTTTACAAACAGGGCAAGGCTTCGTCCGATTCGGGCAAGAGGTGTTCAAATACGCCATCAGATCGACTTGATAGACATGCAGAAAATACAGACCAAATACGGAGGCAAGTTGTTCTAGTATGTGCTTTCAATCATGGATGTTTTCAGCCGCTATCATTGGTTGATCCCATTAGAACGAAAGCTATCTTCCAATGTAGCGCGGGAGCTGATACGCATTTATAGGGAACATGGAGCTCCTCGTGTAATACAGCAAGACCAAGGAACAGAATTCGATGGAGCAGTACATTGCCTTTGCAAAAAACTTGAAATCAAAGTTATTAAAGGCCGTCCTTACCATCCCCAATCGCAGGGTAAGGTAGAGAGAGCTCATAGGACATTTAAGAAAAAACTGAGGTTCGATTTCCTTGTGATGAAGAAGGCCGGCGTTAACTGGGTCAAGAGGGTACCGAACTACGCCGAGGCCCTTAACCAAGACCCAAAAGAGGAACTTGCTTGGAAATCACCTTTTGAAATTTATTATGGGCGAAAGCCAAATCTTGTAGCTCAAACAGAAAACTCCCGTGTCAGTGAATGGGATATGCCTTTCGACACATACCAAGAAATGGTGAGTCCACGCCCTACGGACTACAGACACCATTCAAAAAATGTGAAAACTGCGAGAGCACAGGCTTTGTCTGCCACCGAGAAGTGTGCAAATCGGATGGTAGAGAAAGGAGCCAGAATACACCCCCCTTCCATTTACAACGTTGGTGAGACTGTAGATATCCCGGCACTGGCAGTAAGTTGGCGAAAAAGAGATATGTTTTGGAAGCACAAGTCTTGAAAAGAAATGTTGAGGAAAACTTGTATAAAGTTGCCTTTTCTTCGCCAACATCAATTAAGCGCATGACAAGATGGATTTCAGTTACTGATATAACTAGCACAACGATGAAGGAGCGAAAAAGAAAGAATAAGGCAAAGAATGCAGAAATGAAAAGTGATAGAGGGAGCCATCGTAAAAAATATAAAATAACATACAACAGTGAGACATTTCATGGAAGATCGTCCCAGTTCTGCCCATTATTCAATCACATACGATCCGCCAGGTGATGGGAATTGCCAGTTTGCAGTTTTATGCGAGTCATTCCGAAGCATTGGACTGCATCGCTCAGTGAATAATATTTGTCAGCAGATCGTGGAATATTTAACGACTCAACCCCACATGCAGAACTTTACGGCGGTTGCATGGTCGACATATCTGGAGGCTATGGCGCAAGACGGCACATACGGTGATCATCTCACTCTACAAGCTGCGGCTGAACTCTATAATGTGGCGTTTGATGTCATTTCTTCCCTTGGACCTGCTGCAACTGCAGTTATTTCACCCATGAATTCACTTCCCATTTGCACTTTTTACATTGGTCACTTTGCAGAAGGGGACGGGGAACACTATGTTGGACTGCAGAACAATCCTGCGTGGCACGACATGGCAACATTATCACCAGCAATCAGACTACTTGGGTCGACCAACACATTGGACCAACAGCCTTTCTCCGACTCAAGTGGCAGCATCAGTGAAAGCCCACCCGATGTGCACTGGCACGCCCAAGAGGAGGTGAACCAATGCCCTGAATCAGATTGTGATGATCGACCCTCCTCCCGGACTTCGGACTTGCCCATACAGAGTGAAATGCCAATTGAAAACAATCCACCACTGTCTTACAAATCAACAAGTGCAGAAGTACATGCAACTGTCTTAAACGAAGATATTCTAGAACACATCATACAACAAACTCTTGCACTATTCCTGTATATGAGGCAAGCCTTGAGAGCCGTTTCTCGGTTATTTAGAGATATCACTGATAAAGAACCTGCACCGATGGTATACATACCAGAACTTGACGATATCACAGACATTCGACAGGTTAGTGTGCGAAAAGTTATGTCCATCAAAGGAAAGGCAAGCGGGGCGGTTATTCAACTTCGCGAGATCATAAATCATGTTAAGTGGGCATCGGCATGGTTGAGTTTTATTGCACGAGGATCTAGCTGGTATGGCATTACCCATATCTACTGGAAGAACCGCAAGAAATAAGCAACTTATTTGGACAATATTGATTCAGTTGACGTGGGAGTACGAGAGGCTCTCCTGGCATTTTCTTTGTTCTCCTGGCGTGCTCTGAAACTGTGTATGTAGCGCCTGCGCCAGCTGTCATTGTTTCAACAGCTTCACAGCACAAGTTTTTCATGGCGATAATTCAAATTTAGCGTTTCTTTCGTTGATACAAAAGCTGCAAATAAGGTGTGAATGTGTAGTTAAGATTTCAACATTCAACATCCTAATTGTTCCACTTAGTTGCATTGTTACATTTTGCGATAAAGAGTTGTTACATTTCGCGTTAAAGGAGTTGTTACATTTTGCGTCGGAAAGTTGTTACATTTTGCGTCAAAAGTTGTTACACTTTGGGTTAATGTTACATTTTGTGGTGGAAGTTGTTACATTTTGCATTAATGTTACATTTTGCGTTGATTGTTACATTTTGCGGCGTAACAGACGCCAAACGACAGTTTTCCAAATTTGATAACACAGATTGTTAGTGGTTATCATCATGTGGAAATTTTTCCTAAGCACATGAAATTTCTTGGATAATCATGGGCCTGCAGAAATTTCAAATTCACAGTTCTGGCATTTGGCTTGGCAACTGGTCACTACATATTCACCAAGATCAAGAAGGCATTGGTTAAACACTGGAGGGGTATGGGACTCAGGATCCATACTTACCTTGACAACGGTGCAGGAGCTGAGTGCAGCCCAGGGGAAGCTCAGCAAACATCGGTCCTTGTGAAGCAGGACGTCAAGTCCAGTGGGCTTCTGGTCAATGACAGTAATAGCATCTGGAAGCCAGTGCAATCAGGTGAACTTCTGAGGTTTGTTGTTAAACTTCACACTGGAACTTTCAATGCATCCCCTAGAAAGAGTCCAAGCTTTGCAATGGGTGTTGCAGAAAGATAAGAATTTTTCACTGTTTCAGCCTGTACTTTGTCAAGTTTTACTAGCTTGCTTGTCTCCATGGGTTTGGCACTTGGCTTAGTCATTTGTCTGTAGATACAAACTAAATTTTATGCTGTACTATAGGAAGAACACTGGGATGATATTGTGCAGTTATTCAAAAAAGTTAAATATGAGGTGCTGTTTTGGCACAAAAGCTTTAACAATAATGGCTATCTAATTTGGTCCCCAAGCCCTAAAATGGAAGTGCTGACACACTCAGATGCAAGTGATGACAGCTGGGGAGGAGGGGGGGGGGGGTCCTGATCAAATGCCTCACGCAGATCTGATAGTGATGAAGCAACAAAACAGCATCATCCCGAACCAGAGGCAAGAAGAGCCTGTGATCAAGATGCCAGATAGACTGCTCCAGAAAGCTGTCACATAAGTGCTGCATTCGCCTGTGTCAGCCCAAAGGCTTTCTTGATGAGGCTGTCACATACAGTACTGTGATAAGTAATGGCAGCAAAATTTGCCAAACTTCGTTCTTTGTTTGTCATTCTTTGCTTCTTCTGCGTGAAATTTCACAAGTTTAAATGAAATTTCGCAAATCCACTCGTCAGCAACAAAAATTCACAAAAGTCAAACTAACATCTTGTTGGCGGATGTTGCTATTTGATCATCCTGGCAAATAATTATTAGTTGAAGAAACTGCAGGTTCTTAATTTTATGACGACAGGAATACTTCTGCATACAATAGAGTGAAAACAAGAGCCGCATGACTCCTTTTCATGGATCCGAGGTTGGTCCTATTGTTCTAACTACTTTGTTGATGGCCCCATTTGTTGATCTGAAAACTAGATGAAGTGTAAAGTCTTTTCAACAAAATTTCACATGAGATATCATTCTGTTCAACAAAAATTTGCAAGAAATTTCGCTCTGCAAACATTAGGTGCTTCGAAAGTTCATTTGAAGCAAAAGTTTGCTTATTTTCACAGAATTTCACAGCCATTACTTTTGCATAGTACTGTAAGTGCTGTTTTAGCCTGTGTTAGCCCAGAGGAGGGAAGAGCCTGTGATTCAGGTGGCAGAGAGACTGCTCGATGAGGAAATTGTCACATAAGTGCAGCAGTCCAGTGAGTGGTCAGTTGCTGAGCAGATAGTGGGGGCAGCCAGACGCATTCTTGCCAGACCAGCAAATGCTGGCCCTTGGTTTCTTTGGTTTTCTCCAATGGGACGATTTGAGCAACTAGAGAGTGGACAGCCTGCAGTTTGCTGATTCTCACATGCCTGTCTTCCCTGAGAGAAGAAAGAACGATCAGTTTTGGGAGGGATCATGAGTATTTACTGCATGATCTGACTCAGCATCTTGCCCAGTGGCAGTGGTTTGGAAGTTTCTGGTCAGTGGTAAGCACAGTACAGGTTCCCAGTTGTTTCAGCACATCTTCAAAACCAAGAACAGGATTAGGCTTCGCAGTGAACCCATGATATACAGCAGAGCTACAGTAGGGAGCTCATGAAGGAGCTGCGGAAGAAAGGTTTGGACCCCAATCTCTAAGGCTTACATAATCTCCCGGCTGGTGGAGTTTCTGTGGCAGCAGCACTGGGTGTGCCGGACATGTGCTTTAAGGGCAGGAAAGCTGTCATAGTGAGAAAGCTTGGAAAATTATGGAGAAGTCTTTAGATTCACTGTCGCATGTTGCCTGGGCAATCCAAAGCTGAACTGATAAGCTACAGGATAGTTAAGCAGATACTATGTGGAAAAGACTCTGGACTCTTTCTCATTTGTTTTAATCAGTGTTTTATTGTTAGCATTAATGAACAAGTTCAGGACTAGCTAAGGTGCTATTTGTCACAAGCTCGATGCATTGTGCCATTGCATGGTTCAGCTGACAGCTCCCAGTGGTGTGTGAAAAGTTCTCCGCTGGCTGAGGAACAAAATAAGCGGAAGACCATTTCTCACAGGGACTGGAAGCCTTGGCACTAGTGCACTGGGTGGTCAGATGCACAAAGTGCTGGGTTAGCAGTTTTTCTCTCTGCCATCAGTGTGACCTGATCTACCTGCCCACCTGCCAATGTTAGGGTTAGGAGTCAAGAGATTTTATTTCACAAGATATATAGATATACATGTTTCTAGGTGATTGTGTATTTTAGGAGTTAGTGGGGCAACCAGTCTGTTCTCAGGTTGCGTTTTTGCCTAGTTGTTGGTGCAGTTCTTACATCAAAAAAGTCAGGCACATGGTCAGCTGACATAGCTTCCCGTGATGTGTAAGAATGATAAACTTGGATATCATAGTTCATGTTAATTCAAATATACTCACACAAGTTAGGGAGTCATTGACCGATATCAATATACCATCAGATATCGTAAACTGACTCTGATGGCTGGAACACAGTAAAGTCACTTCATTGTGTCACGCTGCTATTCTTTTGCCAGTCTGTTCATTTATAGGTTGATTCAAATTATTCTGATTTGTCATTAATATTATTATTATTACTAGACAAGCAGTCACACTTGAGGGCTTTCAAGACTGATCCCTTAATATAAACTGATTCCTTCGTGATACTGATTTGGAAACTGAGGACACTTGAGGTTCCTGTTTGATCAATAAAAGCAAACACCCTAAAGTTGCGTAAGTCTTGTGGACATCTTCACATTGTGCTGCTCCAGAAAATAAAACAGCAAAAACTGACCAGGCTCTCGGCCACCTCTGGATAGAGACATGATGACAAGGAGCATGCAAACTTTCTTTTCTTCGCAACAATTTTTGAAAGACAAACAGTCACTTTTCAATTGCTCATCATTTAACAAACATTATCTTCCCCATCATTTGGCCAAAATTATGTTGTCACTTTACTGCATAATTCATTGTAATTATGCAGAATCACCATTTCACACTTAAGCAAAGGCCATTCTTTTTTAAGCCATAATGTTCAAGTTGATTTTGTTGAAGTTTAGCATGTTCTGCCAGGGTGTTCCAAACTCTAGCTGTTCTAACCAGAAATGAATGCTGGTAAGTTGTTGTCTTACACTGGCATGTTATTAAGTTCAACATACCTAAGTCTAATGACAGAGGGCCGTGTCGAGAAAAACTTTGCCCGAGCTCTTGCATGTACAGACCGAGCCGCTTCAACAAATTGTTACTGGAAAATTATAAAACATACCAAATTCTTGCCTTTCACAGCATAATATTGTAGTGCACTGGACTCTCTCTCTCTCTTCCAAGAGGCTTACAACAACAAACGGTGGTCATAGTTGCGAAAGTCATATCTGTAATGCTTCTAGAGATGCCTGTGAATGAAGACAAAAAATCTGTTCAGCAAACATGGTTGTTTGTCTTTCGTACATTAGTGTGATTGATCATTTTGTCATTCTTGTTGAACTCTATACACAACTTTCAGCCAAGCATTCAAGGGTGTGAAACCATTCTCAGATAAACCTCTTAATCTGTACTTCTTGTACATTATGGAACTTAGAACTTGTTCCATCCAAACCCATTTTAAATGTCCTTTGAACATGAAGCAAACTTCAGAACTTTCATGCATTTGTCATATTGCCATGAGCAGACCGGAAGAGTGGTCCAGATGGGAAAATCTGGACCATCTAGCAGCCAGTCAAAGTGGATGCTTTGCAAGGACCCCGAACCACAAAAAAAAACTACAATACATCCATTTGTACTATCAACATCCATTTGTAGTCTTGATTGTGTAACAAAATCAAGTGTAGATCTCTGCAAACCTTCTAGAAAAGTTGACATCAGGTTTGTTGTGTAGTCAGTGTGCACAGAGGTTCTTTAGCGGGGATACAGGACATCCCCATGCATGCCTCTGTTGTGTGGTCAGCACAGGTAAATGGCAATAGCCTTTGAGTAATGGATATGATTGCTATAATTTTGTTATGCAACAACATTCATCACATTTATACTAATTGAAGCGTTGATTGTTTTTCATTGAAAAATTTGCCAGTCAAGGTTCGAGTGATATTCAGCATACAAAACCGTACCGTGGGGGAGTGAGATGCACAACATCAGCTGTTGGAGTCTCTGAGACCATACTTTTCCCTCAAAATATCCACAGTGTTCTGGTGCGCACTGCAAAAACAAACAAACAGAAGAGATGCAATGCAACACTAGTTTTGTGGACATAAAAAAGAACATTAGCTAACAAAAAAAACATACGTCCCAGCGCTCGACATTAACGGTTGCCCGCTTGCTCAGGGCAACCAAAACTTTTGGTCACGCAGGTAAATTCTGGCCGAGCAACTAGAAACTATGAAACTTTCTATTGCTTGAAGTCAATCTACAGTCTGAAGGGCAACCAACCTAAAACCTTAATGTCGAGCACTGTGTCCTAAAAGTAGACAATTTCATTGTGGATTAAAATAGTGAACAAATCACATCAGAACTTCACCAGAGTTATATTCTTAGTACTAAAGGTAAACAAAAGAAACAGTCTATTCTAATTGGGGATGCGTCCTGTACTGACCACAATCAAATTAGATGAGGTATTCTGCTGGGTGGCATGAAGACATGTCTAGTGATCGTGGGACAACTGTGCCTATACTATTAACCTAGTTTCAATTGGTACTAAACATGTGCGCATGCTGTAATGAAAAGCCACAGTGGCACTTGGAAGAACTAGAGTAGCTTTTGACTGCATCAGCGTGAAGAAAGACAAAGGTTTGTTGTGTAAAAACTGGGCGCTGTTAAGAAGTTTGACCAGATTTGTTTCAAGCATTGTTTCAGAGCAACTACATGCGAACTTGGCTACTATACTAATATGTCACTCACAATGTCCACGTTCTTCCGCAATAAAATAAATTCAGTATACACCGTTTAAATTGCACAAAGTTACTACTTAAAATATTGGCCTTTGATTTGGTGTCGGAAGTTCTAACCTTCTAAATGTATGGAATTAGGTCCCGCCATTATGAGTAAGGTCCAGTGTTGTATCCAGAGCTCGTCATTGTGTCCTGGGATGCCAAATCTCAATTTGGACACAAAAACTCCAGCAAGTGCATCCGCTTGGATGCACTTGAAAAATTAATTGACAAGCAACTCTTTTCAGAACACAACCTGCTAAGTGGAAAGCCAACGCTGATCATTCACCACTGATAGCGCGTCGGTAAAGCCCGATTTACGCGTTGCAACGTTCGCTTACGACACGAACGGTTTTCTGTTGCATACGACACAAAAAAAAGTAGTACAATTTCTTAAGGGTTAAATCCTGGAATGCAAGTGTGACTGAACAAATATTCAATCAAATGTTACTGTAAACCACTGGCTGTTCGAGCGGATCAGTTTATCTCAACAAGCACACCTTTTATCGATCGCGACGACACCGCTTTTAATATGTCAAACAGTCGAAATCTGTCCACATATAAATCTTAAAACATTGACCTGTAGTCTTGCACATCAACTGAAAATTTCACACAGCATGGTGAAATTTGATAATCCAAAGAATTGAGTTAGGATTTGCATAAATATGTTTTGTGTGCATGGCGGACGTCAATAAAATACTTTTAGTCAAAAACCTCCTCGAAAGGGAATAAAATATGGCAGGAACATCAAAATGTCCTATCGGTTTGTTATTTGTTTAGTACAAAAATAAGCAATGTGAATAATGACGCGTCACAAATATTTATATTAAAAAAATGAATATTAATTAGTTGGACCCCACAAATCCTACTTGGACCCCTAAATTTTGGAAGAGAGGGTCCTTTGGACCCCCAGTTTTGAAATCCTGGATACAACACTGATGGTCTATTACGCCTCTTTTCATCAACTTACCAAAAATGCTCCAATACCTCTACAAGGCCAATTTTTGAAATAAGCCCACCCCTACTCTAATACCGTTGAAAATGTTGAAATTTATCTGCATGACAAGCAAACCTTTGTGCTGTTGACAATATATCTTACCTTCCATCTCTGATGATAGAAAACTTTCCAGGAACTGAGAGATCCACAACAGTGGAACCACTTCGACATCTGTCAGTTTTACCAATCTCACCACCGTCAATTACTATGTCTAGGCTTGGCCACAGCTCACTGAATTCCTGATGAGAAAAAACTCAATTTTTTATCAAAATCATACAAGCACACTGAGGTCCAGTTCTAATGTCACACTTCTCAGTGTGCTAAAATGAGTAGTGTAGACTCAAATGATTAAATTAAAAATATTAATATGTTTAACCTATTCACTCCCAAGAGTGATTGACTTCCAAAGTACATCATACATGTACAGTATGGAGAACTTGGGTTTTGATACTGTAGCTTGTTAAAATAAATGTTGATTCAACCCTCACTTCTTACCACATCAATCATACATTTTCTTCTGACAAGTTTGAGAGAATCTGCATTTTGAGCTTGGGAGTAAATTGGTTAATACTACAAGAACAATGCCTTTTATTTATTCCCATATATAATAATGTACTGACTGTAGATGCAAGAATACTCAATTCTAATTAGCTGAGCTCAATAGTGTTATATGTAAGATTTTGTGTAAAAAAGTTAATCAGTGTGCAAAAGCAGTTAATCAGAGTCTTGTCAGAGTCAACTGCACTGATTAACTGATTTTCAGAATGACATACATTATGTTGAGTTTGTATTTTGAACATGGTAGTGATGTCAAAGGACATCAAAGGAGTAATTCCATGCTATTATTTTCTAAATCTCTTTATAATTGAAACTATTTTCAGATTCATACAAAATATTTGGTAAATCATTTATACAAATATTAGATAAAAATAATATACAATATTATAATATTAATATTAAAATATACAAATATTATATAAAATATAAATATAACATACACATACATAAAATGTAATTTATCTCTACTAGCTAGCCTGCGGCACATCCGAACTAAAGTGTTTAGTTCAGATGCGACACAAGCTACTACCAACAAGACACTGTATATTACATTATTCCTTTCTTTGACATCACATTACCATATTCAAAATATAAACCTTTGTAACCCATAAGCACAACATTAAAAAGCAGATATATTCTAATAGACAACTATTTACTTGATGTGGATTGGATAACTGTAAAGATATCATTTTTGGGCTTATAGGCACTTTAAAGACTACAGTATCTACCGTACATGTACAATATGCACCCACCTGTATGTTTAGGCTGCTCTTTGCAGCACTGATGTTAGCACTTGTTAGTGCTAAAGGCTCTTGGCAGGCAACAGCCAGTTGTTGTACAAAGTCATAATCTGGAATTCTTATTCCAACTAGTTGTGTTCCTGGGTTCAGTTCAGGATTCAACTGACTGGTTCTCTCAAACACCAGAGTGACAGGCCCAGGAAGTAGATCATGAAGAAGTTCCTGACTCACAGTAACTTGTCCCCACCTGAAGAGAATATTGATGTACACACATGTTCAGTATGTGACAGTGTCTTCGAACTATGAACAAGGTTCAAACAGCATTTTCAAATCGCAATTCAAGAACTTTTCAAGCCGGCACATTTTTGTTTTTCTTTCAAGGACTTACAATATTACCTGCTGGTATGAGTATACCATGTAGCACAAAATTTTTGCAGGATCTAATTGTCATGAATTTCACAGATTTTGCAAAGATCCATGAAAATTAGATCCCGTAAAAATAAACTCCTGTAAAAAAATACCGTGAAAATTTGTTATTTAGATTACTGAATTTTAATTAAATTAAGTACAGACAGTAGTACGACCTTTGAGAAGAACTTGCCCGAAATCCGCCAAAAATGGGTTCCCAACGTTAAAGTCTAAAATCAAAATTCATGAAATTCATTCCCGCCAAATGCAAAATTGGCAATATGCAAAAATTTAACTCCCACGATTATTTCATGCCACACGGTAATAAATGATTTTTAGTTTTTTCTTTTTTTAAGTTTCTTTTCAATTGATTACATCTGAACAGCTTTCTCTTGCACTGTTCTTCAAAAGACATCATCATCAAATTGCAAATTAATTTACTTTTGGACTTATTCTGGAGACACTAATGAGCTTTTCAAGGATTGTTGTTTAAATTCAAGAGTCCTTTACACCATACATGTACAGTACATCAAGACAAGTACTTATACTCAAGGGCTTCTAAGATTGAATAAGTTGTGTATTAATATAAAAAAAATTAGATAAGTACAGGTCTCTATAAGTACACTGTACATGCACTGGGACTGTATTGTACATTCAAAACATTTTAATCCTTTCATTCCAAAGAGTAATCAACTTCAATATTCTTCTTTAGTTTCTCACCATAGATACAATCTACAAATTGTATATCACCCATTTGTAAAACTGCAGAAACTTGTTCCCAGCAGCTAAAATCAAAAGTTTGTTCCCACAAAATGCAAAAAATTGGCAATCCGGAAAATTACAATCCCACAAAAATATCAAGCCACATGGTAACTCCCACAGTACAGTACATGCTTCAAAACACATACAGTACACAAGCACATAATTTTTCTGATAAAAATGTGCTACAAGGCCAGCTCTAAAAATGCAATATTTCTACAGAACGCACTGTACGATAATAAGACAAAAGAGCTTCAATTTTCATAATGATTTTTCCCGACTTAAGTGACTGTACACTGAGGTAACTTGGATTGCTTCAATAATTTATGAAGCAAGATTTGTTGTTCACTCAATGCTTTTTATATTGCAACCATGTTTAGCACTCCAGAATACTGACAAAGAACTGGAATGGTGATTGAGATTGCACTTCAACTTAAAACTTAATCATCAACAAGGTTAGCAGTTCACAGAAACATGATACCCTTATTACAGTATGTACATGTACAGTATATAGCATTAAAAACAGTTTGAAAATGTCACAAAAATGATTAAATGGGCACTTCAGAAACTTGCTTTCACACTGTAGAGTAGACTGCATGTCATATTCACAATGGTAACAAATTCATGCAGTCTCATGCTGTACACGCATGTCCTTTGTGGCTTTCTGTGATTGCATGGATTTGATTTCCACAATGACTGTACAGTGTTTGTAGACATTGTGAAAGAACTATAAGTGCCCAAAAAAACATGTGACTGATTTATCTATGACTCAGATAAATCAGCCATTTCTTTGCCCCATAATGTCATAATTAAATAACTGTCTAAGTAAACTATAATCTTTCAGATGAGAATGTAAGTCATGTTGTCAGCCATATCCTTGTGTGTATTACTGACTCATCACAATTCAGGTTTTGGCAAGCATATACCAATTCTTCGAATACCTAATTTAGAGTATAAATATACTTGATTGAAATCACTGCATCAGAGCAAGGAGATGTTTGTTAATATTGCATTTCTGGCAGATGAATCGGGAGGGGGGGGACTCCCATATATGGGCTGTAAGGAGATATGCTGCTCAACAGGGTAAACTTTTTGCCTCTCTGACTTTGGGTCAGGGTATACAAATCACCGTTTCTCTCTGGGACAGGGTATGTTTTTCATTCAGTCTGGCTCTGGAACAGGGTCAATATTCTTCCTGCCAGAATTCTTGATGATTTATAGTTGAGTCCGTCACTGAAAAACAGCTCTGAACTGTTGCTTTATCACTCGACGCCACCTGTTTATTTAAGCACCCGCTTCTGATTTGTGGAGTCACCTCTAGACTGGAATAAGGTATCTATTTTCACCATTGTCTGGAACAGGGCAGCAAAATTGCCTTTCTTCACTCTGGAACAGGGTCAGGGTCACAGGGACTCACCAACACACCCCCATACTTAATTTAGGGGATTTCAGCTCCCATGCAGGATACCCCCACATAATGCAAGATAGTTGGAAATTGTACAGTATAATACTGTATATTATATAATATTGCTGTGCATACTTTCCAACATCCTCTACTTGTCCAACACAAATGGCAACCGGTTTATCTCTGTGCCGACCTTTCACTTGGTACAGCTTCTGAACAGCAGAGGTTGACTGAGATAGTGCTGCTACTCCATATATAGTGTCAGTGGGTAATGCAATAATGTGTCCATTCTTTAAGGACACTGTTGCTTCTCTGATCAGCTCCTCCTGCACTGTAGCCTTCTCCTGACCTGGCATGGAAATAAGCACACCATGGTGCATTAACATACAGAACAGTTATATTCAAGATATATACCCACTAAGATTGACATAATAAATAAACAGAATCTTGAACAGGAGATAATGAGGTTACATGTTCCGTAAATCACAATCACCACAGTATGTAAAGTACAGTCATCAAAAGAAAATAACACATTTAACAAGTAAAAGCTTATTTCCCCCAACTAAGAAGAGCTGTTCGGGTTAAATAACTCGCAATTCGATTTCCGACAAGACAGTCATCTTTATCTTCCAAAACCTTGCACAGATTTCATGAAAGATTAGCACTTGCATACAATGGTGCAAAGCTAAGGAATGCACTACCAACACATTAAAGGAGCTGTCGTCCACATGTAGATCAAGCCCCAACTTGTCTGTGATTTGCTTTTGTGTTTTATATTCCATTTACTGGATTAGTAGCATTTTAGAACATGTAATAACAATTATTGTAAAACGGACGTACTGTATACATATTTTACAGGTAGTTTTTTTGATAGTTATATTATTGACTCTGCTTTTATGCAAAGCAATTTGTAAATCGATGAAACTCTGGGAGTAAATAGTTTCTTGTTCTTGAGCATACAGTACTAGCAACTACACCAGTTCTTTTTTAGAGGATGCTTATTAGGTGAATCAAATGCAGTATCGACGGCAAATCCAACCACTGCAAATATAAAAAAACCTCTCTGTCGCCTACTTTTAGGTATAAATGACTGGTGTCTAGCTTAAAAGTAAAGCAACTGTAACATGGGGAGTGTTTTCAGCAAAGCCAGGGTGGAGCCAGAGTGGGAAGGAAATGAACAACTGCTGCGGCAGCTGTTAAATCGGAACCTGACCTTCGGCGCATCAGGATCAGTCAAGGCAATCGTAGATTTTTGGTTTCCTACTGTAGCTTTTAAAAAATGTACAACTGTTTATTGTATGCACAATATCTGATGTATCGTAAGGTACCTATGAAGAGAGAAAGAAATGGATTGATCGATCGATCGATCGATAATCAGTATTGAATCCCATTCACCCCACGTGCATACCTGTGAAACTTTCAAAGTTCCTGTACTCATATTCTTTGTTTTCACGCGTTTTAGTACTTTAGGAGTTATAATACCTAAACGTATTTACCTACCTAATACGTATTTTCAAGTAGGTTTCAGATTTCCATGTAAGTTTCCGACGAAGATTATGAACACAAGAATGCTCACCGTTTTGTGTAAGTTTTAGAATCCGAGGAAGGGAACACATGATGTAACCAGTTGCTTCACTGCACAATTCCCATCAAACCAAAGATTTCCCACCAAAACGGTCTACAAAACCCACAGCAATGAATGGAGTGGCAAAACATTCACTCCACGTGAGCGGCCATACTGTCCCGAAGAGAAGGTGCAACTAAGACTGGGCGGGACTCGGTACCAGTTTATAACAAACCCGTTCCCAGGACCTATCGCACGCGCAGTTTTCAAGGGCATGTACCACGACTTTCTCCAATTTTTGCGCAGCCGAAAGTTGAAAAAGTCGTCGTATGCGCTCAGAGACCTACGGAAACACTTGCTTCGCAGGCTAAAGGGCATATGATATGCCCTGTAGTTTGTGCCACCCCAAGGGGTATTCAATTTAGTCAGTGAAATGTGAAAATATTTTATTTTTGGTCTGAATGGCCTATCCAAAAAAGGTTCACACAGAAAAAATTGGCTTTTGAAGTTCAAATTGCTTCACACTAAACCCTCTTATTTGGTGTTGGTTCCTTTGATTTGGAACCAACGCTAAATAAGAGAGTTTAGTTATTAAGACTATCTCGAACTTTAAACTTCTCTGTCTTCACTTTCAGTAGGGCTAGCGATTTGAAATTTTGCACACATTCTTTCAGCAGCTGTGTATATCGCATGATGTGGTTTTGAGGTTTAAATGGAAAAGTTTGCAAAATGATGACATCACACTTTACCACTCTATATGGGTGGACATTTTGGGGGCACAGGTCTAACAGGGTTCATGAAACATGGACAAAAATTTCCAAGATTTTTCCACAACTTTTAAAATTATTCTATGACCCCCAGGGAGGGGAAACTCCCATACAAAAGGATGCTTGTCATGAAGTCATACTGGCTTGGGGGTCAAAATCACAGGTTTTAGTACCACTTGGTATCTTGGCATTTTTTAGTGCGGCGGTACCATTTAGGGGTCAGGTTTCGAAACTTGAATTAAAACTTCAAAATTGTAACTTTAAATTCTTGGTATGCTTTTATTGGTACTGTTTAAAGATCAACATAAGCTTGAGCCATGCCCATTTTAGCCCCCTTAAGGGGTCAAAATGGAAATTCTTGATGAGCAACTCTGTTCTTTTTATGTGGGAGTCCTCCCCCAGGCCCATACCTCAAAACACCGAGCAAAATGCCCATTGACACAAAGGTCACAACTAATAATAATTATTAATTACTAATTATTAGTTAAATTATAAGTTACAATTCCATGACTTTTCAATGACCTGAACATATTTTCCAAAATTCCACAATTCCATGGCTTTTCCAGACCTTGAATAGAAGAAATTTTTCAAATTCCACGACTTTCATGACCATTCCATGACCATATGAACCTTGTCTAATAGGACAATTATTTGGAATTCTGAAATACTGGGTAAGAAAATCACACTTAGGTCTGAAACAGGGTCCCGGTTTTTTAAACCAGGCAGCACACTCCCACTTCTGAGTCAAAGGGATGTCAATCACCAAGCTAAGTTATCTTCAAAACAGAACCCAATAGTCATACTTTTTTATCAGTCTCTCACACTTTATTCCATAGTTTACTAGGGTGAAAATTTCAGTTCATCTTAAAAATGTAATAAAATAATGCAAACTGTATTTCAGTGCTTGTCTTTTTCTCCAAGGGTAGGGCGAGGAATAGTCTCCTTGCAGCCACTATTTGGTTCGTCACAAGCCAAATAATGGCTGCGAGGAGACTAGGGGAGGAGGTGTAACATTTAAAGCCTGAGAATATACTGATCTCCATTCAGGCACTGAATTAGAGGAAAGTAGTCAATGCATCACAAAAGAGTCAAACAACAGAACCATGGTGTAATTGTGTGCATCTTTTAGAGTACATGTCACATGCAATGAATAAAAGAAAACTGAAATCTTAACAGGTTCAAGTATGCCAATACTCTTAACTGCAACAACAACATTTAATACAGTTTAAAAAAGTACTGACAGCTGACAAAAACTGTACATTAAGATATACTTAAATTCACCTGTTGCAATGTGTGCTCTGCTAGCTACTTCTGAGGGAGGGTAAGAGGGAAATAGTATACTGTGTGGCAATAGAGAGAAGTTCTGCCCAACAGGGGTCAAAAATGATAAATGATGGGTTTTCTTGGGTAATATTAAATTCAGTGAAAAAGGCCAAAACTGAGGAAAATTGTATGGATATGCATGTTGCAATGTTAAGTTGCCATTTGTGGCTGTTCTGATAGCAAGGGCATAGCTATCATATATGCACATACACACATACATACAGGCATACAGCTGAAATCTAAGAATTTTTTTTTTTTAATCTGACAAAAATGTAATTTTCTATTGCCTGAAGACGTTATCATTAAATTGGCTGATTTGAATTGATTTCATATATTTTTTCATACTATAGTGTACGTTACACAAAAAAATGTGTCATGTATTCCTCCCTCAGTGTCAGCCCCACCAGACGTTAGGTTATCTTTAACTGTAAATTAGAGGTTACCCCACTGTGCAGTTTCAGAACTGAACCAAATAGTCCCTTTGTGCGTACAGTTACAAAATCACATGCTATGCCCCTGGATAGTCCACTTGCTGCAGGCCTGTTAAAGTCTCTCTGTTCAAAGGTATAATAACAAGGGATCCATATTTTTATTGTCGAGGTATATAAAAGGATACATCACTTTTGGTTGAAACTCTGGGCAGAACATCCCTGTAACAAAATTTATTTAAATGCCCCCTCCTCCGGCTCCTCCCCCCTTCCTGACAGGTGTCTAGATGAGTCAGCAAAATTATTTGGCCGCACTTAGAAACACAATATAGGTCTTTTATGCCTTTTAAGCCCAGTCAGTCCATTTCAAAACAAATAATGTCAGGTAAAAACTCTTAAAGCATGCATTAAAAATATACAATTTTCAACAGAACTCAATTCCACCTTCAGGATCATGCTTTACTATAAGCTGAGGCTGTGCCCTGATAGTTAACCAGTGACGTCAAGAACATGAAGCAGTCAGGTTCACATACACTGCTTGGTGACACTGCATATTTTGTGTACATAGTGCACACCAGTGAAGATTTTGACTGTCAAAGTGTAAAACCTTACAATTTAACAGTGTCAGATTACATCTGACGTTACATAGAACATGGGTCATTTTTCCATGCGAAGGAGAGGAAAGTCCTCACTCTGCACCTCTCTTGAGAGGATCTACAAACCTTTCTAGTTTGAAAATTGAGCCCCACAAACCTCACTTCCTCCTTGTTCCTCTCCATCTGGTTCCTCAGTTATGTCAAAGTACATATATTCCACCAAAGCTTCCTTCCACTGTATGCGCTTGATTTTCTTCTTTTTCATGCTAGTCCCTTTTGCAGCTCTTGTTTCAAATCTTTCCTTCCTCATTCTTGTATCTTCATTCCTCCTCCACCTTGCCAACTGCAAATTACGCTTGGCACTCCTAGCCCCTTTCTGGGCAGGGGTGGATGGTGGGGGCATGTCATACAGGGGGCTGTTAGGTGGTGAAGCATTGGTGTCCTTGTTGTCATGGTGAGGAGTGTTCAGTGTATTTGCTCCAGAATCCTTAAGTATATTAGAAGTCAAACCAACAGGGCTGACCTGCACCCGTATGACCGACCTTCCCACATTCACCATAGTTCCACAAGCGCCTTCACATAATTGCCTGCAACATGTATGTTGATCGAAATTCGCCGGTAAAATAGACCTTGTTGATTCATCCTTTTCCTTCTGGTTTGCTTTTAAATCTTTGATTCTGACAGATAGATCCATCAACTTTTTAAACCGGGTTTCAGTTCCTTTCATCTCGTGTTTAATTACATGTAGTTTAGCATGCGGTATCTCCGAAAACCCAAATCTCGCTCTCGCAACCATTCCACTAACCTCGCGTTCGCTAAGTTCACATCGGGCATCCAACCACACAACGTCCTTCTTTAGCAAATTCGGTACAACTTTGGCAGATCCTCTTCGACCTGCCCGATCGGAATGATTGTCAGTCGTCAATGACTTGATGAACTTTGAAGTGTCTTTGACGCGAACTCGCAAAGAGAAAGCTGGCCTCTTGCCTGGTGATGCTGATCGAACTTTCCGATCCCTCCGTCTCACATGTCTCTCCGTCACCACCTTCCTCTTCTTGGAGTTCATCTCATCATCGCCTTCGACCATCTTGGCTGAACTTTCTTTCCCTGATTTGCAAGAGCGTTTGTTTTTAAACATGGAGTCGCTGCAGATGCACACGTGCACGTCAGCACACGTGGGTGCATGCGGTTTCGAGAGAAGTCTAAACAACAACTCCCTATTGCAGGTCCACAGGGCAGATTTGAGGAGATTTGTGCAACAAACACGTCCTATCACAATAAAGTCTGGTGACTGCACTATATTTCCGACCGATTTTTGACCAGATATTGACTAGGTTCCAGTTCCTTGACATGACAGCTGTCCTCACTGCGGACTCACAAGCTTTATGGCTAATTCCACATCTTATATCCTTGCAGGTCTAAATGTATTATGTTATTGTTTCGGCTGTTTTGCATTCGTGGAGGAGTGATTCTTGAACAAATGGTAGTCGTTCTTTATCGACCGCCTCTCTGGCGCCTCCCTTCATACATATATGATTTAAAGTCGTTCCAATGCACTTACTGTTGTTTCGTGCGGAGAAATCAAGAAAAAGAAATCTTGAGCAGGGTGTGTCTCCAAGAGATAGCAAGATGAATAAATCTCAGTGCACCCGCAAAACACGGAAATATATTCTTGACGTCACTTCCGTTGGTCAGCGGTCACCAGTATTACTGCCGTGTGTCTGTCGATTTATAGGTTATAGAAAGTATATTACAACTAACTTATGCTTGTGCAACAAATCTAAGTTTTGAGTTACTTAGTTAAGTCTCGGGAAAAAATCCAGTTTTATGCAAGAACCACCTCCCGCGTTTCCTGGATGATTAACTTGCCAGTCAGATTGCAGATTTTTGTAGTCTTCTAGCTTCTAGCTGTATAACAGTACACTAATTGGGGACACCTTGAACTCCATAAAACTTTGTTTCAACATCACAGGCACACACACATGCGTGTGACGTATTTCCAGGACAATATAGCTCTAATAATGTACGATCTTCGTGTATATTGTTGCATCTTTATTTGCCTCGACCTGAGTATTCGACAGGCGCACCTGTGAATTCCGTACAGCGGCTTGCAGCATGCGGATAAACAGCAGGCTAGTTTAATCCAGTGTTGTTCTATTGGTAAGTCCAAACGATTTGAAAAGGCGAATATATATAGAAACAACTTGAAACTTATCATACAAACTTATCATATAAAATGTCAAGAAATCGCCTTTGAATGCTGTCAAACAAACCTCCAGTCCGCACACGCAACTTCTGAAGTTTCAACATAATTTGTGGCAGTTATAAAGAACATTTGGAGTCTGGCTTAGCTAAACTCAGCTTATTTCGATATAAAACCATCTTAATATTATTTAATGTAATTATTTTGTGTTCTTGCGACTCTGAGCCCAAAATTATTCGCCGGTCTTGCACAAGGATTAAATATTTTGTGTCAATCGGTTTCGAGCCTTCGTTTTTGTCGAGCATGCGCCGTATATCAAGTTAGAAGGGTTTGGGTACGAGACTTGCCCGTTAAAAATGTATGTCAGTTTGAACTGCGCATGAGTGTAAAAGTGGCTTAAAGCTGGTTAGCACGAGTAAAGTAAGCGCAAAGCAAATGCAAGCGACCGGTCCACAAGGTAAAGTTTCTGAGGCAAGCGCAAGAGAATGGAAACTACATTCCATTCTGTTTCGCTTGCGCTTTCATTCCCGTGTGAACTATGCCTTACTGTAAAGTTTTCATTTTGCAATGTGTAGTCCTCTTCATTGGTTTCTGCCTCGAGTTGGCCGGTGCGTCAGCTTAATCACGGCCCCCCTGGGTGATGTCAATAGCGGCGGTGACACAGACGAGTGAACACGGGCATTTGGCTCCGAAAAACGCCTTCTGTCTTTTTCCTCGTGATCTCCTCTTTGAACCAAAGGTCTCCTCTCCTTGTCGTTTTGGCGAGATCTGCGCAGCTGCGACAGACGACTGACGTAATCTGCGTCAGGCACGTGACGGCGGTCTTTGGGTTCAGTGGTCATTCCTCGATTTAGTCTCTTGCGCGGGCTCTCCCTCGCCAAGTCCAGGACTTCGTTCATAATTTGTTTGCTGTACGAGTCTGGAGGGGAGGCTCCAGGAGCTGGCGGAAGTGAAACTCCTTTGCTAACACCTATTCTGTTTCTTCGCCGAGAAGAAGCAACTGTGCAGTTTTCCGCAGGCCCAGTCTCCCCTGTACGCTGACCTGTTGATTTCCGTCTTCTGTTGTCTGTAGTTTCATCGCGAGATCCATTCGTCTCCTGTCTTAAACAACGACGCCATTCTTGCACGTCATCGGCAGACTTACGGGTCAGCGGTAAACGCATTTTGAACGGCAAACTTTGTTGTTCGCATTCCTGGTCATGCGCCCGTGCAGTACTTCCGCTCGATCTGTCTAAGCTATTGGAAAGTTCAGCTCCGTTTTGAGTGGTAGTCGAGAGTCTTTGAGTCGCAGCTCGCCCAATTTGTCTTGGATTTTCCACGTCGGTGTCTTTTCGGGCCGTATCACCACTCAATCGGCGACCGAGTGAAAAAGTCTTCCTTCGATTGCGAGCTCGTTGACCGTCATGCATTTCGCCACCTGAATGCATATCCGAGTTGCTGAGTCTGATAACTTGGCAACATAAGCCATAGGGCGCAATGGATGCGACTGAGACGCGATTAATCCGCGAAATTCCCACGGGAGGTGACTTCTCTTCGGATGTCGATTGGCGCACTGCACAATCTGAAGAATGGTTACGCAATGCGCCTCCATGTGGTCGGTTGGTGCTCGACTCGCTGTGCTTTTTAGGATGTGGAAGGGACATTCTTGCTGAATGAGGCGTCTATATTAGGAAAAGAACATCAAGTTAAAAGCTGTGAAAATGCTCCTTCTTGTAAGAGTCACAATTTCTCTCTTCACACAATGGAGAGCCGCCAACCGTTGTAGAATATATAAAACAGTTATTTAGTTTAATCCTTTCACTGCCAAAGGCTATTATAACTCGACCTAAGAAACTTGAAATTCGTGAACTGTCAAATGAATTAAGGTATGACCACCACAATGAAAACTCTGAACGAGTGCAATGTGCAGACTGATGTTTACATCATTTAAAAACCATATTTTGATTTTGAGAGAAAAACATGGCCAAGACAAAGTATATATTCCATCTGCGCAGTATAAGAGCCGACGAAAGATTCCGGACGTCAGCCCAGTGGCAGATTTGTATCTTATTTTCTATTATTTATTTAACTATTTATTTTTATTTTTGTTTTTTTTGTTAGCCTGTATAAAAAGGTAAGAAGAAGAAGAAGAAAACTGATAAATAAAAATATGAATGGTAAGTGTTAAGAAGAGGAAAGAGGAAAAACGAAAGCCTGGGAATCCACTGCAAACCAGCACTCAGACTTCAAATAGTTTGTAACTGCGCTTTGAACTCACCTGATCAAACGATTCACTACGCCTTCGTAATGACTTAGGAATCGAGACAACTTTAGCATTGACCGGCTCCACCAGGACCATGGCGGGAACACTGGTGCCGTTACAGCTGTAGCTGCGGGCACGGCTCGAGTTCAGGGAATCTTCAGCCATTGGCGCCTCGTCATCTCTCCTGTCGCTTGACACCTTGCTGCTTGTCCCGCTGCTCAAAAGTTCCGTTGAATCTCCACGCTCACTGCATATTGAGATGGATGTGTTCTTTAGCGGGTCTCTTGGCCCGTTCGTGCTTCTAGTCTCAACAGATATCTGCGATAGATTTTGGCTTGCCTTCCGTCGGTTGATCGTGATAAGTTCACATGAGGCACTGTTCGCTCTTCCCCGGGAATTTTCCTCACTCGCATTGCTGGCTATGCTACACGAACTACCATCGATTGTTCTAGGAGTTTCCAATGCAGTTGACTTCTCTTTTTCTGGTTCAACACAAGGAGTTACAATAGTTGTGCGCGGGGTTTCGATCGAATTCTCCTTCTCGCTGGATAAAGCCATTGAACTTTGAAACACCACAAATGCTTCGACCTCAAGTGCTGATGAATTTGAGTTTGCTTTCTCCGAATGTTCGACGTCATTTACCGAGAGCTTCGAGCAATCTGGAACTTCTGGCTGGTTTTCGTCTTCAACATATACTCTCTCAGCAACTACTTTCTCGTGTGAAGTTGTTCTATTTGAAGTCTCATTGAAATGCTTCCCTTTGCTACCCTCTGACGTTGTTTGGCTCCTTTTTGCGACAGGAAGTCTACTTGGCAGGGGCGAACTCTCAACCTTAACAGTTTTCCTGATTTTCACGTCGCGATCGGGATGCTTTTCGATGTACTTCTTCAACTTCTTGGACAATAAATGATACACACAGGAAGCTGGAGTGGGTCTGCGCACAATAAACAATAAACAAACAAAATGAATGTGAGTACTAATCGCAACACTATCTCGCATTTCGTAATGAACGACGAATCGCGGATGGACCTCTCCTGACCGCGCGGCATCCTGGGATATGTTCTCAACCGCAAAATAGCGGATGATTGGCGCGACCAGTACTTCGCAGGGTGAGGGAATCCGTTGGTGAAGTTTACTAATAAAGATGGAATGCGCTTCCCAATATTCTTCAGTTTCTTACTAGAAAATACCCTGTTATCCTTTGCTTTGATTGACAAAATGTAAAGTGATTAACTTGTCACTATGATGTTGGCAATGAAGAATTGAAAACAACTGTAGGGTGTATAATTTTACATATGGCAGTGCTCACTTTTCATACAAATGCATATACAGATTCGAGGGTTGAAATCATTCCGATAATTAAATTGTCGACTACCTTTACGACTTCATCGCCACGGAAAAATAGCTTTCCTCGATCTACGCGAAAATGCAATCTCAAAAATAAACCTTGAAACAACATCAAGTTTTGTGTCTTTCGCACTGCGAACACATTTCCTCTCCCAGACTCTCCTTTCGATGTTGGGAAGCGGGTAGCCGAGATGTGTGTGGGTTAGCGAGCACGTATCTTCAATATTGTGTAAGGGGTGGAAAGGAGAGGGGGGGTCATAAGCAACGAATCTGTGAATTTAGAATTACACAAGGTAAAGCTGTCCCTCATGATGTTGTTCAGGATTGCAGTTTCGTTTCATTCTTACCGGTTATGTATGACCGCTTCAATGGTTTCCAAGCGTTTGAACTGCATTTTCTCGACCATGTGGTTCACAATGTCTTCGTCCATGACCTCCTCACTCAAGTAGTTTGGGAATGTAATTGGCGTCGACTGCGGCCGTTGCTCCTTGCAAAGCCACTCGTGATTTAATGCTTCCTCCAATGTTATTCTTTCTTCGGGGTGAAATGTTAGGAATTTGTGGATCAAGTCTTTACACCCTGCAAAACACGAGAACAGCGACAATGAGATAGCCCGTCATATCCACCCTCTTTAATTAGAAATGCACTATAGTTAGCTATCTTACTACGGCGATAGAGTAACCTACGGTACTTACCATACTTTTTGTCTCACGTTATAAAATGTTTCAAAGGAATTCAGACGTAATTGGGTAATAATTAAACCGTTGAGAGAATCTGAAGAGACTACAAGTTATATAAAACAACCAAATAAGAACTTATCTTGGGACTGAAAGAATTGACAATTTATTTAGTCTATTTCGGTAAATACCAGAGGATTTGTCCAGTTCACAAACTACTGTACTCACCACGAGAGAGATGCTCTGGTACTTCGTTCATATCGCCCGTCTTCATTTTGTTGTAAAGTGTTGTGATGTGGAAAGGCTCTGCGGTGTACGGCAGCTTTCCTGTCAACATTGCATACATGTTTACACCGCTGGCAGAGAGAAAAGAAGAGACTATTAATAGTGAGACTGGACACAGCCTACTAGCTGTCAAGGACCCTGGCTGCAGCAATGGCAGGAACAGTGGTAGTGACACCGCACTTCCGTTGGCAGTGCTCGTTCCAAGCACCATTATGCATGCTTTTATTTTTTGTTCACCTTGTTTTATTGTTTTTATGCACAACTGAATATGTTATAGAAAATGCATTTAACTATCTTTTTAACGCCCTTATCAATCTTTATTTAAACACGGTATTTCTCTCATACAAATGCTCTTCTAGAAATCCGTATAACCTATACTAATTGATAATAATAAATAATAATAATAATAATAATAATAATGATAATAATAATAATGATTATAATAATTGCAAATATTTCAAAACGCTAAAAATGTATTACATACAATCATTTAAATTCTAAAAAATACATTATATCCTAGTATAAAAGTTCCCCTAAAGTTATTGTCCTATTAAAAACTATGAAGACTAAAATGGTTATAAAAGATTTAAAAAGGATCTTAAATTTGTCTGACTTCTAAGGTCATTCGATAGGTTATTCCAGAGAACCGCCCCTCTATAATGGAAGCTATGTTTCCCTGCTTCAGTGTGTGGTCTTGGTACAAATATGTTATATGATGAGTTTCTTAAATTATAGCAATGTACAGAGTTTGTACTATCAAAGATTTGGGTCAAATAGTTTGGTACAATTTCATTAATTGACTTGTACATTAATATAGCTAACTGTTTTGACCTTCGTGTCCCAAGATTATCCCACTTAAGTTCATCCAGTATGTCAACTGACCGCCTATCATAATTTGAGAGGGTCACCACCCTGGCAGCTCTGTTTTGGAGGGTTTGTAGTTTGTCAGCCATCCATTTCGCACAGCTTCCCCATACTGAACTACAGTAATCGAAATATGGTAGTACAAGAGAGCTGTACATCGTGAGTGATGTATCATATGGTACAAGATGTCTGACACGCCTTAGAGCTCCAATCCCCCTGATGCTTTCTTTAAAATTTTGTCTAGTTGCTCCTTCCAAGTTAATGATTGGTCTATCTCAACTCCTAGATAATTATATGTTGTTTCCCTTAGCAGGGGTTTGTGATCTACCAGTACTTGAAACTGATGCTCAAGATGCTTTATCTTATATTGACTAGCTATTATCATATATTTTGTCTTGACCACATTCAGGCTCAGTTTATTTGCTTTTAGCCATGTATGTACTTTGCATAGGTCATAATTCATCTGTTGTTCTAGTATTTTCTCGTCAGAGTTTGCGATAGTTAAGCTAGTATCATCTGCATACATCCGTACTTTAGAGTAGAGATCACAATTTGGAAGGTCATTTATATAGATTATAAAGAGTAGCGGACCAAGGATAGAACCTTGGGGTATTCCACATTTTATTGTACAGCTATCTGACAGCACACCATCAACATAAGTTTTTTGTTTTCGTTCTGTAAGGTATGAAGCAAACCAGTTTAGGCTTGCTTGGTCGACACCATAAAGTTTCAGTTTACCTAACAGAATTTTGTGGTCCATGGTGTCAAAGGCCTTTTTTAGGTCCAGAAAAATAACTCCGTTTAGAAGACCCTTATCTATATTTTGGTACCAGTCATTTGTGGCATCTAGTAGAGCCGTCAATGTGGAATGTAGGGGTCGGAAACCTGATTGTGAATCTGTAAGTATGCCATGTTCTGTAAGATAACTGTAAAGTTGGTTAAAGATAATCCTTTCTATGAGCTTAGTGACAGCTGGCAGAACTGAAATAGGTCTATAATTATCTGGAATGCACTTCTTATCATCTTTATATAATGGTGTCACTCTAGCAATTTTCCAGTCATTTGGGAAGGTCATAGTTCTAATAGAAAGGTTAGGCCCTTGAGTTTCTTGGGTGTCTTGAGGTTTTACGAACATTGCACTGAACTACAAAATCTGCACTTTAATTCACAGTGACCGCTGACTCAAAATATGGTGACCGCACGGGCGAAAAAAATAAAAACGTACTTTCGCGGCATTAGTGGCAGTGGTTATAACCGAAGCACTAGACACCTGTAAGACTACTTACATACTCCAAACGTCCACCTGGGGTCCATACTGTTTATGTCCCAAGATCTCCGGGGCTGCATAGGCCGGTGATCCACACTGTGTTTGACAGTGGTCCTTCATTGTCTGGCCTTCAGACGTGGGACCATAAATTGTGTTGCTTAGACCAAAATCTGGAAATACAATACTGACAATGAGAAGCTGATACAGAGAGGATTGCAACACCATGGAAGTACGTTCTTGACGTCACTTCCGTTAATCAGCGTTCGTCGCCATGGCTATCTAACTTCTCATAATTCGAGGTGAAATTTCACAACGTGTGCAAGCCTCACTTTCCTTGTGCACAACTTATGTTACAGAAAATGCATTGAACAAAGTTATACTTAAGTAACGAGTCTAAATATTGAGTTTCTTGGCTAAGTCTTGAGGTTTTACGAACGTTACAATTTACTACAAAACCTGGTTTTGTGCAATAACCGCTGACTGCACGGCCGAAAAACGTATTTCCGTGGTGTCGAGGATTGCTGTGTTAAAAAGAGATTACTGGATCGAGCAGCAAATCAAGTAACATTTCTTTCTTTAAGTAAGATAAAATCACACAGAAGAAAATATATGAATGATGATACGAGAATTGATTGTCTAATCAGCTTTCATTTGAGTAAACTATAAAGTTAGTGGTAAACTCTAGAAAAGAACAATCAAAAGCTTTCGTAATGTAACTGCCAATGTCCTCTTTGTTACTCGCATCTGCAATGTGATTATCTTCTGAGAGGGATTTGTTATTTTTAGTATTTTGTTGTTGTTGTTGTTTAATCAGGTTGCTTACCAATAATCTTTATATTGTAATCCTCGTCTAAAAGCAGATTCTCCACTTTCAGATCCCTGGGAAGAAATGCAAAAGAATAAAGGGACAAATGTATGTTTACTCCTGGTGTAAATTAAATAGTATTTTAGAAACACATTTGAATTGACAGTGGAGACCAAGAGAGCTTAGGTACAGAAAAATCATAGTGGCTGGAACCAAGAAACCATGTGCGCCACAGAGAGGTAGGACCAGATAGCGTGTGTCAGTTCAGATCACGTGATAAGGGGTGTCACGCACCACCAACAACAGTGAAATCAGAAAGTTGTTTTTCACACAAGGTTGACTTTTCCATTTGAAAGATGCGTTCTTCAGCTTCAAACATCACTGTTTACAAGGAAACAATACCAGGGGAAAGAATAACCCACTTTTGGCAGTGTTTAGCAATCTATGCATTTTTATCGATTGCTTTCGTGCAGACGGGAGGTTAAAAGGCATCGAAATCGAGCTGTAAACCCTCCCGTGCACACGAAGCCTTTGAAAGAGCTCCTGATCACACGCTGCAATCATCACTTTAAATCCGCCCATTTACACATGGAGTCATGTTCGGAATGCCGGAACATCACGCAACGCGCTTAGACCAAAATATGCCTGCATTCATGAGCTACTTTCGGCTACGGTTATCGCTGTTCATTTTATATATGTTTGTTTGTTACCTGTGCAGGATTCCACCTCGATGAAGGTAATGCACCGCAGAAACAATCTGCCGGATGAACTTCCTGACCTCCACCTCGCCCAGCTTCCTCCTGTAGCAGATGTAATCCATTAGGTCTCCCCCCGCTGCCAATTCTGTCACCAGGTAATACCTGCAAAATACAATGGAAAAGCTAGTCCTTGTGAGAACCATTTTTTGTTTGCCGAGATTGGCCTGGGAGGGAGTTGCTGGGAGTTACTCAGTGTGTATCGGGCCAAAGGGTGTGGGTATGGTAACAGCTGTAATTAGTCGATACAAAACATTGATGTGGATAGACACCGCGGCAAAACGCACTGTGCATGCGCGGCCTAACAACTTCCCGCCAAAAATGCGCGGCTGGCATCCCACTCAAAGCCTTTGCTATTTTTTAAAGCTCAACTTCGGGTGGTTTTTTGTTTTGAAAAACTTAAGGGGTAGAAACAAAACTTAAGCCCCTAAAATTCACAATTTGAAGTTTATTAATTTTTTTATTTCAAATCTTTTGCACCTCCTACTTTGGTGCTTGCACCCAAGGTGAAAATTATGAACAAAGTTCGTGCTTTTCGAGGGAGAAGCGGTTTGTCGCCATGGCGGCCGTCGCTTTCATTTCTGTCTATTCAGTCCATTGCTTAATGGACTCAACAGAGAAAAATTAAAGCTGTATTCAGGGTAATGAGACTGGCAGAAACTAGGAGGGCAAAGGAAAGCTGTATCAGGAGGATTTCAAAAGCAAGAAGTTCTCAGTCGCCGGTTAAATTTCCTGTTTGTCGCTACCACCGTACTGCGACGAGATACGACGAAAAGATGCTCGATACTTCTACCTATTCCAGCAACAGTTATATCTTGTGTTTGACTGCAATGGAGCGTCCAAGGTTACAGGGCTAGCGGTGGTAGCCGCAACAACTGCAGCGCGCCTCACAGACCGTTGTTTTCATTTTACAGACCTCTAGCACGCCAGTTATCCATCCAGGTGAGCCAAGCTCTCGCGACATGATAATATGGAATCTCGATGGTCCATGTATTCTACAGTTATCACCGAGCCGTTCCACAGCGAATCGCATCAACCGTCATGAACACACAGACCGGAAGTTTAAAAACCAACTCATGCGCAGACGTTTTGCCGCGGTGTCATGTGGATATACTGAACACCGTTAAGAATTTTTCGGTTGTCGTCTCAAGCGTTATGTCAATGTAAACTGAGCAAAGCATTAGCTAGTATTCATCAATACAATATCTTGGAAGGACCGTGATGGCGTTTATCGCATTACAGGGTGACTGACAGAACCAGTAGCGCATTCCCCAACTGATTTGACATCTTGCGTGATGATATAGCGTGCCAAATATCACACAAGAGGATGTCATGTATAAATCAACCCCACAGTGCCAGATGACACGCAACACACGTCGACTTTGTCTTTGGTATTATCTTCAAGGCCAGATTAATGAGCTTTAATGCATCATCGGCTTGTGAAGAGAATGTATCAAGGTAATATAATTTTCAAGTCAAATTCACGAATTGTCAAACGTAAAAATCCTGTCAGTGTGGATATCCAAGTGCAATATGCAAGCACGCAACGCATTCGTCGTTTATATTTAGGTTTTATTTAAAACTGATCTGTTATTTCGCACGCATTGTAAAGACAGCTCTGAAATTTGGCTGTGAGAACAAACACCCTTTCTCGTGACCAATTTCATTTGTTTGTACAAAGAAATACAAAATGATATTTGCTATTTTGGGAAGGCCATATATGCAAATTTTCATCAACGACGGGCGTACCTGTTCTCCGTCTCCACTACCTCAAGCAGTTGCACGACATTTGGATGGCAAACCATTTGCAAAATCTTCGCTTCACGCCGCATGTTTTTCGCTACATATTTATCCTTCTGCGCTTGCTTTTTGTCAATTATCTTAACGGCAACCTGAAATACAACAAACAAAAACAGTAACACCTGCAAATAATGATGCTTGCTGAAAATTGCCGAGTCGTACGTGTGGCGCCAAGAAGGGGGAGGGCACAGACAACAAACACGACACTTTTATAGTAATACGCTGTTCGCGATAGTAAGCCACCTAATGATAAAACTTGGCAGGCAGAGTGTTCGCAATTATGAAGAAACCAGAACAAGATCAGGATAAACTTACTTGATAAACACTCGTTTCTACGGCAAGAAAAATGTACTTGCTAATGCGCATGGGAGATGACCACACCAAAGATGAGGCCGGCAGTAAACCAGTGCAACGTAAAGAGCAGAACGTATATCTAAGTTTCTTTTCTGATACTGCAAGCGATAGATGCCCTATTACGGCAACAGAGAACAAAAAATAATCAAGGATAGACGACGGTCTGTACAAAACGCTTCGATATAAATTATTAAATGGGGTACGTCATTAGTTCAAAGTCCCTATCACGCCTAAAGTTCTACGGTTCTAGAAATTGGTATTATACGAGGGGTCGACACACGCTGACCACATTTCTACCCAGTTCGTCTGCGAGAGTTTGTTCGAATTTTTGCATCCATGCATGCACTAGCCGTGCAGAAGGACAAATGTGGTCTGTTAATTGATGTAATTTAGCTGACAATGAATTCGAATATAAGGTTGACTGTGCAGCTGGTCAGAGGAATATTTATTAATAATGCCAAAGAGAAATTTAATGGACAACCCTTGTTCGAAGTTTTTACATCCTGGGAGAACAAGCGTCAAAGTTGTAAAGGATAAACACAATATTGTACTTGAATAACTGATTTGAATACTTGTCTACAAATTTTCAATTTAGCGCAGAACTCAGCGTTCGTTTGGACACGCGAGCTGTCAGAAACCAAAACTACACTGATGTAAACAAAAAACAGTCCCAAATGTGAAACAAAAGATCGCTTAACAAAGGTAACGAAATACTTTATATTTTGATGCCTTTGTGTGAATGCTTTCATTAGCATAAACACATTATAAAACACTCGGCAGCCTCATTGAATAAAAATGACTTTTGTGAGCAACTGAAAAAGAACAGGAAAAACGGCTCATTGAAGATATTTATCGCACTTCATCAGAACCGAAACTCGATGACCATATCCCTTTGTTGTAAAATAGAAATTGCTTCACAACCCAGGTCAGATGTATCACAGCGACACAATATCTGATCATGAATATTAAGATTTCAGACTAACAGCAGGCCGATACGGTGAACAGGTAACTCAGTCAGGCAGATGCTAATACCGCTACGAAAGTGGCCCTCCCTTGAAGTAGAAGTATATTCCTCAATAAAGGTCAACAACAAAGGTCGACAATGCGTTGGTTGCTTCCCAAGAGTTTGGTCGAAGTCTCTTCACTTGAAATTCCAATACGTCTAAGATATAGCACACTTGCGCACTATTCTTATTGCGCGTAAGTGTTTCTCGTGTTGTAAACCTATTACAAGACGGCGAAAGCATGAAAACAATTTGTCTTCAACCGGAAACGACAGTGGTGTGTTGAAATAAATACTCCTGTCCACAAACACAATAGAAATGTTCTCGACATGGAAGCTGAACGCCATTCGGTTTCGTATAAAAGATACGTTAAAAACGTGCGTTTTTCTTTTCTGACGAATCAGTAGCGTGGCATGTATCAAACTTAATAATACTCTGATTAAAGTGCTGAAAAGTTGAGGTATTCATAAGTTAACAGGAAGACGCTGAATAAACAAAATAAAAATAGGATGCGCAAACTGTCCTGGCTTGAAAAAGTACGCTGCCTTCGATTAGAAGTATTCTGTAGCGCATAGCTAGCATGCTCTAATACGTGGTGTATTAAAAAAATTGAAATATTTCAAATTTCTTCATCACCCGGATATGCTATCGCGAACTAAATCCAGAATTACAAGCCAACAATACAAGAACGGTTGATCTGTTGATATTGAATTTGTAGCATATTTTGGAATGAGTGTTAAATTAGTAACTGCTTAGCTGTTTCGGGGGTAATGATTCTTGATTTCAGATGACTGCCTTGCATAAAAACATGTCTTCACAATGCTGCCCTGTCTTCTTAAGAATGATCTCATGCCCTTAGCAATCAAGCATCAGAAATTCAATATTCTGAATCTGATAGTATCTTAATAGAACCAAAATAGCGTGTAGATCTTTCGGTTTCTGCGAGACGAAGAATCGAGCAACTGACTAATCATAAAAGAAGGCACGGGAAACCGCACGAAACGCTCAAGTGACGTCCAAATTCTTGATTTTCCGATAAAATTCTGGCTCATTCTACATGTACTAACGTATCACGCGCCATCAAATATTGCTAACTGCCCTTACTGGAGAATAGAAGTCTATCTAAGTAACAATGCTTCTAAAATTCCCTGCCATTAAAATCGATTTTCACAAGTACAGCCATGTCGAAAGCCATGTATAATATGATTTTGAGCTCGTTGCGTTTAAGCTTTGAGCTGGCAGACTTTACTTTGGACAACATTATATCATCTAAAATTACAGCGTAAACGAAAACTTACCCGTTCTCCCGTTAGCACATGAAATCCTTGTTTGACCCGCGCAAATGAACCTTCACCAATGTTTTTGCCGAGCAAGTAATTTCCCACGCGCTTACATTTCAAGAAACGCCGCAACTCTTCTTTGGAGACGTGGACAACTCCAGCGGGAAGATATCCATTCTTTCGAGAAGTTTCGCTTTCGCCCCTTGCCTGGTTCATAGTGTTCTCCGGCGAGCGGGCAGGAGGCTTTTGCTCTGTTCTCATTCTACACGACGATCTCGGGCCACGCTCAGCGTGTACTGAACGCAGCGCTCTTGTAAACCGATCTGCTGAGTGCAGTTTGTCATCTGTCATCGCTCGCATGTCAATCTTACTTCTTATTCGCCCATGCTTTCATGTCAATTTGCTTACTTAAACAAACAGTTATTAAACAGTAACGCCAAGTTTTTTTTGCCCACTTGCCGGCCGCGACCTCTTTCGCCCGTCCTAAATATAGGTTCTTGTCTTCATCTACGTAAAGTACATTCATGTTTTGAATTCCGAAATAATAAAGTTAATGCCCGATTGTGTCGCGTACTTCATATGACCCCCAACATAGCGTCGGGCGTTTCTGGGCATGTTCAGGCACTAATAAATTCAAAACAAATTTTCTGTTTGAACGTAGAAAACAGAAACGAAGATTAAGGGAAAACAAACTGAAAAACTAAGTTAACTGTTCAAATAAATAGCGCAAATGTGACGAGTCACGCCGTCTGCAAACATATTTTTAAAAATCTCGTAAGGATTTCTTAGCCCTTCGCAGCAGCTCCTTCTGAGGAAATACAAGACTTTGACACAAAAAGTAAATAAAGATTATTCATTCACTCACCGCTCCCACTTCATCTTCCCTTCCCATCCTCCCCCCATCCTCCCCTCCCCTAAAAGCAACAACAGCACTAACACGCGCATCCCCGAAATGGATGAGCAAGAATATGCTACCTGATTGTACGATTCACTTCTATATTTAGCTACAAAAAATAATTGGCCGTTTATACGGACCACTCAGTCTTGCCAAAATTGGAAGGAGTTGAGGGATAATAATTTGAGCTGTAAAGGTTACTGGATATGGGGCTGATGCTGCCGTATGTTCGAAAAACGGAGAGATTTTTATGTCGATCAATCGCCGATTCAACGGGAGGAAAAAAAATCAAAAGAAAGGAAAAAGAAGGAAAAAGAAAAGCAAAATCCGATGTCACTCGTATACGGGGGTCCCCCTAGTGACTAAATAGTTATATTTATATTTAATCCCCGAGTCCTGCAAGGGTTTCTCTCGAATCTTAATTTCCATCAGTGGGGCATGCGACCTCCAGGCTCGGTAGCTAAGCTTTCAAATTCGATTCGCGCGTGAAGCGTGGCGCGACCAGTGACTTTCTACTGAACAATATGCAGATCAGAGGCCAAGGAGTTCTACGGGCTGTATACGACTCGGACATTGTGCTACTGTATGGGAGGCTTGCCAGCTGAGACTCATAATACAATTTCTTTGAAGCATCGACTGCAACCGATATGAGAGAACCAGCTTTGAGAATTGCTTCACCCGACACTGTTTGAGGTTAAAGCTCAGATACTCAGAAAGAATAAGCAAACCAGTCGTTGGAAATTGAAGAATCCACCGTGGCAAATTACACCGTTTCTGATTTAAAACTTACAGGATACATGCCGTTTTGCTTGTCCCACAGGGAGCTACAATGAAAATTATAATTTTCAAGCTCACAGTATCTAAGGACTCCTTTTTATTTCGAATTAAGTCATTGAACACGCAAACGAAGTAGTAATGTTGTTTGCTGGAAGAGAGCTAAAACGTTTTACGACACTGACTGGGTGAGTTGAATATTTAATTACAGTCGACCTTGTCGGTTGTTTGTGTACAGATAAGATATTTCTTACACATGATAATGCAAGTACGTCCTGCTGTCTGTTTCTGTACTTGGCGACAGATGTTTGAACTAGAACACATAACAAAGCTTAGTTGAATAATTTAAAACTGGAAAGCTATAAACATAACATTCACGCGATCTCACCCACGTAAAATACGGTGATTCGGTTTCTTTTCTATCATTTTTCTTTTCTTTTCTTTTTTTTTTTTTTTCCTTTATCCTTTTTGAAGTCCATTTCGAGCATTTCGAACGCAGTTTACAGTGTCAAAGTATAAACTTCTGTATAGTGCGTGTGCCACTCGACCGTACCAAACTCGGCGATTGATCGACGTCAAAATCTCCCCGTTTTCCAAACATGCGGTAGCATCAGCCCCATATCTAGTAGCCTGACAACTCAAATTATCTTTCTAAACTCATTTTCGATTTCCAAAAGAACAGTGGTGGGCATAAGAGGCCAATATTTAAACTTTCGTTCGCTCGTGAGTGTCTGCCACCTTGGAATGCTTTTTTATGAGGAGGCCTGGGAGATAACGTTACAAACGACGGACTCTTGACGTACTAATATAGAGATAATAACTAGAAATACGATGATCGCAGATATCTCCTCGCCCTGTAGTGGGCTTTCGGGAAGCGAGATTCTTATTTATTTTCCGGTGGAAATTATCAAAATTGTAAAGCATTCAAACGTCCAACTGTCAATTTCAACTAATAAGATTTCTTGGAATTGTCAACCATTAATAAGCAGGCTAACAAACTTCAGTTTAGTTATTACATGTTTTGCTCCTTTCAAACTCACAGTCAAAAATAGCAATGAAAAATCGCAATCCCAATTCAGTATGTGTGGTCTACCTACACATCGCAAACAAGTTTTAGTCGCGTGAAAACGTATCAGATGCTGGGATTCAAGTTTGGTGTGGCAACTATCCGAACGCAGCATTAGAATTCTTTAATGAGCAATCTCTGGACTACAGCAAGACTCCCAAGAGTGATCAACTTCAATTTCCTCTTTCAGTTTCTCACCAGAAAAATATCATATAGTATAAGGAACTTGGGTTTTGACACCTTGCTCAAAAGAAACCTGATTAAACTATAAATTATAATTACAACACTCGTACATTTGCTTCAAAATGTTGAGAGAATCTACATTTTGAGCTTTTAGGTGAAAAGGTCGGCCAGCAAAGAAAAGAGTAATGCGTGACTTATCTCATTTTCATGCATAATTGATTTTGACAGTTTGACTTCAAACATTTGTTTCTAATCACAAACCACAATTAACCTAGCCTGCGCTTTCTTTTCCTAAAATGCATTTCTTCTATCAGGCTTTCTTAATTTCCAGTCGGCCTGTTGTAATTCAGAGCTATTATCACCGTGGTTTTGGTAAATTCAGGATTGTTTGACAAGCGTAGGTTAAAGTTAAAAGCCTGTGACAGCCGGGAGCAGCTTCAACTTATCGAAGTGTTGGTATCGTTTGATTATGTTTGTTTTGCTTTGCTTCGCTTAGTTTTAACCAGCAATCGCACGTCAATCAAACTTCAAAATCCTAGAGGGGAGATTTCTTGTACCAATTGCCATGATACCTACGCTTTGGCTATCGAGTGAAAGCAATTATATGCTGGGCCCTTAGGCCCTGCATAAAAACGGATTGATAATTTGTTGATCACTTGTGTGTGGGGTCCTCGTGCAAATAGAACCCCCTTCCCGTTTTTATGCTGGGCCTAAGGGCCCAGCATATAATTGTTTTCACCCGAAAACCACAGCATAGGTATCATGACAATTGGTAAAAGAAGTAACCCCTCTAGGATTTTGAATTTTGATTGACGTGCAAGCAAAAATACTATATTTTGATTGGATAATGTTCACGTGCAAGCGGCGTGGAAGCCTTTCCTTTCTTGCCTGAGTTTCAAAGTATGTAACGTGAGATTTTTGTTGACGTATACTTGCGCTCTTGCGGATTTTAAGCTCGCCCCACGAAGTGGGGGCGAGCTTAAAGTTGTCACGGTGTCCTTCCAGGCTTCTGTGTCAACAATGGACTTCCAAATAAGGAATTTCCAAAAAGGAGCTTGTCAATTTCCAAATTTGGGCATGGTCGTGTTACGCAGTACGTTCAAACAGAAGACGTCGAAGCTTCGTGTTGAAGTTGTTTCTGGAATTCATTCTTGTTTGTCATGGTCGTCAAGCATTCGAAGTTTGTTTGGCCATTGAGCCTGGGTGTTTCTACGAATGTAGGGCACTGCTACAGTGACACTGATGGCCATTGTGCTGTGATTACAAAAATATACCGCGATTGAGCGACACTAAAATTAATGAAACGACGTGGCTGTTATGCTGTGATCATGAACTGCAGACATAGTGTGCTGTTTTGTAAACAAAGAGCAGCCGTTAAACGAGGGTGCTTCTACAGCTGTGATTGACGCAAGCTATCACATCGCCAGATCGAATGGCAAGGATTGTGTTGCGGAAGAAACATCTGAACGTGAAATGCTTGACGGACGGTCGCGTTACCATTTTACGTGGAAGGGTAAGATTAATCGGAATCGAGCGAGAGAATCGTCGCGCATTCCTTTACGCAAAGTTTGAAGGCTTTTGCGAAAGAACAAACACGTGCGGCTAAATGTACGTCGCTACAGAAGTAACTTTGTTCCCAAGTCATTGCTCTTGCCGACTGCTGTAAAAAGCATGAAACCCGTATCAATCATTGTCTAACGAGGCACGTAAAGCTTGCAAATAAGCCGAGCAAGATTAAGGTTCGCAAACATGTTTATCTGTGTAAGCAGCGGCCAAATACGAAACATAATTAAAGCAGCAAGGCAGCTGTAAGCTCGCGAATTTGTAAAAAGTACTTTTGCGGGAGTGGGTATTTAATAGAACTGGCTCAAGGCCACATCGTAAAAATTGCTCATTTTTAGGTATGTGGAAGTTTGCATCCGTTTCCGCGGGCCTCCACTTTTGCTGAACCGCGTATTCGATTTAGTCTCAGTTTTGAAAACCCTCATTTACAAGGCGGGAGAGGGTGAAAGTTATAAACTTAGACGCTCGAATTGGGAGAATTTAAAATCCTTCACCGAGTGCCAAATCTTTGAACCGGAAGGAGACCTTCCGGAGTCGCACTGAAAAAAGTCTATCCGTGACTTCATTACTCATGTCATGCACAGCTTATGTTCAACATCTACATATTCATCAGAGGCCATGATACTGCATTCAAACTTAATACGTGCTTAAAGAAAACACGCCTTTCTTCTTTTGGCTGAGTTTCAAGTCGAATAAGTTTAAGTGAAATCTGATAACTTGTTGACATTACTTGCGGTTTTGGTCAAATTCATTTTCGAATTCTTCTTCTTCCAGTTCTCTACAGCATTTTTCATTGCTGGCGAAAACTATGCGAAGCAAAGCAACTATACTCAAACGGTAGAAATATTTCGACAAGCTGAAGTCGCTCAGGGCTGTCAGTGGTCACGGGTATTTCAACTTTGACTTGCGCTTGTCAAACAACCGAGAATTTACCAAAACTTGTGTGATAATGGTTCTGAAGTGCAACAGATCTACTGGCGATTAAGGAATACAATGATAACAATCAAAATAACTCCAGAAAACGTCTTCCCATCTCTTTGTTTCTTCACATGCGTATTCTCTGATGCTCAAATTTCAAAGGCAATTGTTGACACAGCATGACGGACTGACTGGCTGACGCAGTCTTAACTGCAATAAGGTGGGACGCTTAAAAATGCCACCACAAAAACTACTTCGACGATCGCGTTCTCGATTTTGTTGCGTTGTCGGTAATATCGATGCTGCCCAAATTGGGAACAGAACGACTTCCATATTTGGAATCCATTGTTGACAGCACCGGGACACGGGACACATTCCAGTTGGACTAATCGCATAAAGCTTCGCTTTTCAGCACGAAGTACTGAACGCGAGCTTAAAAAGGATAGGGTTGTCAGAAGCCACAGGTTTACCAGTGATGCAAACAATTTTTACTGCGATAAATATAAGCCGTATATCGAAGTGGCTTTTGGCCTTCACAGGTGCAAAGCTGAAGATTCGATGTCCTTCAGACACATCTTATTCTTGTAAAAGTGTGTCCGTGTTTCCAGAAGTCTCTCTTCAAGCTCAGTTAATTCTAACTCTGGTGGCTTATGTGGGAGTGTCATTTTTAATTATTGGCCTTTGCACAACTTGGCATCTTATACCAGCTTTGGTGTTTTGATGGCAAGTTCTACAAATCCATTCAGAATTGTTCACATTAAGATCTGATGCATTAAGATCTGAGTTGAATGAATGTTCGTGACATCTAATTACACCAGCTTTGTACCAAAGTTGATCACAGCAAGTACACACATACTCAGGTCCGCATTTAATATTTTAATGAAATTGTTTAATAAGACCTTCAATGGTTTTAAATTTGTTTACTCTTTGTTTTTGCTTCATCTGTTTTTCTTTTAGTCTCACTAGTTGTGGATGTTTTTGCATTTATTTTTTTTGGCGTTTCTCTTTTCCTTTAACAAGATCTGGGTTCTTTTGCCCTTTTTCTTTTTCTGGCCTGTCCGTCTTTTTCTTTCACATGATCTGGGTTTCCTTCTCTGTATATTTTCTTAGCTTCATTTTCTTTTTGTTTTACTTTGGGATTACTTTTTCTGTAATTTCATGTGCATTCTCATTAGTTTCTCTTTAGCAAGGTATTGTTGATCCATTCTTTGCTTTCTTTCATAATCTCTCAAATAAGCTTTTCGTTTCACAAGAGCTGAAGAATCACAATCTTTGTTGTTTGACCAACTAACTGCATAAACATATCATAACATAACATAGCATAACATAACATAACATAGCAATGTCATTTTGATTTATATTATTTTGTACTGCACTATTTACAGCATCATGACTGCAATCCTGGCTTCGTACACAATTATTTGTCACCAATGGAACAGTAGAAACATAGTGAATCTACAAAATTCTTCTTTGGGAATTTCTGGGTTCAACTAGAGTGCTCTCTGCAACATTTTGAGCAGATTCTAAGATTCTATGATGCTAAATGAATATTGTCTCACTAACTATAAAAGCAAAACAAAATTTTAAACAAAAACCACGTGAACCCTATCGACCAACAAGAATGGGCGAGCTTTCAGCGACAACGCTGCTTTGATTGTTCATTATATTCACTTCCGCATTTTTCTTCATCCAGCTGGTTAAGACTAAGCGAAGGAAAGCAAACATAATCAAACGATACCATTTCGACAAGCTGAAGTGGCTCCCGGCTGGGTTTTTCAGCTTTAACATGCGCTCATCAAAACAACCGTGAATTCATCAAAACCGCGGTAATAATAGCTCAGAAATGAAACAGGCCGACTGGAATTTAGAAAGCTTGGTAGAAGAAACGCAATTTAGAAGACGAAAAACAGGTAAGTAATGAAGCGCAGGCTAGATTAATCGTACGCGTGGCCTGTGATTAGAAACAAATGTTTGAAGTCAAACTGTCAAAACAATTATGCGATACATGAATAGAGGATATTACACGGCGGCGCGAAGATATTAATTTTATTTTCGAATGGTAAAAATAATATTTTACGAACGAGCGCTTCGCGAGTGAGTAAAATATTGTTTTTACCACGAGAAAATAAAATCCATATCTTCAAGCCGCCGTGTAATTTTCTTTTTATTATATTAGACACGAGTGTTTTACGAGAAATTGCACAAACAACCGCGCAAAAGCGGGGAATGATGCCAACGATATCCTCACTAGTGAGGATATGAAAAATACGCCACTCGGGTCCCGGATGTAGTTTCGTATGGATTTTACGCACGGTATATTTTCAAGTAAAGCACTCGTGTCTATATAATAAAAATGAGATAAGTCACGCAATTACTCCCAAACTCAAACTGTAGATTCTCTCATCCTTTTGAAGAAAATGTACGAGTGTTGTAATTAAAACTTTTTAATCGGGTTCATTTGAGTAAATCAAAACCCAAGTTCCCCATATTGTATAATATTTTTTTGTGTGAGAAATTGAAAGAGAAAATTGAAGTTGATCACACTTGGGAGTCTCGCTCTAGTCCAGAGATTGCTTATTCAACAATTCTTATGATGCGTGCGGACACTTGCCTCACCAAACTTGAATCCCAGCATCTGTCGCGTTTTCACGCGACAAAACTTGTTAAGAATATGGTTCTCCTATTGGATAGAATTGAATGGATTAACATTAGCACGGGAATATAGAAAATTAATTATTAATTATCTTTTTGACTTCACATTAATTTCTTTGGCTATGGCTGGACTAGTAAGACCGACCCTGTTCTTCGTATGTATTTTAGCGGCACACTTCTTCTCCGAACAGGAAGTTCTATGCACTAAAGGACTGAAGAGAACAACAAGAGAGAGATTTTCTTACGCGAACTTTGTTGATCACCTGTTTTGCTACCTCAATATCACCCAAGTCGGATCTTATTTGATGCAGAAACTCGAAGACTGCTCTACCGCCTGCGTTCGCAGTGTTTCTTGTTTCTCTTTCAACGTGGCGGCACATCCTGACAAAAACGGCCATATTCTGTGTGAGCTTCTAACATCTGATAAGTACAACTCGTCTGACAAGTTCCAACCAAACCCATCCTTCCATCATTACAGTATCTTTGTAAGTTATATGCAGTACTAGTCGCACTTACATAAGATCTTGCTTTGTGTAGTTGTTTTGTGGTTTAATTGCCTTTTCGACCCAAAAAGACACCCTTTCTGTTCGGACACCTGCGTTGTGAACTGATTTCCGTTAACTGATCTATTCTTGTAGAATCCTTGTTCTGAGGTTCCCTGTAAGAATGGAGGGGCATGCATCGCCTTATACGATCATGGTGATTTCGAGTGCAAGTGTCGTCTGGGATTCAAGGGAAAGAACTGCGAGATGGGTACGTTTGCTCAAGAAACATATGTCTATCACTCGGTGAGCACTTGAACAAAACTCTATTTTCATTCAGGGCAAGAAAAGATAGGCCAAAAACTACGTGGACGTCAACTTCACCCTTAAAACTTCAAACTTTTAACAGTTGATCTAAAACACCAAACCCAAAGGTGTCGCGAATACTAAATTAAATGCCACGAGTGCGTTTTAATGCAGCTCTCGAGCGGCTCTGCGTAAATATCGACAGTGGTGGTGCAATATAAAAAGAATTGTGCTTTTTCGATTGTTTTGGGTACTAAAATTCGATAATGATACAGGGCTTTCTCCTAAGTAACTAGTTTCAGTGGATAGAGCAATTTTTCCACTTCAGAACTGTGAAATTAATTTTGGGGAACTTCAAATCCGCGCCGCAGAAAGCGAAGAAAGAACATAGCACTTGAGTAAACAATTGACCTCTGGCACTATCAGCCGAAAACCGTCAGTAAAATTTGCTATAAGATTTATTGATGAGTTTGTTGTATAAAGCGAACCTCCGAGTTCGGCTCCTTTTTCCCGGTCAGGACGCCGCCGGAAAGGAAAGGCCTCTCAAAAAAGAAATGTTTGCCTGAACGGATTATAATTTATGTTTCTGCAATAAGTGACCTAAGAACATTATCCAGGCGAAATTAGAAAAATTCTGATATTTTTATATTGTACCACCATAGTCAATTTTTCCACGGAGCTGCTCGTAAATAATTTATTTAGAGAATTTAATAAACATTTTTAATTTCAAAAAATGTTAATTTTGGTCAACAATCCTAACCTTAAAAGCGTGGGGAGGGGGAGGGGGTACCGCGGGGAATGTATTTTTATGTTATTTTTATTATGATATCTTCTCTTGGCTGAGTATCAAGTATGTAACGTGAGAGTTTTGTGGACATGTACTTGCTCCCTTGCGGTTTTTGTTCAATTATATTTACTTTCGCATTCTTTTTCTCCTCTTGTGTACAGTTTTTTTTATTGCTGGTTAAAACTAAGCGAAGCAAAGCAAACATAATCAAACGATACCAACATTTCGGTAAATTGAAGTAGCTCCCGGCTGTCACGGGTTTTTCAACTTTAACCTACGCTTGTCAAACAATCGTGAATTACCAAAACGACGGTAATGATAGCTCTGAAATACAACAGGACGACTGGAGATTGATAAGAAACGCAATTTAGAAAAAGAAAGCGCAGGCTAGGTTAATCGTGGTCTGTGATTAGAGACAAATGTTCGAAGTCAAACTGTCAAAATCAATTATGCATGAATATGAGATAAGTCAGGCATTACTCTTTTCTTTTCTGGCCAACCTTTTCACTTACAAGCTCAAAATGTAGATTCTCTCAACATTTTGAAGCAAATGTACGAGTCTTGTAATTATAATTTATAGTTTAATCAGGTTTCATTTGAGCAAGGTGTCAAAACCCAAGCTTCTTATACTATATGATATTTTTCTGGTGAGAAACTGAAAGAGAAAATTGAAGTTGATCACTTTTGGGAGTCTCGCTGTAGTCCAGAGATTGCTCGTTAAAGAATTCTAATGCTGCGTGCGAATAGTTGCCACACCAAACTTGAATCGCAGCATCTGTCGCGTTTTTACGCGACAAAATTTGTTATATCAAATACAAAATGGCGGAATGAAGAAAGAAAACAAGGAGCCTCTCGCTTTTATCGGCATTACATAGCAAGACATACTTTTACAATGCTGACAATATCAGTTTTATTTATTTAAACACACACACCAAAAAAAAAAAAAACAACAACAAAAAAAAAAAAAACATAAAGGGCCGAATTTTTAAACAAGGTTTAGAGTGCGGTTAAGATAGTCCTGGTATAAACAAGGTAACGTGGTATTTATAAATCGACGCCGATCCTGGTCCTAAAAATTCACTTTATCTTTTGGCAAACCTTGGTTTACAGACTCCGTCTAGCTTTCTATTTAGCGATAAAACCTTGTCTAAGTTAGGATTCGTTCAAAAAATCGGCCCTAAATGATGACTACTGAGGGGGACATCAATTCATTGGTCAAAAAAGCAGTTCCAGAAAGCCGCACCAAAAAGCTACACAGGACCCGCGCCATTATTTTCGCTACCAGAGGAAATATTTGAAAGATGACAATAAACTACTTTTGGCTTCGGATATATGAACGGATAATTATCCTTGGACGCATTATCTGTTCTCGAAGCTCACAGTTGCCCTCGAGCTTCGCTCTCACCAAAAGTATCCTATTATTGCGTTTGACGAAGGAGAACGCAGTCTAATTGTGTCATTTCCGGTCTGGATGCCATGCAATTTCAGGTTTGGGCGCCATCTTGGTACGGTCTCAGGAATGTCAGATTGTCTAGATCTTGTGTAGTAATTGATAACCGACAGTGACACAGAAATAAACCTCGAAAGCAAGCGCATGCTCAGGGGTGAAAAGAATTCGATTTTCAACTGCGTCACGGATCGGATCGGATCTTTCGTCACTCATGTTTTGTCACTGCGTCACGGATCGGATCTTTTGTGTTTTTGCCAAGGCAAGTGAAACTGTGTGGATTTTTTCGAACTGTCGATAGGAAGTATCAGCAAAGCTGTTTATCAGAATATCAGAAAGCTGTGTAGTGCTGTGATGTGTCAACTCAGCTGTTTTCCACAGGAGATACAACTTCTCTCTGCATTCAGAGTTTGCCACCGTATTCCCTTTGGCGATTGGACACGAATGCGGATCATTTTATTTTGCTGAGCTATGAAGCTCAACAATACGAGTTTCTGACCTTGTCTATAGTACGTAGAATGGCACATAAACATTGTCATGCATTGTCATATTAATGTACTGTTTTCCAGTGTTCTATTTTGTTAGTTTACAGACCTTGGATTGTTATCGAAGAGATCGTTCAACATTATTTGGTAGCATTGCAGTGCAACAGTCACATGACATTGCCATGCCATGATTAAAATCATGGCCATGTCAGTGGAGTTTAACAATAACTATAAAACAAATGAGCAATCCAAGTAGAATGCTTTTATAACAACCCCACAATTCAGTAGCACGAACGCACTGTAATCCCTGATTATATCTAGTTTATATATTCGGGCTTACGCGGAAATTAGACTCCCTCTAATGTGGTTGTCCATCGTTATTTTTAGGCTGTGTCCCAGTGGGCGTCGAGGACGTGAATAAAATTCCCGACAGCAGTATGAATGCATCAGGCTACTACGACACTCGTTATTACCCACACTACGCTCGGCTGCACAGGACAAGTACACGTGGTTGGTGCCCGACTACAACCAATAGCAATAACACTTACTTGCAGGTTTATCTGAAAACAGAGCACGCAGTTTGCGCGGTAGCAACACAAGGGGCGCATGGAATCGATGAATGGGCAACAGGGTACAAGTTAGCAGTTTCACCTGACGGAATTGCTTGGTTCTTCTACAAGGAAGATAATAAAGATAAGGTACTATTCAAGCGACTTTAAAACACAGAAAGCAAGTCAAGAAAAGCTGTGAAATGACTTTGACGGACGTCTCTGCTGTAATGATTTGTTGTTAAGATCTTTCAGTTTGAGTAGATATTAGCCTATTGTCGGTATACACTGAAACGTTTTTGAAAACCTGGAGCAAAGCTTTCCGGTTCAATCCCCCTCCCCTCCCACTCTCAGTCTTAAAATAACTTGTTTTTTTCACACAGGAGTTCCCAGGAAATGTTGATCAGGACACTGTGGTAAAGAACCAATTGAATGCCTATGTCGATGCTCGTTACGTCCGCTTCTACCCAGTCGCACAATCTCGCTGGCCGGCAATGAGAGTTGAAATATTTGTGTTAAAAAAGAGATGGCCAGGACTGTGGTGAGGTGCCGTAAAATCCTGGTTATTGGATTAAATGCGTGTACGACACTGGGATATAAACTAAAATATTCTGAAGTGCATAATATTAGTAATAATGTCTTCTTATAGTCGTGTTATTGTTCACAATACTGCCATCGCCAGAAATTCCAGACATTTTGCGTCCACGATTGCTTCCGGTCTTTCCCAGCGGCGTGCGGTATGAGCATGCGCCATTCACACATTCAACATTGTTACGTACTTTGCCTCAGTGGGGTGGGGGAGGGATGGGTTTCTCCGGTTCAAAAAGAGACTGCTACGTTTAGGAGACGTGCCGCTGAACGACCTAGTTGAAATTAGCTTTCGTTTGGTGCAATTTTCATGCGATTTGGAGCTTCCCAGCCCAAAATATCAACATCCGAAGTCAGCGTATTTCACGGGAGGTATTCGCCATGGCTGGCTGTGAACTGCAAATTCAAACACAAAAAGTACACATCGAATTTGCTCCAGGGGACTGACTGAGGCTTCACAGGAGATGTTCAATCCTTCGACAATCAGGTACGGGGTAGACATTTTGCGTTTTACCCAAGGTTCTTGTATTAAATGCAGCTTAAAAAGTGACAGTAGCCGGTTTTGAGCGTATTCTGCTATCAATCCCTTCTTACGTCGGCCGAAATTTTAAATTCAAAAAAGTACACATCGAATTTTACCGGAGATAAATATTTTTTGTACTGTTGTGTTTAGGAAGCTTCCCTCTTCCGAATGCTGCCCAGACATTTTTACGAACGTGCTTCAGTTAAGCGAAAAGCGCAATTTATTATCAGATTCCATACATTTCTTTGTTATTTCTTGAGCGGCTGTCAGCGTGAAACCTGATGCCTCTTCCGAGATGGCGCAACCGGATGTCTGAAATTTCTGGCGATGGCTTTTTGGCATTGTTCTCCGAGTATAAATCTTTATAACAATGAACGTTCCTATTTTCTAAGAGTCCTCTCATTGCATCTTTTGTGAAGTGGACGTGAGAATGGGGAAAGGGTAGCCAGGGTTAGCCGATAAAAGATACAGAAATTCACGTAAGAAAGGGCTACTATTCTGGGGGGGAGGGCGAGGCTGGTATTTATAGTTATGTTATACGTCTACTAATATTACTGTGGTGAACTGCCTCAACCTCCAGTAGTTTATGAAAGAATACTCCACATATCATTCTGAATGGCTGTTTTTGAGTAGCTTTCATTTAATTAGATGTAATTTCGCTGTATCTTTATCGTCCAATCCCGGGGGGACTACCTTTATAAGAAAGGACGGGATGCTCAAACTACCTCTTAGGGCTCAAATTCACTGGTTTTGGTACCGCTTAGGGTGCTCAAAATCAAACGCTGACATTTTTATGTGACGTGGTACCGTTTAGGGGTCGGGTGTCAGTTGAATGAACGTTTCTGTTTTAAAAACAGTATGGGATAAAGTGCTTCATTAGCTTTATAGCAATTGAAGGCATAAACACTTTAAATTTTTGGTGTGGTTTAATTAGTACCTATTAGGGGTTAAAATAAACTTGAGCCACGCCCATTTTTAGTACCCCCAAGGGATCAAAACGAAAATTTACAACGAATGGTCTTGCATAAACCGAGACTATGGACTACGTTGTAAAGTAAATTATCGTCACTTGTGAATCCTTTATTATTACTATACTAGAAATACGATATTTGCAGAGGCCCCACGCCCAAGTAATTGATTTTGTATGACATTGCTAGATCTGTCATGTACTGTATGCTTTTACCACACATCTTAATACTAGAAATACGATAATCGCATATACCCCCTCACTCTGCCATTGATGGGACTTTTACTTTTGGTAACTCCCAATAAGAGTAGCCTTTGTTTACCGAAATGTTGACTCAATCTTTTCTTCGAACTCAAGTGCTACACGCAAAGGAAGGAGAAAAAGAATGGTGTGTGTTATACCTTTTGCGTTGAAAAAAGAATCGATTGCGTGATGAAGTACGTATTTCCCACGGTCGGCACGTCAAATTAATTCATACAGTCTGCCAAGCACGTTCTCGAAATTTAATACTCAAAGTTTGAAGTTGGTCAGCCGTCGTAGTACGGGAAAAAAGGAACACTGATTTTCTAATTTCGAATTCATAGGCAGTACAATTAAATAGGCTTCCTGTGCGATTTGTTTTTACTACTGCATGCACCAGACTCAGGCATGCATATTTAATAGGCTCGAATTGTTTTGTATTTGAACCCACTCAAAACAGCAAAATTTCTCTCAGAATCAAAGCAAAACTTGAACAGTTTACTTCAAATTATACACGGGCTTCAGACCCAGTAATACTTCTAAGGGCTTGTGAACGATTTTCGCTGCAATCACCGCGTGTCAGATTACAGAAAAATAAGACATCTGACTAAATTATTCAAGACTCCAAGTTCCAATTGCTCTGAGCAAATACGGTAGCCGAAACTGGCGACAGAAGCGTAGTAAAACAATACTTCGAGGGAAAATGATCAGCATACAGATTTTAATACATTCTTGAAGAGATCGAGTTACAAAATATATATTTGTCACGGTGATTGTTCGATTTCCACTGACTAACCTTTGTTGCTTGTCCTTTCTAAATAAGTATCTGAGTTTAACACAAAACGGCGTCTGAAGCTCCCGATTTGCTTTCAAGCACTGTTCCCTTTGCGGAGTTGTCTGTGTTTCCCGCTTCTGTTCATGTCGCTTTTGGTCGGCATTCATGCGCTGTTGTAATTTGCGGAGTCTTCTCTTCGGCCCGCTTTTTCTCCTGAAGTTTCCGATTTGCGTTCAAGCGCTGTTCCCTTTGCGGAGTTGTCTGCATTACCCGTTTCTGTTCATGTCGCTTTCGATCGGCATTCATGCGCTGTTGTTCGCTCGTTTCACGATTTCGCCTTGCTCGTGCCTGTTCCCTTCTCATTTGAAGACGAGCTTCGCGAGACTGTTGTGTTTGAAGTTTTTCAGTTAAGTTTTCCTTTTTCGTGAACGCAGCTACAATATATTGTTGCTTCGTTCAAATCTAAATGCTTCGTTCAAATCTCATCTCTAAGTTATTCCGAGTAAAACAACAGGGCACACGTGATCGATCCGGCCTTTGTTATTGGTTAGCGGGGTAACCGCGCCTAAAGTCGTACGACAGACTGACTGACTGACTGACTGACTGACTGACAGACAACGTTAAATTTCGAGATGGCGACAGGCTTGTAGTCCCCAAGTAGGCGGTATAATATTGCTGCTTTAGTGTCGTGAGTATTTCCCTCACTTCGTTCGGGGATTATATAATGTAATTAAAGGCGGATGACACTATATTAGCATTCACATGATATTAGCAAAATCTATACCATATTTCAGACTAAAAATGTTTGAAAACGATACCCTTTGGGGCAGCACATACCTATATGGCATAGTACCCCACCCCCTGGGGTCCCATTGCAGTTTGAAGGGTACAGAGGGTGGCCTTGAAAAAAGGAAGTTCTCACGATATTATTCATCATGTCATGTCCATTTCACGGTAATTTATTTTGTCTTATAAGCAAGTATACAGAGTCAGTCTTTGCACTACATTAATTGGTAATATACTGTATATAAATACTTCTCAAGTAGCTGTAGGTTAATATTTATACTTCTCAGAAGTTCTCAATTGTTGCATGTGTTGCCTTAGTACAGTACATGTACAAACACACAAAATCCCATGAGAGATATAGCCCTAATCCTATACTCTCCTGTGAGTGACAATGAAAAAGTGCACTATAAATATTCAATAATTTTAGTCCCAGAATATTAGACAAATGAGAGTCAGGTTCGCACATTATACAGCACTGTAAGATGCTGTGAGACACGAAGAGCATCAGTTTAGTACTGTATTGGCATTCTTATCTAAAATAGTCTCATTTCCCATGTTATAAAACTAACTCTTCCTAAATATCATAGAAAGATACTTTTTCCAGTTTGGCTTAGTGAACTTCATGTTTGTCTTGATATAGGGACCTATGAAAAACAAAACAAGCATCAAAGTCTATAATTAAAAAAGTGTGTTCTGTGGCCGGAGATAGATGGGTGAGCGGGGAAGCAGATTGTGTTGGGGTAACAGTTTAGGCAATAATATCTTACCAGAAATTGATGTCATGCAGCTGCACGGAAAAAAACTTGTTCAAAAGAAAGCTTAATAAAATATCATCACTAATTCTATCTGGGAAAAGGAAGAAATTAATGTTAGTAAAGTGCTGGCTTGTATAAAACAAAACTGACTGTGGTAAATGCAAATTGACTTGTTTGGCTGTTATAATTATGTAACTTTGCAAATGATTTTTGACCTTCAGTCCACTGAAGGCATTGACTTGTCAGGGCATTATCGAATTGAACTTGTTTAGATCATGACAATTTTTTTCTGCCCACATCACTACTACTAACACAGATCTCTTCTGAACATTACATTATACACAGTAATGTATAAAGTACAGTTAAACTGCATATTCAAAAATGCAAAAACAAATGCAGCAATAAATTACATTCTTTACCTGATGAAAAATTGACAAAATAATCATTCATAACAATATCTAGTTTACTTATAAACATCATTCTGTTTATTTATATATACATTTTATAATAGTATATGTACTATGATTTATAGCAAAGGGAAGGGGGGCTTAGTAAGACAAAGAAGTAAATACAAACAAAGACTGTCTATTTAAACCTCACAAGAACTCACAAGTTTTTGTTCTGTATAATTTCACAGGGGACAAATAGTTTGATCTGTTCTTTGATAAACTGAAATGGTTTCTAGTGCTGCAATTTTAATAAACACAGTTTTCTCTAATCAAATGCACAGAAACGCCAAATTCTTCTGTGATATATATATACATTATTACACGACTTCACATTTTCGAGTGCAAATAAAGGCCAAAACGAGTGCAAATATGGCAGCGTATTGCACTCGTCAGGAACCAGATCAACTGGTTTATTAGCTTACGTGATCAATTTTCGCAAGCAAAGTTTCGAAGGCGTCATATTTTTTATCCATTTTACAAGTGGATAGAAACGAACGGCTGTATTTTTGTTCATTAGTTTTATTTTTTCTCGCCTGAAGCAGGCACGATAAAATAAAACCAACTTGTAAAAATACCACTCCGCCGTATTGCACTCCTTCCCGTGTAATAACCTCTTTGTACTGTACATTGAGCCACATGAAAGATACCGTAGGACGGTTGCATCGCGGGCGCGCAAGGCAGTACTCGTCAATTAGTGCATGCCTTTGCGCGCTCGCGATGCTTTCGTTCTGCGGTATCCTTCGTGAAGGTCAATATATAAGGTTTTACATGATGGAAAGGAAGCGAACTCCTCTGCGCCCTGTGATAAAGATGTACGACTTTCTAAATACAGCTAATGAAAAGCAATCTTATAAAAACAAGTATGTCGATTAATTTCTGAAAATTAAACCCAACATTATTGCAAAGTCACTCACAGAGGCTGTAACGGATTAAACTTCAACCAGTTAGAAGTCAAAGAAATTTGCAATTGGTTTTGCGCTGAAGAAAAGACCAATGCGACCAGTGCAACAAAACGCCGCTATCACTTGCTTCCTTGTGTCACCAAATCGTTCTGTTCCGATCGGCCGGGAAACCGCAGGAAACGAAAACGGCCGAAGCAATCACAAAATTACTTTCGGCAGGCAACCACAGGTGCAATGCACAGGTTTTCAGTGAACGTCATCGTCATTTAATCTACTAATAGTTTGAAAACAAGTTCTAAATACCTATAAAAGTGCTGAACAAAATCGTCTTGGTGTCTTCTTGAGCGAATCATGTCCTAGCCAATCATGGTCTCTGACACATGGGAAAAAATGGACTGCGGCATACTGACTCCAGTCTCCTCAGATCTCGGAAAGACTTGAGGTAATAACGGACAAAGTAAACGGAGCTAACACATATAGGGGCAACAGGGGCCTTTAAGATGGCCAACACCATTTGGGCATGGAGCTGTTCAGAGCAGTTCAGTAATGCCTGGTAGAAGCAGAAAGCGCGTAACAAGGCGAAGAACAATGCTTCACAAATCAAGCCTGTGTACATGGCCCGGTGTTTAGTTCTCAGCTGCTCGTGTTTCGGTTTCTCCACCAAGCAGGACAACCAAACATCGGGTGCTACAAGCAAAACTAAATATAAAGTCAAAACAAAATTGTGTTAGACTTTCTGAACTGCTACACTGAATATGCACGACAATTCTCTACTCTGCGAGCAGAACCTCCATCACTCAGAAGGAAGAAGCCCATCTGCCGGTTACGACTTCGGCTCTCTTTGCTGAGCTTGCGGGAGCTATTGTTCCAAACATCTGTACGAGTCAACCAGTTTCCTTTTCTCAATAAATTGGTTAATCTCTTTACCCAGGCCTATCGCTGTCTTACGGTGCACGCTCGTACATATACATACAAGAGCTGTATTTCCGTTCAAATTTACAGAGTACATACAGATGTGCTAATATCTCCGAAGCTTGCATAAGCATATAAATATATCAAGGTTTTAAGAAACTAAAAAACAGTGAAAATGTAAATGCTCTTGCTAGGCGCTTGAAAGTTGGTATTGTCGTTGTAGCCCTGGCCTTATCAGTAATATTAATGTAATAATCAGTAACAATCAGTATGTTCGACAAAAACAAATTGGTGGAGGTTCATAAATATAAACCTTGACAGGGCACAAGTGCACAAAATAATCCGTAAGGGTGCAAATGCGCTCGCAAAGAATCACGGGCATAATTTGCTTACCTACAAGTCAATGGGATCACTCACCCTTCGCCAAAAGGAACAGGAAAAAGAGCCCAATTATTGCCACTGTTGGCAGCCCGGCCTTGAAATACTTCCAGTAAAGCTTCAAAGACACTGTGCCAATACGTTTATCTTCCCCTGGAATTTCCAACCCTCTGTCGACTTCCCCGGGCAACAATTGTGTCGCTTCGTCAAATCCTTGCACAGTTGTAGGCAGCGTTTCTGCCATTGATTTTCTGTGAATGTCAAAGATGCATCAATCTGTCCACTCTTCATCATTTCTGTAAAACTTCCTTTTGCTATAATTACTCCTTTGGATATAAGAATAATCTGATCTGCTGCTTTCATGTGATTGACTTGATGTGAAACGAAGAGTCGTGTCTTGGTAGAGAGGAAGCCACAGATGCATTTCTCAAAGATGTGCTCGCCGACTTTGGCATCTACCGCGCTCAAAGGATCATCCAGCAAGTACACGTCAGCATCGACGTAGACTGCGCATGCCAAACTGACTCTCGCCTGCTGACCATCACTGAGAACAACACCGCGCTCTCCTACGATTGTTTGATCGCCATCAAGTTTTCAAAGTCCATTTTTAAAGCGCACACTTCAACGACTGATTTGAATCTCTCCTCGTGGAAGTCGTTTCCGAAAATTATGTTTTCAGTAATAGTTCCAGGAAATACCCAAGGAGTCTGGGACACATGTGCAACATTTCCTCGCAGATGGTGGTTCCTTCACTGTATGTGACTTCTTGATTGATGGCTACGAGCACAGAAGATTTTCCACTTCCTACAGGACCAGTCAACACCAAAAGGCTTCCCTGCGGTGCATCGAAGCTGATGTCATGCAGGATGTACCTTTCGCCGTTTTCATCGGCGGGAAGTGTTACTCCAGAAACCACACATGTTTTGTTTAAGTGTTCAGCCTCGAAACTCACAGCTATGTATTTTAGTTGAGCAATGCGGCCTCCTCTGGGTTTGCTGTCGTCATGTTTTGTGACGTCAATGTTATCTATTGCAGATGATGGTGATGCACTTTCGACATCAGAAGCAATTGTCTCACTAAGGTGTGGCAAAGCTGGGAGCAACAAAAATTGTTCGATTCTCCCGAGGGAAATCATTGACTCCACCACAAATTTCAGCCCAAAGTTGCCTCGTACGGCAACGGACCGCCTTAGGAACTTCATAAATGATACAAGCATAAATACGTTTGTCGGAGTCAGCAGGGAACTTTTTTGTGTCATAATCGTCACTGATATAAAGACAGCTACAATAGAGCAAGAAAACTCAAGTCCAGCAGGAGTCGATAACACGGCTTCCTTTTTTACGAATGAAATTAATCTCCTGCCTGAAAAAACAAAACAAAAACAAAAACAAAGCAAGCAGTTTAACTATCCGGCAAATGAGGGCTCGACCTCCTCAAATGATATAAATCGTAACTATTTATTTAGAGAGGGGAGAAGGGCGTGGAGAATCTGCCAAGCATTGACTGACTGACGCAGTCACGTGTTTTTTCACTGCATCTAATTCTTCCAGAGGACGTTTGGCTCCCGTTCGAAAGACGCCGGTTATCCACCAAAACGTTAGGAGGGACAAGAGGCTCGCGTCTTTTTCTGGATCTGCTGACTCACCATCCAACACTTTCTCATAATCCTGATGCACCATGTCTGTAAACTAAAAGAAAAACATGCATTCTGCGTCAATCACGATTTGCCCACCAACATACAATGTGTGATATTTATATATCTTTGTTTGGCTGTGTAAGATACCCGTAATAACTCGCTTTGATCGGCTATAATGGGCCTTTTGAAGCCTGGGGTATAAAAATTAGTATACAAAAACAAAGCTTTTTCGTCCTAGAAGTCGTCGCTCAGTTTAGAGGCTTCGCAAAAGTCGCGTTGCCGAATCAGTTGCATGCGGTTCTTTATAATTCTTCCTGTTTCAAAGGCATAAACTGGTGGCAATTTTTTTCCAGATATAAAAAGGTTCACTCTCTCGAAGGGTGCGGGATTGAAAGGCTGTCGGAACCTCCCCGTATAAAAATTCTTCAAGTTCCCTCCCGGGTGTGAGATACTCCTGCATAAGACACCCTGACCACAAGAAGCATAACAAGGATAATTAAAACTTTTGTTTGTTTTCCGAATATAGATTAGTGTCCCGCTATTAGAGGGGTGTCTGTATTATAAAGAACATCAATATGACATCATTCTAAAGAAAATATCAGCTTAATGCGGCTTTTATGTCAAACAAAGGACAATGTCTTACATTTTTTATAGTTTCTGATGACTTTCTGAACAAGTAAAACTCGCAGCATGTGACGAGAGCATGAAGGAACTGTGGGAATGTACACGAGCCGCGTGCCAAGTGCTTTTTTCCTGAACGGGATACTGCGCTTGAAGCTATTCTACCTGTTTTATAACATATAGCACTTCTCATCTTCGTAGAATGCATTTATGTATTGAATATGCACGGATGTTAGGAAAGGTCGAAAAGCACTTTCTCCCAACATCGGCTTAAATCACGCCAATTGTCGTCGCAGCTCCCTCCCCAAAACCATCGGAAAATTCCAAACTATTCCGTAATGTTTCCGAAGTGCTGGAAATGTTCGACCTATTTCTGCTAAAGTCAAGCACCACAAACTGAGGAGAATTAAGTCCGCTATTCGAGACCGTAACGAACAGTGAATAAATTCGACGAAAACCTCATCGTTTTGTGACTATGAACGGCTCCCATGATGTTGACAAAGTTGCCGGTTTCAATTGATGTCACTGGAATGCAACGTTCTCTGTTTGACACAAAGTCCCAAAAAACTTTTGCTCATTTGAAAGTCTTGAACTATATAGCATTGTAGTCTGAATTTAAGCTACTATAAATATCGGACACTATTTTACATAAGCAAGTTCCAAATTGTTGCTTACCGAGTTCCAAAAGCTTAATGGTTATTGAGGTGTGAACAACATTTGAACAATAAACGCCTTGTCTATCTTTAAATAGACAGGGCTTGAGATTTGCTATTTGAACAAATTTTGACAAAGTGCAAGCTGTTGGTACTTTGTAGTCAATATAATCTTGTCTCGTATATTTAAATAACTGAGTCAGTGACCGATATTTCGCTCCCCCTTCTTAATTTCCAAGCGTTAATTAACTTGTACTCTATTAAAATTAATACAGAAAAGCCATTATATGAGACTTAAAGTATTAAAGCATTTACGATGAGCTACGGACCTAAGTTTGGTGAACGCAAAGCTCTGGGCTTAATTCCTTCTCAAGACAACCGATCTAGAATACAACTAACTTTCGCGCAAGACTTGATTCAGGGGCCATGGAAGGTAAATAACTCTCCATCAGGGTAACACTCAGCAAGGAAGACACACCTTTTACCGCAAAATATTTGTAGCCAACCATTAAATGAACTGCATTCAGTCGATCTAAGGGATAGCCAGTAAATGCGTTTTTCTTGACTCACCTACAAACTATGTACTGCTAGCAGCCACGGTAACTGCTTTGAAAGTGGCACCAGCAATTGCATTGTTTCACTACATGAACGTAATGGACATTTCTCTTATCCGCATGCGCCGATTAAGGTTTAGCACGACCCTAAACCGGTGTCCCCGGTAAATGCTTGCGGTGGAAATTACTGGGACGTCTCCTTGATCTGGGCTATTCCAAACAGTCGAAGCGCAACTGGCTGACGGTTTCTACTCTTTATCATTTTCCATAATTTGCAATGCAAATATGACCGCTCAAGCGGTCAGTGTAAAATGCATGCAGGCTGAGTGTAAAACTAAGGGCCGGTACGTTCGATTGACTGTGTTCCGGTCGGAATAGGAATTAGCTAAAATGATATAAATTTTTGCTTGTTATGGGGGAAATTTGCGGGATTTGTTTTCAAAACCTTCACGCTGACATTTCGAACAGCTCCCGATACATCTCGACGTAATTCAGCTCTAAAGCAAAAAAGACGTATTTCTAACAATAAATCATGTTCTTATTCGTTCCCAGACAGAATAACATAGCACGACTCACAAGTAGCCCAATTTTGTTGTGAGGGTCAGTTAGAATTATATCTTCAGAAACACTGTCTTGAAAGTTTGTCTGAATCGATCAATCAATATACTAAAACAACTATATCGGATATATCATATACTATTTCGGTTGCTGCTACAGTGATGGAAATATACCAGAAAAAATAGTGGGCAATGAACTCTAAATTGGAGTTCAATAGCCCAGTGGTGTTGAGCCTATATTTTAATAAACATCCAAAAAAAAAAAACAAAAAACAAAAAATTAGCAGAGAAACAAACCAAATGACGCTACATCAGATGCGAGGTGATGTGTGTAGAGAGAGAGAGAGAGAGAGAGAGAGAGAGAGAGGGGGGGGGGGGGGGGAGGGGGGAGGGGGCTTTTAAGGTATGTTTGACGTGCAACAATGAAAGACTGAAAATACCGTGCAAACAGAAGGTTTTGGTCGCAGTGAGGGGAGGGCTGGCGGAAAAAAAGCAGGAAAACATGTTGTTTGTCTGCCTTTGAGCTTCTTGGTTTATTACCAAACGACATTTCAATCTTTCTAATGGCTCATTACTAGTCTCAATGAACAGAGACTAATGTCAACCAATTTCGGTGTTTCCACATGCATTTTATTCATTTTCGTTGTCTTTCGTGACACGACGCGCTTAATTTACACACATTATTCAAGGGAAAAATGGGATAACAAAAGGCAAAAAGATTGTCAAAAATTTAGGTCTCCTGGAAATACGTATATACAAAGAACAAATTAGTTACATAAACCGCAAAAAGCAACAGGAAAAATAGCCCGAGTGAAGTTTAAATACAGACAGTTGATAACTTTGACAAGAATATCAGCATCCATTTTTCTGGTAAACGAAATACATTCATATGAAAAATCACAGGCCACTAAATGAATAAAAATATGAAGTATCAGTAGTTGTTCATTATGCGACCCAAAGTCCAGCCCTCGTAAGTGCCTTACGAACCACGTTGCGGAACGTCTGTGACATCCAACAGTAGATGAGCGGGTCAAAGCAGGAATTGAAGGACGCTGCCGTTATGGACCAAGCTACACCACGATCAGTTTCACTTGGTGGCCATATGATTGGGAAGAACACGAACGGAAGCCAGCAAGCCATGGTTGAAACCAAAACCATGCCAACCAACTTAGTGGCTCTGTCAATTCGAAATTTCTGCTGCGTTCTTGGAGCCGCTGCTTTTGCGGGGTATGGAAGAATGCAAATTTCAACTCGAGCGCCGTCTGTAGATACTTCAGGTCGAGATCGAGTAAGGACAGCAGCAGGTTCTTTCCCCATGGGGCGAGGTTCGGGCCAAGCAAGTTTTTTCCAGCAGTTCGCGGGACATGGATCTGCGGGACTTAAATCTTCTTCATTTGAAAGACCAGCGATATTTGTGCCGCGGTTTGTAGGGCACAGAGCTGCGGAACCTCCATCTTCTTCCACCGAAGGACCAGCGATATTTATTCCGCGGTTTGAGGGGCACAGAGCTGCGGGACTTTGGTCTTCTTCCTTTGAAAGATCACCCTGGTTTTGTCTCTGGTTCGTGGGGCACAGAGCTGCGGAACTTCGATTTTCTTCCTCTGAAGGGCCAGCGAGAGTCTGTTCGCGGTTTTCGGGGCACAGTTCTGCGGGATGTTGTTTGTCTTCTTCTGAGGGACCCGCGAGTTTTCTTCCGCAGTTTGCGGGGTACATAGCTGTGGGACTTTGATGTTCTTTCTTTGAAAGACTAGGGAGAATTTTTTCGCGTTTTTCGGGGCGTAGGTCTGCGGGACTTTGGTCTTCTTCCTCTGAAGGACCTGCGACCGCGATTGCCGGTAGTTGAACGACATCTGTTTCTTGGGATCGACTGACGAGCGGTGCAGGAGGCTGTGGAATGAAGAAGGCTTTGTCGTATGGTTCTGCATCCTCTTCTGCCAATGGAATCGCATCGGGTGCTCGTTGTAATTCTCGCATGCGCCTCCTTTGTTTTCTTGCATCTCTCCAGATGAAGAAGTACATTAAAGGAAGGGCCAGTATTATAATCAACACGTAGGTGTGGAGGGTGATTTGTATGATAGAGTTAAACGGCATCGGGCCGAAAATACCTGCGAAAAGCGCCAAAATCCAACCGACAGCAATAAACGTTTTGGCGTTCTTTGGCGCCATCCACTCTGGGTACTTATAGGGAAATATAACCGCTACAAATCGATCAGCAGTCACGGCTAAAAGTCCGTTTAACGAAGCCGTCATGAGCCCATAGCCAAGAACAGTTTGGAAAGCCGTCGCGGCGAGTTTCATATTTGGACCAGCGGACAGAAGCTGATGAATGAACACTGGCTGATAAACGCTGCACAGAAGAAAGTCTGAAACCGACAGACTAACGAGAAGCAACTCGGTTGTTTCTCTTTGCGAAGTGTAAAGTAAGTAAGCGAGGATGACGGTCAGGTTCACGAAGGAGCCAAGTGCACTGGATAGACAGTTCAAAATAGCAATAAAGACGAACTCCCCGGGAGGTAAATTGGTCATGTCGACAGCAACCATGGCTGCACCTAGTTGAGCGGTTTGCAGGTGTTGTCTAGTGCCTTCTGCGTTCGTTTTTTTGCTTTCGTAATCTTTCCTTTTTTCTTTGCTGTTCGCTCACTGCCGACTGATTGGATCTTACTAGCTTTATTTCGTGAGGGCTTTTGTACTTATTGATAAAGGGAACAGGAAAGATCTGAACTATTTCTAAACAGTGAAACAACTAATATTTAGACAAATTAAGGAAAAAACACTTAATGGGCGAACTAATTGCCCAACCTGCTTAAGACTACGGTCCTCCTTTGGCAGTTTCAAACCGTGGGAGAGAACACGAGACTTTTGTAAAATTCTTATTTGTGTGATATGTGCTGATCGAAAAAGAATTTGAAAATTACGCTCGAAAATCTGGAAACTATACGCGTGTCAGATGAGAAAAATCACGCCCAGATTTCAAAAGAATAATAATAATAGCAAAGAAAACCCGGCTTTCCCTCTAACACACTTGTAAAGCTGTCATTGTGTCAGCAATCACCTGTCTGTATTAATTCACGCTGGAACAAAGCGCGCGCGAGTTTTTCACAACTCAAGGGCGATACAGGAAATGGTCGATCAAGAATAGGTTGTTGGTTTGCACACAAGCTAGCGGCCCAACCAATTTCAATCGCATTAATCCATAGCTCAATTTCAGCTGTCATCGTCCCCACGTCTCCTCCCTAAAAACAAACCTTTGTGGGGAATTGTAGCCCTTGCCAGGATTGGGGATGGTTATTTTAATAAAATAAATACAACATAAATTCTGATTGGTTTTCAGTATGTCAGATTCACGCGACTCGAGTCTAGGAAGGTTTCACTGAGGTTTCATAGGGGATGACTGTCGAAAATCGAAACCAAAGCACTCACAGAGCCAATCAATGCCGGAGGCAAGCAAAAACACGTCCGACCAATTAGAAGTATGAGCAAAACCAAAACAAAACCAAGTAATTGCGATTCCTTTTATTAACCAATCAGCAGTGCGAGAACACGCCATCGCCTTGAAAATGATGGTCATTAGTTCGGCACACCTTTTAGAGCGCTCTTCCCTATACCACCTGTTTCACTTCTACTTTCACCAATTACTGTTATTGTGTTAGCGTCTTCACCAATCCTTCCATTTTTCAGTTCTCTATTTATCGTACTCTCGGTTTTATTTGCTCTTCGTTCCCGTCCCCTTTGTTGCCCAACACACTTGCCAATTACCGACCCCAAACTCTAGATTTCTCCCTACCGACAATGTTCCCTACACAAATACAAGCCCGCCTGATGCGGACCCCATTTTAGCGCTGCAAGATATAATCACGTACTAACGCACGTCGTTTTAATTATGCTGGGCCTAAGGGCCCAGCATATTATTGTTTTCACCCGAAAGCCACGGCGTAGGTAACCCTGCAATTGGCAAAAGAAACCCCCCCCTCTAGGATTTTAAAGTTTGATTGACGGAATAAGCATAAAGCTGTAATTTGATTGGCTTATGGTCACGTGAAAAAAGGGTGGCGTCGGAGCGCAGCAAGTGAAAATTAGTTTGTGGGGCATAAAGGGTGGGCGTGAAATTGAAGAAAGGTGAGTGAATGCTTTTTAAGTTGAATGTTTTTGATTAAATGACAAGCTTTTGTGAGATTTAAGGTTTGGAGGGGGGGCTTTAGCGGTTTTATGTGTGGCGCGCACATTATTTTATGGACAGCAGTAACGACATTCACCTCCTAACTTCAATGGCTAATGACGCACTTACAAATTCACTCGCTTGAACAATAAGTCGTCTACCGCTATTCAGGCTTGATTCAGTGTGGCTTATCTTTGTATTAAGGTTATTTTTGGTCATTCGTTTAATACATTTTGTTTGTTTTTAACCTGAATTGGGACCAGCGTAAACTTGACAAAACGGCCTAGATACTTTTAGCTTAAATACCTATTTGGCGATGTGCACAATTAATTCTAAAACGTTTCTTTTAGATACAATCGCTATTGCTCTCTGTTAAAGGACTTGAAGGTAAGCGTTTAATTTTTCAAGCCAATGAATAAAGCATGCCTTTCGCCGTGGTAATTGTACTTACAGTGTATTAGCCTAGGAAACAGAACAAATGCAGTCAGGTGGTATATTGTTACTTTTTTGTCTGTTGCTGACTCTGTACTGTTTGTAATCATAAATATTACAATTTCCTCGAATGTGATTGGTTCATAAACCCCCCCGATTAATCATTAATTGGACACCTATTGTTCTGTAATCGGATACTTCTTTGTTCTGTAATCGGACAGTTGGCTTGACCAATCATAAGCAAGAGTGAAATTTAAATGCACCAATCAGCGTTACACTGATTTTCAGTGGAAAACTCGATTGCCGGTGTGAGTTTGTGGCTTCTCGAAAGGCGAATTTTGTTAATTCTTGGACAACTTAACATGCAAGGAACAGTTTGTGGTCAATCAAAGAATGTGAACAGTCACTATGTAACAAAAGAAGACAGGAAATTTTCGCCGGTCGGGCGCGTTTGTTTAGTTCACGACATCGCCAGCATGCTGTGCTATAGACACTCTGAAGCTTACGGCTCGGCCAATGTCAATGAACGTCGTTAATTCATTTCAAAATCATGGAAGCAACTTAACTTTGTTGTGATGGACTGTGATGGACAAACGCTCCTAGAAAATTAAGCCGTCAAGAAATCGGTAAGTTTGTAATTGCTGTGCCGACCCGCTAAGATACAGATTTTTTCAGTCTTGAATATTTCCTTTGAATGCTTTGAAGTAAACTTCTGTGAAAAAATAAACTAGTATTCTGAGTTTCAAAGTACCTGTTATGTTAAAAAATGTAAACCTGAAAAGTCGAAATAAACTGTCTTTCAACTTGTGAGTTCGTGATGGGTTTACTGATTTTTACTGAGTGTAAAGAACTTACACATTTTTTACTTTTACTTCAAAAATCCGCATTCAACTCAAATCATTGGGTAAATTAGCTTCTTCTTTCTCTCAAGTATTTTAAGTTGATGTAACTGAGAGCTAGATAACTACGAACAAGCGGCGTGTTTACAAACGCCGAACCGTGTGTACGCGCGTGTTAAAATAGATCGGCGATGAAGTACTTCTTGATGCTTTGTTTTTATGTATAATACAGGAGAAGACGCTGAAGCTATATGATCATTTCATTCTCAGAAATTGTAATATTTATGATTAATTGGTAAGAGGACTTCGTGTCGTCCGATGTCGGTCTGTAATCATACTCGTGATTACGAAATCAGACTCCCGCGAAGCGCGGTCGTCCGATTTCGTAATCACTCGTATGATTACAGACCGAATCGGACTCCACTCAGTCCTATTACCATTATAAATCATGTTCGCGTCAAATTTTAGTTGCGTGCTTGATATAGATCCAAATTACGTGCGTAGGGCCGCTGTACATTTTTCGTTTTCGTGATGTAAAATTCATGCTTTTTATGAGCCGTTCACGATTTTTGCATTAAAAATTGTACCGATGAAAGTAAATAAGGACGGGTAGCACTAAACAGTATAAAAAAGGGACACTTCGCGAATGGTTGTTTACACACAGAATTCGCAGTTCGCGCTTTTTATCTCATCGACAAGCGAATTCAATGTTAGCGTTCCATCCGCAAAATGCTATGTGCAGTAGAAATAGAAAAATAACTTCAGTAGGAGGCCGCGAGTTGATTACGAAAACTGTGCGCATAATTGTAGCGATGAAAGGAATTTATACCTTGGATTGAGCGCGGGATGACGTAGTTTATGAAAACACGCCAAGAAGCCGTGGACTACAGGGTAAATAGAGCATAAAATAGATGTACATAACTTAATAAACAAAAACTTCAAGCACAGCTTTTACAAACGTCATTTACTAGAACGCATGATGCAATAATAGAACCCACGAGAGTATTTACAGATTTTCATATCCACATGCAGCGAAGGGCGAAATCGATAAATAATGCCTCTTATTGTTCAACTTGCGATACAAGACGGAATTATTGTGGCACAAATCGATGCAGTTGCTTTTTCGATCTTCTGAAGGAGTCAGCGCTCAAAAACCTTTGAAATTCGAGAAAGAAGCGCACTTATACCAGCCCGTGTTTTCATGAAAAACGTTTGCCTCGTCGAAAGCATAATTAAAGTTTACTACAGCAAACATACCAAGCACGTGACGATAATCGTTATAGAAACCTCGGTAATTGCTCTTCAGAAGAAATACCGTAGCAAAATGTTACACCGCTGTCTATGTGCTTCGATTGCTTTGTGTAAACACAGCACAAAATAACAACTACCTTGGGATAACTTGCGTAAAAACGTCTTCTTTAGTTCTGCTGCTGTACACAGTTAGTTTCCCTCGATCAGCTTGTATATTTCACTCACCAAATGGCTTATCTTGAAAGGTTTTGTTGCTAGATTAACAGCCAATCAAATCACATCTTGTATTAATTTAAACAATGTGAAGTATTTGATAGTAATAATTAACCAAGGTCTCATACTCGATATTGATTTATTAGTGCTGTTAATTTGAGCTCAGAATATAGATTCTCCTAACACTTGAGAATGAAATGTATAAGTGATGGAATGAGAATTGCTACTTGTACTTAAATCAGGTTTTATCTCATGTTATTAATTTCAAATTCTCCATAAATATACACTAATATAGCTGCAAGAAACTGAGAAAATTAAAGTTAATAAAGCTAATGAAGTTATATCTTTTCTTTGACAGGGGTTTTGCAGTTGTCAATGTACAATGGCAGACAAAAACAGGCAAGACTATTTTAAAAATTGCCATTCCAGATTACAAAACAAATTGCACCTCAGACTTCACGAATTAAGAGCGGTTGCTTTGCAAGAATGGCAAGCTATTGAAAACAAAAACTATGTAACTCCAGACTATACATCAAACTTACACAGGTCACGCAACTATATGTGTAATGTTGACCATGTATCACAAAGAATTTTTCCTCTTGATGCTCCTCTTAGTTATGTTCCCCTAAAAGTTGTGGGTGATGGTAACTGCTGTTTTAGATCTTTTAGCATACTTGCATTTGGAACAGAAAACTATCACATAGAGCTAAGAGTACGGAGTTTTTTAGAACTAATACTTTTTACTGAGTATTATCTTAATGAATACAACATTTGCCATGTTCATGACCCATCCATATCTCATACATAGCACACTACTCATGTGGAGAACAATTATCATATTTGGACATGACTGATAAAACAAATTGCCAGCAGGTATTACTACAATGTGCTTTAGAGTCTCTCAGAAACCATTCTTGGGTTGGTGTTTGGCACATTTGTGCTCTTTCATCTGTATTAAAAACAAAGGTATTAAGCATTTATCTAGATGAAAAAGTTGGCATACATTGCAATTCAATGGTACGACATGTCTTGAACAGAGCTATTTTCCCAAGAGTAAATGAATTTAATCATAATCAACTGCACATCATGTGGACAAGATGTGATGGCCAGGTTCCTCACTTTTGGCAACCAAATCATTTTGTTCCATGCCTGCCTGAAGAGACACATTTTAGTCAAGATACACCTCCTGTGTTTACATTTGTTGATGATAATTCAACTTTCATCACTGAGTTTAATGAAAAAAGTGTTAAAGTACCACAAGGCAATGATGTTAATCAAAAATCAAAGCACATCTTGAAAAGACAATTGAAAAATAAGAAAGGAAGAGAAAAGGCACACAAAAAACGAAAACATGAATCAAATGAAGCAAAAGAAGCTCGGTTATCAAAGAGAAAAAAACCTTGCTAAACCCATACAGATACATCTTGTGAAAAAGACCTAAATAACAAAACTACATGTCCTTCAGTCAAAGAAAAATTCAAAGCCTTCTTCAACAATGTCAATGTGCCAAAACTTAATTATTGTGCATGCTGTCATTGCATTGTATCTGCAGAGAATATGAGGCACTTTAATTTGAATGAAAGTGATGCTACTAAGTATACCCTACAGAATGTTTGTTCAACATGCCATAAAAAACTACAAAATAGAAAGCCTATTGCAAAAAGTAACCATAACAATATGGCTGCTGGTGAAGCACCAGCATGTTTAACTAAACTAAACTTTCTGGAGAAAAGATTTATTTGTCGCATCCACCCATTTTTGACCATCATCAGTCTTCCAGCAGGTGGACAATATGGTGAAAAGGGTATGGTAATAAACTTTCCGGTTGATGTTCAACAACTGTATGGACAACTACCAAACACAGCAAGTGATAACATCATTGTACTGCCATTTTCACATTCAAGCAACCCTATGGAAATATCAATTGATAATGTGGTTAACAAAATAAAAATTGAACAAGCATTGCAGTGGTTAAAATTGAACAATCCACTCTACAGTGACATAAAGGTAATCCCTCAAGTTAGCCAGTCTGACAAAAATACAGTTTCCACAAGTTTAGATATTGATACTGAGATATCTTTTGTGCCAAAAGATTATGTATTACCAGACAAAAATGTAGAACAAATACTACAAAATCAAAAAACTCCTACTGTTCAATTACCAAAAGCAACTTCTAAACCTGTAAACATATTCAACCATGAAAAGACTGAAGAACTCTCTTTCCCATGGCTTTATCCATATGGAAAAAATGGCTTAAAAACAGAAAGACCTATAAAACTTACGGAACAAACTTACTTTAAAGCCAGGCTTTTGAATGAAAATCCTATTTGGCGAAAAGATATAAGTTATCTTTTTTGGGCAGTAAATGTCTTTGAACAGCACAAGCTCCAAAGTCAAATATCCATAGCATTAAAATTGTCTTTTCCACCACTTGATAAGTCTCCAAACCATCATGATGGCAATGTTACAGCGTCAAACTTTCAAAGTGGTAAAGTAGAACCTTTCATTAATGACAGTTCATTTTCCTACATGAAACAGATACGAGGCACAAGTGCCTACTGGAAAATATTCTATTTGATCTTTTTGCAAAGTTCAGAACTCTTGGCCCACCTACATGGTTTGTAACACTCAGTGCAAATGACTGTCACTGGGAAGATCTTCTTGCATTCTTGAAATTAGATAACACAGGAGATGTAAAGACCTCTGCATCAAACAATGACTTTGTAAGATCAAACCCAGTAATGACAGCACATCACTTTGTTAAACGATGGAAAGCATTTTTCAGATATGTTCTAAAAGGTAAATCAAAACCACTTGGTGAAATTACAGACTATTTCTCTAGAGTAGAGTTTCAGGCCAGAGGCAGTCCTCACTTGCATATTTTTCTGTGGATAAAACAAGCACCTAATATAGCACAAGCTGAAGGAAGAAGAAAACTACCAGAATTCATTGACAAGTATGTATGTACTGAAATACCAGACAATGACAATGACAATGAACTGAAAAACCTTGTGGAACAACTTCAAATACACAGACACACCACAACCTGCAAGAAAGGACCAAAATTGTGTAGATTCAATTACCCAAGAAAACCTTGTTCAGAAACTCGTATCAAACCAAACATCGATCCACTATCTTCTGCAAATTTCTATGAAACAAAAAGAAGTGTTAATGCTACTTGTGTCAATGCTTATAATCCAACTGTGTTAAAGGTATGGAAGGCCAACATGGATATTCAGTTTGTTGGTTGTACCTATGGCATAGCTGTTTATGTATGTTCTTGCATATGCAAATCAGAACCAGCACAACTAAGGCTTGCAATCTATGAAACAATTCAGCAACTTAAACAATCTCAAAACATGAGTTTCCGTAAACAACTTTCTCAACTTGGATCTCGAATCCTGAGTGAAAGAGAACTCAGTGCACAAGAAGCAGTCTTCAGAATAACTGGTCTACCACAAGTAGATTCTTCTCGAGACACAGTATCTATCAATTGTAAACCACCACCTAAGCGAGTTAGAATACTAAAACCAAAAAATGAACTAGATGAGCTTCCACCAAACAGTACAGAAGTGTTTATAGATGGTATTCTTCAAATGTACCCAAAATGACCTGAAACGAAAGAATTTGAAACAATGTCACTTGCATCATTTGCTACTAACTTTAAAACAAACTCTACATCCAAAAAAGCAACATCATGGCTGCTGTCAAATGGAAAAATGATTTACAAAAGGACAAAGCTTGCTTGCTTAAGACTTCCATACATCACCCCATACAAGGATGGTGAAGACTACTACTACCAAATGCTCCTTTTGTTTTTACCATGGCATGATGAAAACAAACTACTACTGCCATTCACATCTGCACAGCAAGCTTTTTTTTACAAAACAAAAGAATTTGAAATGAGCTCTGCAATGTTTAAGTCGTTTACAGATGATGTTGAAAGAGCAGTCCAGCAACTTAGAGTCTTAATGGCTGACAAAGCTGATGACATCATTTCATCTCTACTACCTAACACAACACATCAAATAGCTAATGAAAAATGTGAAATAGATTCAACTGAGTCACTTTGGCAAAACATACTTCTACCAGAAGATACTACACACAACCCTGATGATTCAAGGACCACAGAAGACCTAAAAGATCTTTTGCCTTCTCATAATGACTATGCATGGAAAATGCTGAACACATTCACAATGACAGATACTGAATTTGTAGACAAACTTAAAAAACTTAACACAGATCAAAAAGAAGTGTTTGATTGTGTTGTATCACATATCAAAAATCAAATGTCATTTAATGCAACTGGAGAAATTCTAGATAAGCCTAAACCACTCTTCATGTTTGTTACAGGGGCAGGAGGTACTGGTAAATCTTTCCTAATATCTGTAATTTATGAATATTTGCTCAGACATGCCAATTCAGTGCTGCCATCTGTCATTAAAACTGCTCCAACTGGTGTTGCTGCACATAATATTGGTGGCATTACTCTTCATCGTGCATTTTACCTTCCAGTAGAACGTGCAGGCATGTTTACAACTGAATGCACAGCACTCACCAATGAAAAACTACATGAACTTAGAAAAATGCACAGAAGCTTGCAAAATGTCATTGTAGATGAAATAAGCATGGTCAGCTATCGTACACTGAACCAAATTAACCAAAGGCTGAATGAAATCAAAGATGCACCTGTTGGTTCCTTTTTTGGTGGAGTAAACATCATTGCATTTGGGGATTTCTTACAATTAAAGCCTGTCTGTGGATCTTACATTTTCTCACCACAATCACGCTGTCCTTTTCATCTTTGGAATGACTTGTTTCTTATTAAACACCTGAAAAGAAATGAAAGGCAATCATCAGATGATACATATGCAGATCTTCTAAACAGGGTACGCATTGGAAACCCATCACCAACTGACATTGGTGTCCTGCTGCAAAGGCATTTGATTCATGAGAAGGATCAATCATTTGATGATGCAATACGATTGTTTCCATTAAATAAGCAGTGTGACCATTTTAACGAAATCAAAATCAGTATGTTACAAAACAAAAGTAACTGCAAACTGTACACAATACAAGCTTCAAACCATCTCTTAAACAAAAGAAGCTTTGAATCTGAGGATTTACTAACCAATTCACCAGAAATGTCGATAGATTCAGATGACACAAAATCATCTGGTTTACCAAGCACTTTACAACTATGTGCAGGTGCTAAGGTTATGCTGATTCGAAACATAAATGTCCCAAATGGTCTAGTAAATGGTGCCATGGGTACAGTAGTAGCATTCAACTGGAATTCTGATGAACAAACTGTATTAGGTGAAATACCTCAATCAGTGTCTATCTTATTTGACAATTGTTCTGTAGGTGCTGTATTAAATGATATGTCATGAGAACCTGTTGAAATTACACCTATGGCAGTCAAGTTTTTTGGTCACAGTGGGACAATATGGCAAAGAGTGCAGTTACCATTAAAACTTTGCTGGGCATGCACTATTCATAAAGCACAAGGACTAACTCTTGATAAAGCAGTTATTGATCTTGGTCAACACATTAAACAACCTGGCATGGCTTATGTAGCACTGAGTAGAATTAAAACATTAAATGGACTATCGCTGGTAGACTTTGTGCCATCAAAATTGTTTGCATCTAAAAACGTTTTGGAATATTACAACCCACATATGTCATGATGTATCAAAACTGTAGAAATTTATGTAAAATACTTTGCAACTGCAGAAATCAACAAAAACCTGAAACAAGAAAACCATCAACACGAAAAAGTGAGTATGAATACTTTTCCAGGTTTTCCCACACCCTAAACCACAACCAATGCACAAAATACCTATTGATAAAACCACTTGATGTGTAGCAGCAAGTAACAACTCATGTCATACCTCATCCATGTATATGATAAAACAACCTGTTTATCTTCAATTATCTAGTTGCTACCACTAAATTAATATTGCTATTCTTTTCTGATTCTAGTAAAACCAACATCAAAGCTAGCCACTTCAACAAAAGGTAATAAACTAGATATATATTTTTTATACATGCATGCACAAATCCACTGCATCCTCTTGACCCTTTCAACTCGTTCAAAATGCAGATTCTCCCCACCTTTTAAGAGGAAATTGTATGAGTAGTGCAGAGAGAATTGATAGTTTAACCAGTTATGATATGAGCAAGGTACCAAAAGCCAATTTCTCCTTAACTGAATGATATATTTGTGCTGCTGAAACTGAAGGAAAAAATTGAACTTGATCACTCTTGGAAGGGTTAAGTAGTTTTAATACTGTAACCACAAAAGTTAAACCATATAATTTCATAAGTATTAGTACCTAATAAATACTTATGATTCTCTCATTTAGTGAAATCTACATCAAAACAAGCAACTACAGCTTTTGCCACCACATTACCTCCACCAGAAGGCAAAAAAAACAATGAGGGTTAGTATAATATCATTATGTACCACTGCAATAGACTTGACAATCAAATAGTTTATTGTACATGTAACCTAATGCATGACATTATAGTGTTGCAACATTCATGTTCTTTACATTTATCTACTCACAATTCACTCATTGATCAATTGAACTAAAAATAGTGTACCTAGTTAGACTCAGTGGAATAACATCCAAAAAAAAGTTTCATGCAACAGTTACTGCTAAAAAGGCAAAAAGCAGCTTGTTCCTGTTATTTCATTTCAACACAAAGCCGCAGCTTTTCAATCAAAATTTAGCACAACAAACTAAAAATCCTAACAAAAAACATACTCATTTTACTTGACATAATCCTACAAAGAAGTTGAGCATAAATATTCAGAAAACATTCTCACAAGGCACAAAATTACCACCCTTGTAAGCTATGCCCTATCAATAAATATAAATTTATGTCTTAGCAGAAACAAATCTCATGAACATGAAGAAAACTGCCACAATACCACCAACTCCTGTTCCTAAAATTATCAAAAAATATAACTGAGAAGAATTTACATATACTGTACTGTAAAAAAGTATTTAGTAACTTTTTTTTTTCAAATTCACATTCACATTTACTTCCCATTAATTTACAGTGCCATCTGCATCAACATCTGCACCAGATACCACCCCACTGCCAGAAATAACTGAAGATGACCTTTCAGTTAATATCACATGCTTGATTGAAAACAAAAGCACTCGAGATATTTCAGGAGGAGTACTATTGGAAGTTTTTGTTACGGATGGATCACAAAGGGCAAGGCTGATTTCCTGGAATAACACCGCAAAATACTTCAACAACAAACTTGCACCAGGACAAACTTACACATTCAAAAACCTCAATGTAAAGAAAACTCCTCAACGATTTCAAAAAGCAGGCCTCATTCCTGTCGATTTTGAATTATCATCAGGAGTATCCATTGTGCCAGCAGCAACCGACATTACACCCCCTGCAGCAGTGTACACCAAAATAAAAAACCTGTGTTTTGAAGTTAACAAGAGAGTTGATGTAATGGCGGTAATCATCAATGGAGACGAAGCAACAACTCAAATAACTACACACACAGGCAACCCTGTCCTAAAAAAAGAAGTAACCCTAGCAGATGACTCTGGAATCCAAGTAACTGCCACACTGTGGGAAAAGGCAGCAACTTCATTTAATGTACAACCAGGCAAAGTGGTCACCTTAAAAAATGCCTTGGTAAAGTCCTTCCTTGGTCGGGTGAATTTGTCAGTTGACCAAATAACATACACAGATGAATCATCCCATTCTGCTGAAAACCTTCAAGAGTGGTACCTGTTAGTGGATCCAAATGACCTGGTCACCCTGAGAGCATCCAAACGCCTCCTTGGAAATAAAGACTATGCCACTGTTTAACCAAAAGATCTGCCAGCTGTAGAACCTGGCCAAACTGTGAAGCTTGTGACAAAGATCACCAACATTGACCACACCTCCTACACAGCATGCCAAATGTGTCGCTCTGGAGTAGTGTCCATGGGTCGAGAATCCTTTTGCCCCAAATGCAACAAAGAAGTTACAGCATCAGACAGGATCATCTTCCTTTTGAAACTGCATGGCATAGATGAACAAGTAAAGCTTTACCATGATAATGCTCCCTCTCTGATCAACATTGGCACATTTGTCCCACTGTCTCCTGAAAACAAGAAAGCAACACTTCAGAAACTCCTAAATAGGCACATGTCACTTCTGCTCACAAAGCACACAGCAAAACATGGAGAGACTGAATACGTGGCCATTGATATTGAGCTTTGAGAACATTGCCCAGCAAAACACTGTTTCTTGGCAACACAACAAAAATGCCAAAGGACAAAATATGTCATAACAGATGCAAAACAGGACGTCCTTTATACATGAATGTAATGTAAGTACCACGAGTATCAACCAAAAGCCATTAGTACTTTTTCTACATGGAAAACATGAAACAAAGCAAAGGACACCAGTACATTTATCTTTGCTTCATTCCTTAAAACTGTATAAATCCCTCTTAATAGAAATGTTCTCAGTACAAGCCACTTTCACGATCATGCACTTCAACAAATAGTACTTTTTTCTTCCCTCAAATGTCTGTGAAGTATATCCCTGCTGAGCTTGGGTTTGTTTTATTACAATATTGTACTATGGCTAAAAAAAAGCAGTTGTCCACTCTCACCACAAAGTTTTATGATAATGTGACCCACCAAAACATCTTGGCCTTGTGAGCTATGCATGATGGTGAAAGTAGCTCAAGTCTCCATCACACTAAATGTAATATCAGAGCCATGTTCAAGTTCTATTGTGCAGTATTGAATGTTTTGATCAAAGTAACATATAACTATGTATACCACCTAATGTTAAACTATTGTGACTACCATTCAGTTTTGTTAAGTCAAATATTCTTTTCCAACTGCATATTGTTTCCATTATAAAATAATTAAAGTAACTAGCATTATTTTGATATCACATAAAATATCATATCGCTATCCTATTTTCATGGGGGAAAAAGGAACAGAAACAGTGGTAAACTAGACCCATTCTTTGTTATTTTTGCAAGGAAGATTTTCTCTAAAGCCCCATGGTACTCTGTTGTGTTTAATACTTCATGCAACTTTCTAGTAGTTAACCCATATACTAATGTACATTTAGTTAAGTCTGAGAAACCAGGAAATGTTGTTTTGCAAATACTACACTATACAAAGAAACAGATGGGGTAAAGGAGCAAGGACATATTGTAGTTATGAATCACCCACTTAGCATTTCCTCACCATCTTTTAAAAATTTGTCAATCAAGTCCAATCTTTAACAAGATGGTAAGTGGTATTCTGCTTTTTACGGGATTTTGAATTGAAATTTATCCCTTATACATCCTACTGTACATTTGCTCCTTCCTCCCTCTGAATTTTAAATAAATTCAGCATGTTGACTTGACCAATTGTACTGCAATCAATGTACATGTACTTTATAAATTCACAAAAAAACTTCTAAATAAAAAGTTGTTGTTTCACGCATATTATATTGTACTTTTTTCCTGGAGGAAACGACATTTTATTCCATTTTCGAGTGGTAAAAACAATATTTTACAAACGAGAGCTGCGCAAGTGAGTAAAAATAATTTCTACCACGAGAGAATAAATCCGTATCAAGCCGCCTGGTAATTATCTTTTGGTTATATATAGACACGAGTTTTACGAGGTATAAACCCACAAACTACCGTGCAAAAGCGGGAATGTATGCCATCATATCGAAAATACGCCATTCGGGTCCCGGATGTAGTTTAGTATGGATTTTACGCACGGTATATTTTCCATTATAACATAGTCACGATACAAGCCGCGCGCTGATTGGTCGAAAACCGAGGTTTACCAGAGTATAAACCACACTTACCCGTGGTTTATAAGTTATAAACCACGCTTACGTCATCCTCTGGCAAAAAAGAGAAAATAATGCGATAATGGAGTCACCAATGCCCAACTTCGAGATAAAATTTGGCTTTAAGTGAAGGCACCGGCTAGTACGGTTCACCGTGAATCGGTAAAGAACGTGACCTCATCAAAAAGCACTTCAACAGTTTGGAGAGGGAAAATCTATGTCGAAGAACGGCAAGTTTATTGTCAGCGTCGTGGAAAGCGACTCGGTTTAAGCACTGTCCCTAAGTACAGCATATTTGGGAGTCACAATTACTTCAGTGGTTTGTTTGAATGGAGTTGAATGCTTCAACAAGGAAGGAGAGAGCAAATCATTCAGTTGAAGAAGATCAGCCGTGAGCAATCACTGAATATGAACGGCGAAGACAGACGAACAGACGTGTTTGTAGTGATGCAAGAGAAAGAATTTCCGACGATGTGCCTGAAAAAAATGATTGAAGAATTTTCGGACGGAGTTCAAATGATTGTACTACGAGGTAGAGTCAAGAAATCGGTAAGTTTTCATTCACACAATTTTCGAGTCGGCCGTTGGAGCATTTGTTGATTCCCTTCAAATTTGCATTTTATGCACTAGCCGGCTGTATGATTTCATGTACTTGTAGTCCAAAGTTCTACGGGAAAATATATAGTTCTTTACTGTGAGATGTTGTCTAATTTTATGGAACAGAAAAGCTGAAAAGTTGAAGCGAAACTGTACTGACTTGGCAATTCGGACCGCCGAGCCGTTTAGGAGAATCTATTTTTTCATCGCTGTCAGCATTCCAACATTTTTGATGAATAATGACAGTTTTATTGTGAAAGTTTTGAAGTTCTATGTTATAAAACAAATAAACCAGCTTTAAGCGTGCTCCGTTCAGAAATAAAGCACTTAGCAAGTGCCGAGAGCACTCAAGAAGTGGGGAAAAACGCTCGCCTTCGGCTCGCGTTTCTCCCTACACTTCTTTCGTGCTCTCGTCACTTGCTGCGTGCTTTATTTCTGAACGGAGCACGCTTGAAGCTGGTTTATTTGTTAAGTAAAACACTCGTGTCTATACTATAAGTACCGCCAAGTTTAACCTCCCATCTCGAAACACCAGGCATCTCGAACACACATGAGAAATATAACTGAACACAACTCGCTACATACAATATTTTCGATTCATCTCCCTTCGAGCGCACATTTCTTTGCGGGACATCTTCGCACATCATTTCGAAATACAGAAAACTACATGATGTCCATCGAGTATTATCAAAACGGTTGCGATCTTTCAACTTTCCAACAGCCTCGTTCCTAGAAACTTCATTCTGATGCTACTATAAACTCTGCCCAGTTATTTATAATACACGCCGTCTTTTGAAAACTGCAAATAAGGACGCACACGTAACACGATTAAACGAAAAAGAAACACCTACGTTTTTCTGACACAAATTCGATGCACCGGCAAACAAAGCAAAACCCCAAACAAACATGTTCCCTGCTTTCGGCCCAGTTGATTCAAAGACACCAAACCGAGGCCGAGGCCCTCGATCCCACGCCCTTCGCCACAAGAGATCGCAAGCCCTGTTATGAAGTCTCAAAAGCCCAAAACATCCTTGAATCCCAGCATCTGTCGCGTTTTCCCGCGACAATACTTGTTTATAGTTCACTTCGCCATTCAATCACTCCCTTAACCTCATATAACTCATCCGCTATTAATCTTAATAAAATAGCACAGGGGTCAAAATACCCGCAGCACAATTCAAACTATGCGTAAGAATATTAGAACCAGGTTTTGCTTGCCAAGAATGCTGCTAAACTTGTTTGGACCAATCCAAAAGCGTAGCAAACGCACTGTACTAAATCAATCACACGATTACTTTCGACAGTCATCTGAAAAGTGCTCTAATTGATGATATAACGCTGTTTGAGTTCTCTGAATCCTCTCGCTGTTTGAGTTTGGCATCCCCAGAGATGCCAGTGACAAATTTTCAGACAGGATATTTTCCCGAGGGGGGATGGGATTCCTTAAAACTTTGGGTGGGGTGTGCCGCCCGGGACTGAAAACCCTTACCCTATTTCAGACCAAAAATGTGCGATTTTCGACCGTTTTCAGACCAAACTTTCATCGCCAGAAATTTCAGACATCCGGTTGCGCCATCTCGGAAGAGGCATCAGGTTTCACGCTGACAGCCGCTCAAGAAATAACAAAGAAATGTATGGGATCTGATAATAAATTGCGCTTTCGCTTAACTGAAGCACGTTCGTAAAAATGTCTGGGCAGCATTCGGAAGAGGAAAGCTTCCTAAACACAACAGTACAAAAAATATTTATCTCCGGTAAAATTCGATGTGTACTTTTTTGAATTTAAAATTTCGGCCGACGTAAGAAGGGATTGATAGCAGAATACGCTCAAAACCGGCTACTGTCACCTTTCAAGCTGCATTTAATACAAGAACCTTGGGTACAACGCAAAATGTCTACCCCGTACCTGATTGTCGAAGGATTGAACATCTCCTGCGAAGCCTCAGTCAGTCCCCTGGAGCAAATTCGATGTGTACTTTTTGTGTTTGAATTTGCAGTTCACAGCCAGCCATGGCGAATACCTCCCGTGAAATACGCTGACTTCGGATGTTGATATTTTGGGCTGGGAAGCTCCAAATCGCATGAAAATTGCACCAAACGAAAGCTAATTTCAACTAGGTCGTTCAGCGGCACGTCTCCTAAACGTAGCAGTCTCTTTTTGAACCGGAGAAACCCATCCCTCCCCCACCCCACTGAGGCAAAGTACGTAACAATGTTGAATGTGTGAATGGCGCATGCTCATACCGCACGCCGCCGGGAAAGACCGGAAGCAATCGTGGACGCAAATTGTCCGGAATTTCTGGCGATGTTGCAATTTTCTACCCTATTTCAGCCCAAAGTATGCGATTTTAGACCCTATTCGGACCACATATCAACATCTTCTACCCTATTTCAGACCAAAGGCTCAAAATCTATACCCTATTTCAATTCAAATGCTGAAAATAACACCTTTGGGGTGGCGCATATCTATATGACTTCTATATGAGAGTAATCCACCCCCCCTCTCCACTGGGGGATATTTTGGCAGGGGATCTGGGGCCACTCGGTCAAATGGCGTGGCCCTGTAGTTGGGGTGGGGTATAGCCTCCGTAGCAAGCGTTTCCGTTCAGTAGATGTTGATGATATTTACAAAGTGTGGTATGCTGCTTTTTGTGAGGTCGTGGAAAAACAGGAGATAAGTCGTATAAGACAAGCACTGTTCGTAGATCAATTATCAAAAGGAACAAATTACTCAAGAAATTTAATAAGAACAAATCCATTACGACTTGGGAGACATACAAACGCCAAAGGAACTTGACAACTTCCCTAATAAGAAAATCAAAGTCTCAGTTTAACAAAAAGCTTAATGCCCACCTCGCCAACCCAGAGACATGTGTAAAAAAAATGATGGCCTATCGCCAAATTACTGACAAAAGGTGGAACTGACTCTTACGTTCCCGCCTTGATTGAAAACAAAACCGTTATAAGTGACCCAAAGGAAAAGGCTACGCTCAACGATTTTTTTATTGAGCAAACGAATTTGGATACTAACACGGCGTCATTACCTCCCATGAACTTTATCCAAATTCGAAAGCTCCTTCGTGCAGTTACAACATGTAAGGATGAAGTTTTTCAACTACTAAATTCGATGAATGTGTCCAAAGCCTGCGGCTATGATGGTATCGGGAATAAGATCCTCAAGCTTTGAGCTGGAGGTATCTCGCATTCTTTTGCTCTTTTATAAATATATCCATTGCTTTAGGTGTCTTTCCTGACTCATGGAAACGTGCAAACGTTGTTCCTCTGTTTAAGAAAGGAAACAAGCAATTAAAGACAAATTACCGTCCAATTTCCCTCCTGGTTTGCCTTTCGAAAATCTGTGAAAAGATCGTGTTCACACGCTTGTATCAATTTTTAAGTGACATTGGCTTCTTGTATTCTCTCCAGGCGGGTTTTCGGCCAGAAGACTCAACTGTGAACCAACTCATATCAATTTTGCATAAGATACACGTGGCTCTAGAAAAGGAAAAGACGTTCGGATGGTTTTTTAGACATAAGTAAAGCATTTGACAAAGTATGGCACGAGGGCCTCATTTACAAACTGGAAGCACTCGGTGTGCGCGATCCTCTACTTCGTTGGTTCAAAAGTTATCTACATGTAAGGGACAGAAAGCAAAGAGTCATGATCAGTGACCAGTGTAGCGACTGGAAAAAAGTTGGAGCCGGTGTACCACAAGGTTCTGTCCTTGGTCCTTTACTCTTCCTGGTGTACATTAATGATATAACCTCGAATCTGTCCTCCAAGTGTTTTCTTTTCGCTGATGACACTTCTCTGCTTGAAATAGTAAATGACATTCCTGCGCAATCGGTTTTCAAACTTAACAACGACTTATCGACCATATCTAGTTGGGCTCAACAATGGCTTGTCACAATGAATGCACCCAAAACCAGATCTATAACCTTTACTGTCAAAAAGGAAAAACATTTCCACCCACCGTTGAGTATGAATGGCAGAATCATTGATGAGCCTGATTATCATACACATCTGGGACTCATATTAACAAGCAACCTCTCTTGGAAAAACCATATTTTAGACATTCACCAGAGGGTTTCTAAGCGAGTAAATATTTTAAAATCTATCAGGTACAAGGTCGATAGATCTACCTTAATCACGTTGTAAAAAGGTATAGTTAGGCCTGTTATGGAATATTATTTGGGACGACTGTACCAAAAACGAAGCCGATTTGCTCGAAAACGTACAGTGCGAGGCTGCTAGGGCAGTGTCAGGTGCTAGGAAGGGCACAGGGAGGGACCGTGTTCTGGAAGAACTAGCTTGGGAAAAATTAGGAACAAGACGCTCCATTCATAAAGTTGTGATTTTTCACAAAATTGTAAATGATCTTTCTCCCAGTTACTTGAAGTCAATAGTACCCAGCGGCCGTGTAGCTCCCGTTCTTAAATCCGGTGGGAACATTAAACCGATCGCAGTACGCACTGAAAGGTTTAAGCGGTCCTTTTTACCTTCCACGATAACCCTGTGGAACAGTCTCAACTCGGATATTCGAAACGCATCTTCACTATTGTCATTTAAAAAACTTGTGCAAGATGTTTTTAGTTGTACCTCGTATAACAGAACCTTGAATTTCTCTGTTAACAGATGTGCCTCTGTCCTTCACACGCGGCTCCGCCTAAATCACTCTGCTCTAATGCCCACTTATTTAAAATTAATTGCAAACCATCTCTGTTATGTGATTATTGTCATAGAAAAGAAACTGTGTGCCATTATCTATTTTATTGTTCCCAATATGCTGCTGCTAGAGCCAAACTTCTCACCTCTGTTGCGCAGGTAGTTCCCAATTTCATAAGACGCTCAGACTCAAACAAACAAAATATCTTACTAAGTGGCCTGGTCCTCAGCACGTCCCAAAGTCGAGCCATCTTTGCTGCTGTGCAGCAGTATATTCTAGAGAGCAGTCGTTTTCCATAAGTTCTTTGCAGTCTGACCGTTTTATTTACATTTTCTTTGTTTTCGTGTGTCTTCTAAATTATCTATCATCATTCTATGCTCACAAGCCCGAACTAGTGAGATGTAATGCAGTATAATCTCTCTCGATGAGCATTTGAAACTCTTGGAGAAAACACTGAGTAATTATATGTTTAAATAAAAAAAAAAAAAAAAAAAAAAAGCATTTCCGTAGGTTTCTGAGCGCATACGACGACTTTTTCAATTTTGGCCGCGCGAAACTGTGGCCGAAATCAAAAAAGTCGTCGTCTGCGCTCAGAAACCTACGGAAACGCTTGCTTCGCAGGCTGGGTGGGGTAGGGTGTGGGTTGACAAATGAACAAGTCCGCTCCAGAGCCAAAATTATGCCTTTTAATGCTTCTTACAAGACTTTTTGTTGCATTTAACATCTTTTTAACGGGGAAAAAGATTCGCCAAAATATGTTCTTGACCGTGGGAAGCGGGGTATTTCAGATTTACAGTCGGAAGATTTCAGATTCATGCGGTAAATGGACGTGAGTTTGCGTGTGAGCGGATAAGGCGCTCATGCGGGAGAATGGCATGGCTGTCATTCCAACACTCATGAGACACATAACCTTGTCGGTCGATTTTAGAATTAACTTCTGAATTACAGCTGTACATTGTACTAACCTTATGAGAATATGAATAAATTTGTTCCACACACAGTTCTATAGGGCGGAATGACCGGTTTCCATAAACGATGGAAGCGTTTGAGCCGTGTGAATATTTCCCCGAGTGCTCAAAAGTAACCGCGCTTCTCACGCGGATGGCCCTGGGACACGCGCCCGCAATACATCTTTGTTCCCAGGGTCTTCGCGCTCTGTTCGGAAAGATGGCCGAGGGACCAGGAGATTTTGTAAAAGAACTGAAGAAACAAGCGGAAAGCGTGCAGCATGGAGAATATGGGGACCAATCGAAGAAAGAATACGTCGATGCTGATGGAACAGTGTTCGAGTGGGATGCGGAAAGGCACGGATGGTTTCCTAAGGTCCTTGAAGTTATATGCTTATCTTTATGGAATCGAAATGTGCATAATTGGCTTTTGGGCGGGTAACTTTGAAGCTTGGTATAGGGACCCCGAGGTGTCGTTCATGCATTTACTGAGCTGTTTTTCATGCATTCGAACCCCTTGATGCTGTAGACGGTTTAAAATTTCCAAGAAATCAGATTTCTGCAAAGATCAAGCAAGCACTGCTGTAACAGCTCCACGACATCTTCTGTTGTTGTTGTGACAGGTCGATGAAGACTTCCTCGCTGCCTATCAGTTGAGTTATGGCGTATCGACATCAGAGGAAAAAGAAGATGTAGACACTACTCGAACAGAAGCAGAAGTTCATCCAACAAGCTCTAAGGTTATTGCAGTGCAGTATTTAAATACTTAAAAACGTGATCTGGGGATTAGCGGGGAGGTTTGTGATACCATGTAGCTCGATCTGCCTTCTGTTTTGTTCACACTTAAAAAGGTTTCAGTGTTAAGTTTGTCAAATCTGTGCTTAATGTCACCATATATTTGTTTTTACAGGACTAGAGTATGCGTGACTGTGCTACATGTACATGTGTATGTTCAGTTATAGAAGCATGTGGGAGTTTGAAAGAACATGAGTGAAACATGATGCTGCCAAGTGCTTCTCTACACTTCTCTGCTGTTCTTTCAAACTACCCTACTACCCTGTACTGTACATACTATCCATCTTATCCATTTTCTCCCAAAGAATCAATCTTGGCAATAAATTAGAAATATAAACATAAGGTTGGACAGGGCCACAGAATGTTTAGAAATACAACCTTAAAGTGTGCATACCATGGGGACTGTATATGTAATGGAAATAATGCTTGCAATCCAAATGGTTGGAGATGTACTTTTGTGTGCACCTGTTGTGAAATGCCACCCAACTGCTCTTTACTGGTATTACTATATACTACATCTAGGTGATATTTTCAACATCACCTATATAGCGATTGTGTTTTTTCATGCTGGTTTTGTCTTTCCTGTCTTCAGAATGATTCAGAAGATAAAAAACTAGTAGAAGAAGGAGATGCCGCCCAGAAAAAGAAGAGGAAAGCAAATGATACAGGTTTGTGTTGTTCAATACAGCAGTAAGTGTGCATGAATTGTGGGAGAATGACTAATGACTAAGAACCCCCCATAACTGGTCCCCTCCCCATAACTGGTCCCCTCCCTATAACTGGTCCCCTCCCTATAACTGGTCCCCTCCCCATAACTGGTCCCCTTCCCATAACTGGTCCCCTCCCCATAACTGGTCCCCTCCACATAACTGGTCCCCTCCTCATAACTGGTCCCCTCCCCATAACTGGTCCCCTCCACATAACTGGTCCCCTCCCCATAACTGGTCCCCTTCCTCATATCTGGTCCCCTCCACATAACTCAAACCAAAAGCCCCACGGCCGGGGGGGCACTCCCATATATGGGCTATAAGGGGATGTGCCGCTCAACAGGGTATACTTTTTTGCCTCTCCGACTCTGGAACAGGGTATACAAATCACCGTTTCTCTCTGGAACAGGGTATATTTTTCATTCAGTCTGGCTCTGGAACAAGGTTGATATTTCTTCCTGCCAGAATCCTTGATGATTCATAATCGAGTCTGTCGCTGCAAAACAGCTCCGAACTGTTGCTTTAAATCATGCAACGCCACATGCTTATTCAAGCACACCATTTCCAATTTGTAGAGTCGCCTCTAGTCTGGAAAAGGGTATCTATTTTCATCATTTTGTCTGGAACAGGGTCGCAAAATTGCCTTCTTTTACTCTGGAACAGGGTCAGGGTCACAGGGACTCAGCGGCACACCCTCATACTAAATTTAAGGGAGTGCTCCCCCGTGCCCCACGGTAACTCAAACTCCAGATAACTTGAATCAACTTTTATTTCCCTTGGAATTAGAGTTATGTATATATAATAATATAAACATATATGTGTACCTTCCCTCCATCTGTTTGTGTATCACTGCTAAATGTAATAACTTTTAATGCTAAACATACATGTAACTAGAAATACGATTATCGCAGATACCCCCTCGCTCTGGCAACTATTACTTTGGTACTGCTCAACAAAAGCAGCCTTTGTTTTACTGAAGTTTTGATGTAATCATTTCTTTGAAGTCAAGTGCTGCACGCAAAGAAAGGAGAAAAATATGGTGTGTGTTATACTTTCGTGTTAAAAGAAGAATCGATTGCGTGACGCCATAGGCATTTCTCACGGTCGACATACCAAATTAATTCATGCAGTCTGCAGGGCACATTCTCAAACATTTAGTACTTGAATTGTGAAGTTGGTCGGCTGCCGTAGTACGGGAAAAAAGGAACGCTGATTTTCCAGTTTAGAATTCATAGGCAGTGCAATTAAACAGGCTTTCTGTGCGATTTCTTTTTGTTTTTTACTCTGGAATGCATGCACTGGACTTCGAGGCATGCATATTTAATGAATCGAGTTGTTTTCCATGTGAACCCGCTCAAAACAGCGTGATTTCTCCCAGAATCAAATCAAAATTTGAACAGTTTACTTCAAATAATTATACATGGGCTTCAAATCTAATCATACTTCAAAGAGCTTGTGAATGATTCTAGCTGCAATAACCGCGTGTCAGATTGTAGCATTTCTCGAATAGACAGTTACAGTTTTAGATCTTGAAAGAAAAACAGACATCTGACTAAATCATTTAAGCCCCAGGTTCCGACTGCCCTGAGCAAATACGCTAGCTGAAACTGGCGACAGGAGCCAATATTAAAACAATACCTTGAGAGAAAATGATCAGCAAATAGATTTTAATATTTTCTTAAAATGATCGGGTCACAAGATACAAGACAGAATATATACGGCGCACTTGCAATTTTACCCGCTTTTTCTCCTGAAGCTACAAATTCCCTTTTAAGCAGTGTTCTGTTCATGTTGCTCTTGATTGGCATTCATGTGCTGTTCTTTTTGTGGAGTCATTTTATTGGCGTGATTCTGTTTATGACGCTGTTGCCCACAGGACTGTCGTCTTTTCTTGAGTCGGAATTGACTGTTCGATCGTTCCCACGATTACCCATGTTCCCTTCTCTTTTGAAGATGAGATTCGCGGGACTGTTGTGTTTCCAATTTTCCAGTTTTCAAATTCACTTTCGTGAATGCAGTACAATATTGTTGCTTCATTCAAATCGCTTTTCTTTCTGTCGGTCACACGTGACCGATCCTTTGTGAGGTCCTCTCAGTGCATTCTGGGCCTGGTCATACGTACCACTGACTGACTGACTGACTGATGAACATTACATTTTGAGATGGCGACCTGTTTGGAGTCTCCATATAAGGCGATTTTGCTGCATTAGCGTTGTGATTGTTACCCTTGCTTCGCTCAGGATAATCTGACTCACCGTAAATGTAATAACATTTAACCCTAAATGTAATAAAGGTGTCCCACTAATATGTGTTCAAGTCATGGCCGAAGTTAGTACCACCAAACCCCTCATGACACATGTCACGTGGCTGAAAATGATGGTCACCATGGCAACAAGATAAATGAAATTCGGAGTTGACAGAGGAAGGTAATATAACTTGATCATATTATAAACTGGGACTGGACTTTGGATTGCGCTATCAGGGTCGGAAATTAACTTTTATTTAAACTCGCCAGCTGGCGACTAATTGACAACTTTTAGGCGCCAGCTTCCAGAAGTTGGTCGCCAAAAAACTGAAATGTAAATGTATAGCAACTGTGCAAACCACACACGCTTTTACGGCAATCTTGTGAGTCTGTCAGCCTGATAAACGATAATTTCCAGTCAGAAACTGTTTCAAAACTAAGACTACAAGGTGAGTGAAAAAATGAGTTGGAAGCACGGTTTAAATTAAAATCAAAACACTTTGTTCATCCATCGATCGTTCTCAGCCGCCACAGTGGCCGTCATATTGGATGTTACATGCAACAGAAGCCTGGGCACTACTAAGAAAGCACATGGGCGACGAATGACATCCTTGCATTTCTTTTCATCATCGTCCAATTCAAGTAAAGAGTAGAAGGAGCGAAGTGAATCTAGCAAACAGACAGCCAAGTCCAAAATTAGAATACGAGAAAAAGAGACAGTTTCAATCTTCTTGGAAAGTGCTATTTCTCTGGGTCGTACACAGCGACGAACGTGATTGTATACTATGCACTGCATTTACTGTACTAAGTATCTAAAGAAAGCCATACATCAAAGTGGTCTTTCACTTATTAAATCACCAACACAGGGCAAATGTCTACCACTGATTATGGACAGCACCTAGTACATAAACTTCCACCAGATCTTATGTCATCTGGAATCAGACTTGTCCCGAAGTCATCCTTTCGTAGAGTTTCCACTTTGATATTGTCTTGTCTTACATCACCGGACAGATCCTCCAAAAGTCTTTTGGCAGCATCTGGGTTACTCTTCTGAATTAAATCTTTTAACGTTCGCAAATGAGCATGCATAAATACAAAAAGCATGTGGGATTTGCCGGGTTGGGTACTATATAGAATATAACATAAAGTACTAATCCACGCGCATGTGCTGTGGCACATTAAACATGGCCGCATGTGCGATGTTGTGTGAGCCTGCGCTGCAGATGAAACTAAACCCGGGTTTAGTTTCGTCTGTGGTGCAGGCTAGCTCTACCCAAACAAGATTTTATTCAATACGTCCTAACCTGCTACAGGAAAAGGTAAGTCGCCTGTTGGCGACTAAAGTAAAAAGTTTGGTCGCCAAAGATGAATTTTCAGTTGCATTGGCTACTCCCTGGTAGCAATTTCTGACCCTGACTATATATTTTTTTATTTTAGTTTTTTTATGCTTTCAATTGGTAGTTATAAACTTGGGAAAAACAACTTTTGCTGCAGCAGATTTTCCCTGAACAATTTTAAAATCACTATTAGCCTGAGGTGTCTCTCGTCATCTTGTGTGAGGCTGAATCACTCTTGGATGTACAAGGCATGCGCCATAGCGATTGCTCATCTTGTTACCATGGTAACAATCATTTTTGTCCACATGACATATGCTGTGTCTTGTAAGGTTCTGTGATACCAACTTTGACTGTGACTCGAATACATATTAGTGGGACAACTTTATTACATTTAGGGTTGAATATTATTACATTTATGGTGAGTCAGGTTATCACATTTAGGGATAAAAGTTATTACATTTACGGTTGACTGTTTATTACATTTAATGTTAAATGTTATTGCATTTACGATGGGTATTACATTTAGCGTTGTTATTACATTTAGCAGTGATACAGTGTGCAAATGGTAACAGGTCAGTGGTGTGTTTTCCTGCACAGGTTGGTTTGAAATGGAATCTGATAGAAACACTAACATTTATGTATCAGGTAAGATACCCTTTTGATCACAATGCTGGTGAAGTGCAGCTTATAGCCTGCATGTAGTTGATCATATTTGCAGATCTATATTTATGCTGAAATGTGCTTGGCAGCCTTGTGGTTTTCCTATGCTTCTCATGTGTTCTCCCAACTTCCCGCATGTTTAGATCGATGAGGCTATTATTACACAGGAATGTGTTATACATTTCTTAAGTATGTCCCAGTAAGCAGAGTCACCATGTAATGCTTGGTTAAATTTAGTTTAGCTGTAATTTACAATCACTGTACCATTTTAGCCAAGGCATTCCCATTCATTTTCAACTCAAGTTCAATCTGAGTGTAAGACTGGGGCGAGTACAACAACTTTGGAAGGGGAGGGGATGGAGGGAGCTGTGTACTCACCCCAGTCTTACACTAAATGGGAAAGCCAGCTATGCAGTGATGCAGGCTACAGTGCCATTTGTGCATTGTAAGGAACATGTACACATAACTCTTTCTAATTTCCTATTACCTGGAAACTGGAGAGATTATGTTGAACGCTTTTGACTGTTGGCTAAGTGTACAGCTCATGTGATTCTGCAGGCCTGCCCTTGGACATAAAAGAAGAAGATTTTGTGGAGTTGATGAGCAAGTTTGGCATTATAATGGATGATCCAGACACAAGTAATGGTCTTTGAGTTGTACATCAATAGGGTACCCCTTGGAGTATTAGGTGGAGGTGTGCCATGCGCTGTTCTCAAAACCCTCACCTGTCAATGTCAGACCAAGATATTAGATTTTTGTTCCTTTTTTGATCAGGCCTGACTGCCAAAATTGTACTCCAGCTGGCAAGGTGTGAGAAAAATGGCAGCTTGACCAAGAACAAGGACAAGCTTTGCTACACATATGCTCACAAGTCCATGTGTAGTTCAAACAGACTATGCATTTTACCTGAGCATCTGCATACACATACATATTTTGAAAGTCCAACATTCTTGTGCTAGATATTATAATAACTTTATAATGTTCATACATAACTTGATGAATTTTAAGCCACTTTTCTAAACTGAGCTCACAAGTTCAAGACATTACCCAAAATTATTCACAAACAGTATTGTCCAGGACTTGTTCAAGATACAGTGTATTTACTGTGTGTAGGTTAATCTATTCTCAATAAATTGTATTACCCTATTTCACATTGTGTTCATTTTTTTAATCACTTTTCAGAAAAACCAAAAGTCAAACTTTACAGAGACCAAGAAGGCAAGTTGAAGGGTGATGGAAGGTGCTGCTATCTAAAGGTAAATCCAATCATTTTCTTTGCATTTTTTGTTGGATAAGGTGAAGTGATACAGGGACAGTTTAGCAGTGTATTATATAACACGTAAGTTGCATATTTAGTCCCTGTTTACATGTAAGGAGGGTGTCCCCCCCAGGAGAGACACCCTCCTAGAAGGGTCACCCTTCTCTATTGGAATGCCTTGTTCTGTTTACATGATAGGTAGGGTCTATCTTCTTGCTAGGGTAACCCTCCCAGCAGGGACAACTTTTGGCCATGTGAACTTTTGAGGTAGGGTTACCTTCCCAGTTAGGCTAAGTTTGGCAGTACCAGGTTACTATTGTTTCTCAAATCTTAAGAGGGTGTGATGCCTTCAGACTCTTAGCGAGATAGCCCTAGGGATAGCACTTGGCATGTAAAGAGGGAACTATCTTCTGAACCTTCTAGGACTGGTGTCCCTCCTTCCATGTAAACAGGGCCTTAAAGAAAACTATTTATTACAGTATGTCAGCCTCAATATATAAGATCACAGTGGCCCTCCTGGCCACATGTACGTATTACTGTATACATGCAGTGCTTGAATATTTACAACAACATTAATGTCTGCATACAGTAGTCCCATTCTGTCCTCTTGTTTTGGGAATTCGATAAACTGTAATTTATGATTTCTTTCATATCACACTTCACTCCGCTCAACAGAATGTAAATAATCATTTTATTATATACATACTGAGACATGCTCACGAAAAAGCCATATCGTAAAATGTTCGTGAATAAAAACCGTACGCGCGCACTTTCCATGAAGTAATCTCTATAGCATACACCAATTGCACAGTTGGTGAATAGACCATTTTCTCAAGGTGCGTATTCAAGCTTGACGGGCCACAACATTCGATATGGTATTTGTTTAGCGAGCACTTATGTATAAACGTTGTAGAAACCGGTTTTAAAACTCAAGATAGCCATCCAAACTCAAATAACAGCGGAGCAAGAAGCATTGCTTACAATCTGCCGCGAAAGAAAGCTGAATTTGAAGTTGAATTTGAAAGTCTTGGCCTGTCAATTTTGGATCTGCGCACAACCTTGAGAAAATGGCCTATTTTGTTAATTTGCTGCGTTGATGGACAGCATGAATGTCCTACAGTACCATGGGTATGCCAACTTTAACCCTGAAAACTTGATAGAGCTGGGTTGGGGCCGTACAGTGCAGTCCACAGTATATCCAATTATGGCAAGTGTGAATATTGTGAAAGGTGCATCTTTTTACTTGGCAGGTTGAAAGTGTTGCGCTTGCTATCCAGATGTTGGATGATACAGAGTTTCGAGGAAACCATCTTTCTGTTCAACAGGTGCGGATTTTCTTTCAAAAAACAAGAAACGCAAAATGGATTTTATGTTTTTTTAAAAAACATTACTCAGTGTTCACACAATCATGGAATGTCATGGAATTTGAAATTTGTTTAATTCCAGGCCTGGAAAAGTCTCAAAATTTAGGAAAATTTGTTCAGGTCACAGAAAAGTCATGGAATTTCATTTTCTTGTTGAATTGAGTTTTGAGTTGATGGTTGATAAATAGAGACATTTGCGTCAAAACATTTGGCTGCCGGGGCATATAGTTTGTAGAAGTTTATATAGTTGTACATATAGTTTGTAGAAGCTTCCAATTTTGAGGTCATGAAGTTAAAATTTTAAAAAGTCGTGAATAAGTTTTGGAAGTTAAGTAATTGAAGCTTTGACTGTAGTTCTGAAATGGGTTAAGCTATATTATGCACGCATCTGACAAAATGATGATGATGATGACAAAATGTGTTTGCAGGCCGAGTTTCATTTGAAGGGTGAGTATAATCCTGCGCTGAAGAAAAAGAAGAAGAAAACTAAAAAGAAAAAGAAACAAGCTGGCCAAGCCAAGTGAGTGCAGGCCAAAGCCTTAAACCTTAAACCAAAACAAAGCAAAAGCCACGTGAACAATATCGTAAAATAAATAGTCGAGTATTAATAGGAAAAAAAGTGCTGAGACAAAAATAATAACGAACAAGTAGACCACAATGATAACAAGTGAAAAAGTTGCACTACTCGGCATGGGGTTGGTAACGTGGTAATGTGGTCAGTAATCTATTGTAATTCGTTACAATTAGCCAAAATCTGTGAGATTATCGTTAGAACTAACGAACGTTCAGATCGGCAATGTCTTTGTAATGGGATAATTGAAAATAACCACACAGGTTCTTTGATGTCATTAATCCTCTTTAAAAGTTGATGCGCGTTTTTCCTCCACTACATTCTAGGAAGTTTGTTTTGATATCCCATTCTTCCTACAGGTTGTTGGACTGGGTAGACCGAGATGAGAAAAGACCGAAATGTGAAAGAATTCTGATATTTAAGAACATGTTTAATGTTATGGATTTTGAGGTGAGACATTTCTCTCTTCTCTTCCTTCCCCTTTTTCTTACATTTTTGTCCTTTTTCCCTTCTAATGTGTTATTTCCACGCCTTTGCTCCTTCTTTTCGTACATGTGCATGTAGTTGCGTGCGTCGGGTTTTCCTGTTCTTATTTCATTTCCCATTTTCCATCTTTCGGCTTCTCTTCCATTCCTCCCCTTCTCATCTTGTCTGTCTGCTTCGTTTCAACCCTGCTCTGTTTCCTTCTTTGCCTGCTTCTTTCTGTCATTGTTTCATTTTTATTTTCTCTCCCTACTGCGACAGTTGTTTGCCACATGATAGTGCTTAAATACGCCTTTCCATTCGTTTTCAGAAAAACCCAGCGTCGATAACAGAGCTTCGTGCTGAGTTGAAGACCGAATGTGAAAGATTTGGTGAAGTGAAGAAAGTGATGGTGTTTGACGTACGTGCTTCTCGTCACTTCACGCAAAGAGTTGTAGGCTTTTCAAGCCCGCAGAAAATTCAGGGAGGGGGGTTCAGGTTCCTTTTTTCCCTACATTTTAAGTACTGGCCACAAAGGCTTGCAAAGGGCTCACCCAAATTAATTATTGTCTTATGAACTAAGTTTTTTCTTATGAACGTCGGTGTTCGAAGGTAATGGTGAACATGTTGCACCGGTCGGTATGTGGTCGGTATGCTATCGGCATGCGGTCGGTATGTTGTCGGTGTGCGGTCGGTACGTAATCCTATTATCTCGAGTTAACGGTCCTATTCACAAAAGGGAGAATTTGTAACTTGCGTACATTTTTCACGTTCGCAGGAAAAAAAACCTTCAGAGTTTGATGGCGGCCAGTTTTTTGGCGGGTTCTTACGGTGTGGCGGGTTTTTACGGTACTTACGCAGCTTCTCGCGGGCGCACTTTTAATGTTGACTTGCTTACAAAGGTTTTGTGAGTACACGGTCTCAGTTCTATGGTGACGTCGTGTTTGTTTCTGTTTCTTTTGCAGAGGAATAAGGAAGGCGTTTGCTCGGTGGCGTTCAAAGAATTCCACAGTGCAGAAGCCTGTGCGCCGGTATGCGTAGTGTTCTTTTACTTAGGGTGCGTTTGATTGGGTTTATTCCGGAATAAGAATAGCTAAAGTGAACCAAAGTGTTGCTTGTTGCTGGGAACATTTTGTTCAAAATTGTTAAACCTTCACAGTGACAATGTTAACAGCTAACGATGCATCTTTACCCAAGTTAGCTCCAAACCAAATAGTTTTACCGTTTAACATCACTATTCTTCTTCCGGTATAGGCCCAATCAAACGCGCCTTTAGAAAGAACGTGATTACGTGAAACCGGTACGAAGTGTGGTCGGGGGGGGGGACTCTATATCATTCAGACGAAGAAAATGGCGTCTTTTCGTATGGATGGGCAACGTATAGAAGTTGATCCAATGCCGAGTCCTAAAGATTTTCTTCTAGCTCAGTCTGTTGTGCTGTGTTCGAGAGACTCTCCATAACCATAAATTTAGTTCTTTACGCCTTTTAAAACTCCCACTGTTAATGTATTGCGCGCCCAGAAAGTCCCGTTTCAGTCTTCGCTCTTTTTCAAGAGAGTATAAAGGTAAGAGAGGTAATCCCCGTATAGGTCTTATTCCAGTCCCCCGCAGATATATTACCTCGCGCGTAACAGCGACAAACGCGAGAACGTGTTTGAGCACTCGAAACACGTTGCGTGGATGTTTCGTAGAGGATAAAATTTTCAAGTGACCAAACGCGTTCTCGCGTTTCTGTGTACCTTCTAAAAACTTTGGGAGGGATTACCTTGGAAAAAGAACTATACGGGGGATTACCTCTCTTACCTTCACACTCTCTTGTTTTTACCTAATGCCAAACCTAATGCAAATTAGGCCAAAACATGTTTTTTTTTCTCTCATTTGCATTATGCTCAACGCATGCGAGGAGCGACGTCTGAGGAGACATCTAACTGTCGGAGGCCGTTTCCGTATCAAACGAATTTGACTGGTTTCTTCTTTTTCTTGAACCGTACAAACTCGAAAATTGTATTGAATATGATTCTCTTGTGACCATATCACTTCTCGCAGGTCATGAATGGTCGTTGGTTTGCGGGGAAACAGATATCGGTGGCAAATTGGGACGGCAAGACGAGTTACAAGGTTGAAGAAACCGAGCAAGAACGCGAGGAGAGGTTAAAGAAATGGGGGAAATTTTTATTTGATGAAATGGACGAGGAGGAACCAACGACATCGGTATGTCTTATGTCTATATCGGTCACATAGAAAATTAGTATTCTTCAGCTATAGTCTTTGACATTAGGATTTTTCCGACTCGTGAATGTCATCCGGTTCGCCCCAATTAAATAAATTGCCGTCATCATTATCGTCATCATCGCCATCATCTTCATTATTGTCATTATCACTATCATTATCATCAACTTGCGGTTAGTAATAGAGGATATTACATGGCCGTGCGGGGATACGAATTTTATCTTCGAGTGTTGATACTATCTCTCACGAGTGAGCGCAGCGAACGTGTGCCACATTATCTCTCGGAGAGATATTAGTAACACGAAAAGATAAAATTCGTATCTCCGCACGGCCATGTAATGTTCTGTTTATTACATAGATATGGATGAAACATCTAGAATAAAGACATATCTCACAGCCTTTGTTTCCGGTCAGAACTTGCTGTGTTCAAAAATCGCGCGCACAGTGAACATATCATTTTTATCCTTCACGTGTGAAGATATCGCGTGCTATGAAAATATCGGTTTTTAAAACTGGAGAAATTTTGGTATTTCATCGGTATCTATAGTAAAGATATTTACGGTTGATTGTTACTACATTTACAGTTAGTATTACATTTGCTGGCGTTATTACATTATTTTAGCTGTGATACAGTGATGTCATCATTGTCGTTGCCATCATCCGTGTCATTATCGTCGTCATTATCGTCATCATCTTCATCATCATCATCATCGTCATTATTGTCGTCGTCATCATCATTTTCGTCGTCATTATCGTCTTCATCGTCATCATCATTATCGTCATCATTGTCGTCGTCGTCATCATCGTCGTCATCGTCATCATCATCATCATCATCATCATCATTGTCGTCGTCATCGCCATCGTCATTATCATCATCATCATCATTTACCGTCGTTATCGTTTTCCACTGATACCCGATTCGTCGCGCCTGTATGATTGATTATTCTGACCTATTTTTTACAGACCTCTGGCAGCTGAAAGTGCCATTCTGATCTCTCTAATGGACTGGTTGCCAATCATCCCTTGACGACGTCAAGCGAAGAGCAAACCCAAAGTGTGACCGGTACCAACACCACACAAGAGTCACGTGACTGTAGACATTACACACAAAACACGCCAAGGACATTTGTAATACTTTATACAGTATGGGAGGTTTTTTGGAATCTTAATTGTGTTTGAAAAGCGCGGTATTTATAACTCTCTAGGCTTTGTTATAAACATTGTCATTGACTGATGGAGATGATGTCATGACTAGATATTTGAAGCAAAGATAAACAAAATCAACTGATCTTAGTTAGATTATTTTATCGTATTTTGTCGGGGATTACGTCAAAAGAAAACGTCGCTAGTTAGCATACATTTGTTTGGAAACCCGTCACGAGAATGTGAAAGTTGGTTGTGGAGGTAATGTTCGATCATGTGATCGAATATCGTTTCCTCGGCCAGTCAACGCCCAAAAAATATAATCAGGAACAAAAAGCCGGTATGCTTTTGCGTGCGTCGTGGCATGATAAGTCAAGACGTGTCGCCATATTGGATTAGAACGTACTTTTAAATCTTCCCTTTCATTCAGGGAAATAAAAATCAAGGGGATTGCGCTGAGGTCGCTACAGCGGCATGAAAATACAAACACGAACAAGCGAACCTTCGTCGCAGCACGAAACATCACTCAGAAATGGCACACAATGATAGATATACAAAGAGCAAAGTAAATAGTTGATTTTTCCATTTCCAACTGATTACACTACAAGACTGGAAAGCCTGTGCTTTATGACTTGGGTTACCGTAAATGTTCTAATAAGCTCCCCCCTCCACCAGGTCAATCTTTGAACGTAGAGAAACAAGTCAAATGGGAAGAGGCGACAGCATTTTCTGAGCGAGATAAAGACGCACCGAATTAAAAGGGGCGTGATTGAATATGTGATTATCTCACCTGGATCATTAAATGGGCACAGCACGTCGTAGTCTACCTCTATACTTCGAATCCATGGCCAATTGACTATTGCCATTGCAATATTGTTTGCGTCAGTTGTGTTTATAGCGAAAATTAAAGTAGCGTCAGCCCCCCATTTGAAGAATGTTTGTACGGGGAGGCTTTGTAAGCTTAGGCTTTCAACCCCTTGCCATTTAAAATACATGTACCATTCTGGGGTCGAATTAGTGACCCTTTTCTATACCTCTGACTAGTAAAAGTCACCCACCCACCCCGACCCCCTCCCGTTGGTATGCCTTTGAACAGGACTAAGACCTCTAGTAAAATAGGTCCACAGTGCGTACATTTGTCTACTGTGACGTTTAAAGTCTTCTCGCCGACCTTTTGCAATAGCATTTCGTTCGTTTCTTCTGATTGGCTAATGAGCAGTTGCGACGTCACGTCACAGAAGTGTTTCTAGTGATTAGCTGATCGAACAGTGTCGACGTACGTCGCAGAGGGTTTGTTGTTCTGATTGGCTACGAACTCGGTAACGCAACGGGCGGCAAACGGAAGTGAAAACAGATCACCGCCCCGGTGGGGCCGGTGTACGTTGGTCGACAATACTGAGCTGGAAAAATGTCCTAGTAAAAACGCAGGCAATAAACTGTAGGCGTTTCAGTGAAAACCTCCGAGCTAAAACAACCGTAACATACTCTAGTGAAAGCATAGACCCTATTTCTCGGCAAAGATTGTATGTCGGACTGGAAAAATGAATTATTAAACGCGTGACAAAAGCAAGCCGCGGAGCCAAGGACGGGGTCATGGGAACGAGGTTGACTTAGAGTTTTGCAAAGCACTTTGGGAGGTGAATGGGAAATCAAAATGGCCGCTGTGGTATGTACATGGTTGTGAATTATTTGTTGATGTCCTTAACACCAGCTTGCTCCTATCAGTTACTCGTTATTTTTTTGTGTGGGAATCAATTTAAATTGCTGTTTTTCATGTGTGTGGTGCAGTCTGGTGCGGTCTTCGTCGGAGAAACGGAAGCAAAGAAGGACAAATGCAATGATGACGACGGTGAGGCGAACACAAGTGGTGACAAAAGAGCCGAACGAATGAAAAGACTCCGGGACCTTCACTTGAGGAGGGTGAGTTTAAAGAAGAGTGCAACCAGTCTGTTTGTGAAGCAACGGAAGAATGACAGTAGTACTTGTGAGAACGTACAGTAAGCCTTGCGTGCTCGATCTGACGATTGAGAGGAGTTAACACTCGAAACGTCAAGTAAACTTCTTAAATTAACATCGGTGTTTAGCTTGCCCACAGAGAACTTTTGGTTGATTTTTCACATGTTTGAAGCAACTTGTTTCTTTGAGCGACGACTCACTCAAATGAATCACTCAAACCCGTACTTGATCTCTTTTTCAGAATGAAGCTCGTAAGCTGAATCACCAAGAGGTAGTGGAGGAGGACAGGAAGAAAAAACGACCAGCCAACTGGGAGGCCATGCAGAGGAGGGCGGATTGGACGCTGCAAGATGAGGCAGGAAGGAAGGTGAGGCTGATCAAATGTCTCAGTTCAAAATGCCAGAACAGAAAAGCCACCTTTCTCCACAGAAACGTCTGTCAGACCTACTACAGTGGGATGTTCCATTTTTTTTCTGAACTCCCCCTATGGAGGAGCGATTCTTACTCCCAAGAAATTCCAGCCGATTCCTACCCCTTAAGAATTTTGGCTGATTCCTACGGGTCATGTTAGGAAACCAACTGTTCCTATGGAGCATTTTTACAAAAACTGATTGATTTCTATGGGTCAATTTGAAAAATTGACTGATTCCTATGGTTCATTTAAAATATCAAATTCCTATGGTTATTGGTATATGGGTATATGTAGAGTTGGGAAAAAAAATGGAACATCCCAGTGGAACCCCCTTTATAAAGAAGTCCCCGATAAAATGAACTTATTTTTCCCAGTCCCTTGGCTTTTGTAAAATCGGGGTTCCACTGTACTGTATTGCAAGAACATTAATGTTATATTATTATAGTGGTCTCATTATTTATACATGCACAAATATGGCTTAAGTCTGAAGGAACCTTTCAGTGCAACTGTAGTGCAACCCCTTTACATGTATGCTGCACATAAACTGCATTGTATGTTCAGTTCTTTGCTCTGATGATCACTCTGTCCAGTCTATCTCACTTTCAGTAACATGTCATGATGTCATGTAACATGTCATCCGGTTATGATAAAAAAAGGGCATGCTGGAACTGTGACTCACTACCCCAGAGCCAAACATTTTTCCTATCTAATGTGGATTTTAATGCTACATGCAAATGTTTGTTTCCTGCATCTTTTATGGCTTTGAGCATCTTTTCAAGCATCTTTTATGTTATTCAAAGATAATGAAGTCAATCTACAGTCCAAAGGGCAACCAACCTAAAACCTTAATGTTGAGCACAGTTTGTTGTCTTTTTTTTTTTTTCAGACAGATTAGCAGAGTGTGGCATTGACACGTGCTTCTTTCTGTTGTGTTTTCAGGCTGCAGAGGAAGCAGGGGAGGACTATGATCGACTAAAGATGCTTGAGGTGAGTGCAGATGAAGCTGACAGGCTGGAGAGGAAGAAGAAGAAGAGGAATCCTGACCAAGGGTTTTCAGGTACTGTACTCTCAGTGTCGCCAACGTTTGTTTAGAAGTTCATTATTATGTAAAGTTAAGTTTTACAAGTTGTATATGGCACTTATAACTTACATACGCTCTCATTGTCAATTAATCAGCCCATAATTTACAGTACGGAGAGCAGATAATTATATAAAAATAATGCAAAAAGTCAGTGCATACATACTGAGGTTATGCATTTTGTGTGTTATTTATCAGATTATGCAGCAGCTTCATTCAGACAGTACCAACGACTCACCAAACAAATGAAACCTGATCTGCAAGACTATGAGAGGCAGAAGGAAGAGAGGTGAGTTGTCATGCTTCTGTGTATCTTGTTGTCCAAAAAACAAATGCAGTTGTTATGGACAAGGAAGAATCATTTACTATCAACCCAAGTCAGGACTTTTTTTCTCTGTACTATGTAGATACAGTAATAATGATTTATTTTACCAGACATAAAATACAGTGTACTGGTAATGTAGCTATAAGGTGTTATTTTGAAATTTGATTTTCTTAAAACAGCAGTTTCATGCATTTTCAGGTCATCAAGTAAGGGTTTCAATTAAAAAAAGACATTCAATTTTACTAGAAAAAGTATGCTTTACAAGGCAAATTTACACTAAATAAAGATATTTTAACATTTAAAAAGGTTAGAACAGGGTAAATAATATTATGAAGTTGAAGAAACAGTTTCAATTTAATATAACTTTGAGACAAATCGAGAAAATCATTTGAAAAATTTCACTTCAGATCAAAGTTATCAAGTAATATCACAGATGGTGAGCCTTTGCAGTCTTAAAACCTGAAATTCTTTAGTCTTGTATTTAAAAAATCGACTGTTAAGTGTTTTAATGTGATTTCCTGAGCGAATCAATGTTTCACTTCCGGTCAATTGAGCCAGTATTTCTTTGTATTTTATTTGTACAGGTAATCTACTATATTTGAAAACAATAAAACAAAAAATTATTGCTTGCAGGGGCCTGGGGCCCATGAGAGCTTAAAAATGGGAATTTTTATTTTTTTCCTTTTTGTGGGTCGAGAATCAGCACACGGTGATTGGTTCATATTATCACGTGCTGGGCGATGACGTAATTGACTTCGCTAAACAACTCGAGATGTGGCCAGTGAATTGCTCGTTACTTGTGTGTAAAAGTTAACTGCATCCCATCCAAACTCAACACCATTTGGCTCTGTGGAATATGCACGGATAAACTAGATTTTCGGGAACGATTTTGGCTCGCGTTCACCACGGAAGCTTTGAGAATAACCGTAAACAAATATTTGATGGTACCGCTGTCGCCGATAAATATTTAGTCCCGACGAAACTTTCTGTGGCGACACAAAATACTTTTGGGAAGATAACAGGGCGAAAGCAGAAACCAAAGCTACGGTGAGCTTTAGCCGTAAAACAATGACGCTTTATGCTTTACTCTGTACATGACATCTGTTGCCTCATAAAATTCTTCTGCGTATCGTACATTGCCTGTTGAAGTGTTTCTTTCATTCGATCATGTAGCCTTTGTTTTGCAATAGTCAGTGAATACCAGAAATGAAAAATACACCGAAATAATTCTGAGGATTGAGTTTGCAGTCACAAATGGACTGAACACACTGTGAACAAAAGCGCAGTAATATTGTAAACATCTCTCGTGTGACATTCCTCGCTTTCAATTTTATATTTGTTACAGAGCACAAATACTCGAAAGCCTGATAGAAAAAAACGTATTGAGTTAATAAAAGAAAACACATAAGTAGTGAAGCGAAAAAGTAAACTGCATCCATTCAAATTCAACGCCATTTGGCTCTGTGGAATATGCACGGATAAACTGGATTTTAGGAAAAGATTTTGGCTCGCGTTCACCGCACAAGCTTTGAGAATAGCCGTAAACAAAATTTGTTTTAATGTTTGATGGTACTTCTGGGGTATTGCAAATATCTCTGTCGCCGATAAGTATTTAGTCCCGACGAAACTTTCTGTGGCGACACGAAATACTTTTGGGAAGATAACAGGGCGAAAACAGAAACCAAAGCTACGGTGAGCTTTAGCCGTAAAACAATGACGCTTTATGCTTTACTCTGTACATGACATCTGTTGCCTCATAAAATTCTTCTGCGTATCGTACATTGCCTGTTGAAGTGTTTCTTTCATTCGATCATGTAGTCTTTGTTTCGCAATGTTCATTAAATACCAGAAATGAAAAATACACCGAAATAATTCTGAGGATTGAGTTTGCAGTCACAAATGGACTGAACACACTGTGAACAAAAGCGCAATAATATTGTAAACATCTCTCGTGTGACATTCCTCGCCTTCAATTTTATATTTGTTACAGAGCACGAATACTCGAAAGCCTGATAGAAGAAACGTATTGAGTTAACAAAAGAAAACACATAAGTAGTGAAGCGAAGGCTGGATTAATCGTGGCCTCTGATTAGAAATATGAGTCAAGGTCAAACTGTCATAATCGACTGCATAAAAAGATATGTCACGCATTCTCAAGATGCAGGGTCGCTCAACCTTTAAGAAGCAAGTGTATAAGTGTTGTAATAATAATTTTTAGTTTAATCAAGGTGTCAAAAGAGCAAGGTGTCAAAAGCCAAGTTTTCTATACTGTGATATTTTTATGGTGAGAAATTGGAAGTCTCTCTTGGGAGTTCCGCTCTTGTCCCCTACTTTCCATTTTATATTCTGGTCTCGACCCAACTCACGCCGCGAGCTCACTGGCAAGGCCAGTCTAGTTTAAATATTGCTACAGTCATAGCCAGGCAATACATAACAGTTCAAGTACCGCAGTGATACAAGACCCTTGAGATAAACGGTGTGATGAGATTTGGTGAACCCTGCGAACAATTAACCTTTGACACGTAAACACGCTATGGCAAGTATGGTGAAATGTCAGCATACCTTGATCACTTTCTTCTCTCCTGTCCCTCTTCTCTTTACGTGTAAAACTAAAGTCCAACAACATTTTCTTTATTCTATTCCAGCAAAGCCGGTCAGCCATTTAGATTGTAAGCGTGTTGCCGCATTGAGCAATCTTGAAGCTAGACTATCAATGTCCCACATGTCACATCTTGTATTTCGCAACAGACACAGACTTCTCAGATATCAATTTCCCACACATCCCATCTCGTATTCTGCGCCACAAAAGATCATTGTATATGTTATTTTACAAGGCGATTCAGTCTTAAATTAACGAAAATGTACTATATTATAAATAAATGTCTCCAAGTATATATAGTGTTATGAAATTTCAGGAGTAAGTTTTTAAACAACATGAGAGTACAAGGACGGCCTGGAATGACAAACAGCCGGGACCTTGGCCCGTTGCCTGGCTATTAGCTACATCCCTGACTTTACTTGTACATGTAGCTTTTATAGTTTGTTTTCAGTGGACTGAAATGATGTGTCACTTAATGGTGTGTCACGTAGTTGTGTAATGTACAATATTGTGCATGTTGTTTATTAGTATATTTATCATTACTCTGATTTTTTGTTTGCTCCCCAGTGGTGAGGCATTTTATCCTACTGTTGACAACTTACACTATGGAGGTCAGGGAAAGGTGCCAGAAGCAAACATAGACAGACTGGTCGCTGATGTGGAAAAACAGTGAGTTCATACAAATGACTCAAGCATGTGTCAGCGTGCTACAGTATGTTGAGTTAATAGATTGAGGCATGCAGGAATTAAAAAGAACATGAGGGAAGTGTTGAGAATTGTGACACTGCAACTCCATACTGCTTGAGTGTTCATTTCCCAAATTTCTGCATGCTTTTATAACTCGGCATTGATGTACATGTTGCATGTCAGCAAGTGCTAGCATAAGGCAAACAATAACTTTGTTAGTAAAATGAAACAAAATTGAGTTCAATGCCAGAATGGTACTGGTCTTATACTGTGCTATGTTGAGTTATAATATGCTGGCACCATCACTAATCAGATTGCACTGTTGATGTCTACCTGTCTTATAATGGTCACTCTATCAAAACCCAACTAAAATAATGCCATTTTATTACTGTAAATGTATAGTACCGTATAAATGGTAAACACACAATGGGTGTAGGTGTGTGCTGGGCATGTGGAAGGTTAAAATATGCCAGTGCAATGGCTACAAGGTTACCGTATCCTAAATTATATCCTCAGGCTAACTGAAGAGCAGCCCGTCATGCCTTTGTACATAGAATATACAAGCTAGAATATTGCTACGTATAAATTTAGATTTTCAATTATTTATTTCACATTAAAGGTATTTGTTTTTGCTTTGTAGGATTGAGAAGAGAGCGAAGTTCAGCCGTAGGAGAGCACACTATGATGAAGCCGATATTGACTACATCAATGAGCGTAACATGAAGTTCAACAAGAAGTTGGCCCGTTTTTATGACCCTTTCACATCAGAGATTAAGAACAACTTGGAGAGGGGCACTGCGGTGTAGTCTTGCACTTTGCGAACTATGTACTTATTACTAACATATTTTCTATTGTATGCTGAGTTAATTCTCTCTTTCATTCTCTCACCACAGATACTCAAATAGTATTGTACAATTAGCAGGGTGGGTGCCATGAAGCTTGTTTAGATGCAAATGCAGTTTCAAAGCTGATGGATTTGTTTTCTTTATGGATTGTTAACAGGGTTTGGAATTGACTTTTGTGCTCAGTTTTCCTGGGGAAAGCCACAAGTTATGATTTGGTTGCAAGCCCTGTCCAATCTCTTGGTGCTCCATATGGTGTTAAAGTTTCACTAAGTTGCATCATTTGTCTCAAAGCCTTTGAGTGCTTACAGGACATCCAATGCAGAGTATTTGGTTGCCCCAGCATGTTTTTGGTTGTCTGGAATAACTGGATTCAATCATTAGCTTCAAACTCTGGTTAAGATAACTTGCATCACTGAAAGGTTTTTTAGGGAGAGTGTAAGTTATGGTGTTGTTACAACCCAGGCTTTGAGTGGCAGTTTGCCGCCTTACCCTATTTCAGACCAAAATTTGCGACTTTTGACCCTATTTCAGACCAAAAAATAACAAAATCCCCCCTCCCCCCTTGGTGTTACAAGCACATTGAACCCATTTTAAACTTTGCCAGAGTACAGCAGTATTAAATGACAAAACAATAATTATTTTAAAGGGTGTCTACAGGCAACTCAAAATGTTTTTTTCTTACCTGCTGCGAAAACCAATGTGAGCCCGGGTAACAGGAATGCAAATAACATTTGGATGGCAGCTACAATATTAGAACCTAGCAACATGACATTAATGACTGGTCCAGGCTGCATAGCCAGTACAGTTTTGTGTTGAGTGAGTTACATGTTTCTTATGAATGTTTCTGTGTTGAGGAACATGTTTTCGGGATTTTACAAGAAAGATAGAGCACTGACACAGGAAACATGAACTTAATATGTACATATATTGATGATGATACTTAGATTGTACCAAAATACACAGTCTTATATTAAATGACTACATTTATATGTGTGGTCAGACTGGTTTCTTTTGTAGGTGAGGTGCCTCCTTTCTGTTCTGCACAGAAACTCTGGGGAAAATATTCCTCTCTGTAGTCCACCCACTTGGTTAATATTAAAGGTTATAGTATGAAAATACTTGTGCAAAGGAAGCACAGAAAACGTTCTGAGGCGATCAAATCCAGTGCTTTTTTTTTCTGAGGTCCTAAGTTGTTTCATAACTTGGAAAAGACATGTGGCTCTGAAAGCCTTCTGGGTATTTTCTAAACAGAATGTGTTTGTGAATAATAACTGTAAGTTTTGATTGAAAAAGTTTGTGACTGATTTGTTAGCACACATCTTGGCTTATTAGAACCATAATTGGGTGATTGAGACAAGGCTTTCAAATTCCCACCTTTTTGTATATTTTCTTAACTGTTTCAAGCCACGTTCCTTCCTTCACTTTCTGCAAAGGATAAAAAGACGAATAGACCGGAATCTCCTGACCCGCACAGATGGGAGTTCCAAGGCATCTCCAATTTCACTTCAAGCAACCAGTAATGCTGTTGTGTATGTTTTTTTTTATCGTATAAATTATTGTATCGCTGAGAAACGCTTTAAAAAACGGCTTTAGGCTTCAATATTTCTCTTTTGTTTTAGTACATCCGATCGGACGAACTTCCGGTGCCAAGTAATTTGGAGCCAATATTTTCATTTGTAGGGGAGGGGTAGGCCGCTCAATATTGATCCTCTCACATCGAACTGAATGGCAATATTACATATGATTAACATTATTCTTACATACTAATTTTTCATAGATAAACGACACCCGAAAAAATATGTCTGCCTCCGATTTGTAAAATGAGACTTTGCCGATTGACAAACGAGGCGCCTTGTCTCTCCCCGGTCGGGATTTTATTGTCGTTTGGCCGAAGACTGAGCGGGCGGTTACTTTTCCGGTGTCAGTTGAAGGGCACTGTTCCGAACGTGTGGAAAACTTTCCAGACCAGTTAACGTAGTATTAGGGACTACTTCATTCAAGAATATGTTACTGCGAAATAGTTCGTGATGTGATATGTGCAAATGGAAACGCCCGGAACGCGTTTGGGCGAATCTGTAGCTGTCGCGTCAATGAAAATTTGTTGATCGGGTAAGTTAAATTGATTCTACCCAGCTTAAAATTGTGTGCTTTGGACCAAGTGAATGTTTACAGTTGACACTGACACATATACAAAGGCTGAAGGTCGCGATATGGCACTAAAATCAAACGCAGTAAGGTTCGTTTCGATTCGTTGTTTGGTCCACATAGATGAATGATTTCTGGGCTCAAGGCATCAGATTTGATCAGGTTAATCCTTGAACTCTACAACATTACTGTTTGAAACTATCGTAAGATCAAAATACAGGAAAAAAAATCTAGCCATGTTGAGCCATTTCCTGTGTTTTCCCCTTTACTCGAAGAGTAAAATTCAGTTCTTTCTAAAAATCGCTACTGTATTATTTAATAGCGATATTTTGTCTTACCTCTCGTGTACAAATAGTAAACTACGAAGCGATGTTGAATCGATTTTTGACCCAAAAAATAACTTGGACTATGAACCCAAAATCATAACGTGTGTGTAAATTTTTACACAGTCAGTCAGACATGCAGTCCAGAGCACAGATATATAAGCTGGATACGAGGAAAATACAATACAAAATCACCATCTTTCTGGATTTTTGTTGTTGTTAATTATTCATCAGGAAGAAAACCAGAGATTCGTTTCTGTAGCTAATTTTTGTTTTGCATTTGAAAATTTCTCTTTGGGAAAATTTACATGTCATGAATATCAGGCAAGAGCAGCATTCATCATGAGCCTCAAAAGAAACTTTTAAAGTAAACATTACACACGTACAGCTAAGGTACAAAGCTGAAGGATGATGAACTTGAACCAGTATTTAATATGGTTATCATAAATGATGGATAATTTTTGGAAACAATATTTTTTATTTTATTAGCAAAACAAACACTCAAACTATTGCAAAAGAGTATAAAATAGCAGATTAATGGTCTTATCACAATGGTACAGTATGCAATATTACATGATTGCATGGTACTTGCATTTTGCACACAATCATATAATTTGCTCGTCTGACCACAATATTCTTTGTGAGAAAATAAGGTTTCTCTCATCTTTGGAGATTGCGATATAACAGAGAATATAGTCAGTAATTGTGACTTGATCAGAGCTACAGTAGCCAGCTTATATTTGCAATGCCCCTTCCCAAAACAATAAATAAGAAATAATTTACTAAATACAATTTTAAACATAAAAGAACTAATTTATTGGCCATCCATCTGCCTCGTTTGAGATGAGCACTAAATTTATTTTATTTGTCCTAAATTGTGTTATTTACCAGTTTTTGGCATCAGTTTTTCTTTTGAAACCCAAACCAGCTTTTGACAAATTTCCATGTAAACATTAGATTGCCTAAGGTCAGTGATATCCACCTTCCCATCCCCAACCCCCTTCCAAAAAAAGAAGAGTAAAAAGAAAAAGAATCCTTCAGGGTTGGGGAAGGGGGAGGGAGATTCTCTCTGTGGATAGTAATGTTGTCTGGGAATTCGATAACCCAGGAAAACCAGTGAAACTTTGGAATTCAGGGTTCGAAATATATTTGCATTAACTGAAAATATGACAACAACCAAAAACATGCTGGGATAACCAAATAGTGTGTAACAGTAATGTGGGAAACCTAGTGTAATGTTTCTGTCTTTCTGCAGGTGAGTATCAAGTCATAACATGGCTGCCCCAGTGTTTGTGTATCAGGGGGAACTCCTGCACCAAGCGTCCATCTATGACCAAACAGACCTTCTGAGGTCGCTACTTCAGGCAGGTGCACAGGGGGATGCAAACAGCAGGGACCCACGGGGCCTAACGCCTCTACACACAGCAGCTGTTCATGACAGTGTACACTGCTTAGAATTGTTGCTGAAATGGGAAGGTAAGAGATCAGTCACATAGGCCATTTCTGATATGCCTGTTGCCTCTGTTCAAGACAAGGCCAAGTGCAAATCAAACCTTTCTTTCGAAGATACATGTAAGTTTGGTTTGCATGAAAATGAAAGCTGTTTTTTTATAAGGATTTTTTGAAACAAAGACAAAAGGAATCTCGGAAATGGCTTATTACTACATGCTAAGAAGCATACCGTAAATGCTTTAATAAAATTATATTTAGAATTATTTTATTAAAGATTGACCTTGGGGCAGCTTGGCTTTATTTGAGAGGGGGTTGTATTAGAGAGGATGCAATCCGATTGGAAATGGCACATTACAACTTAATGCGCAGTACATGATTATTTTCTTTTTACCAATAAAATTTATTAACAGTTTATAAGTTAGCCAGATATTTTAAAAGAAATATTGAAGCACTTGTCAACTTTGTGGTGGCGTTTCCAAATCTTCACACTTGCTCAGTGTTTTTACAAATACTGTGTAAAATGTATGCATGGTAGCCATGTTGGTTTTGAAGACAATGAATTATATTCCCAATAGGATTCAAATCATATTGTTTCTGCCTAACCACCATTCTCACTCAATGACTCAACATGGCATGATGATGCTACTGTATTTTGGCATCACATTTCATGCAAATTTTGTGTAAATATTTTACCTGTTTACAAGGAGGTAAGGTAATCCTAACACCAAGGTAACCCTGGTGCTAGGGTTAAGAATTGGCCCAGGTTTACAAACAAAATGAAACAAAAGGTAACCCAGGTACCCAAGTTGACTTCATTATTATCAGTAAACCAGGAAGTTCAGCAACCAGTTCTGAGTTGTCCAGGGTAGGCGAGTTATCACTAGTGAACTGCTCACCATCGCAAAACATAACCCGGGTATTAGCTCTCGGCTCAGATAACCCTGTCACTAGGGTAACCCAAGTAAGCTGGGTTATATGGCAAATGGTTTGAACCCAGGAGTGTGAACAGTAGGTTGGTTGTGATCGTCCGGGTTAGAGTAGTCTCCGGAAAAACTGTTGTTGGTGACAAGGAAGTCATCTTCAGAGTCAAGTGAAAGCATTCGTCAGATGGCGGTATTTATGTCTCTGGTGTTGAAGTGATTGGTCCGTTTTGTCGGCTTATGGTTAGTCGAGTCGGCTTGGTTGTGTTTCGTTATTGGTCAGTTGATGTTCTGTTGTCCTGTTGATTTGTCTATTGTTCGTTCGGTTGCGTTTGATGTCATCTATCAGTCGTTTGTAAGGTGCCGGTAATATTGTTGGCATCTGTTGAGAGGTTTCCGTTCTAAGTTTGTGTACCAGCTTTCCAGTGTAAGTCGTTGGTAGTAGTTGGTACTGTGGCTGATGCATTCAGCAGAGTCCCAGTTAATGTCGTGTTCAGTCTGTCGGTGGTGTTCAGAAATGTGATTTCTGATGTCGCCGTTTCTGTAGCTCGTTTCTGTTCAGTAAGTCTCGTGTTCAGGTTTCTGCCAGTTTCACCGATGTAGGTGGCTTCGCAGTCAGTACAAAATATTCTGTATACAGTTCCCTGTCTGTTGATGGGTTCGTCTTTGTCCTTTACGTTGGTAAGGAAATCGAAGACAACGGAAAACTTCCGTTTTTAGATTGCCTCGTGAGCCACGACAACGACAGGCTACGAACAGCTGTCTACAGAAAACCAACGCACACTGACAGACTACTTGACCAGACTCCTTACCATACTTCACACAAGGCAACCACGATCAAAACGCTGACGAAACGAGCGAAACTACTTTGTGACCCCCGACGACTTACTTAACGAGACCCGACACCTGGAACACGTTTTCCAGAAGAACGAATACGACCCAAACTTTGTCAAACGCAACACTCACAAGAACACCGAACCCAACGAAACCACCGACAACGAAACCACTGATGACACAACTGCAGTGGCCTTGTTGTGAACTCGGTTTTATTCTCGATTCGTATACATATCTCACTCAAAGACGCTGAATCTCTCTCTCTCTCTCTATCTCGGCCTCGTGTCCTGTAATCTCTCCGCGTCACATGTCAAGCATAATTAAGCAAAAAATTACGCAATTTCCGACAACCTTGGCTACACTACCGTACATCAGAGGCACCTCTGAGACGATAGCACGTATTCTACGACCCTACAACATACACCCTACAACAGCCCACAAACCCATTACGACTCTACGCGACTTACTGACTGTATAGAAATATACACTGAAATAATGTGAAATATAGAAAAAGTCTGCTTTTTGAAGTGCCTCACACCATATGTGCAATATAAATTTATACAAAAGTTTCACATCTAATGTGCGAATGTAGGAGAACTCGACACTGATGAATTTCGAACCACTTTCCTACACATAGAAGTTACACTGTCATTACCACATTGGCATGGCGTTCGTAGACAGGTAGTGAAATTTTCCTAATTGGTCTCTTAGAACACTGTCAGGCTTTGAAGGCATCAGCAGTACCCTCCTAAACTTCAGTCTGATATGTTGTTTATTATTCTCCAGTTATCATTCCATGGTGGAGAATCTGGGAATCCTCAGTGAACTGGAATAATTAAACCCTACTTTGAATGAACATGAATCTATATTGTGTAGATAAACGAGACAGTAGGCGAGGGACGAAGGTTTAAAATGCCTTGACAGACGCGGATGTTGGGATAAAATGTCTGGCAGCTGTAAAAATACAATATTTATGCATCTTTACGTTTTATTAGTTTGCACTTGTGCTGTAAATTAAGACCTGTATTAATGGCCTAGCTAGCATCGGTGTTCTGTTTAGAATTTGTGAGTTGAGAATCCAAACATAGTGAAACCATATAATATTAACAATATTATTGTGTGTGAAATATTGTTGTTTTATTATAGGTGATCCAAATGTCCTCTCACCGGATAAGCTTTGTGTAAGTACTTTTGTATTATATTAGCCATAGTTGTGCTATCCTGTGAGAGCAGAACCTCCATTAATCTTCCCTGCTAGAAAACGTACTGTATGACGACGAAGGCTTTGCCAACGAGCTTGACTTTCTCCGTTCAACATGCGCGAGCCTTATGTAACCAAGCCTGTCGTTTCAAAGAACATCGTGGACACAAACACAGTCAGCAGTTTACCAAACTGCGCATGCGAGGCAACCCTGAGTCGTAAACCGATTTAGTAAGACAAAGAAACTGGTTTGACTCATCCAAATGTTTGAAAGAGCGGCTCACGCATGCTCAACAAAGGAAGTCGAGGTCGTCTGCTCACAAGGTACTTAGAGACTGCAAGCGTACTTGGAGTATACGCATATAAATGACAGACTCAGACGAAGTACTACGGGCAACATTTCCTCGCAACTTGTTACGCAACAATGTTGCGTTGCAATTTCAGTTGCACCGTACTAGTTTTGGCGTGTTTTAGTCCACCCATGTTCAACTTGTAACGTGGTGGTATTAATACGCGCGATTTTAAGATGGAACCTGCAACGCAACATTGTGGCACTACAAGTTGCGCGCATTACGATGTTGACTATCTCGATCCCCCGCTATCTCGAATTATTTCTTGCCTCCCTCGAGAGTTCGAGGTAGCGTGTATTCATTTTCTATTTTCACACTAGACGCCTCTCCATATGGCTGCTCGTAATGGCCACCTGCGCTGTCTGAAGGTGCTGGTCGATGGCGGAGCCGACACAGAGCTTAGAAACAAGGAGGGCAAGACTGCCATGCAGGTTGCTTTGGAAGAACAGCACTTTAAGTGTGTCAACTACCTCACAACTGTCGAAGGTAAAGAAAGGTTTCCTGGGAATAGGGACCTGCCAAACCGTCGATCTGTGGTTTGCGAATGTATGGACGTGAGCGCGCACACACGCTTGTACACGCACGCAGCACCCGCACACGTACACGTACACAAACTCGTACACCGCACTCTCTCACACTAGCATGCAAACACGAACACGCACACGGCACTTGCACACGCATTCAGGCTTTTGGTAGTTGCCATATAGGTTATGTGCCGCCCCAACTAATGCATAGATCAATTCCAGCTGTAACCATCTCCCCCCCCCCCCCCCCCCCCCCCGGGCAACCCCGAGAATTTGTCAGACCTGGTTGCCCCGGGGGCGGGAAATTTGCACAAGAACCGTAAAAAGTTAATAAGAAAAGAGTGGAAGATTGAGTGAAATTGCCAGTTTTTCCTTTGTATCCACGGATAAAAGGTCCCGGGGGGGGGGGGGGAGGGGAGATGGTAACAGCTGGAATTGATCGATGCATAACGTCCCTGCAGCGCTATAAAATGCCGTTTCTAATATCATTGTAACAACAATAAAAGTAACCCTATCCTTCGTTCCAAGGTTCCCACTTCACGCCAATTGCGCGCCAAAGGCTTGCGCACGCACACGCACACGCACACGCACACGCACACGCACACGCACACGCACACACAAAACGCCCAAAAGTGCTTGTCTTTTTTTTTTTTTTTTTTTTTGTCACAAGTGTTTGAAGGGGTGTAGAAAATAATGCCTTTTTGGTATTTTAAGGGGTCAGTTAAACAGGCTAAACTGATATTAATCACATTGGGATTTTGTTCTGAAACGACTGTCTGTTGGGCTTCGCAAATATCGCATTGTCTACTCTTCTCGTGTGTGTTACGTGTCTGTTAATATATTTCCGTTCAAGGGTACAAAAAGGGGTAAAAAGTCAGATTGACTCAAAATCTGTGTAAAACCTCTACTTGCACAAAGATATTTTGACTGTAACATCATTATAACCGTGCTTGGCTATCTTTTCATTTGCATTGCGGCTACGCTTACAGCAATTAAGAGGGCAGCCCGCGAAGAGGAAGCGAGCCAAGGTAAATCTCAAATACTTTCTTACAGTCACTTTTATAGCCTGTTCCAGGCTCTCATGATACAAAAACAGCTGCAAAGAGTGGCGCGCGCTCCCTCGCGCCTTCGCCCCAGTCTTTCGCGCGCCACTTTTTGCAGCCGTTTCTGTATCACGAGGGCCTGGAACAGGCTCACTTTCGTTCAGCGTTCGTCGGCATTTGTACTGAATGTGACTCGGTCTAACTCGAGGTAAAATTTCACCTCGTGTGCATGCCCCGTTTATCTTGCGCACCACTTATATTATAGAAACTTTTACGTTAACGTCAGTAAGAGGGTTTTATAGCAGGGTATTTGCTTCGTTATGTTTCGCAATCTCCTTTCGCAGGTTTTTAATTTTGTGATTATTTTGCAAGCGCGAAAGTCGCGAAAATTAAGTCCCGCGAAAATACTAAGTAACAAAGAGGTATTGAGCTTCTTGGCCAAGAGGCTTTACGAGCGTTATTGATTTGGTAATTTTTAAATTGAGCTCAGTGCAAATTAATGAATAACTTGCTTGCTCTCAGCCAATCAGATTGCAGAAATTATAGTCATATTATATATTATAAAATAACTATGATACTACGCGCGCCCTGATTGGCTAAATAACCGTGTTAGATGAGAGTATATTACACGCACGATACGCGATGTTTTTTACTTGACTAATTATTTTATAAAAGAAATATATAACGTGTTCCCGTGTAATATAGCCTCATCTAAACACTTGGGAAGTTGGGAGAACACTCGAGTAGCGCCGGAAACCACTCGGCGGCCTCGTGGTTTCCTTACGCTACTCTCGTGTTCTCTCAACTTCCCAAGTGTTTAGATGAGGCTATATTACACGGTGACGCGTTATATATTTTTTAACTCTTGATACAACGTATCGCGAGGGTGATGATGATCACGTGTTGCATTGCATGCAGAGCTGTTGCGCAGCTGTGTTGATGGAGACACCGCCAAAGTAAGACAACTGCTGGCACAGGTCAACCAATCAACCATCACTCAGGTTTACCAAGGAGGTAGTACACTGTTGTACAAGTAAGTCAGCTGTTTATTACAACCGTTTTCCGCGTGACTGTCGAAAGTAGTCGTGTGCCGATTGCTTTGGTTTTGCGTTTGTATACTCTTTCGGATTGGTCCAAACAAAGTTAAGTTGCATTCCTGGCCAATCAAGTGCAAAAGCAACACCTGGTTGCGATATTCTAACGCAAGCCTTGTTTTCGGAAAGCAAGTGGCAATGGCGTGTTCTCGCACTGGTGATTGTTTAGCAAAACCAATCGCAGTTACTTGGTTTTGGTTATGGTTTTGCTTGTACTTCTAATTGATCGGGCGTGTCATTGATTGGCTCTGTGGTTGATTTGGTTTCGGTTTTCGGCAGTCATCCGAAAAGCGTTCTATCTGCCTCATAAAAAATCTTCAGTGGCAATAATAAGTGGCACAGTTGGTATGTTGTCGGCTTGAAATCTTGTTTTCTCACATTTTTCTTGTTATTTCACGGCAGAGCGAGTCGTGGGGGTTATTTTGAGATTGCTAAGTTGCTATTGGATAGCGGTGCAGATGGTTCTCCAAATGCCTTCACCGGCGTCACCCCTTTGTACGCCGCGTGCTTCGAAGGTCACGTGGAAGTAGCAGGGTTACTGGCACAGAAAATGCCGCATCTTATCAACATACCTGGCAAAATGGACAAGTCGACGTCCCTGCATGTCGCAAGCGGGGAAGGACGGGAGGCCATTGTCAAAATTCTTTTACAGGTTCCAAGGTACGGGGCTTCTTGTCGTTCTTATTGTTGTTGTTGTTATTGTTGTTGTTGTTGTTATCATTGTCATTTTTATTGCTTTGTTCTGTTGTTGTTATTGATTTTCTTCGTACCTTCCTCCTTTTCCCACTCAATTCTTGTTGTTGTTGTTGTTCATGTTCGTCGTCGTCGTCGTCTTTTTCGTCTTTCTTTCTTCCTTTTTTTTCTTCCTTTCTTCTTTTTCTTCTTTTTCTTCCTTGTTTCTGTTCTTCGTTTTCTTTATGTTCTTGTTCTTTTGTTCTTGTTGTTCTACCTCGTCATCCTCTCCATTCTATATTGATGTGTTCATGTGATTTTGCTCTTGGGGCCTTTGGTGATTGAAGATCTTTCATTAGGTTTCTATAAGAAGAGCAAGTATAGCAGTAGGAATATTATTTCGTTTTTGTGCAACAGTATCGTGGTGCGTAAAAATGTGTCATGTTAAGTACATTCCTCTGTCACTTATGTTTGCCTTTTCCTTCTTGATCGCCTGTGTGAGCAGTGAAACACAAGAGCCATGCCCCTGCAGTGGTGTGGATGTTAATGTGGCCACCTCCAGTGGAATGAGCCCCCTGCATTTGGCTGCTCAAGGAGGATTCCTCAGAGTAGTAAAACTACTTGTGGAGTGTGCACACAAATGGTTAGTGCTTAGGTCAACGAGCAGTAGTAATATAGAGAGAGAGCTTGTGCAAACCATAATTAATAACAATAATAACAATAATAATATCAATGATAATAAGAATAATTAGCGGGACCCCGTAAAATACGGTGATTTGTTTTTGCAATTTCTGATTGTTCTGGCTTTTCTCGCTTGGGAAACGTCATGCTGACAACCGAGAACATATCGAAATACAAACCAAGAGAAAGCTATTTGAGACATTCGAAAAGCGACGGCATTTCAATCCGGTCATATTTCATCTTCGATACTGTTTAAAGTGTACAGTACCAACGAAGCGAGAAAATATCATTCCACTTCCACGTGATCTCTATATTACAGCTCACAAATGCTCATTACCGTCACCACGGCGTTTAAAAACACAGAAGACACTTAAATAATTTCGAAACTAATAGCGGTAGGATCTCAATCCAATCGAATTTACACGGCAATCTAAAAATGCAGCAAATTCGGCGAATGTAAATGTTACCTTGTATTCTTATAAAGGCTTCTTCGCATTTGCATCGCTCGGTTACCAGAAACTCAGCTTGATTTTCACAGCGATCTTGCCCGTATGACAATTGTCCGAGTGAGTGTTTGAAGTCATTTGAACTCCATGACGATATTTGGTGTTGAAAACGGCGTGATTTGGTTACCTTAGGTGGAAACCTTCCCCATTTCGTTTGCAGTGAAAATCCTTTGTAATTAAATCGATAATTCTCAAACCCATAATACTTTCCTCCCGAAACAATGGCTGCCTCGTTATAAGGTTTTCCCAAAACAATAGGTTATCTCCATATTAGGATCTGGAACCGGAAAAAGCGTTACGGACGGAAGGCAGACGGAAGTGGCTTAGCGTATTATTATATAGATAATAATAATAATAATAATAATAATAATAATAATAATAATAATAATAATAATAATAATAATAATAATAATAATAATAATAATAATAATAATAGCTTTAGTTTCGATACAGGTTACAAGTAGGACTAAGGAATCAAGATGAGTAAATAAGTTTGGTACGTTTTTTGAGACAATCGGTAGTAGTGATTAAGAGAAAGTATTCGGTGACTGTCGAAAGTAATCGTGTGATTTCTTTGGTTTTGCGGTTGCCAGGCCTTTGGATTGGTCCAAACAAGTTCAGCTGCATTCTTGGCAAATCAAGAGCAAAAGCAAAACCTGATTGCAATATTCTCAGTTAAATAGTTCATACAGTTTGTGGCAGAGAATGTGAAATGGATTTTCCGTGTAACTTCTGCTTTGCTTTGATTCATTTCTTCAGTTCTGGACCCTGCAAAGCTTCCACGAAGGTACGCATCGATGCACGGAACATCATTGGCAGGACTGCCCTCCACGACGCGATAACGCTGGGTCACCTTGACATTGTGAAGTATCTACTAGAACACGGAGCAAACATCAACCTGCCTGTTGACGTAGAACAGAGACACACTGGTGGAGAATCCGCAGAACTCACCAACGTTGCCAGGCAACTCGCTGAAGGCAGTTCCTTTATCATGCCACTGGAGATTGCTTGTCGCCAAGGAAACGCCCTCGACATGGTGTCGCTGCTGTTAGACAAGGGCGCAGAGGATGCTGGGAGCAAGTGCTTGGAACTCGCTTGTAAAGCTAAAAACGATGCATTGGTTTCTCTGCTTCTCAGAAAAGGTGAGGCAGTATTGGCTTGCTAAGTTATGTTAAGGGGAGTTTCCTTCTCTCCTTTCCCACGTTCGTTACCAAAATAGGGTCTTTGCACAGATTGTGAGTGCATGGTGAGTTTCAACTTGCTCTCGACAGAGTTGAATAATGCTCTGCGCAGCCGCTATTGGAACAGCACCGTAAAACGCGCACGCGCGCCAAGGCTATTTAAAATGGCCGGCTACACGATAATGAAAAGAAACGCCGAGGTTAAGCTCGTTATGATGGTTAGGCTTTTTTTTTCATGCATTAATAGACAATTATCTGCTATTCAAATTCTGTTTGTAAAAACTTTCAACAGGTGTGTAAAATAATCTAAAAATCCACTGTTATTCCCACACTGTTTGGACGCCATTTTGGATGACGTCACTGAAATGCATAAAACGTTCTTCATCCTTCGTTCATGTCCTTGCTCTCTCATTCTGTCTGCGTAGGTGTACATGTGGACCAGGAAGACAGGTTCTCCTCGCGTGGGAACCACGCGACAGAGGAGGCTTGGAGGCAAAGCTCGGACGCAGTCTCCATCCTGTGGAGTAACATGAGGATTGAGAAGCTGCTGGAGCAGTGGTTCACAAGTGCCGCTTCCTTTATAAACCCTCACATTGGAGTGGTGGAGGGCGGACCGCACCCAGTTCTCAGAACCATTACTCGAGTGGACATTTCAGAGAACGGACTGAAAAGTCTTCCGGTTGTGATCTTTCAGCTTTCCAGTTTAAAAGTCCTGAATGCTTCCAAGAACTCACTCAGTAACTTTCCGAGCCACAGATCAGGAGCTCAGAAGGGAGCAGAGCCTGGCAATGGCTTCCTGAACGGAAGGCTGACTGGATCGTGCGACAATGTCGGCGAAGAAACCGGCGCTGAGGAGATGGACTTCACGTATGTGGAGTCGAGTTGGAACTGCCCGCATCTAGAAGAGGTGGAGCTTCAAAACAACTCTCTGACTGCGTTGCCGACGTGTTTGTTTCAACTTCCTTCGCTGAAATATTTGAATTTGTCATCTAATGACATCGACACCGTTCCGTTTTCCATGTGGACTGCTCCAGTGTTGAAGAGATTGGACTTGAAGGGAAACCATCTGAAGAAGCTCCCGCTGATCAAAGGGCGAAGGCGGAGCATCCGCGGCAAAGCGTCGACTCTTCCGAGGGCCAAAGTGATCCCAGCGGAGAGGTACGAGGACTTCGAGCCAAGGTTAGGTTTTATGAACGAACTGCTTGTATTAGCCATTTCTAAGTTAATCAAAATTAATTAAGCTAAAAAGTAATAACCCTGTACATCCAAGCTAGTAAGTAATTCAGCACCATCGGTCCATCAGAAAGCTTTTAAAAATCAGAAAGTAAAAGACAAATTTGGATGTGCAGGAGTACTGCTTTTTTTTTCTGTTTGATAATTTTTGACTGATTTTGCACAATTCCGAAATGGCTAATAATTTAAATAGTCGGGAGGAACAAAGAAAAATATATGGTGACCTTTGGGTCCTAAGAATTTGTAGCTTTTCATTTGTTGTTTTGCTCAGTGTGAAAATCAATCTCGTACACAAAGCTTTCTGTGTTCTCACAGCGCGTGACGACGAAACAAAGGACTATCAACGTCCGATTTTTAGATCCTGTTTGGTTGTCAACATAATGGATACAATACACTGCAATACACAACATAGAGTCCGCTTTTCGAGGATGTGAAAGTCAAGCTTCTTGCTTGCTTGCTTTAGCAGCTCGCAATTGTTTTTTCTTTTGCTTCTGATTGGCCAAGAATGCTGCCAAATTTGTTTTTACAATAACACGTCAGTTTTCCCGCTTTTTGATTGGCTAATTTCCATCATCAATAAGAGGACAGACACTTAAAATCGAGCCCGACGACAGTGATTTGGACGAAGAAGGTGACTTCAACTTCAATTTTACCTCAGCGAAGTGCCTTGTGGATCCACATCTTTTTGACAATGTTATGACGCGTTTCATCATCAATAAGAGGACAGACACATAAAAAACTGACGTCCATTTGTTAATTGGACGAATCGAAAAGCGCAACGAACGCAACAAGTTTTGTCGCGTGAAAACGCGACAGATGCTGGGATTCATGTTTGGTGTGGCAACTAGCCGCACGCATCATTAGAATTATTTAATGAGCAATCTCTGGACTAGAGCGAGACTTCCAAGAGTGATCAACTTTAATTTTCTCTTTCAGTTTCTCACCAGAAAAATATCATACAATATAGGGAACTTGGCCTTTGACACCTTGCTCAAATGAAACCTTATTTGAAACCTGTATACTATTATTACAACACTCATACACTTGCTTCAAGAGGCTGAGAGAATTTTGAGCTTGGGAGTGAAAGGGTTGACCGGCAAAGAAGAGAGTAATGCGTGACTTATATCATATTCATGTACAATCGATTCAGTCGAACATTTAAATTCTAATCACTGGCCACGATTAATCCAGCCTGCGCTTTATTCCTTTTCTATTGCTCTTCTTCTAAAATGCGTTTCTTCTATCGGGCTTTTATATGAATTTCCAGTCGGTCCGTTGTATTTCAGAGCTATTTATTACCGAGGTTTTGGTAAATTCGTTACAGTTGTTTGACAGGCGTATGTTAGTTAAAAAACCCGTGACAACCGGGAGCGACTTCAGCTCGTCGAAATGCTTCTATCGTTTGATTATGTTTGCTTTGCTTCGCTTAGTTTCACCAGCAATAAAAATACCATACACCCCCCGTACACAACTGGAAGAAGATGCGAAAGTGAATATAATTGAACAAAACCGCGAAAGGACGCAACTACATGTCAACAAAAATCTCAAGTTACATACATGAAACTCAGCCAAAAAAAAAGAAAAAAAGAAAGGCTTCCACACTGCTTGCACGTGAACATCACCCAATCAAATTACAATATTTTTGCTTGCACGTCAATCAAACTCCAAAATCCTTGAGGGTGGGTTCCTTTTACCAATTGCTGATACCTACGCTTTGGAGTTGGGGTGAAACAATTATATGATGGACCCTTAGGCCCAGTATAAAAACATAGAAATTCGCTTTAACGAGAACGAGGGAGACCACTGAAGGGACGGCATCTTCGTTGCTTAGTCTTCGTTACAATGTAACTTTAAGTTATTCTAATTCGAAATAAAATTTCACCTAGTTTCCAACCCTCATTGCATTAAACTAACTTGTAGTTGAGTATCGAATCCTGCATGGTATTGAGTTTCTTAGCTACGTTTTGAGTTTTTACAAGCGTTCTGAACAACAAAATCTGCACTTAATTCCCAACTTTTGTCCAATGACCACTGACTCAAAAATAAAGCGATCGCATGGTCGAGAAGTGCGGTATTTCCGCGTTGTCAAAACTGGGCTTTTTTACTCATGGTTTTTTGTTGCAGGGAAGATGAAGTAAACCCCCCGAAAGAGTACGAAATGAAACCCCCAAAAGAGGTTAAAAGCCATGCACAGCAGCTCCAGATATTCTGCCACAGACAACTATGGGGATCACGAGGAACGGATGAATTGGAGGAATCCGATTCCGAGGACGAGGACAATGACCCTGGGAAGGGAGCGTCTTTACAGAAACTGGACCTCAGCAAGAACAGACTGCAAGCAGTGCCACGTGGGTTACCTTGCCTCGCTCCAAATCTAACGACCCTGAACTTATCAAATAACGCCATCGAGGAGATTGCATCGCTCTCATTGTTCCCGACCTCTCTGGGAACATTAGACTTGTCCCACAACAAGTTGAGGCACTTTCAGCCTTCTGCTGCTGACTCGGCAAGAAATGGAAGCAAGTGTTACAGCCCGTTTGAAGGTGAGCGGCCCATCGGCAGGCCGCGCGCGAACACGGAGATCGCACTGGGCGCGAGTTCGAGGGCGCGGTTTTGCAGGCATGCGCGGCACCAGGCCCTTCCGCAGTTGAAGAGACTCGACTTGAACAACAACAAGCTTCAGGACTTTTGCATTATGCTGCCAGAACGGAGACCTCATTCCTCCAGTACAGATTCTTCCGTTGCGGCCATGCCGAAATCGTATGCTGCAGCTTTCCACAAACAGCGAGAAAGTATTGTTGATCAGCGAGCCGGCATGCTTTTCCCGAATCTGCAGTCCTTAATTGTTGATCACAATCCCTTGTTCAGTCTGCCGCAGCAAATTGGGTTACTTTCCAAACTGGGATCGCTTCATATAAGCCACACGGAGATCACAAAACTCCCGGAGGAGGTGGGGCTGCTGTCGGAGTTGTGGGACCTGCAGTATCAAGGAGTCATTCTACAGGACATCGAACCGAGTGTCTTAGAGAGGAAGAAAACCTGCGACATTGTTGGATATCTCCGGTCCGTTTTGGAAAAGTGAGTACTCTCTCTCTCTCTCTCTCGCTCTCTCTCTCCACTTCCCCCTCCCCACCCTAGTTCTGTCTCTGTGTCTCTATCTGGCTCTCTTGAACTAAATTAGCAAATGTAGTCACCCTTTCATCGGAGCAAGGTATCAAAAGCGTGTGTTTGTATGCGTGCTTTTTTTCCAGTAACCTTTTATTATCAATATTATTATTGATATATTAATGAATTACTTAAAATTAATAATTTTAAGAGTTGCAGAAAAGAAGGGTATTTTAATGATTCAGTGGCCGAACGGTCTGGGGTGGTGGACCTGGATCCGTGATGAAGCTCTAAACCAGGAGGTCGTGGGTTCGATCCCCACGGCCGGCAGTAGTAGGAAGGTTTTTCATCCGATTAGGCAACTCCAACGGTTCTTCCCTTCCTAACCTGTCTGCTTTGTACAGGTCTTCTACCAACACGGCCCCACCAGCTACTAGCTGAATTTCTTACCGTGTATAAATAAAAGTTGTTTAGTTGTTTAGTTGTTTTGTTTTTGTTTAATCAACTTCACACAGGTCCAGACCTTACCCCAGCATGAAGCTGATGTTTGTGGGTGTGTCAAACATCGGCAAGACCACACTTCTGAACCAACTGAGACTAGAAGGGGCCACTAGTGCTCAGAATACAGCGCCTGTCGGCTGGACAGAGAGACAGAACAGGAAGAAAGCATCCACTGTTCCAAGTGAGTGAGATTGTCTCTTTTACAATTTTCGAGGGGGTGGTGGAGGGGGTGGTCTTGAAATGGCGCAGCGCGGCGCGCAAAGGATTTTGGTTGCAGGGCCTCGTTCACGTTTTCACTCCTATAGAGCGCTTTTCGGATGACTGTCGAAAACCTACACCAAAGCAATCACAGAGCCAATCAATGAGGCCAGCAAAAACACTCCGGACCAATTAGAAGTACAAGCAAAACCAAAACCAAGTGATTGCGATTGGTTTCACTAACCAATCACCAGTGTGAGAACACGCCATCGCCACTTGCTTTCTTGCGTTTCGCAACCAGGTTTGTTTTTACTCTTGATTGGCCAGGAATGTTGCTAAACTTGTTCGGACCAATCGGAAAGCGTAGCAAACGCAAAATAAAAGCAATCACACAATTACTTTTGACAGTCATACAAAAACGGTTCTATTACCAATATCTATGCTTCTTCGTTGTTAGTTGAGAACATGCGGCTTGACGACGGATTCAACTGCCCGTACACACGTTGATCACTTTTTCAATGTAAAATACAGATACCTGTGCAACGAATCATAGGCTGCTTGTGCTGGTTACCCATTAAGTCAACTAATTTCCGATCGCCTGGTATGAGCTATGTTCCATATTTTACCCTCTTGCGATTGCGCGAGCAAGCAGGTTAGTGGCGAGCGAGCGACCAATGTTTTATGCGGAATAATGTCTTCATAAGGGTTGAAATAGTTTTAAATTGCTTGAACTGTATCTACACCATGTGATCGTAATATCGTTTTCTCGGTCAGTGCCCAAAAATACAATCAGAAATATAAAGCCCATAAATATGTTGTATTAGAACAGACTAATTTAACCATTAATTCAATTGTAATGCGAGAAAGACTTCAAGAAATGGACTCGCAAGGAAAGACAAATTCGTCTCGGTAATTCTTTGTTAAAATGCGACGCGACGAGGACACTGCGATCTGTATCTAAACTCGTAACACAACGAATCGCTGTTTCATTACAAGATACGAGTGCACGCGCAAAGGATTATAGGCTATTTTACCTTGGTTACCCACAAGGCAACACGATACTGTGATCTGATCACATGACACGGTCGCTTGGCGTTTTCTTTGCTCTCAGGGAAAGGAAAACAAGACCGCAATATGTCGACCGTTGGCGTGGACGTGTGTGACTGGGTTTACCCGAAAAAGGCCGACTTCGCGTTCCCAGGCCGAGGAGACGCGCGACCCAGCATCAAGTTTAGCACGTGGGACTTTGGGGGGCAGGTAAAGAAAGTGCTTCATGTACGACCAGATACTGGTAGCATTCAGCCGTAGTTGCTGGGATGGCGACCGAAGACTGATGCTGAACATATTTGTTATTAAGTTATATAACTGAATTTGTGATTGATTGGAGTGGTTTTCCGTTGGCTATGGATATAAGAGAACACTTTCAATCAACCACAGTCTAGTTGCATAACGCGCTACCCCTGCAATTGGGCGTATTTAACAATGGGAACTAGAGTATTCCTATTGTTATCAACGCCTGCCCGGGTTCTAAGGTTTCGTACAACCGGGCCCAGAATCCAAAGTGACTTGGCGAACACACACACGCATCTAAATATTCACAATTAAACTAAGCGCCCCGAGGGTTCAGCAAACTCAAACCAAAGCAATCGCTGCAGTCAATACGAACGGTTCTGATTGAATCGAACATTACTTTCAGCGCGAATACTATGCCACACATCAATGCTTCTTGTCACATCGATCTCTGTACATTGCGATGTGGAAAGTGACGGACGGAGAACGAGGAGTGAGTGAGATTGAGCCATGGCTGCTCAACATACAGGTCTGTAATCTTTGCAGAAGTTCTTCTAGTGCTGGTGAAATTAGTTTGTGTCCCAAGTATTAATGTCTTCTGTATTAATATATTTCCTTGTGTCACTGTGTTCGTTTTTGTGCGGCTCTGTAAAGAGCCACCGCTGTTCCCCTCCACTTTTAACCCTTTCACTCCCAAGCTCAAAATGCAGATTCTCCCAACCTTTTAGGAGTGAAATGTGTAAGTAATGTAGTGAGAATTGATAGTTTAATCAGCTTTTATCTTAGCAAGGTATCAAAAGCCAAGTTCTCCCTACTGTATCATGTTTCTGGTGAGAAACTGAAGGAGAAAATCGGAGTTGATCACTATTGGGGGTGAAGGGTTAATTATAGAATTCGCACGCGAAAGTGTTTACTTGGCAAAATATGATATTTAGCCTATGAGAATACTTTTAGGTAGGGCGAGAGGCCATCTTCGAATATCGTACTTCTAGCTTCACAGCCGCTGATTTATAGGGGAAATAAAACATACTGTTACCTATTGCGGACGTGACTTATTAGGACCTCTGTCGCGGTCACTGTTGATTGATATCTGATCGTGAGACACCTCCTTTGCTATCAGGCCCGCGCTATGGATTCCCCGGTCATCATCGTGGGAACACACTACGACCTGTTGTCGCCTGAAGAGCGCAAGTCTGATTACTTGAACAACTTGCGTCACATGATCCGGGAACGCTACATTGCCATGGAGTTCGGCGGTGGCGTCCAGACCCCCCGGGAGCGCGGTTTGCCCAAAGTGATGGCATTCATCGAAGTGAGTTGCAAGACTGGCTACCACATCAAGGAGCTGCGGCAGTTAATTTACAACAAGGCGTTTGAGATCAAGAAGAAAGGTAACTGTAAAGTCGGCGTTCCCGTTCGTATTCAGGCCAAGTTGGTCCCTTGGTTTCGGTTTAGAAATATATTTAGTGCTAGAGTTTCAAATCTCGGAGATGAAGGCCCGTACAAACGCACCCACCCATGACCCAGCATTGTTGGCAGCTGTTGGGCGATTTCGGTGGTAGTGTTTAAACGGTCCCAAAAAGTCCTAACAATGTTGGGGTATACGCTGGTAACCCAATGCATTCTGGGACAAATTCATACCCACAAGATTTTGCAAACCAGCTGAAGTGTGATTTTGCTGCGTGCAACATGGAGACGAGTATAAAACGAGCAAGGCTGAAAGATATGGCAGCTGGGGCCATGCATGTCGTTTGTCTGTAGAACGTGTTACCGCAGTGTGCGCGTGCGCGAGCCCAACATTGTTGCGCTACGTTTCAATTATCATAAGACAAAATAAACTTAGGGTCTTGTTGGCTCAAAAGTTTGAAGCATCTCCATGTTGCAAGCAACACAAGTTTGAACCTGTCTTCTTTCAGTGGAGGTTATATATATATATATAGCTGAAAAGCTTTTTTAGCCACTGTGTAAATCCGAATTATAATAAGTTAATGTGCGTATGCATGTAAAAGTTGGACTTTGTATTAGCTCCAGTCCTGCTCTCGGATTGTGCACCATTTGCGGTTTCTTGTTCTATCAGTCGAAGGCTGATGATTTGTCTTGGTTATGGACCATGGGTTATTGTCGAGTCCAGAAGCAAGAAACAAAAGTATTTCCTTGTGTAGCTTACATGTTGGACCATATTAAGTCATACACCACTTAACTGACTTATAGGAAGCAACGTCCCTCTGATGGAAACACCGGTGCCCGCAAGTTATATTGCTGTCGAGGAAGCTGTGCTCAAACTGCGCGACAAGTGTTACAGAGACGACCAGACGCCCATCTTGAAGTCCGAGCAGTTCAGGTATCATCTATCTTGTGCCCCCACAAAAGAGAATAAAAAGTTATAGTAATTTGTGTTTTGGTGCTCATGAGTAAAAAAAAAAAGATTGCACTCTTGAGGCAAAAATTTGTTTTGTCGTTACCGCTGATTTGTTTCGCTTGCGAGTCGAGTCAAGCCGCGTTGCGATTAAATTTTGCGAGAGGGTGGGAGAAAGCACGGGCATTCACTCCTGGCAATCCATTTCTTGTGCAAACTTCAAAGCAGTACGGACACATGTATGTTGTTTGGAACGATTTATCGAGTCCCATGAGGTTTGTGTACGTATTACTCTGTTGACTCTTCTTGAGCGAAACCGATCCGACGGGTGTGGACAAAACATGGGCCCAGACCCATGGGCTAGACCATGGCCTACCTGTGGGCTACCTATGGCCTACACGTGAGTTATTTGCCTTCTCATTCTTCAATTCGTCTTTTCCACCCTCTCAGGGACAACATTGAAATTGAACTACAGAAACAAGACGTGCACTTGAGAGATACAGAAGAACTTGAACAAGCGACAAAATTCCTACACGATAATGGTAAGTTGTCGAGAGTAACAATCAGTTTGTGTTCAGCTAGGCTTGGGTGGTCAAACGGTAAAAATCTTGGGTCGAATTTAGTGGAAATTTGAGCTCGATCAAAGTCAAGCCAAGTGGATGGCTTTGTGATAACCAAGTGCGGCCCAAGTCGAAAACTTGCGTTGAATTGGCTCGACTTGGGAGTCCGTTTGGCCAGGATTGAAAAAAACAAAATAAAAAACAACAACAACAACAACAACAACAAAAACTTTAGCATAACATAGCACAACATAACATACCACACCACCACACAACACGAACGCTGCTACTGGAAATAATGTTACCCTGGTTCCAGAGGTCCTTATATTGCTCCTTCAAAAATTTTCCGGCAAGAACGGCGGCGACGAAGCGAGCGAAAAGGACCCCTGGGCGTGCGAGGTGGTAACTTGACTTCCATAAGTTCAGAATCTAAACTTCGTCGCTGATTGGTTAATTGCTTTGTGACCATGGTAACTGAGAGCTGCTAAATTTTGATTGGTTCTTTCAGACCGGTTTTACCAGTTCTCTTTGACAAACACAAGTGCTTACTTGACGTCGTTCTCTTTATTCCAACTGGCACATCGCCAACACTGCGGTAACACGTTCTTTCCGTTGGTCAGTGTTCGTCGCCATTACTATCTAACTTCCCGTAACTCGAGCCTGGTAAAATCTCACATCTTGTGCAAGCCTCGTTTTCCTTGTGCACAACGTATGTCAGACTTTGCTTTGAACTAATTAGTATCAAGTCCTAGTATTGAATCTCTTGGCTACGTTTTGACACTGAACTACAAAGTTTGCCTTTGAATCCACAGTTTTGTGCAATTACCGCTGACTCAAAAATAAAGTGACCGCACTGCCGAACAACGTGTTTTCTCGGTGTCTGTCCATATCGCACGATTGTCGTCTGACTTGTTCTTTTCCGTCAGGTGTCCTGCTTCACTATGATGGACCTCTGCTGCGTGACTTGTATTTTCTGGACCCTCAGTGGTTGTGCGACATGCTGGCACACGTGGTCACTATTAGAGAAGTCAACCCGCACATAAACAATGGTGTGTAATTTACACTCGCTTTTTAGAAGGTGCTGTTTCTTGTGTGTGTGTGTGTGTGTGTGTGTGTGTGTGTGTGTTTTGTTTTGTTTTTGAGAGGGTATAATTAAGGTAGTGGGGTGAAGGAAGGGACTATCCATCAAAGATACTCGAGTTTGGTTGGGCACATTTCCCCGAATAACGTAAACGTACTGTTAATTGGACCGTTTCAAGACGTCGAACAATAGGGACCAAACTAACAGAAATTTACTTCGAAGCCCCATAAAATGGGCAGTAAAAATGTACTATTAGCTACTGCGCATTATTGTGAAAATGCCCGTTTTTGTTGATAAGCTTTGGATTTGTAACATGCTTTTTTTGTTCTTTTGCTTTACCATCCAGGTGTGATGCTCCTTACCGATCTATCTCACATCTTCCGCAGCGAGAACTTTCCAGCCAACCTCATGGAACAGTACATCGACCTTCTCAGCAAGTTCGAAGTGGCGTTGCGGGGGAGCCAAGACTACTTACTCGTCCCCTCCCTACTCCCCTGCAAACAGCCAGACACAAACCAACCCGTGGCCCGTGGGGTGAGTCCCTCTGTTGCACAAGCCATGAGCGCAGCCGCGTACACCCAGAAGCGCGTGCTCAGAAGACAATACGTCATGTCGTATGTGCCCAGCGGCTTCTGGCCAAGACTGATCACAAGGTAAGAGCTCTGTTAACTGTCTGATCTGCGCCGCCGAAATACGTCCTTGACGTCACTTCCATTGGGCAGCGTTCATCACCATTACTATCTACCTACAAGTTAAATTTCCTATTATTCTTTTGCACAATTTTTGGTACAGAAAATACATTGAACTACAGTACAACCCCGCCATCTCGAACAGAATTCGATTTTCCTTATGAATTTGGTAGAACCCCAATATCTCGTACTATTTCTCGCTTTTCCCTTCAGAGTTCGAGATAGCGTGGTTCTACTGCAACTTACACTTGAGCATCGAGTCTGTGAATTTGATCTCTAAACCAAGTCTACGAAAACTGAACTTAAATTGCTGTTGTTTTTATTTTGTTCGGAAAAAATGCTGACGTGAAGTATAGTGATAGCACAGTCGAACACGTGTTTCCGCGGTGTTTGTTTGCTTTTAACTGAACCGAGGTTGAGTGACTGTATGCGTACATAGTTATGTGTTCAGTCGCTAGCTAAAGTACATGGCCCGGTTGTTCAAAGAGCGGATAACTTTATCGACTGGATAAGCCTATCGAACGGATAAAACCACTATCCGCTGTTCTGTTAGCCACCAGATAAGAAGTGGTTGCACAAAGCCTGAATAGCGTCACGAATAACTATCTGACGGATAGTTCGCTATCCGCTTGAAAGGCGATCGTTGTCATGGCGAGTGTCCGGCTTGCTCTTCGATCAGTGAACCCAGTAGAAAGCCCACCAATGCGCTTATTTGATTGTATTTAAATTCTGCTCTTGTCTCTGGGAATTTTCTAGCCAGAGCTTGTTTATGTGTAAAACAAACGCGATCGACGGTGAGCTACATGGACTCTGATGACTTTTTGTACAATTAGGAAGTATCACCGATAACCTGCAGGAAAACTACCCGAGGCCAAGAATCTTAGAGTAGGTAAGGAGTGGCTTCTGAGGAGTGCTGCTAGTTTTGAGGACCTCCAACTGGCCAACTAAGTAATCGGTGTCAGTTCTAACAAAACAATATCGCGACCTCCCACTATATCTTCGTTCGCTGGCTATACACAGCTTCGATCGACTGGATATTATATGCCCCCAAAATAAAACAAGCAACCAATTCAGTACTACTCGTGTAATGGTTAATTTGTACACCTAAAAGTACTCTTGAAAACTCGGGTGACCAAATTACAATTTTTGTACAGCTTGTTCTTAACCAATAAAATTGCGCAAAAAAAAAAAAACACTGAAATGAATATTGAACCAATTAGTGAACGCCTGTTCGCAAAGTGCGGACATGCAAACGGCGAAGGTTTATTTACAAAAAGCAGGCGAGTTTGACGTCTTTGGAGAACATTTGAAGCGTATTTAGTTGAAGTAGAATCTTGTAGAAGTTTTCAGATATAATATCAGAGGTGGATTTGAGCGGAATGAGAAAAGGATAACAGGACAAAAACAATGAAAAAGTTGCATGAAGTGGCATGAAACGACTGGCCACACGCACGCGGAGAAAATGGCGCTTAAGTTTGATCACCAAGCTTTGCCGTACCTTGAAAATTCTATGATAAAGCTATAAGAAAGGCCGAAGAAGGCAAACCATACAGTTTGCGGTAAAGCTGCTTGACTGGACAGACTCGGTTAGAAAACCCTTGAACGACAACATTTACAAGACGAATTCGAGTGTTTTATGGCTATACACAGCTTCGATCGACTGCAAAGCAGCCGGAGGCAAAGCTTTTAGTTCAATCAACAACATATTTCTTTTCTCTATATATGTAGTACAATTTAAAATACGTTACAGGAATACATGCCATCCAGTTTGGAAATACTTAAATTCGAATGCTTCTTTTTCCACATTTTGATTTGGTGGATAAATGTTATACCACCTCCTCGTTGCGGATAACTTTATCCGCTGGATAGCGACTGCAGAGCGCTATCCAAGCTTCGAACAACCGAACTTGTGCAGCGCATAACTTTTATTCGCTGGATAGGCGACTTATCTGCTGGCTAAGAGTTATCCGCGCTTTGAACAACCAGGCCAATGTAATTAGGTAGGTTAGGCGAATATTTGGTAGGTGAGTAGTTGGTGGGTATATAAGATATATAACGAGATGGAGTCGTGATTAGTACCCTCGCAGGGCTCGGGGACAAAAAAGGCCCTTTATTAAAGGGGCAGTGTCATGGGATGCATATGCGCGCGTTTAGTGGAATCTTGGAAACATTTGTCCATTGTTTTCAAGTTTGAAATCCAAGATGGCGTCCAGAACGGCGACGAGCGGTCGAGCGGCAGATCCGCCGCCGTTGTGGACGGCATCTTGGATTTTAAACTTGAAAACATTGGGCAAATGTTTCCAAGATTCGACCGAACGCGCATCTCATGACACTGCCTCTTTAAGGAGTTATGGAGAGGGCTTTGTTGATCCTCTTTTGTTTGTTCTGTCATCCTCTTCATGACATAAAATGTATCTGCTCCCTCCCCTCCCCCCGCAGAGTGATCGCAGATGAGCGCGTACGTACTGTGGTTCGCTCCTCGTGCCAGTTCCCCTCGGACGGTCCCGTGGACGAGAAAGAACAAAGCAAAGTGAAGCCGATCGCGCAACGTGACTGGTCCTGCTGGAAGTCTGGGATCGAGTTGACGTGTTTTGGGGTCAAGCTCCTGCGCGTGTGCGAACTTGAGGGGTTGCCTTTTTATGGAGCTCCAGGTAATGCACTGCTAAAGCCCTCGACGTAATTCTATTGATAAAGGAATCCTCCAATGACAACTCTGCTCTCGAAGTCTTAAAGTCCTGTTACACGAGGCGACACGTCCCCACGACAAAATAAGAAGCTGTCACATGATGTGATTTTACGCCGTGACGTCGCATTGAAGGCCGTATTGTCGCGGGGACACGGTCGCTGGGACATGTCGCGAGGACATGTTGTCTCGTGTGACATGACCTTTGTTAGTTTCCTGACAATAGCACACCCTATTTATGGATCAATTTCTTGGGCCACAAAACTCATTTTCCTGCTCACCGCCTTCTCAGGTTTCATGACGTCAACTGGTTGCCCACGTATGGCGTCACACGATTTAAGATGGCGGCGCACACGTAATTAGAACGAGCTGTGAATCGTTCCTAAATTCGCGGTATTTTGTCACAGAAAAGGCCTTTTCCTCTTTAGCCCCCTCCTCCATCTGGCTGTCTCTATCTCACTCTGTCTGTCCCCTCCTATCAACACGTTTATTACTTGGTCTTCGTTACTTTTACAGAGGATGCAGTTCACCCCTTCCATTTCCGAGACGAAGTTCACGACACATCCTATGATTATTCTACCGTGGAGGTCATTACGCCGTGCGTTTCAATCGACATGGAAAGGTCTTGGATCAAGTTAGCCAAAAACAGGGGGAGACATGGTATGTTGGCCAGTTTTTATCCGATATGGACATTATACATATACATAAACCTTCTCCTTCCCAGCCGGTGAATAATTACAGGTCTCTAGCAAGAGTATGATTAATCCAACAGCTGTCATTTGTAATAATTATTTTTGAACGCCGGATGTTACTAAAACGGGGTATGTGAGATGAGATCAAAGCCAACAGAACAAAGTCTCGTAGGGTTAGATTTAGCATTAGGGTTATTAGAGTTGTTCTGATGTCTAATCATCAACCTAACCCTACGAGAATTAACTCTTTAGGCTTTTTTAAAATCTCAATCCCCATTCCCCGTTTTAGTAGCATCCTTGTTTTAGTAGCATAGTGGTATACACAGGCGAATTTTGGTGCGATGTGAATGACGGTGTAAGTGCGGTGAATTCACCGTTTACTGCGAACGTAAAATGCTGATCAACTTTATTGGCTAGTTATAACACAACTATTTCAACATTCTATGGCGGATTGCGCTGTACGCTGTCCATCTAAGGCCCAGTTCGGACGGCCAACTTTTCATGCGCCAAACTTAACAGCCCTTTACATCAGGCTGGTTACATGACCAAGATCCACCACGTGACCTAAATGTGTCACCTCGGGATATTTGAGTGCCAGAAATGGAAAGAGCGTCAAAAAAAAAAAAAAAAAAAAAAAAAAAATGTAGGAATGCAAAACTTCAGGCTCACAGCATTTATAGATCGAATTTGCTTGCGTCTCAGCAACTTTTCCCATACAAATCTTCTTAATAATTCTGAACTTCAAAATGCTGCCAAATTCGCTCTATAAATTCTGTGAGCCTAAAAGTTTGCATTCGTGCATATCTTTTCACGCTCTTTCCATTTCTGGTACTCGAAAAGCCTGAGGCGATGAATTTTAGTCACGTGGTGGATTATGGTCATGTGCCCAGCCTGATGCAAAGGGCCTATTGCTATTAGGGCCGACCTAATCTTCACATCTAATTTTTATTCAGACGCCAAACTATACGGTAGCAACTACAGTCGCAACTTATTCGGTCTAACGAAATCAAGCGTGGAGGTAATTGATGCATTAGGATTAGTTGTTTTGATGCTAGCCCAATTCCTTTCAACCACTACTTTCTTACGAACACAAAACACTTTTAAAACCAGTGTCTGAGCGAATCCGGAAAAAGAAAGAAACTTTACGAAAGCGGAAATTAACGAATATAAGAAAGACAAACACCTGCAAACCACGCTACTTTATGATACCAGAGTTAGCGGCGACATGACAACTTTACCTGCCGGAGAGTTCATCTTGATCGCTGTTTCGAACTGTTTATCCAGTGCGCTCGGCTCCTTCGCGAACCTGACCGTCATCCTCGCTTACTTGCTTTACACTTCGCAAAGAGAAACAACCGATCTGCTTCTCGTTAGTTTGTCGATTGCAGACTTTCTTCTGTGCAGCGTTCATCAGCCAGTGTTCATTCATCAGCTTCTGTCCGCTGGTCCAAATATCAAACGCGCGAAGCCTGTCCAAACTGTTCTTGGCTATGGGCTCATGACGGCTTCGTTAAACGGACTTTTAGCCGTGACTGCTGATCGATTTGTAGCGGTTTACTTTCCTTACAAATACCCAGAGTGGATGACACAAGAAAACACCAAAAGGTTCATTGCTGTTGGTTGGATTTTGGCGTTGATCACAGGTATTTTCTCCGCGATGCCGTTCAGCTCTATCATACTTATATGTCGCATGTACATGTCGATTTTAATACTACTCCTTCCTCTAATGTACTCCTTCATCTGGAAAGAAACAAGAAAACAAGGGATGCGAGTGCGGGTATTGCAAAGAGCACCCGAACCGATTCCATTGGCAGAAGATGATGCTGAACCATACTATAAAGCCTTCTTCATTCCACCGCCTCCCGCACCGCTTGTCTCTCGACCACAAGAATCAGATCTCGTTCAACTACCGGCAAACGCGGTCTCTGGTCGTCCAGAGGAAGAAGGTCGAAATCCTGCAGATCCGTGCGCCGCAAACTGCGAAAAAAATGTTGTTGGTTCCCCAGAGGGCGAAGACCAAAGTCCCGCAAATCTGTGCCCGGCAAACCGCGGACAGAGTCTCGCTCGTCCTTCAGTGGAAGAAGATCGAAGTCCTGCAGATCTGTGCAACACACGCGGAAAATGTCTCGCTTGGCCCGAGCTTCGTCTCGTGGGGAAAGGACCTACTCGACCTGAAGAATCTTCAGAAGGCGCCCCAGTTGAAGTCAGCATTCTTCCAGATCCCGCAGAAGCTGTAACACCAGGAACGCGGCAGAAATTTGGAATGGACAGAGCCACTAAGTTGGTTGGCCTGGTTTTGGGAACAACCATGGCTTGCTGGCTTCCGCTCGTGTTTTGTCCACTGATATGGCCAACACGTGAAACTGATCGGGGTATAGCTTGGTGCATAACGGCAGCGTCCTTTAATTCCTGCTTGAACCCATTCATGTACTGTTGGATGTCACAAAAGTTCCGCAACGTGTTTCGTAAAGCATTTACGAGGGCTGGCGTAACGAACAACCACTGAGACTTATTATTTGTATTAGTATACTGTGATTTTTTATACTTGATACGGATGTTTTATTAGTTTACCAGAAAAATTAATACTCAGTGATATTTCTGTAGTTTCATTCGGGGTTTTTTCCCTGCTGTTTCTAATTTTTCATGTTTTCGCTGCTGCAAGTATTAAGCGTACTAACGATACGTGTAATGGGTAGGCAATTTTGTAGTGTAACCCTAACAAAAGGTGGAACTCACCGTTTATTTAACTACTTCATTGCATTGTGTATACGTATTTTCACCACACCTAAATTTCCGGACAATCTTTTTCTTTTTTTCTTTCTTGAATACATTTTCAATAATTAAGCGCATCGTGTCACAAAAAGCAACGCAAATGAATAAAATGCATGTGGAAACACCGAAAATGGTTGACTTTGGTCTCTTTAAAAGGACTGCCGTCGTTGTATTCTGTTCATTGCGGCTGCTAATGAGCCATAAAGATTGAAATGTCATTTGGTAATGAACCAAGAAGCTCAAGGGCAGACAGACAATATGTTTTCCTTTTTTTTTGTTTCTTTGCCCCAGCCCGCCCCGGTGCTGTCAACAGTGGATTCCAAATATGGAAGTCGTTCTGTTCCCAATTTGGGCAGTATCGATATTACCGACAGCGCAACAAAATCGAGAACGCGATCGTCGAAGTAGTTTTTGCGGTGGCACTTCTAAGCGTCCCACCTTATTGCAGTAAGACTGCGTCAGTCAGTCAGTCAGTCCGTCATGCTGTGTCAACAATTGCCTTTGAAATTTGAGCATCAGCGAATACGCATGAAGAAACGAAGAGACGGGAAGACGTTTTCTGGAGTTATTTTGATTGTTATCATTGTATTCCTGAATTGGCAGTAGATCTGTTGCACTTCAGAACCATTGTCACAGAGGTTTTGGTAAATTATCGGTTGTTTGACAAGCGTAAGTCAAAGTTGAAAGACCCGTGACCACTGACAGCCCTGAGCGACTTCAGCTTGTCGAAATATCTCTATCGTTTGATTATATTTGCTTTGCTTTGCATAGTTTTCGACAGCAATGAAAAATGCTGTAGAGAACTGGAAGAAGAATTCGAAAATGAATTTGACCAAAACCGCAAGTAATGTCAACAAGTTATCAGATTTCACTTAAACTTATTCGACTTGAAACTCAGCCGAAAGAAGGAAGGCGTGTTTTCTTTAAGCACGTATTTAGTTTGAATGCAGCCAAGGCTGGAGTATCATGACCTCTGATAAATATGTAGATGTTGAACATAAGCTGTGCATGACATGAGTAATGAAGTCACGGATAGACTTTTTTCAGTGCGACTCTCCGGAAGGTCTCCTTCCGGTTCAAAGATTTGGCACTCGATGAAGAATTTTAAATTCTCCCATTTCGAGCGCCTAAGTTTTATAATTTTCACCAATGTAAATGAGGCCGGTTTTCAAAACTGAGAATAAATCGAATACGCGGTTCAGCAAAAGTGGAGGCCCGCGGAAACGGATGCGAACTTCCACATACCTAAAATTGAGCAATTTTTGCGATGTGGCCTTGAGCCAGTTATGTTAAATACCCACTCCCGCAAAAGTACTTTTTAAAAGTTCGCGAGCTTGCAGCTGCCTTGCTGCTTTGGTTTATAATAAATCCCTGTCTCCATTGTTCATCCTGCAAGCACCAAAATTAGTAGAGAAACAAGGCAAATGATGCATTCATGCTTGGTGGGATGTACTTTTTACCTTTACGTTTACCGTCATTTCAACTTCATATAGAGCCGGCTGGAGGTAAGGATCTCTCGGCACCAGAAGAGGATGAAGTAATCGTTGAACAGTTTTAACGCATCATACCAGAAGATCATGCCGAAAAACTCTGCCAAAGGATTTGACAGGATATGAACGATTGTTCACGTGTAGTACATTAAACGCGAGTTTTGTTGTGCAAAAATACCACTTGTTGTCATGACATATTTTAAAATAAGCCCCCCCCCCCCTCTGCAATATCAATCTTAAAAAAAAACTCTTATTGTTGTTGCTGTTGTTGTTGTTGTTGTTGTTGTTGTTGTCTTTTTTTCTGAAAAAGATGGCGGTGAGACTCGCCGTGGGGTGGGATTCAGAGTTAAAACTGTAAACGACAGCACTGTTCAGTACTCAGCTCGCCTACTCACCATTGTTGTGGAACACATCGACACTCTTATCACGGACTGGTTCCCAGGTTTGGACAACTTAACGGTTCATGGCTATCGCCTGGTTACTCGGCTCATCCCCTGCCCATTGTGCATCACGAAAGCTTCTGCGGTTCCCATAGCTACGCCCGCTGATCAGAGGTCTGAAGGAAACGATGACAACTCAGTGACACCTTTCACATTGAACTCCGCCTCACATGGGTCCCCGACACCGGACAGCGGGACCAACCTCACAACAGACGGCAGTAGTACCAGTGCGTCACCCTGGCCAAGTCCTGTGCACGCCAAGGCGTCCAGAGTTACTGCTGTTTCCAAACGAGAACCTCGTGGTGAGTCTACTGTGTACCATTTCTTGTGAGGAGGAGGAAAGGAGGGGGGGGGAAGGATGTCTCAAGTTCCCGCTTCTACAGTACCCTTTACTCATGGTTCCCGCCTCTCCCGGTTGCCACCCCGTATCCCGCCGCTTAGAATCCCACTTTCCGCCTTCTCTTCTCGTACTTTCTATGTTTATGAATACTTGATAAGGGTTTCAGGCATCTTGGAAATGGATTATTGATCAAAATATAGTGATTGCTGGCGCTATGCGGGTGGGTGGCAGTGCTCGCACACGAGGTGTTGGAAGAACGGCAGAAGGAGAAGAACGAGCTGGACCCCAAGGGTGGATGGGAGAGGGGATGGGGTTGGAGGAAATGGGAATAGAGACAACGAAGATGCTAGAGGAAGAACTAAGGAGAGCAGAGAGGGTAGCAACTGATACAGAGTAAGAGCGAAGCGAGGTAGGAAAGAATAAAATGAACAAAAGGATGAGGCAGTGAAGGAGGAAGAAAGCTCTAGATACACAGGCAAAACTGGAAATAACATGAAGTTTTCCAACACGAAGAAACGCTACGGATATTTAAAACATCACTTTTAGACCAAGAAACTGTAATCGTCTCCAACAAATTGGATGGAAACCGATTGCAGCTGCTATGTATTTACTGACTATTTCGGCGCGCGAAGGACTGTGTTTGATAGATCGCTTTTTTCGCGTAATCTCAAACTCGCAATCCTCTTGTAGGTACAAGCGAAAGTCTCCCACGGCAAGGCGGTACCCTGATATCCGAAAGACTCAAGAAACTTGCTGCCGACCCCATACCACAGACTCCACCGGATCGCAAGACAGATGTGTTCAGCTTCGGCTCGGTAAGCAGTGGTCACGGCACGGACGAGAGTTCCAGCTACGTGGACTACACGTCCGACCAGAGCAGCGGAAGCCACGAGAGTGATAGCAGCAGTGGGCAGCCGCCTCAGAGGAGACCCAGCAGGAGAGCTGCCAGTAGTGGTAGTGAGGGGTCCCGCAACGGGTCCCAGGAGAGATCCCGCGGGAGCGAGGGCAGCATGTGGAGTCGAGGAGTGGACCCAGAAACGGAGCGGCAGATGGGCTCCAGTAAAGGTAAGTTTGGTGTGGATTTTAGGCACCCGTTTTGAATAGCTTTACAGTATGTCGCTGATTTTATGTGCCGACCGTGTTTTGGAGCAGCACAATTGAAAGAAAACCCTGTTGGTAATTTACTGAGTGACAAATGCTACTGACGACGGTCAGAGTGGTATACAAGTAAGTGCAGTCGTAATTAAAAGGCGACTTCTTGGGAAGTTGGAATGCTTGTTGAGTCACCGAACGAATGGCCAGAAATCTGACCAGTTGTTCCTGAGCGGACAATTGTTTACGAAATGCAAGCAATTTAACGACCGAGTTGGATCTTCAACCGCAATAACAAATAACTTCTTTTATTATATGACTTTGACGTAGTTTTACCATATAAGGTCGCAACAGAGTGCCGGTACGGGAGCGTATTACACACTTCAGATCCATATTACACACTTTAGATCCGTATACACTGTAGAAAACCGGTTTGACTTGAGTTTTTAGATGCTTGTCACGTAAAGCCAAAATGGCCGATGAGAACAACGAGAACTGCTTTTCACTTCTTGACGACGACGACGACGAGCTAGGACTTGACGAACTTTTCGGTGGTAATACTTTTGACGAATTACTTACCTCGATGTGTGAAACTAGCCTGAAAATTATGGCAACAGAAGCCAACCAGAAACCAATTTAACGCTACTCGTGACGACCGAGACATTTCGACATTTATACAGGAGAACAGAAACAAAAACACTGTAAAAAGACGAGAACGGACGTAAATAATTTTTAGAAATGGGCTAAAACAGTGAACGAGAGAAGACCTACTGACAAAATACCACCGAGTGAACTGAACAATCACTCGCACATTTTGTTGGTAAAATTTGTAAACAAAGCAGCGAAGAATTTGAACCCGATACACTTACCTCATTTTTTCGGAGTTTTGCGGATTGCTTTCTACGGGAACAGGGGAAACAAGAACAAAACTGGATGAACGACATACAGTTCTCGAAGGCCAGTGAGGCTTTGGCAAGTAAACGAAAACAACTTCGCCGATCTGGTAAAGGCCAGAGACCAAACATTCAGAGCAACAGCAGATGTTGATGTCCTTGACATTGAGCAAGCACGTGACGGGAGAACAAGCTCCTGATTCTGCTGTCAGAAAAGTTCTATAACCCTTGCCAACTTTCTCTAGCCACAACGAAGCAACGTTCAGCAACTGGTTCTTTCACTTTTGGCAGTGAAAGGAAACTTGAAGAGAACCTGAAGAAACGGTTCAGACGAGTTCTCTCTTTTGATAACAGTGACGAAGAAGTTTAGACAATACCGTTTGGTGGCGATCGGACTATGCAGAACATTTTTAGACACTGTCAGTACAAATTTCGTGCACTCTTTCTGCTTGCGAAAACCAGGTTTTCAAGTTCGCTCTCGGATGTCAAACTTTGTCGATTTTGTCCAATCACATTAAAGGCAGTACATTGGCTTCCGCGTGAATCGTCATCACTGACTGGCTTTCGAATGTTCATCACGGCAAATGAATGCAAAACTATCACAAGAAGAATGGAAAACAGGCTAAAGAAACCAGTCATATAATAAATCCCCCATTCGATGGTTTAGCGCGTAATACGGGCCGGCATTTTACTCTTTACTCGCATTTTTCCTCGCCCCGCGGCGGGGCTCGGAAAACATACGAACAACTCGTAAAATACCGGCCCGTATTACGCACTAAACCATCGAATAAGATGTATGTACGCTCTGCGTGCCTATGTTTCACTTCAATGTGGCAAAATTAGTAAGCGATTCGGGTAAAATCCGAGTGAGGTTACGGCTACAGAACTTCCCTTACTCTAAAGAACTTCCACTACCCTTCTGGAAACTTCCTTTTACTCTTTACAATTCTCCTACGTCACAGTTTAGAAGGATCTCTGACATAGCGTGTACGGTACCGAGGAAATTGATTCTGACGTTGGTCAGCGTTTGTCGCTATTACATAACTTGGTCTAACTCGAAGTAAAATTTCACCTCGTGTGCAAGCTCAGTTTTGCGTGTGCACAACGTATGTTATCGAAAATGCATTGAACTAACTTTTTCTTGAGTATGGAGTCCTAGTATTGAGTTTCTTGGCGAAGTCTTCACTTTACAAGCGTTACACTGAACTACAAAATCTCCACTTAAATACACGTTTTGTGCAATGACCGCTTACTCAAAAGTATGGTGACCGCATTGACAAGAAAACTTGCGTGGATGGTGTTGTTATGGTACAAGAGAGTTTATCCTTGCACTGTTTCAGGGAGCAGAGACAGCGTGGGTAGTGTGGGCAGCGGTTTCCAGCGCAGCGGTAATTACGGCTCCTTCCGAAGGCGCCCAACCCAGGAGGATGTGGTGATCTACGCGTTTGAGTTTGAGGAACTCGTACAGTGCGCGTACTTTGCTAAGCCCATGGTCTGCAAGGAACACGGTGAATTGCAAATCAGTGGCCTCGCTCCAGATGCGGTAGGTGGTGCCCTAGAGTGGATCAGAGTCACTACTGAGCGGCTTAACCTTTTCACTTCCAAGCTCAGAATTAAAAAACTCCTAACGATTTAAGAAGAAAACGTATGAGTGACACACTCCCGTTAGAATTGATAGGTCAATCAGCTTTTGTCTGAGTGAACTATCAAGCAGCAACTTCTCCATGCTACATCATTTATCACTGGTGAAAGAATAAAAGAGAAAATTGAAGTTGATCACTCTCAGGAATGATAGGGTTAACCCTTTCACTGCCAAGCTCAGAATTAAGAAACTCCAACCTTTTCAGAAGAAAATGCACGAGTTATATAAGGAGCACTGGTAGGTCAATCAGCTGGTATCTGAGCAACCTATCAAGTGGCAAATTCTCCTTACTGTATTCTGTAACCCTATAAGAGATTGGAAAGAGAAGATTGAGGTTAGTCACTCTTGGGGATGAAAGGGTTGGATACTGTTACTTTTTAATGGAACATCTCAGCCAATTCAAACATTCCTAGGCTGGTTTTGTTTGATTAATAAATAAACAATAATAGGTAGTATTTTTAGGTCGAATAAAACTGTCTCTCTATCACACTGGTCGGATGTGGCAGTGAATGGATTCTCAATTACTTTTGATTTTTGGGGCCTCCGAAAATGGCTATTCGATGATTTTGGTGCTCAAAGGACTGTAGATGAGAGATCCCGTCTATTATTTTCATTTCTTTTTTCTCTTTTGGAATTTATATGTTCACTGCGGCTTTACCAGCTCATGTGGGTTCAGTACCTTTCTATTTCTAAATAATTCAGCTAAACGTATTACAGAAACTGCAAAGAAGTTGGGTTCGAGCAAGCTAAATTGACTTGATTGTTACGGTGGTTGATAGAGCGGTTTTTCATAACGTTCGAAAACCAAAACCTAAGTAATTACAGCGCCAATCACGGAGACTGCAAGAAACACTTTCAACTAACCATAAGTCAAAGTAGTTTTTGATTGGTTTTGCTTTGAAGAAGAGACCAATAGACCATTTTCTCAAGATTGCGCGCGCATCCAAGCTTGACCGGCCACAACCTTCGATGTGAGAATTGTTTAGTGAGCACTCATTCCTGAACGTTGTAGAAAATGGCTTTAAAACTCAAGGTAGTCCTAACTCAAACAAGAGCGCAGCATGAAGCATTTACATAGAGGCTGAACACAGTCCGCCGTGAAAGAAAGCTAAAAGTTGAATTTGAAAGTCTTGGCCCGTCAAACTTGGGTGCAAGCGCAACCTTGAGAAAATGACCTATTAGCAGTGCGAGAAAACGCCATCGCTACTTGGTTGCTTGCATGAGCAGACCGCAGTCTGGTTTAGGTTTTGTTCTTGATTGGCCAAAGTTGCAGCGAAACTTGTTTGAACCAATCCGAGAGCATAGAGGCGCAAAATCAAAGCAGTTCCACGATTATTTTTGACAGTTATCCAAAAACCGCTCTATTGTTGGTGGTAATGGTGGTGTCTGATATATATATATATTTATAGTTATAATTTTGCTTATCGTTGGTCCATTTATTTTTTAGGTGTTTGAAGACATTGCTCCAAATATGAATATTCAGGCCAAGGATCTTGTTCGCGACAAGTTCCTGGGTAAGGGCACGTTTGGTTCTGTCTTTCGAGGAAAGTTGAAAGAAGCATCCGGGAACTATAAGATCGTTGCGATGAAAATGCCATTGAACAACGAAGTGGATGAAAATGCCAAACCAGAGGAGAAGCAGGCGGCGGAGGCGGCTATGAGGGCCCTGAGGGACAGCCCTACTCTAACCCTGAACGACGCTTATCGGTATGATAGAAGATTGCTTGTTGTGAGGGGGAAAGGAGGGAAAGAAGGGAAAGAAGGGAAAGAAGGAAGGCAGGGAGGAGTATACAGGACGACAATATGGAAAACGGAAGAGCAGAAGGAAGGAAATAGGAGGCTTGGGCAAAGAGGATGAGAAGACGGAAACAAGGGGAGGCGAGGGGAGAGTAGAAGAATGGCTGGAAATATTGAAGTAAAGCGGCAGGACGGAAAGAAAAGTGTGAGCGAGTGGAAAGACGGATTGAAGACGGTAGAGACGGACGAGAGCACACGAAAAGAAGGGGAATGGAAGGAGGAAGGAAAGATAATGAGGAAAAGGGTGGTAGGAAACGATATAACGATATCTATAAACCAAAACATAAGGAGAAATTCACTAAAATAGGCAATTTGCCCTGCTTTGACTAATCTAACCACTGAAACATCTTACGCAAGAAAACGTACGTTTACAGGACTATCCGCCAGGAGATCTCCATCCTGCTGCCCCTGAGACACCCCCACATCGTGCCCTTATTAGGACACTGTCTCAACCCATTCTGTATGGTGCTGGAGTTCGCGCCGGAGGGGGCCTTGGACCGAGTGCTGTCTACCTACAAGAAGGCGGGTGTGAGACTCAACGCCTACGTCATGAAGAAATGCATTGTCCAGGTCCGTAATCCATCCCGTGTTCTCTATTTCAATACCGTAAATGCTCTAATAAGCCCCCCTGAATTAATTTAAAACTTGACCTTGTAGAAGTGACTTATGTGTGAGAAACAGTGCGTATCATTTTTGCCAACAACGTTTATGTGACCTCTTGTTTGGTTTTTCAGTGCGCCTCGGCCTTGAAGTATCTCCACAAACATAACATCATCTACCGTGACCTCAAATCGGAAAACATTCTCGTCTGGTCGTTCCCAGACCCTTTCTCAAATGACCAAAGAAGTCACGAAGTACTGATTAAAATGGCCGATTACGGTATTAGCCGGTCAGCGGCGTTGAGTGGTATGAAAGGCCTGGGTGGTACGCCAGGGTTCATGGCGCCCGAGATTGAGAAATATGTGGGGAAAGAAGTCTATACAAACAAGGTGAGAATCTAAGGGTCCTGGGCCCGGTTTTTCGAAGGTCGATTAAGCTAATCCAAGATTAACGAAATTCTTTCTCTCGACCTCTCTGTCATTAAACTGCTTGGTTTTGTTCAAAGATGGATTAGAAAGCTTGTTCCAGCTTAAAACATTATCAAGAAAGTCGTTGTGGACGAAACTTTCACGTTTTCAGGCTAAAAAAATGACAAGAAAGTTTAGACCTAATCCAGGATTAGCCTAATCGTGCTTTGAAAAACCGGGCCCTGGGATTGATTCTTGGATTTGCCATTTTTGCTTTGACTGTCGAGGGTAATGGTTTGCCGCTAGCTTGACTGTCAATATCAAGCCAAAACAACTACGTACCAGCCAGGCAGTTTTTGGTTCACCTTCAATACTTTGCCCTTAGCATAAGATCGGTAGGCAAACTCAAAGGGCCGGTTTTTCTAAACAAAGTTTAGACCGCGGTTAAGAAAGTCCTGGTATAAACAAGATTTAGACAAGAACCATGCTGAACGGACATAGGCTAAACGTCGTCTATATAAACCGACTCCGATCCATGTTCCAGAAATGCAATTTAACGTTTAGCTAACCCTGTTTTACGACGTCCGTCTAAACTTCAATTTAGCGATAAACCAGGTCTGAGTTAGACTTTGTTTAAAAAATCGGCTCTTTGAGTTCAAGATCCAGTCGAACCGTCACCTTCAGCGCTATTTACCATCTTAGCCATTTACCATCTGTCATTTAGTTGTTAGATGTTGTTAAAGTACACCAGGACTCTGTTTAAACTAACTATAAAATGTATGCTAAATCAGATGTTCCTGTATAGATATTAAATAAATCAATAAATCAAACTGTTACGCAGAACAAAGGTTTCTACGCTAGAGATTTAATTGCGCTAGTGAAGTTGTGTTCAGTTACCCAAAGGCTGCTAGGATTTGCGAGTAAAGTCAGAGCGGGTGTGTGTAGTCGCCCTCGCAGGTGTTTTGCTTGGCGAGCCAATAACGGCTGCGAGGGAGACTAGGGTGTGGGTGCTGCGAAAAAAAAAGGGGGGGGGGGGGGGAGAAGTATGATTTGATATTTCTTTCAGATCCATAACCAACAGTTGTTCAAATACCCACGAGTGATATCCTGATCCAGGAGCCAATGGAAACTCGATTGAATAGAACGGGGTGGGAGTGTAATCTTCCTTATGTTAGTGGACTGATTGGTTTATTGTGACTTTGACTTGTCCAGGTTGACTCTTTTTCCTTTGGGATGTACATCTACGAGCTCATAACACTGCACCAGCCGTTCTACGACTTGAATCCCGCACAAGTCAAGCAGATAGTGGTTGAAGGGCATCGACCCTCCCTTACGGCCAAGGTGCGTCCATTCAACAATATGTTAGAGGCATACACGATGCATGCTTTCACGCTTTTACTTGACTTCCAAACTAAGAATGCAAAATCTCCGAGTCTTTTAAGAAGAAAATGAGCGATGTTGTGAGAATTGATAGTTTAATCAGCTTTCATCTAAGCAAGCTATCAAATAGCCTGCATAACAGGCGCCAGGGAAACGCTCGCTGTTTCGAGCCGAGCGAAGTATCAACCACTCGTGCTAGGCAGCCAAAATATCGATACGTGACGAACACGCTTGTCAAATACACACAAAAGGGCCTGTTTCGCGTGCTAGCTGTCAAAAGTCAAGCCTGGAGGAGAACGTTGATCAGTCTTTGGAGTGAAAAGGCGCATAAACGCCCCCCTTGAATAAGCGCCCCTTCTCTCAGCCAAAATTTGAAATTAGCACCCCCTCTACAAAATTTGTTGTTTTTGCACAAATGACTTTAAGTGTGTCGCTATTAGAACTATACGAACGGCTTTGTACTCTAATACTAACGTTATGTTGTTGTTTATGGGCAAAAGATACGCACTGCAAACAAGTATTCCTATTCTGGAATACCCAAACAAGCACAACCTCAGCTAAGTTACTGCTTGCTCCAATACATCCATGAAATAAATAGTTTGGTTTGAGCTGCACGCCCCCACACCATTTTGTGTACTTAATACAAACTGGCAGGGCAAAATGTGCAACTTTAGTGTCGGGCTGAAGTGTGCGTGCCATGTCGAGGTATAATGCACGACCCAACATAACCAATCAGATTGGTAAAGCTATCTACCAATCAAAACCAACGTAATGTACCGCTCTGACTTCTCAGGATAAGAGGGCTCCAGTGTTCGCTCTTGATCTTATGGCTTGGTGTTGGCAGCAAGAAGCGGAAATGCGCCCGCAGTCGAGTCATATTTTTGCCTTGGCTTCCACTCCCGAGTTCCCGCGCCTGACAGACGTACTCACGTTTGACAAACAGCTGGGCCTCAATTGTGCGGTGACCGCGGGCTCAAGGCTGAGTCTGGGCTGCGGGGTGGACGGCCGTCCGAGTGTCGGCGGGGAGCTGTGGCTATGCAGGAGCGAACTAAGTGCTGGGATAGGGACTGGGAAAATCAGCATCTTGAGTTACAGTAGAGGACGCGTGCAACATAAACAGGTAAGTTGCGGTGATTGTCTTCATTTGAGTCGTGTCAGGCTAAAACTAATAGCGAGTTCATCTTGGACCTATTTCTTGTCCCACCAGTTTTTGGCTTTTTTTTTTTTTTTTTTTTCTCAAAACTGGAAAATATTTATAAATATCCAGTAAATGAAAATTTAAATTCTTGATTAACCCTTTCACTGCTAGAGGTAAATTTGACGAGTGAACACTGACCAACTCTAAAACTGTGAAGCGAAACCAACTGTGACCACTCAAACGAAAGGTCTCAACGAGTGCATTAGAATAACGGTGTTCACGTTGTTACCAACGGCTGAAAAAAAAAAAAAAGACAAAGACTTTCTAAACTAAAATCAGTTTTTCTAATCAAAATCCAAATGTATTGCAAAAATTCTCGTTATGTCCCATGGATGTTTGCTGAAAGTTTCAAGAGTTTTATGTTCAACGGCTTTTTTGTTTAATTTGGTCAGGGAAATGTGACAGATAGGGATGACAAATTAGATAACTTTTCTCTACTTCTCGTCTTTTTTTTTCTTTTTTTTTTTTGTAGGAACTGACTATCGGCAAGTCATGTGTCCGCGTGGCATGCAGTGTAGGCAGCACGGTGTGGCTTGGGACCGAGTCCGGCAGTCTTTTCGTGTACTGCGCTGTGACGTACAAGCTCCTATGCCAGGGAGCCATCAAGTCCAACAAGTACGTACGAAGTATGATCCACGTGCCCAGGTGCAACTCGGTCCTGGTCGCCTTGCAAGACGGCTCCGTGCTGTCCTACAACGACAATATCTGTAATCACTACCACTTCCCGGATGCGACGTCACAAAAGCCTGTGCATGAGCTGACGCACAGCCGCGTGTATCCAGGCAACGGTAACCCGGTGCACTGCATGGCGGCACTGCCCGTCAAGTATCCCACCCTGGCCGTTTCTCCGACGTCACAAGAAGCCAGCGAACGGATAGAAGACGGTGCCAGGGATGAATTGGTCTGTGAGATTTGGTGCGGGCAGGAGAAAGGCGAAATAACTGTGCTGGACGGGGATGGGTTGAGCAAGATCTCAACTATGCCGGCCGAGGACTGTGCGCCAGACTCGCAGACCTTGAAGGAGCAGAGTGTTTCGCATCTGGAGACCTGTCGGACATTCGGTTCTGATATCGGAATAGATGACCCAGTTGCACGGTCGGTGTGGGTTGCGCTATTTCCCGGCACCCGAGTTTTCCGCTGGGACGCCAAAGAGAGGAGTGTCGTGGGGAGTGTCGATTGTTCTCAGTACACGCCCAAACTTGACGGTGAGCTCTGCGTTCTTGTTGTTGTGGTTATAGTTGTTGTTGTTGTTGTGGGGTGGTGGTTATTCCTATGGTGCTGGTAGTTGTTGTCGTTATTTTGGTCTGAAATAGGGTAAGGGTTTTAACAACCGTTCAGCACACTCCCACCCAAAATTATAAGTACCCCCTCAGCTCTATATCCGCACAGGACATTATCGCGTTTACTTACGTTTTGAGTAAACTACGAAATAACAAAAATGATTCGTCTCTGTCTTACACAGGTATTTTTGTATTGCTTCTATATCCCTGAATCAATTCGACTTGCCAACGATGTTTAGACAAACCCAGTTTCTGTTGTAACTGTAGTAGTTGTTGTTGTTTTTATATCTTTTCAAATAAATGACCGGGAGATGACTACTGAACTTGTCATTCTCAATAAGCTAACATGCATGTCCGACCATGTACGCACTGTGTACCTATTTTTAGTCAAAAGATGTTAGCAATCCGTTTCCGTCCGAATCGTTTGAGAAGGGTATTTGTTTCATTTTTGCTACTTACCTATTTTGCTATTAATTTATTACGTTTTTACGTGTTGGAAACCGAAGTCAGTCTTGGACTGTTTACACATTTCCAGATCTAAACAAAAATATGAAATTAGTTGAGAGGGCCTCTTTTTCCTCAGCCGGTTCCACTCGCTCTCAAGTAGTCGTTGCAATTTCTGTCTCCGCAGACCCAAGAAACCGAGGGCCTGTAACCAGACCAGCGCACAGAGCAGCACTTGCGGGTAAGTATGTGCAACAGGTGTTTGAATCTGCGATTACTTTGATTTGCTTGTCAGCGGTTGTTGCGCAAAATTTTGAAACCGCCAGCAAATTACAAAGTGCAAACTTCCTATTTCGGACTTGGTTGCTTGTAAGGTCCAATATTTAATAATCACACTCCTGTCTCGCATTTATCCTAGATTGACTTGACATCGATATGAGGTAGTGTGAAGGGGCCCCATAGTCCATAGTCAATAATAAACCCATTCACGGATTTTGATGCATGATGGGTAATCAGGGCAAGAACAAAGAAACATGGCGGCGACGTGTGCGAGAAGTCTCGGTTTAATAGTGAAATCGCTCATAAATGACACTTTGGAGTGCTCCGAAGTTCCACCAGTCAGAACAACGAATATATATGCACTATATTTGCCCTTATTACCCATCATGCATTCAAATCCGTGAAGGGGCCTGTAAGTCCAACGTGTTTTTCTGTACATCCGTTCCTTCTCTATATAAAACAAAACATTAGTTGCGCAGCCGCTTTTATACACACGTAGTTTGTGATCTTCGACCGAGGTTGAGACAGAAGCACAAAATCCCCCCTCCTTAAAAAAAAGAACGACTTCAGGCAACACGTGATCACACACAGGGACAAGGCAAAGAAACGAAACGAAACGAGTTCAACTTGATTTTCTTGTTTTGTCGGTTCTACCTACGTCAACTGTTTACTGCGGTTTGGGTTTCACAATCAGTCTCAAATTAGAGTGGTGCCCTTTGTGTTGCTGCTGAAAGGGTTTCATTTTCCCACCAAACGAATCGCTCTGCATGCAAAAGTGCCTTGAGTTAAACACAGTATAATGGATCTTCATTGAAATGTTAATTCTTTTGTTTTGTTGTTTGTATTTCCTTTCGAGAATATACTTTCACACCCGAAACTCGAAACGGAAACTCGAGTTAAAGCTAATAGAAGTTTCTCTTGGAGTTGTTTTCGGGACGAATCTTTCATTTATTAAGGTGAAACTAAATGTTTACATACCCTTCCGCAAAACGAGATTGAAAAACAATTAATTATTTCTATGTTTAGGTGGATTAAAGTTTGGAACTGATGCGAATATTTCTCTTTGATTTGTTTTACAAAAGACAAAATAAAAGAAAGGCAAGAAATAGACTTCAAAACTTTGTTTCGAAAGTTGTGTCTGTGGGTGTTTAAATTGTTTCTGGAGCGAGAACGTGAATGCAATTTTAGTTTCAGCTCACAAGGAAATAAACACTGGCACCGCTATTGTCATAAGACGCAAATAAAATCAATTTTCATTTAGATGATGAAATACAGACAAGAAAACATCAGTTTTTACTGAAGCGAACATTGTATTCCTCTGGCTGGTTATCAAACGCATGTAATGATGCAAAATTAATATTTACTGTTAGTACACCTGATCTGGCGGGTACTGACGCTTTTGGCTTGTGAGCAATTGCTTTCCCACGTGCAGTACTAGCATGTTTATTCAACGGCTTTCATTAGAAGAAGCCCGCCGCATGTTTAATTAAGCTGGTGGCTTGAGCCAAATCTTACTTCGTCTGTAATGAATTAGTTAATTTTCTGTTGATTATCCCTGCAGTTGCGTGTAGAATTTTGGAGTTAAGCTTGTCCACGAAAACTTGAAAACGGGCATCAGTGTGCGCGAAGATTTCTTTCTTAGCGGCCGACTGGTGACGTCGCTATACAACCATAGTTTGTAAGAACGATTTTAATTAATCTCCAAGCGGAAAACAGACAGGAATCCCTGCTTCCCGAAAACCCACCACAGAGCGAGGGAATATCTGCGATTATCACATTTCTAGTAGTGGAGTATAACGAGCGATAAAGTTGCATCCATGTTATATCAGTTTCTGAATGAATCCAGACACTGTTTATCATTGCTGGTGGGGTTTATTTTGTTTGAGTTAGATAGAAATCTATATATGGCAGTATCGTGAACCAACGAACCATAAAGAACTTTCTTTGTTGCTGAAAGTGTTGCCTTGCAACGGAGCAGGTGATATTGATCTAAGTCTTAGTGACCTGAAAAATCTGTGATGTGTGATTCCTTTCTCACCCCACCAGAAGGACAAAATACATCCCGGCATTGAATGCTGCCATCTCAGGTCATTGCTGTCGTCCATAATAAACTCATTCCAGAGGTTCTTTGCTACAGTCCGCTATCTTTCGAGGAGTAAACAATAGTCGTCGCGATCCCGCCCATCCGGCAGAAGTTAATAAATATAGCGAGTTCCTAGCTTGAGTTCCTTGTGGGTTTCTCATTAGTATCTTGTGGGTTTCTCGGTAATAACTTGTGAATTTCTCGGTAGTATCTTGTGAATTTCTCGTTTGTGTGTTTTTTTTTTATTATTATCTTGTAGGATTTTCGTTAGTATTTTGTAGGTTTTTCGTTAGTATCTTATGGGTTTCTCATAATTTCCTCGTAACATTTCCTAGTCACGTTCTCATTTGTTTCGGCGGTTCCTTGTCACTAAGTCCTTATTTGTGGTGAAACAACAGAAAGAGTAACTACAGAATACCCCACATTTTTGGAGGCACAAAACGATGGATACTCGGACACTCAGTGAAGTCACACCATCCCTCCCCCTAAAACGTAATTTGCATCATATATGAACGCGGTGAAGCATCATATGAAGTCGATACTCAGTGAATCATTAAGTTCCTTGGTGGTTTCTAGTCAGTTCCTTTTGAGGTTTCCCACGAGTTTCTTACGTGTTTACTCGTGAATCATTCTAAAATCTTTTGTGTCTCCGTGAGTTGCTTGAAGCCAGCCTCGTTTTCAGGCGTGAAGGCTTCCTCTGTCGGATAACCCCATAACAGGCGCCCTTCCGGTTATTGTGTCTCTGTTTTTTTGTTTGTTTGTTTGATTGATTGTTTGATTTGGATACTCACTATCATAAAGTTTAGAGCCTGGACTGCCGGGGAAAAAACATCTCCCAAGTTCACGGAGTTCGGGGGAGGGGGAGCAATTGAAGAAATTCCATACGGGAGGCTCCGCTCATACTACTGGCCCCTTACCTATAATATACATAACCATTCTGGGGTCGAAATAGTGACCCTATTAAATCCCTCTGAGTAAACCTTTGCTCCCTTTTTATACCTATGAATAGGAAGACTTGCAGAATATAACCACACGTGAAAACTTGACCCGAGACACGATCCCGAGTTTTATGCCAAATACAAATGATACCAAAAAATTTATTTTTCCTATGCCCTCTGTTATGTACCTTAGGTTTAAAAAGAAGCTCCTCATAGGTAGTGCTCCCACCCTCCCCTTCCCCACTAGATCCTCCATAGTCAAACCACCCAAGAAGTAACGTAGAAACGTAAGACAACATAAAGGAATCGGGGTTTTCAGGCACAACATTCAGCCAGTTTTGATGATTCTGAACTCGACGAATTTGATATACGGTCCGCCATAGTCTAAACAATTTCTTTCCTGGGTGTGCCCGCATACTGAACAGTGTTGTTATCATTCAATTTCTACTCTCCTGTAAAATATTGAGGCCCTTCTACAATATCAGTAATGCTAACTTGTCAATATTGTGAAGACACTTGTATTTCCATTCCTCACTATTTGTTCACGCTATTTCTGTACCCAGCTTCGCGCGCTCAGGTGAATTCCCTGGTGGCTGTCGATAAAGGGCTGTACATCGGGACAAGTTGGGGTTGCATTCTGGTCTGCAACAACCTGACCCTCATGGTCTACACCGTCATCCGCCCTCACGAGGAGTCTGTCAAGCACCTGTTGCCCCTGACAACAGCGCCCGTTGCTTCGCAACAGTCATCGGAGAAGCAGACAGCCCTGATGATTAGCTGTGGCCGAGGCTATCGGAGACTCGGTGGTGTTGTTAATAGCCACAGCCAGGGCTATCCGAGCAAGCAAAGCCGCAAAAATGGCGCTTCTCTGGCCAAAAATGAGTCCGTATTGTTGATGTGGTTGGCGGATGACTGGGAAACCTGACGCGAGGTTATCGTCGGGTTTGTAATTTCTCTCGGTTTTCGAGAACCTGTTTTTCGAGATAATATAGGACAAGTGACAACAAGAGAAAAGGAATATTGTTGCTTCATTCGCCGTCAGTTTCAAAAACCTGATAGGCATTTAAAGACTCCTGTAAGATATCGAATTTCAGCAACTGATTTCAAATCAAAGACTCCGAAAGGATTACGATTAATCATGCTCTAATTATGATTCACACTGTATATTGGGCGGCCGACGGCATCGCATTCCACAAAGCACAAAGCTGGCAGCGAACATCTGGACCGATACAATAATACAGGACATGGTCAGGAGGGCTCCTGACATGGTTAACATTTATTCCTCTTTCATTCGCCAAAAAGCTTGGCTGAAACTGTGGCGTGGGCCACGATAAACAAGTATTTGCGGTTTCATAACATATGCATATTTTTTTTAAAATAAAGAATAGTTTTATCATTTCAAAATTATTAAACAGAATGACATTTACGTTTGTAAAGCGTTTCATCGATTTCCGGGTCCTCGCGGCCCGCAAGCTTTAGCGGTCAGCTGTTGTGGAGCAAATGTATGTGGAATTTATTTTAAAGATCACAAAAAATCACGTGATGATTTAATGTGAAACTAAAATAAAATAAACGCACATCATCTGGCACTGTAGTTGTTCTCAAAATCAACCAACCACACAGGTCAGAAAGGTCTTGAAACAGCACTCGCCCCCGATAAGCCATGTAGGTATGTGCCACCCCATGGGGTATTTAGTTTCCAGCATTTTTAGTCTGATTTTGCCTGTTTGGTCTGCAATAGATTTTGCTGTCTTAAATATAAAAGTGCATATTTTGGGGATACAGGTCTGGTGGTATAAGTACCCTACTCCCTCCTCAGCACAATCAACCGGGGAGGGGGGGAGAGAAGGGGGTGTACTCTACTGAAGTTTGGGTGGTAGAGTCGTCTGTTTTAACATTTTATATACTTTAGCGTCATGAACAATGTGCTTTGTCTGAACCGGGAACGAAACGACGACCTGGGTTTCAGTCCTTCGGTATCATTTCCGGCCTCAGAAACGCCCGCTTCCGGAAATGACAAAGTATGCACGTTCGAATGAATGAAATGAACGGAACGATATGGAATGAAACTATGCAACGGTTCTCAGTTAGTTTGCACGTGCGTTACACGTGTTTCTTTCTCATCCTTTCGATGACAGTCCATTGTTGTGTAAAGTCCATGTGTTTCATTGTTGGCCAGAGTTCGAGTGACGTCACATCTTTAGCGCACGCGTGTGTCCCCCTCAAGTCAGCGACAAAAATACTGTCCAATCAGTGAGAGGATAACGCAACCTGCCGAATAATTGAACGCCCGCGCGCTCAGAATGAAAGCCGTTGTAAAGGTGTTCACAAAAACCAACCATGCCATGAGCAACGAACGATCTCCGACCGTCTGATAATCAGGCTATCAGCTACCCCGCTTCGCGACCTCAATTCGAAAGATTTGAATTCTTGTTTAGTTTCCATGGAGTCAGCCGTGCCACAAATGCCGGCCGACAAATACATGTGCGAAAATTTATCGATGTCTCACAACATTGGCGTTTGAATATCGCAGTATCGTTCGTATTATAACGACTACATATTTGTATAATATTTGAAAGCATGCCCGGTCCAGTATACGAGAACATCGAGATAATTTGAAAGCACGTCTCGGTCCACTATTCGCATCAAGTGGCATCACAAACATTGTGAACACGAGAAAGCAACCATCCGTTAAGATTCGTGGGAAAGGGACGCGAAATAAACGAAAACCAGAATTCGGGAAATAGCGCAAAAATTGATTTCATAACTTGTCGGTTACATCATCTCAAATATCGGCATTCTTTGAAAGAGGAAGCATTATTAAAGAGGTGGACCAAATCATCAATCTGAAACTACAAAGTGATACATGGTAGCAGAAAACACACACCATATGCACGGTTAACGAGAGTAATTTATTGGCATAATACTGTATGGAAAAAACCAAGCCACACTGAGCATGCACACCCGCACTTTATACAACTCGAACTGGTGACAACGCCCAGTGGAATGAATACAAAGCCCGCAAACACGAGTTACAAACGAATTTACATCCAATGTGATGTGAAGGAAATATCTAGTGCGTAGCTGCTGAAGATACGAAACAGATCTGGAATCTGTGAACGGGAACACAAACCGAAATCTCTACTAAGTCAAATGAAGTCAAATGTGCTGGACCTACATGTAACAACCATTGTCATATTTCTTCTTCTGCCGCCAAGATTTTATCAACTGATACAGCAACATTTAACAGTACATAGATGTGGTGGTTGTTGTTGCCTTCACTTCGCGGCTCAGCGCAGATATCTTCCTCCGATTGTCTCCAGCGACTTCAGATAAATCCTTTGGTCCCGCCAAGTTCCGCTCTGTTCCAATATCAAAAACAAGCGAGAAGAACTACGGCAACATACAAAAAAGTGTTTTAAGGTTCAGTAAATCAGTTTACAGCGACTATCAAAATCCAGCTCCTGTCAAAGCTAAAAGGCGTGGTGGCGGTGCTGCAGTCTTCGAAGCGTAGAAGCACACCGGTTTAGTACAGTTTGGCAAGCAGAAATCCAGCAGCTAATGCCAGAACCGATGGAAAGACATTAACAGCGCTGGAAGTTGGAGTTGCTTTGTCGGTGGGCTCAGTGCTCGTCGGTGTCGTCATGTTGTTCTCGGGCATCGCCGAGGACATCGGCATGGAATGATTTCCCTGTACCGACGGTGAAGGGCTTACAGCAACAACAACACTGGTTTGGGATTGAACACAAACCACGGAGAACAAAACGACAATCAAAACAGCAAAAGACTTCATCTTCTTTTAACTTCTCCTTGATTACCTTTACTCTTCCCCTTCTGAAATTCCTAACGCTCCAAACGATGCTCGAACAAGTGAAACACACCGACAAGAGCACTGCCCTTTGAAGCTCGGCGAGGATGATTGACAGTTTCCGTTCTCTCTCTTTGATTGGTATATTTTCTCTGTTCTTGTCATTTCATAAGCCAATCAAGAAAGAGTTATCACGTGAAAGCCGCATGATCAATTTTTAACATGGCGGCGATTTTGGTTCCCAAAGAGTATGGCTATGTCGTTCTCACTGGCATTTCATCGGGTTTTATGCTGGCATATCTAGCAATCAACGTTGGAAGGGCTCGCAAGCGGTTTAAAGTCGAGGTTTGTCTCGTTTTGTAACTTGAAATAAACACAGGGCGTGTTGTGACAAAGCACAGGGTCGCACGTGCATATAAATCCAGCATTAATCAAAATATTTATCTGGAACTCTCTGCCAACAAACTGCAGTATTTCGATTACAGTCCTTGCTCTATCTCAAAACATATGGCGGAAGTTGTGTTGTGTGCGAAACATTTTTCAGGCCTGAAAATGACAAAAGATTGAACCCATGCCAATCCAGATAGCCGATTCAAGCTCTGAACAACCCGGCCCAGAACTTTATTATTATGCTCATATTTGCTCATTTACACAGTTCCTGCTGGTGATAACACGCTCGTCGATCCGCCAGAATATTCGATGTCTCACCCATGGAGTTTTCGGTGCTCGTTTCGCTTGTTTCTCATCCAATAAATGTTTGACCAAAAAAGGAAATGTTTTGACAATATTGTAGTTAATAGGCGGGGTAGAGAGGGAGGATTGGTCATATTTAGAGTGGGCACGCCAAACCACAGTTCATGAGATCAGCACTGATCCTGCTTAGATTGTGTTCAGCATCCTTGGGACTGAATCATAGGTAGCCTAAACTCCGAGGTGATACTATATGCATAGGTTTTGTGACATTGATGTAACATTATTTTGTAAGACAAATTTTAGTCAATCATGAAACTCTAATTTACAGAGAAATTAAAGATGAAACTTCCATACCTTACTGCTGTAGCAATTTCAGCTGGCTCTGTCCACTCTTTCCTGTTCTAAGGCAAAATAATTAATTTGAGTGAGTAGAGGAACTTAAATTGATGCAGCATCAAGGAATGAAACAAGGTATAAGAATGTACAGTACTTTCAGCTTCACTATTCTAATAGTCTAATATAATTTGAGTTTAGTTTACTAGAAATACGATAATAAAAGATATCCCCTCGCTTTGTAGTGGGTTTTCAGAAACTGTTTTTTTTTGTGATGTACAGCGTCAAGTTCAAAATTTATTGTCCTGGGCAAACAAAAACATGCTTGGGCAACCAAACAGTGTGCAACATTAATGGTCCCTCCCTCCCCTCCCTACCTCAAGCAGTTCTCACCATGTAAGTGATCAAAATAATATAAACTTCTCCTCTCGATACAGTGCATTAAGAACTATACATTATGTCATAAGTGAGGAGAAAATGGCAGCTAATCTCTTGCTCAGGTTTGGGCTTACAATGTTCTCCTAGCACCTTGCACAAAATATCAAGTTCCCCATTACTTTGCATTTTTCAGCTGCCCAAGATGTATGATGACAAGGAGATTGTGTTTAACTGTTACCAGAGGGCACACCTTAACACGTAAGCTCTGACCCAAATCTAACCTTATCCAGACCACAAAAAGGCTGTTCGTTTTAGTGCTGGAGACTAGGAATTCCGGTAGACCTAAAAAAGCTACAATCCTGGCCAAAAGTCGTGGGACACTTAGACTTTTATCTAAAAATTATGACACTTTCCCTCTTCCCACCTCCCTCCCCCCTTGCAATGTTGAATGAATGTGCTCAAAGTGCACTCCCTTTAAGCAACATTGTATGGGGGAAGGGGGGAGGACTAAGTTTTGGAAACAGGAGCCGCTTTCGTTGTTCAACAAGGAGTGGTGGTGAAAACATAGCATTTTTTCAGAGTGTCCCACATACAGCACTTTTGGCCAGGATTGTAGCTGTTATGGTAAACTTCCAGCTACAAGACCAACTAAAGCTTTTTATGTTTTTATGTTGCATATTGTACATATGTATTTACCAGCCATTTAGTGTGGCCCAGTTGTTCAAAGCCCCATTTCAACCTCTTGCCTAACAGCTCATGCAATTTTGTTACACTTTTCAGACATCGCTCATGGAGTAAATCATTAATTGCACTTGCACTCATATGATAACCTAACTATACTGATCAGTGTGAAATATTGCACCTTATGACCCATCAAATATTTCCCCCCTGCACGTGATTGGTAGAATCGTGACACGTGACCGAATAACGTCTGCTCATGAGCGGACGTTATCAGCGAATAGCCCCCGCCTGGTGAACTAACGCTGTTTATTGACAATATCCGAACACAGTTCTATTTATTTAGTCACAAAAATCATTACAAGACGACTACTGAGGAGGACATCAATTTATTGGTCGAAAATGCAGTTCCAGAAAGCACTAAAAAAGCTTCACAGTTTCCACGCTGTTATTTGCGCTGCGAGAGGAAATATTTGAAGGATAATAAAGACAATAAACTACTTTTGGCTTCGGAAATATGGACGGATAATTGTCCTTGGACATCATCTGTTCCTCGAAGCTCACAGTTGCCCTTGAGCTTCGCTCTCGGGCAACTGTTCGCTTCTCGGAACAGATAATATCCTCGGACAATTATCCGTGCATATTTCCTTGCCAAAAGTAGTTTATTGTTTATATAAAAGTGTTAGAATATCATTTTTGTTTTTGTTTTTTGTATTTAACTATTTTTCTTATTTTTGTTTTATTTTTGGGTTTATTTGTTCTGTTTGTTTGAATTTGTTTTTCTGTTTTTGCTCAAAGTTAATCCTAAAGATGATGTATGTAGTTATAAGTATTCTTAGTTTTTTATACACCAAGTTGTGTGAACAAAAGATCCAAGAGAAATGAGATATGGCTCAAATAACTTTCATTTGACTGAGACATGTACATGTACATATAGCTCCCTTTCTGTGCATGAGTTCAGGATGACAGGGACATAGTTTTATTATTTACTCAGATAATCACTGATGTTTACAGAGTAACTTTGCACTTGGATGTGTGAAGGCCTGGCATAATTATCAAGTATTTAGTCTCCCTGATTAGCAATGCTGCGAGCCTGAAATTTTGCATTTCTACATCTTTCCCAAAATAATGTACAAACCTCCAAAAAAATCACATTTTATGTATAAATAGTCAATCAATTCAGACATCAATTTCCGACATAAACCAAAATGTTCACCATCTTGTTCCAAAAAATGTCAGATAAGCACAAATGAAATATCTCCAAGGTGAAAAGCATTTTACAGTAAGGTCATTTTCGTCTTCACATTTGATCTTGAAGAAGAAAATGTATGAATATTGTGGTTATTTCAGCTTTCTTCTGAGCAAACTATCAATATCAATTTTTCCAAACTGTATAATTAATAAAAATGATACATGTATATCTGATGAGAAACTGAAAGAAAAATGTGGCAGTGGCTGTGATATTGCAATATTTCTGTTTGCAGTATGTTAATTTTAATTTTAAAATGCAATAAATTGTATTACACACAAAAGTTTGTGTAAAAAATACACAGTACATTTTGAGAACTGCTTATGCATTAATGTATGTCTGAGCACCTGCATGTGTGGTGCAGGTGTTTGCCATGCAAATTAGCATAATTAAATATCATCACTTCTAATTGGTTGGAAACTTTGCTATTTTCATGTAGTAAGCATCCGGATGGGTCCAGATTTGCATAAACTTCATCATTATTTTAGTAGCAGCAGTTATGTTGCCAAAGCTATTATACTGTTACAGTACCTGTCCAAAGGTACTGCTGCAGTAGTGATTGCTGTGCAAGGGGTTGCTGCATAAAAGTTAGATAGACAGTGACACCTCCCAGCAACTCTCCAGGGCCTGGTTTTGACAGATTCAAAGAATTGCAATACAAAATGGTTCATCATCCACCTGTAGTCTTCTTGTTGATTACTGATTCATAGAAAATAACAGAAAATATGCTAAAAAGGGGTGAAGCAAAAAAGCATTTTTTTTTTCTGACTCAGGAAAGAGAGTTGGTGGCAAAGACAACACTTTCATCATGATAGAAAGGGCCATGGAGAAATAATCAATATCAATATTATTGTCTACTGAAAAATACCACCTAACAAATGAAACAGCGACACAAACTGCTTAATATACATGTACATACATCCCTGTTTCTTGTTTTGATTAAACTCAAGTAACACTTCAAGTACCCTGGGAACCAAGGATTATCTTGCTCCCGGAAGCTCTGAGCTGCACAGCCACGTATGGCTGGGGACAAAACCATGGGCAGTGGAGGGCTGGCAGTGCTTGACATTAAGGTTTTAGGTTGGTTGCCTTTCGGACTGTAGATTGACTTCAAGCAATAGAAAGTTTCATGGTTTCTGGTTGCCTGGCCCTGAGTTTTCCTGCCTGACCAAAATTTTTGGTTGCCCCTGGCATAGCGAGCAACTGTTAACATTGAATACTGCCTGGGGGGCAAGTCAGATTTTGACTTGGCAGCTTTAGAATGCCTTGTGATTGGATCAGACTTTTTCAAACGACAAGTTGTGTGAGGCCAGAGGTTTTTTGCCTCACCCCCAGCCCTCTGTTTCCCACGGTTTCACTCCCAGCCCTGCGTGGATGTGCTGTGTGGAGTTTCAGAGAGCGAGATAGCCTCTGGTACTCAGGAAACCCCTACCTTCATGTGTTGTAGAATTGAAACATTAGATGCATCAGAAAAGTAACACTGACCGATCGTCATGACCTGAAAAGAAAGAATAGATGCTAGAACATGTGGTGATTGTCACATGGCAGTGTGGTCCATTGAATCAAGATTACTGTAATCAAGTAATCAAGATATTTCTCTGAGTGTTTATGTCAAGATTATTAACTGCTGCCCCACTTGCTGCACAGAAGTATCTAGAATGTAACAAGGTTACTGTTATGCTTAAATAAGCACCTGTTTATTTTTGGACCTTTGGTTGTGGGAGGCTCTTTAATTTCTCAGATGTTAGCCTTATTTTATTGGTATTTCCTTTATTTAACTGTAACAAACCATTAACAAAAACAAACATAAACATCGACAGCACAGTGTGTGGGTTATTGTTTGTCTGGCATTGAAACAAGTCTTTGGTCTACCTTGTTCAGATACAGTACCGATGTATCATGTTTTCATCATCATAGCAGCATAGCTGGATTTCTTTCTATGGGGAGGGGGCACTTATTGGAAGGGGTTGCTTATTATAAGCTGGGCACTTATTCAAGAATGTACAGTTATTTTATTTCCTTTTTTTATTGTTTGTTTGTTTCTTTCTTTCAGGGTTGAAAATTACCCACAATTTCTGATGCTCCTTTTCTTGTCAGGCCTTGAGCATCCGGTAAGTACTGCTGGGGGGGTGACGATATTGATTTTGTCTCTTGTCTGAAATGGGGGTAGCACAGTAGATTTTTTTAAAGTAATTAATTAATTAATTAATTAATTTTGGTATTTGGCCTGTAATATGGTCTAAAGGTGGGGACTTACTGATATGATATACATGTACTACAATATGCTGTCATAATTTCCATCTTGTTTCAATATAATTTATTTTATAGAAAAAGTTTGTGCATGCAGTAAATAAATATTACAGCTGGCCACCATGGAGTTATCTTTTTTTGAACAGGCGGTCACCTTATTTAACCAAACTGTGGAAACAACAGCAAATATAAGTGGTGTTTTTGACGTTTGTGCTATTGCTTGCAAAACTTCAATACCTAGCCAAGAAGGTGAAAGCTTAACCTCAAGTATAACAAGTTGTGCACAAGAAAAACAGAGCTTACACACAATGAAATTTTGCCTCAAGTCCGATACATATAGTAGTGGGGACAAACACTGTCCAAAGGAAGTGATGTCAAGACAATATTTGCACAGCACTGTGCTATAAACTGAGATTGTGGGAATGGAAAGAAAGTTTGATGTTGTATTGTATATGTTGCAAATCATTCAGAGGCTATGAAGCTTCTGCACATGGAAAACCACACCTTGGAAGCCATCTGGATTAAAATGCATAGAAAAGCAACATCATTTTGTCCTTGCCTTGGACTATGTATGGGTCATTCCACAGTATTTTGGACATGGATATCAGTTTTCTAAATGTTTTAAATCAAACCTAAAATGTCCTTTAAGTTGTAGCTTGGTGTTGATAGTTTACTTTATGATGTGATTTATTGGGTAGCATGTTGATAATGATGCATAAATTATAATCAAACATGAAAAAAGTAAAAATGGCCGTAGCGGAGAGGACAATCAATTTATTGTTTAAAAACAAATGAAAAACTGAAACCTCACAAAAGTTATTGGGACAGAAACTATTACTGGTCAATGCAGTTTACAGAACAGTTGTTACAGGATGATGTTTTACCCAGAGTCCTGTGCTGTCCATTTGCTAAATGTCCTCTCCGCAACATTTTGACACCTAAAAGGTTATGTTATGGATGACCACATAATCATATTAGGTACACATTTTGATAACTTCTAATTTATAACGGGAGGTAATGTTTTATTGTGTTCAGATATTCTTCAGCTTATTACCTAAATGATTTAAGGACGTTTTCTTTTTGTTGCGGAGAGGACATTTCTGTTGTGGAGAGGACACCTTGTGCAGAAGTAGATTTAAAACAAACCCATTATGTTAGGTAAATTGTACTTTTCAGGGCTTTCAGTATATTTTGAAGTGTGCAGCAGTGTACTTCTGTGTTAGTTAAAATTTGAGAGGAAGATAACTATATACAATAGTACAAGGCATTCTGTTTGCTCAAACAGCATAATCATATTAGGTACACAGTTTGATAACGTCTAATTTATAACAGGAGGTATAATTATTTTATTGTGTTCAGATATTCTTCAGCTCATCACCTTAATGATTTAGGGACGTTTTCTTTTGTTGCGGAGAGGACACATTGCTTAGAAGTTGATTTAAAGTAAACTCATTACAAGCTAAATAAATTCTAAAATAAACTCATGTTAGGTAAATTGTACTTTTCAGGGCTTTTAGTATATTTTGAAGTGTGCAGCAGTGTACTTCTGTGTTAGTTAAAAGTTTGAGAGGAAGATACAGGTGTAACATTACTACAGTACAAGGCATTCTGTCTACTCAAACAGCATTTGGGAGAGCTTGCTAATAACAATCACTTCACCACATTTAAGTTCTTACACACAGAGTTTGTGCCAAAATGTTTGATTGGCCTCAGAGAGATGACATTAATGAGGTACATGCCACCTGTGTCTTTTATGGGCCAGTGGCCTAGTATGATAACAGGACAATGGCCCCTTTGAAACTCCAGATCTGGAGGAACCTGAAACTGTTTTTCAAGCTTTCAAGAAGCAGAGTTGTCACTAAACTGCTACACTATATTGCTGTTCAGTAAACATGAGATATGTATAAACACTGTACATAAACATGTACAGTTTAAGTATGTACATAACTGTGCTGAAATCAACAATTGTAACAAGTTTGAAATGAAAAGTTACTGTGTGAAGGACCTTGTTATTGCTGACATTCAACAGCATAATTTGTTTCTTTAAAAGTTGTATATTATATTATTATATGATATGTTAATAACAAAGAATTTATGTGTACTTAACAAAAAAATATTTTTGGAGGGTATTTTTGCCAAGTATTCTGGATTTTTGGTTTTACCCATAATGCTTTGTGGTCCGAGTCAGCATTAAAGTTTATGCATTTCATAAGTTCTTTCCAGAGTTTCTGGTAACATCAGTTCTTGATGCACCAAATACAATAATTAAAACTACAATGAAGCAATAATGTCTTTATGCATATCAAAATCAGCTTAAAAAAATTGACCATGACCCTTTTCTTTTTCAATACCGTGCTACTGATCAAAGGACCTTGTTTTGTTGATATTTATCACCATATGTTTCACTAAAAGCTGTTTTATATTCTAGAATATTAATAATAGTTGTTTAACATAACACACTTTGTCAAATTCAATGAGATTTTTGTGTTATTGTTCATGGACAAAAATGTCCTCTCAAAAATGTCCGCAACAGAGACACATAAAAAATGGTCAATTTTCCAGATCGAACAAATGCAGCTAAATGTTTTTGCCATATATTTAAAATAGATATACCATTCTTTAATACAAAACGAAAAGAAATTGTGAATCCATCATAGAATCAGAGAACCTTTCACTTACATCTTGTAAAACAAAAATAGCAAATTCTCTGAGTCTTCTCCGCAACGGTCACTCTTGTTGTAGTGGTCAATCTTGTTGTAGTCTTCCACGGGTAAAACTTACAGAAAATTGCAACATAATGGGCATAGAGCTATAATGAATGTCTACAAGAAAAAGGTAAAATTTTATTACTGTGACATTTGGATTTCGAGCTGTGGCATACTGAAAGACTAAATGTCTTCTCCACAATATATGAAATACTGTGGAATGACCTGTATTTCAATCTGCAGTTCAATATACTGAGCTATTGTTCTGTACATGTAAGTTCCATACTAGAATAATATATTGGAGTTATTTAAACAAGAACTCTTATTTTTCTAATTTTTTGGATAACCTGTGTTTCACTTGCCTCCCTTGATCAGTTCTAAGATAGTCATTCAGGGTGCAACACAAACAACACAGTGACTTGCCTTCAGATATAAACACTGCCTTTGAATAATTCAAAATAGCTCTACAGTACCTGCACATCGGATGTTTTCGTAGTTGAGACCATTATTTTGTTTCTTTACAGATTTTTAGTTCTGTTTCTGGAGTAATCTGGATTGCATCAAGAATTGCATATGCTCATGGCTACTATTCCGGGGGTAAGTTTAACATAGTGTACTCAGCATAGTACATATTTCTGTACCTGTACATCTCTGGACCCCTGATACCATAAATCCAAGAAAGGTTCCTTTAATGCTGTAGATTTGAAAGTAGACTTGAAAATGTTAGGTTTTGTTTCTAATTTGTTAGCATAGTTTAGTTTGAATTGGGAAAGTTGCCAAAGTTGGGTTCTTCTTTTACTATTTCATTGTGTTCCCAAACCTTTTTTATTTTTATTGCGAAGTAGATACTGTATCAGTCTTGAAGAGCATCTTCCTTGATATAGTTTACACTGCAATAATGTAGACATACCAAGTTACGAGCCAATATTCCAAACCTGATTGTTTTCAAACTGCAAACTGGATTTTGTTCACATACACATACACACACACACACATCTTGTAAGGCTTATTCTCAATGTGAGGTCAGGAATTTTATGTCAAAGTTCCCTCTCATCAACACAACAACAAACATCGAGCGTATGAGTGAACAACTTGTAACTTATTTATTGCTTCAACTTGTGAACTTGCTAAGCTTTAAAAGCCAGTCAGTGGTTTGAAACTCCTTAACCCAAATAAGTTGTCCAAAGTCATTGATGATATTGTAATCAAGCATGCATTGAACACTTTGGAATCCATCTGTAGAACGTTGGCAAACTCAGAGGGGCAACTTTCCCCCAAATATGTATTGGTGTAATAATTATCCAAATATCCAGTTATCCAAATTATTAAAACCAGGGTTTGAAATTAATGGTTGTCCATTTGTCCCAGACAACCAAAAACATGCTGGGACAACCGAATAATGTGCAATGGTTGTCCTTGGGCAACCAGTGGGGAAAAAGAAGAAAAATTATGCAATTTAGTGCTGCATAATAATCCTACTTTTCAACACAATGTGAGGCATCAAGAGATTAGATGGAGCATGTCGTTCGGACAACAAAATTTAATTTGGAACCCTGAAAACCAACTTCTGCACTGCACCAAATATAATTACATTTTGGCCAAATAATCCTATCACAGTTGATTTTCAATCCAAATAACTGACAAGGATAAGGGAAATCATTTCTCATTTGTCCTTCTGTTATAAGCACATTGCTGCAGTGACCATCCTGACCCAGGATCTGTTTTTACTCTCAGATCCCAAGAATCGCAATCGAGGAGCATTTGGCTATTTCCCTCTTCTGGGACTTCTGGGTTGCAGCATCAAGTTTGGTCTTCACCTTCTCGGTGCATTCTGAGATACGAGAATGCAATAGTAACCAACATGGGAAAGCCAAAACAGTCATATATCACATAATTTTTAGTATACTCGCATCTTACACGGTTGTTTAGCCAATCAGAACGCGCGTAGTATCATAGTTATTTTAGAAGCCCTAATATATTCTTTTTGATAGGTTTCCTATGTTTGTAGGGTTAGGGTTTTTGTTTGGTGCAAGACCCTACGAGAGGCACTATACTGCCACAAAAAAATATACTACTAACCTAGATTCTACTCTGCTAATTACATCACATACAAGAGCAAACTAATATGTTAATAAAGTCATTTAATTTTGTAATATTGACTGTTTCCTTGTGAACACCTTTCTCGGCTTTAGTGATTTGTTTGTTTTCTTGTTTTATGTGTATGTGTGTTTTGTGTTGTTCCGACTGTAGAAACCAAAGTCTAGGCCAAGTAGTCAGTAGTAATATTTTCGAAATTTATTTTAGGCGAATTATTTTCGTCCAGCGAATTATTTTCGTACGAGCGAAGCGTTGCACAAAACGCGAATGGCACCAGGGACCGTATTCACCTAACTTGCGTACGAACAAACATGTTCGTAAGTTCGACTTACGCATACAATCTCGCTCAAGATAGTATGTGTAAGTCATTGTTCTGATGCATACGTTATACTTACGAACATTTTTGTTCGTACGCAAGTTTGGTGGATACGGCCCCAGTTTCGGAAGCAGAGCAGCTGATTTGCGCCATAAAAAAGATAGCATTATACCGAGTAACTTGAAATGCAAATCTTTGTTTGTTTGTTTTTTTCTCTTCACTTTGTATTGGTTCAAATAAGTTTGGCAGCATTCTACAGTTCAATTTGAAACAAATAGCAAAACCCGATTGCGATCTTCTCGCGCAAGCAAGCAAATGGCGGTGACGTTTCCTCGCGCTGCAAAGTAAAACCAGTTAAAAATTAATTTAGCATCCGATTGGTTGAAAGTACTTGCTGAATTATTCCGTGTATTAACTGACGCCTTTATTACATCAGCAACATGAACACGCGGCCTGCAACGTGGGAAACTGAGTACTATACACTTTCTAGTAGATAGGAATCTTTGTTTTCTGTTTTTCTTTCTTTCTTTTTTGTTGTGGAGGTGACTGTGTGCGTTGATGGGCTGACTGTGCGGGATTATCACTGATGATACCAAGGGGCGTTTAAAATACTTCGGTTTTTATTGAAAAATGTTCTGACTAATTATACACCACTAAAGTGTAAATTGGTGTCATGCAGACAATTAGGTCGTCGGCATGTGAACAATATTTAATAGCCTACAGTCATGAATCATTAAGTTTAGCGTTCTGTTAATGAGAACGGAATCGATGTCGGTTGGTCGCCATTCATAGACTAATTGATAAATGCAACGTGCTTGCACGAGCCGGTTTTTGGATACATCCCATCAGGACAAAGGCAAAAGGAAATACAAATGGAAAGAGAAGTGATTACAGTCAACTCTCTCTAAGCGGACGCCTCTCTAAGGCGGATTTTCACTTGTTTCTCTGTAACTGAATTCTCTCTAAGGCGAACACTAAATGCTAGTCCCGAGAATGTCCGCCTTAGAGAGAGTTCACTAGCGTATATTATGAAGTAATAAATTAGTAGGACTCAACTACTCGCAGAGGAGAGAGTAATATTCTGGGTTTTTCTTATCAAAGTATGCGGTTAGTTTGAGGTCATTATCTGGACGCACTCACATCTTATATCTTTAAGCTGAACTTATTTGTGTAAACAGTATAGCTCAAACTGGAAACCACTGTGTCTATATCTTACACACCAGCCAACTGGAATTTACTGTGTATATTTTATGAATTTATTTCCTATATTGCTCCCGTGCAACGCCTTGAGTTTTATTTTATTTCCTTTTTATATCACTGAGCTAGAGACGACTAAAGGAAGGGATAAACACAGCAAATAAATAAGCAATGAGGTTACATCTCGCGTTATTTCGTCAGCTCTATTTTCTTCCCAGCCAATCAAAACTTCTGGAAATCAGCCGCGTCAATTAATGACGTAAGCGTTAGCCAACGAAGACTCTCGGTATTGTGGAGAGGAATTCCCGGACAGAGATAAAGTAAAACATCATAAATAAATTAGTCAGTTGATCTCGGCAGTTTGAAAAATTAACGATAATCACTTGGAAGGTTAGAGCTGTTTCATTGCAAGGGACTTTCTTGTACAAGAAATGGCAGACGAAAAAATCTTACTGTGTGCGCTTCTGCTTTTAGGTGAGAAATTATGTACGCAGAAGTAAAATTCCAGACATCTATGACTGATGGGTTGATGACAATCGTTTATTACTATGTAGCAAACTTCTTTTTGAATCAGAAAGTGTAAGGCAACACTTAAACCTCGAATTTATTGCAATCAAGAGCCCGGCTCCTCTTTCAGTTGGAAAATGACAAAGCCGAATATCCCAAAGTTTTGATCGGGTAGATGGGTGAAATCTTTGTGGTATCACTAAGTTTTCGCTTTGCTATTGCACATTGTAATTGAATTCGTTTTTCGTTTCTCTCAGTAAAATTTATAGATCAGACATAATGCTGACTAATAAACCGGATAAATGTAGCACAAGTATAGCTCGCTGAAGTAACAAGAATTAAATTATTGAGATTAAAGGAGAGATAAAGGACAGGGCTGATAGGGAAGCAACTACGGAACAAATACTTTGTGGAAATAGAACGGAAAATGTTGTAGTTTTGATGTTTTGTGAAGCACTGATCAGTGTTTCTTTCCACAAGTTATAACAGTGAGAATTTGTTTCATAGCCTGCACGTGATTTGAAATGCGTTATCCTGTTTTTCTTCTCAACAGTCTGCTCTTCAAACGAAGAAGCTGGAGCCCAGGAGTTTGTAAGTGTAAATCAATGGTGCAGCGGTCATCAGGCCATTCTAAACATTTGAAGAGTTTTTATAGGCTCCGCCCAGGCTTTCAACTCCTCACCCTTTAAAAATACCATTCTGGGGTCGAAATAGACCCTTTTATATACATATACAGTAAAACCTGGCTATCTGGAATTCTCAAGGGAACTGAGAAATAGTTCGCGGGATAGCGGGAGCTCGAGGGGTTGGCGTCAATAGTAATTGAATGAAAGAGCAAATCCAAGGGTAATAGGCTTGAGTCTGAGATAGTGGGGAGTTCGAGATAACCGAGTTTGAGATAGCGGTGTTCAACTGTAGTAAAAGTTTGCCCCCTTTTCAGCCTTTGAACAGAAAGACGTCTAAAAAACCGCAGGTAACTGACTTAGCAACGCGATTTTTGTGAACTTCTCAATCGAGGGACGAGTTTTGAGAACCATTGTGAAGTGTCAGTACGATTTTCTTTCGGCGCCCCTTTCCGGCTTTAAAATACCAAAAAGCTTTATTTTTATGTATCTGAGGATTGAAAAGGGACCCCTTTAGAACGGAGCCTCTCCGTATAGCCGATCACAGGTAGTGCTTAAATCTAACAATTACTGTATTGAATGTTATAGAGGAAAGCTTAATGTCTCTGTTACCTTGCCAGATCCCGTCGTTACAAATGTCCACCTCGTCCAGGAACTTCTCTGCCCAAATGACTTCAAAGTAAGTCACCGCTAACTCAGGACTTTATAGGTTACTTAATTTCGTGCAACGAGATCGACTCGAACGTCCCGTAACTGCGACAATTGCAGTTGGTGACTCCACTGCACTGAATTAATAATAAGTTTACTTTCTTGCATGTTTGCCGCCAGATTCAGCCAGAGAAGGAATTTTTTTTATTATTCGATTAAAACAACTGCACCCAGGATTACACCAGCATTACACGGAGTTCACTGTATTTTCTTCCATTTTCAAGTTTATGACATTCAGGCAGAGAAACGGGTAGTGAGAGAAGTGGGCGAGATAGGAGTAAAAATTGTTTTATCGACTTGCACCGCTTTGATCAGACTACTCCCTCCTTCGTCGGCAGAACAAACAAATTGAAAGCCCACAAGTCATTGCGCGCGTCGTGGCGATGTGCAGGCCATGTTGAATAAGAACAGATGCCGTTAATTTTAGCATTAAGTCAGTCATTATCAGTGAGAGAAAGATCGCCTTTTTAGACGGCGAAGAGAAACGAGCCTCTGTTCGTAAATGTTCTATTCTTTGATGTGCCGCCGTCCTGTTCTGTGGAGGAATAAATTAAAAAAGAAATCAAGTTTTGCAAAAATAGTTCTTACGCATGTCATGTACAGCAGGCTTGTGTTCGAGCCATATGATTGTATACGCTGATTCATTATGCGTTCGGAATGATCAAATGAGTTTACATAATCTTGCACATGCTTGATAGAAATTCAAATGTCTGAGAAGAAAATCCTGTTTAAACTTGTGATCCTGTTTGAACTTGTGTTTGCCTTTCAGGCGGATCTACTACTACTCCTTTACCATCGAACACACTCCCTCGTCTGCCAAAGATGCTAAAGGCGTCCACGTGACTTGGATGATGACGCCATTTCTGCAGTTCAAAGAAGTGACGTCTGTGCAGCCTGCTCACATCGGGTCCAGTCCCAAGGTTGAGTTCAAAGATGACAGCTGGGTGTTCAAGGTTGGTATGAAATACAACAAATACGGTACATAAATAAACGCGTCTTAATGTGCTCCTAACCCCAGATACTTTTAACCTTAAAATCGATTCTATATCAAGTAAATAGTTGAATTGTAGAATATCTCTTGGTTTTAATGTCGCGCCTATGAGTTAAAGGTTTATATTTTTTAAAAATGCGAATGTCGGGACATCAACCCATGCGTCATTTATTATACGAAAACAGGTCAAGATAAATTGCTGTTTTTCACACATCTAAATTATATTCAAAATTTATATCAATGATTTTACCAAACATCTTCTGAATCAGAAAACAGTTTCAATCACCAGAAGAAAGAAACAACACCAAATTCCTGCGTTGACGTCACGCAGTTAGGATATATTCAAAATATAGAACTCTATATATATATATATCTCAAAGACGCGGCATTCAAACCAAAAGATATTTTGCTGGTGAACTTAATGTAAAATCAATTTTAAGGATAAAAGTATTTCGGGTTAGGGACACTAAAACAAACACAGCATTACATTTGAAGTTTTGTGGGTCATGCGCAAGATAACGTCACACATTTGACATTACGGGCGCACAATGAACCAGCTCAAAACGCTCCCTCCACTTTAAATGAGAATAAAAGATCAAAATTCGCTGACAAGGTATTTTAGTCAACTTCATTGAGTATCAGAAAAAAGTTGTTTTAGCATTTTCGAATAAAAGCGACAGAAGTTTTGTGTCCCCTTTCCGAAACAATCAAGTTTCAAATTAACCTCAATCGTACTTCACATTAAATGTGCCTGAAAACGATAACACCAAATCTGTAATCTGCCGCCCAAGACCTTTACAACGATGTATAATACGTGTAAGTACGTTAAATTGTAACGCTACAATGATTTTTTCCCGAAAGGGGCGCGCGAACCTTTATCGAGACCTTAAGCGGCCATCTATTAATCGGCCACCCCCTATTAAGTGGTCAGTTATCAAAGTCACGAAACAGATATGCAACAGTTGTCACAAGCCTCCAAGCGTGTTCGTATTTAAATAAAGTTAAGTTTCCACCACGACCTATACTAATTTCTGACAAATCCCTTACGCGGCCAACCCCTATTAAGCGGTCACTTGCCATTTCCCCGAGGTGGCCGCTTAATAGGGGTTCGACTGTGTATCACACAGTAAGCTCGGGATTCACACCAAGGCAAGAGTTTTTACTTTGTTTGTTTCTACACAGATCGGCGATCTTGAGTGGGGCTTCGTTATGACGGTGGAGTTCTCGGTAATTTTTGACCCAAATGCGACTCTCAGACCAGGCAAACATCACCTGGTGACCCCAGTGCAGCTGACGTATTATGACGAGTACAGCGAAGACCAACAGGGAAACGTTAACAAAGGCATCTTCTTCGCCACTCCTCTCGCAATCGTCGACTTAGACTTCGAAGTCCCCGGTAATTATATTAACTGAAGTAAACTGAGAAGTAGCGATAGCTTGAACGGCTTTTCGCGCGGCTCTCGCGCGTTTACAGTGCATGTTGATGACTTGAGTATAGTATTATACTTGACATATTAAGTTGTGCACAAGAAAAACGGGGCTTGCACACGTGATGAAATTTAACCTCGAGTTAGATTAAGTTACACAGTAATCACCATTGTGACCTAAGTGACGTCAAGAACATATTTCCGTCGGCAATAGGCCCTTTGCACCAGACAGGTCACATGACCAAAATCTCCCACTTAACTGAAGATCCATTAGTCACCTATATAAGGCTTTCCGAGTGCCAGAAATGGAAAGAGCATCGAAAAACATGTAGAAACGCAAAATTTCATGTTCATATATATATATGCATCAAATTTTGGCAGGACTTGAAAGTTCAGATATATCAACAAGGAAAGTTGCTGGGACGCCAGGCCCATGTGAGACGCAAAGTCACGTGGGGGATTTTGGTCATGTGACCTGTCTGGTACTAATAACCTATTCATGTCGCTGGTCAAACTTGAAGGCAAAAATGGGGCACATTTGAGTTGAATCCAATTCATCGGCTTGTGACAGTGAAGGGGTTCCCTATTCAGTTTTAGACTCTCCCCGGTGTGTTTCTGACCATCTTTTCCTGCAGGCTGTTCGTCTGCACTTGGCATGAAGACGGAACAAATCAAAACCTATCAGATAAGCGCGTCCTCCAGCTATCCCGAAGCACAGCCCGCCCAGGCAAGAGAAGGTAAAGTTTCTTTAGTCAAGACTGAACAGGAACTGAATAGGTAAATATAAAGTTATTTTATTTATTGTCGGTAGTTCCGTCAGCTCTGAAGGCTGTTATTAACGGAATCAGACGGTGTGCCCTGTAATATCCACTTCAGGATGGTGTCGGGTTAAACCAGATTGAATATCACCACGAGTTGTTAACTCAACACAGCTTTTAATGGCGGACAACAAGCAATCCCACAATACACTGCGGTCATTATTATGCGCATGCAAAGGGTCCAAAAGTCAATACACTACAATCCCTTTTGTTCTTGCTTAAAAGAAACACGAGTCACAACAATAACAAAATTTCAAAGTCCTGATACAAAGGGAAACTATCCACAATAAACATATGGATGTGGTCAGTAGTCAGTAGTCTAGGATATAGTCCTTTAGCCTTCCAGGCATGCGGCGTTCCCTCTGTGGCCGCCCTAGGTGTGCCGGGTTCCTTTTCTTCCTCCTGTTCTTCGACCACGTTTTCTGGATGGTCTGTCTCCTCGGCAGGGCTCTCATCTGGGCTCTCCGTATGGAATTTCTTGACATGGATCACATTCCGTCTGTACTGGGCGCCGGGAGGGGACCTGATAGTGACCTTACTCCCTTGTTTGTCAATGACTTCATATGGTTCCGCTTCAAAGTTGGTGTCCAACTTACTCTTCCGTTCCTGTTTGAGCAGTACTTTCTGCAGTACTTTCTGCTCTTTCTGTTGTTGAGGAGGGCAAAGGAAGGCTAATTAATTCCGGTTCCTTTTTCTGAATTAAGCAGTCTATTGATCAGTCGAATTCAGTGAGGGTCTCTTTCTACCAACGCGTAGTCAATGAATTCACTCCTGCACGTCCAGGACCGTAATTAATATTGCCGCTTCGGCGCCATTTCGCATGTTTGCTGCCACACGTAGGAGCAGAAGTGGCTCAGTTGGTTAGTGCGCGGCCTTCGGAGCGAGAGGTTCACAGTTCGATCCTCAGTAACTTCAACTTTTGTTTCGACTCCTCTCTGTTCTGTGTGGCTTGAGCTTTAAATACCCTTAAAACGGAGCATTGACAGAGAAGGGGGGTAGAGGGCGCACCGTCGGCTTCCATTGATAACAGTTCTCAGAACTGACGGAACTACCGACGTTAAATAAAATCACTTTACTTTACCTTTAACTTTACTGCTGCTGTTACTTCAACTGCAACTGCTTTTGCTGCAGCTATTTGTCTACATATACTGCAACTACTATTACTGCAATAGCTAGACCACTACCATTTTTGCTGCCACGCTACATTTACTGTCGGACGTACAAGAGGTGAAGGAATTCTTTTACAATAGATAAGAACTTCAAGAAATAGTGAAAAACAACAAAACAACGTGAAATCATTCCTTTAGCTCAATTTATACTGAAGACGTATTTCTTAACTATCTCCGTTCGGTTGTGACCGATTTTTATCAAATAATGTAATTAAACTGCACTCTAAAGCTTAGGGTTCATTTTATAATGCAACTCATGTCGGTAGGTATAACGTACTAGCTATGCAATTTACGTTTTGAAGCAGAACTTTGTGATCTTGTTCCTTAGACGACGACGCTTGGTGCGCGAAGGATGTTAATGATCAGCAATACATCCAAGTGGATTTTGAGTGGAAAACTCGTTTAACAGGTTTGAGTACTTTCCGGCGAAAGGCGAAGAAACATATGGTTACAAAGTACTCTCTTCTCTATAGCAACGATGACGTAACTTGGCACGAGTACAACGAGAATGGATTTGCTAAGGTAGGTGCGCATGTGTTTGCTTTCCTTTCATCATAAAGCTGTTAGTTTCGAAGACACCACGGAAGTGCGTTCTTGACATTACTTCCGGTGGTCAGCGTTCGTCGCCATTACTAATTCGAAGTAACATTTCACATCGTGTGCAAGCTTCGGTTTTCTTGTGCACAACTTATGTTATAGAAAATGCATTGAACTATTCTTCCGAGTCTCAAGATTTTACGAGCCCGTTATGTAATACCAGTGATGTCGCGGAGCTGAAAATTGCCGAAACCGGCTGAAATTCCAAAAACAGGCAGTCGAGGAACAGATTAACACACCAGCAAAGTTTCGTTCGCTCTATTTCAATATTGGATGCATTGATTATTCGTGTCATGAACATACCCACTCTAACTTTTATAGCATTAAACACTCGCCCCAGACCCCACCTACCTGTGGTTACACTGAGCTAAATAATCTGCACTTGAATCCACAGTTTTCTACAATGACCACTGACTCAAATAAATGTGATCGCACGGCCGAAAATACCCGTGCTGTCGTTTACGGATGCTTGTCGACAATGATATTTATACGTAGCATTGCTTTGCCCGTTGCATCTGCGACGTGTGCGGATTGGCCCAAATAGTGGGTCATTTCCTAGATGCCTGCTGCCTCTAATGTCTTCCTTTCTTTTCTTCCAGAAATTTGAGGGCAACACTGACACCGCGTCCTTTGATCCTGTTACTCACTGGTTACGTCACCCAATAGAAGCCAACAGTTTCCGTATTCGTCCAATGGAGTGGAAAGGCCTAATTTGTCTTCGATTTGAAGTGTTTGGTTGTGTGATTGAGGGATCTACAAGTAAGGGCAAATACAACTTCCTGTCTAGCTTTTATGCCTTCTTTGCTTTTAAAATTTCATTTTACTACTGTGCATTTTTTGTTTTGCTGTCTCTTGTTGGCATGTTACTGCTCCTCAGACTCTCTCACATTTCAATTCCATGTATCTTGCTTTTAAAATTTGGAAAAACTGGTTTCTATTGGATGTAACGTGACTCGACCAGTCGTGTACAACAGTGACGCACTAATCGCTGACAAGGTACAAATTCTGTAGATTACCTGGTCTCGGCAAGAAAGGGAGATGCCCGCCCTCCCCTAGCCACTTGATAGTTTGCTCAGATTAACGCTGATTAGAAAAGCAATTCTCACTACATCCCTTATGCATTTCTTCTGACAAGACTGGGAGAATCTATATTTTCTTACTCTTTTAAAGATAACTGCATTTCACCCTTGGGCCTGGAGTCTGGTGAAATCAAAGATGAAGCTCTTTCACACAGTCTGCCATCCAACGATCCTTTGTCCAAGCCAATCAACATTCGTCTGAACAAGAAAGTTGTACGTTATCCTTTTGGCTGGCAGGCAAGAGCTGGACAAACAGACTGGCTACAGGTCGACTTCGGATCTCTGAGGAGACTGACTCGCATTGCTGCTATGGGTGGATACACGACTCAACCACACACTGACTTCTTTATAAAGACATACAAACTGAAGTACAGCAACAACAGCATTGATTGGCTGTTGTATGAGCACAATGGAAATACGGTCAGTTCTTGCAAAACGGCAGCCCTTTTCTTTTTGTTCTTTCTCTTTTCCTTTGCAGTACTATGTTATGACCGCTCAGACGTTCTACTCTCAATTCGGGTTTGTTTTTACTTAACGTCGCTCCTAACTACGACGGGTGTTTTTCGCGCGACTTTGAGTCTGTTTTTATGAGCGATGCAAGCACAAGCGGAAAGCATAGTATACAATAGAACCTCCCGTAAGCGAGTATTTTTCGTTCGTCTTTAAGTGGTCGCTTACGGGAGGTGGTCGCTTACGGGAATTTCTCACCATGGAAGGCCTAAGTGAGATCCAGCTTTGCGCCACAACAAGTGTCATTCAAATTCTGCAGCCGCTTTCTTGAATGAATAACACGTTGAGTTGTAAGAATCAACATTGTGTCCTGTTGTACGTTACATTACATATGTCAGTGTTTTGTCCGGCCCGGTTTCTGCAAGGGAGTTAAGTCCTTGCTCATAAAGTTGCTCTTTAGTGAGCATGGGGCGATCGCTTACCGTAGATCAAAAGCAATAGAAAAAATCAAACGCTGACTCTCATGCAAGATGGTCGCGGTCGCTTGCGATAGGTAGTCGTTTACGAGAGGCTTTACTGTAGTTCACAATGAAAACACAGACTCCACGCAAGCGTTTTCCTTGTGCTTGCGTTGCTCGTGAAAACCTGGCTTTACGTTTGCGATACTCGGTACACTGCTTACCACAACTTCGCACAATTGCGACTGTCAAGCCAGCCAAAATATTGAATGGAATAGAGTATGGTGTGGTGTGGTGAGGTGCAATGCAACGGGTATGTTTGAGTTCTAATGACCATTTGCTGCCACAGAACCTCAAAGGACCCAAGGACCGCTACGAAGCCAAGTACCCAGTTCTCGCAAAACTTGCTAAACCAGTCATCGCTCGGTACATTCGCTTTGTCCCAAATGACGGCGTCACTTCAAAAGTCGTGAGAGCTGAATTGTATGGATGTAATGCAGAACAATTACCTCCGTACGGCGGTGAGTTTGCTACTATATACTGCAAAACTTGATGAAGCTTTTCCATAGTATAGAAAGAAGCATAACTTCCCGGGGGTAGTGGAGCTATTGTAAGTTTTTGAAGCTATTTGCAATATGCAAATAGCTTCTATGTCGGCGTTTGGGCGATAGTTGAATCGCCGTTCGGCCCATCTCATTAGGTCATTAAAATGCTCCCCCTCTAGGGGGCAAAAACTACTGAGTGGGGAGGAGCATAAAGTGTTATCCATATAAAAGCCGCCGTGGTACAGGTCCTGTGAGAAAGTTTGTCTTTTATTATCTACTTAACACAAAGAATGCACAGAGAGATTTCCAGTGAAGGGTTTCCGTGCTAATGTTATAACTTTGCGACAGAATGTCAGAAGCTAAATTACCTCTCCGGGGAGGGGTTTTCTAAATATAATTGGCTCTCTCGCACGTGGAAGTCATTATTTAATGGCGGCTGTGAGCGTTGCCGATTCTTTGGTTGCATGTGGAAATCTGCTCCCCCTTCAGGCCCCGGCTGACATATCCGTAGTATCTGGCAAACAGGCGACACAGATTCACATTTAGAGCGACATTTCTGGACACATTTGCGAATATACGCTCCGCTCACAAAAGAAGGAACACAGCTGTATGGTGTGACCATGACATATGTTTTGGCAAAGGTAAAAGCTTATTCCGAGTATTTTTGGCGTTCGCTGATATGTTTGTTGACACATGATTTCATGCCATAATTGCAAATGCAGATCGACTGTGGTATGTCTGAGTTGTTTGTTTATAAAATTGTCTCGAGCGGATTCTGTCACTAATGAAAAATCGACAGGAAATTTTACTGTGAATCCTTTTCACCACCGTTCGAATAGCACGAGAAACAGGTTTGTTCGGCTGGAGTGTGTTACGTTACGAAACTATTATAACGAGTCAAAATCTGGTTTACCTCGCATGATATGTTGGTTGACACATGATTTCATGACCAGATCGACTGTGGTTTGTCTGAGTTGTTTGTTTACAAAAATTGTCTCTAGCGGGTTTTGTCGCTAATGAAAAATCGACTGAAAAGTCGACAGGAAATTTTACTGTGAATCTATTTCACCACCGTTCGAAGAGCACGAGAAACAGGTTTGTTTGGCTGGAGTGTGTTACGTTAATACGAAACTACTAGAACGAGTCAAAGTCTGGCTTACCTCGCAGAAATTTACAGAACGACTTGAAATATTTTGGCAAGCTATACTTTCCTCCTTTTATGTCGATCAGCTCAAAATAATCATATAATAAACTGTCATGTTTGTGCATTTGTGTTTGGTCATGCATAGTACGTAGCTGGCATAGTAGAACATAGTGTAAAACCCCGATCAAACGGTGATAATATTCGATGATAGTTCGTGCCCCGTTGTAACACAAACTACCTATCATAGACTATCATCAACTAGCAAATAGCTTCACGTACGCTTTGCGGACCTATGTTTTTAGTTGGTCTGTGATCCAGAATCTGAAGTTTGTTGGCCATGAGGTTGCAAGAAAGAATTTGATCATTCAGCAGAGTTAGCTTATGACCGAGCCCCATGCCCAGTTTTTCAAAGCACGATTAAGCTTATCCTGGATTAGGTCTAAACGTTGCTGTTAAGCCTGAAAAATATAATCTTTCGTTCACTAAACGACTTAGTCGATATTTTTAAAGTTAAAACACATTTTTTAATTGCTCCTTTATCGAAACTTTGTTAGCTAATAAATCGAGGAAAGATTGGAGATTTGAACAACCGGGCCCCAGGGCCCAGGTCCCGGTCGTTTAAAGTGCTACGGAGCAGATTTTAGGGGGACTCGCTTCTGGACTTGTTGACTTCTTTATTCGTGGATCACGGCTAAACTCTGGGGCTTCGAGACTAACGGAGAGCTTGGGCTCCAAGCCACAACTCCTCAACTGAACTCTGCACTACAAGCTAGCGGTTACGTATGCTCAGGGAGCACGTACAGCGGTTACAAACTTCCTTTTGGGTAAACGACTAAATTAGATAGCAAAACCACGACGAGGTCAGAACGGAAAAGGGTGGACAGAATTTCCGCGGCATAGGTGACTACAAAAGCCCCGAAGGTGTCTGTGCATCATGATGCCGTTCAGACATTTGGCAGCTTGCTCAAAACGTGCAGGTAAAGCTAGCCGACAGGCACGTTCATAACGAACCTGCCGTCATGCCTTTCCTGTGGTTTGTGCTGCACATGTAAATGCTTTGCTGACCTCATTTATGAACTATGCTCCTAAAGGGCTATTGTAATCCTAAGGTAAAGTTTGAGCTCTTCCGTTTGCAAATACAAGTTCGCTCCAGGATAGCCGAAATCTTATTCGTTATAAAATATTTCCAAATCGTTCCGAATTGTCCCTTGACAAGAGGACGATTAAACTAAACCTGAGCTAGATTTAAACTTTCTTTTCTTTTCTTTTAGCCGGAAAACGAGAAGCTTTCGCTCACAAATTGACTTTGTTGCTGTTTTGAGCTTGAACAAAGGTTTCAGTTGGTCTTCGATTAAAACAACACAGATGTTTGTTGGCCAAGAATTTGACAAAAATAATTTGCTTATAGTGAGTTACGGCTTCATTGAACTTTGAGCATCTGGGCTTAGAACGATAATATGGTTATCGTTCTTTCTATTCTGGGCTGACAATTCATACTAACTCATTATTATTTCTTGAATGTCATGCAGATGTCCCTGAATACCATCGGAGGTCATACCTGCTGGATCCGGTCACAGATCGGTTCTTTGTGTGCATGTACAAAGCCGAAAGGTGAGTCTAAAGTCCTCACAACTTCCAACCCATCTTATATAAGAAGTTGACATGAATTCGTATTAATGTTAGTTAATTTTTATCCGCCCCAGGGGCCGGATTCACAAAACTTGCGTACGGACGATAGTGTTCGTAGGTATGACTTACGCATAGAGCTGTTTTCGGATGACTGTCGAAACTGATTGTGTAGTTGCTTTGGTTTTGCGTTTGCTACGCTATCCAATTGGTCCTAGCAAGTATAGCAACATTATTGGCAAATCAAGAGCAAAAGCAAACCCTAGTTTCCTATATTCTCATGCAAGAAAGCAAGTCACGATGGCGTGTTCTTGTGCTGCTGATTGGATAGTAAAACCAATCGCAATTACGTGGTTTTGGTTTTGCTCGCACTTCTAATTGGTCGGACGTGTTTATGCTTGCCTCATTGATTGGTTCTGTTATTGCTTGTTTTGGCTTTTGACAGTCATCCAAAAAGCGCTGTACTATCTTGCGCAGATAGTATGCGTAAGTCATTGTTCCGATGCGTAAATTATACTTACGAACATTTTCGTTCGTACGCATATCTGTAGGACTACACACAGCATATCAGGATAATTAATTCAAGTCGTCTAGACTGTAGTCGTAGTCTCGAAAAACCAAAACGTTTAAACTTGGGGAAAGCGTCTTCACAGTCCTTAGATTCATAGCTACTTCTGCTAGTGCATATTTTGGCGCCCTTTTAATGGCAACGATATATAGTTGAATTCACTTGATATTCTAAATTATCAAATGAAACTATAGGTGTGACCAGTCAATGAAAGCTCTGAGTGCGTACAGCCTAATAGCTGTGCTCATTGTACTGTTTTAACCGGAGTCAGTGTTAATGGTCATAGTACCTGGTGCAGAGTTTAATGTTAGTGTTTCTTTTAAAGGATGGAAAGCAGCTGTTTCTCCACAAAAGATGGAAGGGAATGGGAGGGTAGGTAACAGCAAAGAAGAAATAGAATATAACGCACAGTGGAAGCCCGCCTTACGGCCACCCCGTTCTTACGGCCACAATTTTTTGTCCGCGGAACAAACGCCAGTCATTTTCTTATCTGAAAACCCAGGAGGCGGCGTGACCGAGTGGTTAGGGCGCCGGACTTGAAATCCGGAGGTCTTGAAGTCCCGCTCTGAACACTAACTGAATTTGTAACACGGTAGCCCCGCGTTCAAATCCTCGGCCACGTTATGTAAATGGCCAACTGGCTTGCCTTCGACCAGTTGGGATTTTTAACAGATTTACGTTGAGTTTAAAACACGGCCCCACCAGCTGTGCTGAATTAATTACCGTGTATAAATAACGATAATTTACTTTTTTTACCCCGTTTATACGGCCACCCCGTTATATAATAATAATAATAATAATAATAATAATAATAATAATAATAATAATAATATAATAATAATAATAATAATAATAATAAAAATAAAAATAATATAATAATAATAATAATAATAATAATAACAATAACCTTATTTAGGCAGATGGTCTGATTACAAAAAGCAAAACAAATCGAGTAAATCACTTTATAAAGCACAGTAAGAAAAACTATTATCATGCCTTTTCCGATGACAATCTAAGTAATGCGAAAGCTACCTGGAATGGTATAAATTCCATATTATCTAGAAAGAAAAGCATGACGCAAACGACTAAAGTGATTGTTGGAGATAAGGAAATCATAGATCTTGTTGAAGTCAGTAATGCATTTAATGTCCACTTCACAGATATTGGTCCAAATCTTGCCTTTAAGGTAGATATGTCACATAGGAATTTTGACGATTACATGTGCCAGTGTGACAGTTCTTTTGTTTTGAAATCGCTGACAGTAGGGGAGGTGCACAAACTCGTCAAAGAACTGCCATCTGGTAAAGCAGATGGCCTCGATGGTATTCCAGCGCGTCTCCTCAAATTATCCATACCACTGACTGCTGTCTCATTGACACATATCTTTAACAAAGTTATAGAAACCGGTAGTATTCCGAATGACTGGAAAAACGCTAGAGTTACTCCAATTCATAAGGAAAACTCAAAGCTTGATCCAGCCAATTACAGGCCAATATCGGTTTTATCTGTAATAGTAAAGGTTTTCGAAAAACCTGTCTTTAACCAGACATACCAGTATCTAGTGGACAATAATATCCTTGCAAAATCCAATCCGGCTTTAGGCCACTCCAATCTACACTAACAGTACTTCTGGATGCCACAAATGACTGGTATTTCAATATTGATAACGGTCTCATTAACGCCATCTTCTTCATCGATCTGAAAAGGGCTTTTGACACCATAGATCATGAAATTCTTCTAAAAAGCAGGAATGGTGTGGCCTCAGGGCCAAAACCTTGCAGCTTTTTAGAAACTACCTTTTGCGGAGAACGCAGCTTACGTTGGTCAATGGAGTAGAATCCAAAGAAAATTTTATTCGCTGCGGGGTGCCGCAGGGTTCAATCTTAGAGCCCCTACTCTTCTTACTTTGCATAAATGACCTACCAAACTGCAATCTCCTATTCAAACCCAAAATGTATACTGATGACACTAGACTCACGTATGCAGCTAAAATCCAAGATGAACTGGTCTCAGCAATGAATCCTGACCTTGTCGAATTGAAACAGTGGCTGAGCGCTAACAAACTTAGCCTTAACGTTCTTAAGACTTAATGCATGTTTATTGGAACGCGCCAAAAAGTCTCATCTATCCCTAGTCAACCTAACATTAGCCTAGATGGATAACATATCGAAAGGGTACGAACTGCAAATGTTAAGGTGTGGAGCTCGATGAAACACTCACTTGGAACGTACATATACCTGGGGTGTCAGTCAAAGTTACCAAAGTCCTTGGGGCCCTCAGAAGACTTAAGCCATTTCTTCCCCTACACACTATAATCTCTATTTATAAATCTTTAATTTTTCCGCAATTTGACTACTGCAGTGCTGTTTGGGGAAATTGTGGTAAAGGTCTCGCACTCAAACTTGAAAAGTTACAAAACAGAGCAGCCCGTATTATAACTGGCTCAGACTGGGGAGTGAGGTCTTTGAAAAGTCTATCTGATCTTGGCTGGCAAAGTCTTAGTGACAGATGTTCCAACCAAATGAAATGCCTTATGCACAAGACGATGAATAACAGAGTCCCGAGATACATCTCTGACAATTTCATCATGGCAAACAAAATTCATCGCCACAATTTAAGAGGTTCAAACCACAACCTGTTTGTCCCTAGGCCAAACACGGAAGCCCTAAAAAAGAGCTTCTCATATAGAGGAGCCATTTTGTGGAACAATCTCACACCACGGGCTAAGCAGGTCACCTAATTAGCTGTTTTTAAAACACACAATAGTTTAGTTAGATTATCTTTATTATATAATTAGGAGAAATTGTAGATAAGTTTTATTCCTATTTATTTAATTGCTACTAGCATGGCTCCTTGGGAGAGCACTTTATTGTGATCAGACCCCGTGGATAAATAAAGGTTTACTACTACTACTACTAGAGTGATTTCAATAAACCCGTGAAACAGTTTTTATTAGTGAGGGTGTACTAGTATCTAGTAGAGAGTATTTGTCTATATTTTTGATTCGAAACAAAATGTCGCGATATTGGGAAATTGAATATCCGAAGTGGCCGCGATCCGACCGCTAGCAAGTGTTAATGTCGGCGTCGATACAAATATATTGAAAGCATATCTACGGAACGTCACTAAAAACATGCGAGTCGACGTCAACTCAAGGCAATTTATTTTCCTTTCACCGACCAAATGCCAGTAGTGCATGCAGGCTCATTAGTTTTGCAAATTAAGCGGAAAATGACAATTCTAGGCTCCTCTTGCACAGCTCAACACGCCAATCAAGTGCCCACATTGTTTCCTAACATTAGATGGGCAAGAGTCTAGTTTACTGTGAGTTTTGTGTAAGGGTTTTTGAGAAGAATTTTCGGTGGCAAATAAACATAGTCCATTGCCGTATAGTCTGACATCTACTTGGAGTGTGTACGTGTCTCTAATAGTCTCTAATAGTCTCTAATAGTCTAGTATCTGTTTCACGGGTTTATTGAAATCACTCTACTACTACTACTACTACTACTACTACTACTACTACTACTACTACTACTACTACTACTACTACTACTACTACTACTACTACTACTACTACTAGGCAGACGGTCGGCATCAACGTGAGGTGCTTTTCAGCGGAGCTCTGCATAGAGTAATATCAAAACAAAAATAACTAAATTAACTAAATTACAAAAATTGACTAAGTTACATTAAAAAACTAACTAATTTACAATAAAATAACTAATAAAAATTACTAATAAAAAGCTAAGATTAATATGTAAATATTCTAAGCTATCTAAAATGTGCAACTTTAGATAGATCTAATTCAGAACTTTGATGCGTAGAGCCTTTACAAAAATGAGACAGGCTCTCAATCTCTAAATAGTTCAAATAGTTCCTCCAAATAGTTTACAGAAATCCAATACATGAGTTTTGATATTTTCATTTGAAGGTGTACCCTTTCATCAGCTAAAGCCTTCGTATTTTTCTTTTTTCATTCTTTTTCTTTTTTCAGCCCTGGACTCCTTCATAATCAGCGTCATCGCTTCGGTTCCAAAGGACCTTGAATTGTATGGATTAGATCGATCCATGAATTTCTACTTTAGCAAAGACTCCGGGAAGACCTGGTCCCAAGTTGACGAGAGGCGATTCCGTGAGCAGCAAGGAGACGCTATTGTGCTGGCCAGCGGTATTTCGGAGGGGATTGTTTCCAGTGTCCCCCTTTCAAACTACACCACTGCCGCTTCCAGTGGGCTCACATGGGGCGGTGAGTAACTCGAGGTGTTTTCGAAGTTGTAGAGCAAGATTCGCAAGCCCGTCCAAAAGGCCAAAGCAATTATCCAGTTTCCGAGATGCCTGTTGCCTCTGTTTTAAACCAAAGTCTGGTGCAAAAACTAATTTTATCAAAGAAAGAATTCGCACTAGACCTCGTTTAGAATTAGAAGCAACATATATGACCTACAGTATCTTCTTTTAGATTCAGGAAAGCTAGATTTTTGAGCCGTTTTTCTACCGATTTTTACCCAGCGATTCTTTCTTGAAAGTTGTGACCGAGCGCGCGCAAAACCTACGTACAGGCTTTGGCTTCTTTTGTACCAGAAAATAATGCTTTTGTACTTTGGCTTCGGTACTGATTGGTACTGAGGGAAGTGTTACATGACGTAATTGTCACGTCAGTTTCTCATTTTTGCACCCCTTGTGATAGCTTTTTGAGAAAAGACCCGTTGCCGTGGCAAACGTAAACTTTTCTGTTTTTGAATTTGCTAAAGTTCGGTACCAGGCATATGAAAAATAGCGACAAATATTGCTAGTTTGCTAGTAGCTAATGTAGAACTTTTCAAAATTCACCCTGGAAGAGAGGCATGTGTTGGCTCTCTGAGGCATCCTAGTTTGCTTTCTTCCACTTCCGCTTACTCCCTGCTGAAATATATCTTCTGTAGAGTGAAAGCTTTCAACTGAAAATCTCACATCATTCAACAGCAATTCATGACTTTTCTAAACAAGTAATTTGATCTCTCTTCTCAGTTTCCGCCGCCGGGATACACACGAAGGCCGCTGACTCTGAGCCTTGGAGCAAGGTGGGCTCATGGAAATGTTGTGGGAACTAAGTGAAGGAGTTGTTCCCCGCCCCAGTCGGTTCTTGTTGTAATGTTATACAGTGCTAATCCCGACAAAAAACAAAAAACAAAAAACAAAAAAAAAAAGCAGTTTGTAAATGTATATGTATTGCGAAGATCAGGGACAGGGGTAATTTTAGTGCCCTTGGCTTTAGGTTTATTTATTTATTTTTGAAGCTGCCTTATTTGCTTCACGACCATGAGGTTTTTTAACTGGTATAGTTTTTTAACAGTTTGCATAGACCCATTTCTTCATGACATTTGTGTTTATTGTATCAGTCTGATGACTGATGGTGTCTGTACAACACCAATAATACGCAGGGAGACAAGGGGTCTGTGACCCTGAAAATAACTTTAACGTTTGTGGTGGTCACTTTTGTATGCTGTGCATCATTTTGGGATTTTTACGGCGAGTACTTCTTGACATCGTTTCACTGCATGCGTGTCATATTATAGTCGTCTCGCTTGTTCAAATAAACGTATGCGACATTAGCATGCATAAAACCTCAAATAAATAACAGCACTTGCTGTAAAGACTTTGAATTGTATGAACGCCATTACAAGATTCGGTTGCGGGCTTAGATGCGGGTATACTTTGGATTCGACCAACAAAATCTAAAAGTCTATACGGGGCTTGAACAAGTTAGAAATGTCAGTAAAACATTTACCTTTAAAAACAGCCAAGTGACATTCTACTCGCACTTCCGCTGTCGCTCTTGTTATCGCTCCAGGAAAGCTCCGAATATTTCAAGAGTTTTAAAATTTTGCTTAAAATTGGCCATTTTTGGCCTAGCCTCAGAATCGCATGAAAATTTCTGGAAACGTTTCTCGGAGTATAATGAAGGTTTCTAAATGAAAATTGTGACATTTCAAAGAGCCGGGTAATAAGAGAAAGTGATCGCCTCACACATCACGTACTTTTTGCTCTCGCCTGCGGCGAGCTCAAAGTTGCCAATTTTTTTTTCTTTTCTGGGTCGAGAATCAGCACACGGTGATTGGTTCACATCATCACATGACATGCGATGACGTAAATTGACTTTGCGAGCACATTGAGATGTGGGCTATTGAATTGTTCGTTACTTGTGTATTAAGTTAACTGCATCCCATCCAAACTCAACACCATTTGGCTCTGTGGAACATGCACGAGTAAACTGCAACACGAGCTCACCGCGGAAATGTAATGGACTCGATTATTTTGATGGATACCGCTACGGGATTGCAAATAACTCTGTCGCCGCTCATTATTTAGTCCCGACGAAACTTTCTGTAGCGACACGAAATACTTCTGGGCAGATAACAGGCCGAAAACGGAAACCAAAGCTACGATCAACCTCGTTCCCAGGCTCTTTCATCTCCCGGGCCCCGCCCCCGAAGAAAGACCCTGGTTCAGGCTGGTCACGTGTCGGCCAGAATCTGGCCGGTTGCAAAAAAGGAAACCAAGGGAGGGGCCGTTAAGTCGGAAATTTACTTTACTTTGTCTACTGGGGAAAGAAAAATTTGGATATAAAAATTTAACACCTCCCATGTAGTTTACGCTGCGTCTGAACAACAAGTCAAGTTATTGCAGGCCTTGTAGTTCTGTGGGAGACCACTGCAAAAACGTATGCGGAAAACTGAGCTAATAAGGCACTTCTCGAAACAGCGAAAGAGTTTTACAGGAGCTCGTTGCCACAGAGCGAAGGTTTGCCGCATTTAATCTGCAGACCATGTGAAAGACGCCTCGACAACTTCAGAGCTTTCAAAAAGGTAATTTCGAGAGTCAAGGCTCCTTCGGAAGGGTGAAAAGATGCATTTAAACACGAAGGTGCGCTATAAAAGGCCGTTGGCCGCCTCTTTCGACATCAAATTTGCATAATGTTTGTTGAATCGCACGTGCGTCCACAGCGTTCAGAAGTCGCTCTGTCCATAAAATTTCTCTGCAGAAACTAAAGTATACCTAAAATTAAACACATATGGGCAACTTTAATGTGAAGTCCTGGACGGAAGGGTTTGAAACGAAATTTTTCTCTTGGCTGCCAAAATATTGAATTTCGCGGTGCAATGCGACGCATGGCTGCCCACCAAGCATATTTAATTTTTTACTTTGAAGATTATTCTTGGATTTTACTCAAATTGCACTCAAAATGAATGTTTATGTGATGGCAAAATTGGTGAGGCAACATTATCTTGTTTTGCGTGGTATTCAAGTACAAGGAAAAACAAAATTTGGACATTTTTGGCTTTTTACTAATAGGAACTGTTGTCTCGGTCGCTGCTGATTGACAAGCGGCTCTGCGCTTCCCTGGGAAGCGCCCTTTTATAGGAAGCTTGCCAAAAAGCGCGGCTGATTTGTGTCGTTTGTGCCAGCCTCGTTTTGATTTGACAAACGCACACCACGACAAATTTCTCTGACGGGGGGACCCCTCCCAACGGATTATCTTTGTGAGCAAGGCACGTGACCAGCCTGAACCAGGGTCTTTCTTCGGGGGCGGGGGCCGGGAGATGAAAGAGCCTGGGAACGAGGTTGAGCTACGATGAGCTTAAGCCGTAAAACACTGGCGATTTATGCTTTACACTGTGCATGACATCTGTTACCTCATAAATGCTTCTGCTTATCGTACATTGCCTGTTGAAATGTTTCTTCCATTCGATCATGTAGCCTTTGTTTTGCAATGGTCACTGTAAACTAGAAATGAAAAATACACCAAAATAGTCCTGAGCATTGAGTTTGCAGTCATAAATGACTGAACACGCTGTGAACAAAACCGCAATAATGTAAACAAGACTCGTGTTACATTCCTCGCTTTTTATGCTGGGCCTAAGGGCCCAGCATATATTTGTTTTCACCCGAAAACCACAGCGTAGGTATCATGACAATTGGTCAAAGAAGTCCCCCTCTAGGATTTTGAATTTTGATTGACGTGTAAGCAAAAATACTATATTTTGATTGGATAATGTTCACGTGCAAGCGGCGTGGAAGCCTTTCTTTTCTTGGCTGAGTTTCAAAGTATGTAACGTGAGATTTTTGTTGACGTATACTTGCGCTCTTGCGGTTTTTGTTCATTATATTCACTTTTGCATTTTTCTTCGTCCAGCTGGTTAAAACTAAGCGAAGTAAAGCAAACATAATCAAACGATACCATTTCGACAAGCTGAAGTGGCTCCCGGCTGGGTTTTTCAGCTTTAACATAAGCTCATCAAACAGCCGTGAATTCATCAAAACCGCGGTGATAATAGCTCAGAATGAAACAGGCCGACTGGAAATTTAGAAAGCTTGGTAGAAGAAACGCAATTTAGAAGACGAAAAACAGGTAAGTAATGAAGCGCAGGCTAGATTAATCGTGGCCTGCGATTAGAAACAAATGTTCGAAGTCAAAGTGTCAAAACAATTATGCATGAAAATGAGATATATCACGCAATTACTCCCAAACTCAAAATGTAGATTCTCTCATCCTTTTGAAGCAAATGTACGAGTGTTGTAATTATAACTTACAGTTTAATCAGGTTCATTTGAGTAAATCAAAAGCCAAGTTCCCCATACTGTATAATATTTTTTCGGGTGAGAAATTGAAAAAGAAAATTGAAGTTGATCACTCTTGGGAGCCTCGCTCTAGTCCAGAGATTGCTTATTCAACAATTCATATGGTGCGTGCGGACACTTGCCACACCAAACTTGAATCCCAGCATCTGTCGCGTTTACACGCGACAAAACTTGTTATATTTGTTACAGAGCACGAATACTCGAAAGCCTGATAGAAGAAACGCATTCAGTTAATAAAAGAAACAGATAAGTATTGAAGCGAAGGCTGGATTAATCGTGGCCTTTGATTAGAAATACGTGTTTGAAGTCAAACTATCAAAAATCGATTGCGTATAAAAAGATATGTCACGCATTACTCAGCTTTTCTTGCCGGCTGATCCTTTTGCTCTTAAGCTCAAAATGCAGAGTCGCTCAACCTTTAAGAAGCAAATGTATGTGCTGTAATGATAATTTATAGTTTAATCAGATTTCATTTGAGCAAGGTGTCAACAGCCAAGTTCCCTATACTGTGTGATATTTTTCTGGTGAGAAAAATGGAAGTCTCTCTTGGGAGTTCCGCTCTTGTCCCTACTTTCCATTTTTCCCACGCCCTGCGTGGGTACTAATCTGAACACCATGTCGTTTTTTAATGTTTTTCGTTCACGGGCGACCTCCCCGCGCAGCGGGGTTTGCTGGGAAAAACATCGGAAGAGAATCACTTCCCCGCGCAGCGGGGCCTGCTGGGTAGAAACTCGGAACAGAATCACGCGCGGGGTTTGCTGGGTAGAACACTCTAACCTCGTTCCCAGGCTCTTTCCTCTCGCGACCTCAAATCTCGTGTTTTAATGTTTTTCGTTCACGGGCGACCTTCCCGCACCGCGGTGTCTGCTGGGTTGATCACGTGGTGTTCTGCTGGTCCGTTTCGAAGCAACGGACACTGTATAGGAGGCAAGTATGAATCAAGCGAAGAATCAAACCGAACACTCTCAAGAGGAGAAACAAGTTTGTCTTCAAAAACGAAGAGAACAAGCGAGACTAAGACGAATTCGTAAGACAAGGCAGGAGCGGTGTATCCGTCTCGAGCGCAGACGCCAAACAGACAGTGCTGTCGCTGCCAAAAAAGCAAAGCAACGGTATGACCGAGAGCATTATCAGCAGAAACGAGCTCAGGAGACAACCCAGGAAAGAGAGCAGCTGATCGGGAGCATCATAGGCAGAAGCTGGCCCAAGAAACAACTCAGGCAAAAGAACAGCGCATGAAAGCCGCTCGACAACGAGCTGCTTCCCGACGCCACAATGAAACGATTGCACAAGAGGCCCGCAGGCTTCAGGCTCAAAATGAGGCAACTTCCAGAGGCAACAATATCTGCATAGCCGTGGATGGGCTAACCCTGACAACCCGGCTCTGCACGGACAGCAGGAGGACAGAAAATAAGTTAAAATAGTGCTTGAAGGACAGCCGATAGCTCCAAGGGGCAGGTAATACACGTCTATTTACTTTCTTCACTCAACTCGTCCGTTATGCATTGCTTCGAGCTTATCGGACATTAATTCTGTGGCCGTGATAAAGCTTTGTTGTTGTGATGCTATAAATTTTCACGACAGCCTGTTTTGACCGTTTGAGTCTTGACAGTTAAATTAACTTCCAGTGTCATACAGTGCAGAGGTTAATTTGCCACTTAACAAGTAACTTGCTTTATAGACAAAATCACAACATATATATCACTCACACAGAAGAAGTTGGCGTTTCTTTGCATTTGATTAGAGAGAACTGTGTTTATTAAAATTGCAGCACTAGAAACCATGATTTCAGTTTATCAGAAAAACAGATCAAAATATTTGTCCTCTGTGAAATTATACAGTGCAAAAACTTGTGAGTTCTGGTTTAAGTAGGCAGTTTTTTTTAAACTGCTCAGCTGTTTTTATCATGTACTGTATAACACTGTATAAGTATTATAAGTCAAATGTTATTTGAACTGTCTTTTTTATATGTTGGGCTAAACTTTCCAAAACCCGGCCACTACTTTCTATATACAGTCTTTGTTTGTGTTTACTTCTTTGTCTTACTAAGCCCCCCTTCCCTTTGCTATAAATCATAGTACATATACTAATATAAATTTAGTAAACTAGAAATTGTTATGAATGATTATTTTGTCAATTTGGCACCAGGAAAAGAATGTAATTTATTGCAGCTGCATTTCCTTTTGCATTTTTGAATTAGCAGTTTAGCTGTACTTTATACATTACTGTGTATAAAGTAATGTTCAGAAGAGATTTACTGTGTTAGTAGCTGGTGTGGGCAGAAAAAAATTGCCATGATCTAAACAAGTTCAATTAGATAATGCCCTGACAAGTCAATGCCTTCAGTAGACTGAAAGTCAAAAATCCATTTGCAAAGATACATAATTATAAGCCAAACAAGTCATTTGCATTTACCACAGTTTCATTTCACTTCAGCCAGCTCTTTACTAGCATTAATTTCTTTCTTTTCCTACAGATAGAATTAGTGATATAGTTTAATAAGTTTTCTTTTGAACAAGTTTTTTTCCATGCACCTGCATGACATCTGGTGAGATATTGTCTAAACTGTTACCCCGCCAACACATAGTATCTCAAGCCACAGAACACACTTTTTAAATTATAGACTTTGATGCTTGTTTTGTTTTTCATAGGTCCCTAAATATCAAGACAAGCATGAAGTTCACCAAGTCCAACTGGAAAAAGTATCTTTCTGTGATTAGGAAGAAGTAGTTTATACCCACATGACATGGGAAATGAGACTTTTTTAAGATAAGAATTTCAATACAGTACTAAACTGATGCTCTTCTCATGTCTCACAGCATCTTACAGATGTGGATAATGTGCAAACCTGACTCTCATTTGTCTAATATTCTGTAAAATTATTGAATATTTATAAATCATTTTTCCATTTTTACTCACAGGAGAGTATGGTTAGGGCTATATTTCTCTGGCATGGAATTTTGTTTGTTTGTACATGTACTGGGCAACACATGCATATCAATTTGCTTCTGAGAAGTATAATGTAACCTACAGGTACTTGAGAAGTATGTAATATACAGTCTTTCACCAATGAATGTAGTGCAAAGACTGACTATGTATACTTTCTTATGAGACAGAATAAATTACTGTGAAATGGACATGGCATGATGAATAATATCATAAGAACTTCCTTCTTTTAAGACCACCCTACATATTATATAATAAAATTACTGTACTCTTCAAACAGCAGTGGGATCCTGGGGAGGGGAGAGGGGAGTACTATGCCATATAGGTATGTGCCACCCCAAAGGGTATCGTTTTCAAACATTTTTAGTCTGAAATAGGGTATAGATTTTGCCTTTTTGGCCTGGATAGGGTATGATTTTAATAGAAATGTGTCGCAGCGGACAATGCACAGCAAATGGAAAAAAACACAGGGCGGAAATTGATGCAAAAGAAATAAATCTCTAAAATAGGTCTGAAATATGGTATTACATTTTGGAGTCAGGTCTGAAATAGGGTATATATTTATAGAGTCAGGTCTAAAATGGGTATAGTAAGTCAGATATTTTGGTCTGAAATAGGGTAAGGGGTTTTCAGGTCCAGGCGGCACACCCCCACCCAAAATCATGATGAGTACTCTCCGGAATGGGACACATGCCACTATCATGTAAATGCTAATATAGTGTAATCCGACTTTAATTACATTATATAATATTGAGATGTGTAGTGAAAGCATACAGTACATGAGAGCTCTAAGCATACATAATCAATTACTTGGGCGTGGGACCTCTGCGAATATCGTATTTCTAGTACTATATTCTGGTCTCGACGCAACTCACGCCGCGAGCTCACTGGCAACGCCAGTCTAGTTAAACGAAAGAGCTAAAAATGTCTTTCTGGTATATCTCGTCAACGGCTGAAGAAAACACGACAAACGTAGAGAAAAAAGTATCGTTATTGTCCCAAGAAGAGTTCCTGAAAGTTTCAAGAGTTTTAAATTCAGCTCAAAATCGGCTATTTTTGACCAAAAGCATGGACTATAGCCTTACCAATTTTTATCATATGGCTTACCGGTCCGTGATGGAATTGAGCATTTTGATTTACGGTCCGTATCTTTTTGTATGGACCAGGCAGGACCGGGCAGATGGACCGCTACGTCACAGTTAAAATTTGTATGTTAATAGTTGCACACACGAGGTTGGGCATTTCTTTGGTTTCGGTAAAAGGTGTCGGCTAAGTGTCTGTGCTGAACCAAAGCGGTACAACGAGAATCTGTAAAGGAGATAAATCCATTTCACGGGGAAAACTTTCAGTTTACAAGTCAGAAAACAGTCGGAGAAGAAGATTCGTAGATGGAAAGCAAAGTGATCTGCCAAAGAATGTGAACAATCACCGTGAACGAATCTAAGAAGATACAGTGTTTGTCGGACGCTGTTTTGTGATCGTGGTGAAAACACTGTAAGTATGGATTTCACAATAAATGAACGCCGTTTCATTTCAAAAACGTGAAAGGTTAGTTCATCGCTTTTGCGATTCTCAACGCTCTTACTCGGTCGAGTATTCTCAGTTGCAATGGCCACCATTTTGCTTGGCAAGGACTGTGCCAGCGTTATGCACTGGTCAGCGGAACCCGGTTCCGGCGGAACTTTACACCTATTGGGCTCGTGCAAATGACGTCATAAATCACGTGAATTTGTTTATCCGCCATTTTGGGGGTCAAATTGTCGTTTTTCGGGAGGCGCGTTTTTGTCGAGCGTCAGCTACTCTGAAGCGATTTGAGCGATCCAGGATAGAGATACATCGGAGATAATTAAGCGATACAATACTGTAGCAGTACCTACTCTTAATTTGGTGGCCGAAATCTCATTTAGTGACTCTGATCGTGAGCGATCGCCAGTTTCTTCTCCACGTCAGATTCCTGTTTCAGCGCCGTGAAATCAACATTTTAGGGCTTAATTTATTGTCTGACGATGCCAGAACAATTCTATCTGGGGAGGAACATTGTAAAGGTAAAGGGAAGCAACTGTAGCTCTGCATGGCTGATACGAGTTAATTCGCAGGATTTCTCTGTCGGTTTGGCACTCATATATGCACTGTGACGAACTTGCAAAATGCTGTCAAGTCTGCTGCTTTGTATCACCAGTAACACACTATCAATGATATATGTAGACTGTGTGTTTATTTCGGAGTTGCTGGTTCTAAATTAAACTGTGTCAGTCCATTTTGTTCAAGTGTTGTTGTTCAAAGTAGAGTGCTTCGGAAATTGTCGCCGGCCGTGGTGTTCGTGTCAGAACGTGGCGAACACTCTGAATGAAAAATTCTTGATACTATATAAACACTGCACCAGTTGTTTGACTGTCCAGAACTGCGGAGGTCATCAGTGAAGTGCTACATTTATCCATCGGGTCGATGTAGGAGTTTTCTGCCGGAGTTCGAGTCGGTTTAGCTTGTTTCTTGGACCTTCGTTCCCTCACCGCGTACAGCTAAATCACGGAAGGCCATGAACATTTGGGGTAACTTGTAAAGAGAGCAGCGTTTCAATCTGAGCCAAATCAGTGCGTTAATATTCCTGGACATTTTTGAAAGTATGTATAAACTACTATCATTAACCTCTGTGGTATTTTATATTTGATGTTATGCCCCTAATATTTTTTTGAATCCAGTGCTGTGATGTTTCAGGGAAACTTTTACTTAAGTTGCACCTGTCTTTTGCATCCTTTTGTACAGTATCGGACTGTTTTGATAAAGAAGTCAGCTACATTTTTGCAAGGTTTATTGCTCCTTCTTAGAAGAGCTCAGTGGCCCCATCCTCTCCCTCATACCACTGTTGTTTGTCTCACTGAGATTTTAACAGTGTTGTTGCAGTTTAATTGAATTCCTTTTTCACAATGTGGCATTTGTATTATCCTAGTCAATTTGGCACAGAAAGGAATTGAAATGCAAAGTATCAATGCAGAAGACTGCACAGGAATAGGTTAAGTATGTTCTGAAGCTGAAGGAAACTGATTTTACTGAGCTGGTTTGCCAAATTCCAAAGCAACAATATAAAAATGTTGAACGGTAACACCCAGCACCAAAGTATGCTTGTCCACAGAGGGGTTGATTATATTTTGCTCTACTCTGCACACAACTTGGGTAACTTGGCATTACTTGGCATTACCTTATTAACAACTATTGTTTTTTTGAACGTGAATGTTAATATCAACATGAAACTTCTTGCATGGACAGAGCTCTCAAACAAATGAAATATAGCAGTGTGAAACTTGACCTTAGCTAAGCTGATTTTTTCAGAAGGAATACTATATAATATGCCATACTTTATAAGATGAAACAATTCTCAAGAGTAAATGTTGTAAAAATATAGAAGTGTAAGAAAAATGCAACTATATTTTGATCCAATATTACCTAATAGTATTAATGTTACAGAAGGACTAAAGATCAAGCAACTCATAGCAACATGTGCTTCAGATATTCAGAAAATGTACTGAATTAGTCAGATGCAACTGCACCATCTCCTGGTAAAGATTTGTCGTATAAACTGAACAACCTTTCAGGTGTTCTGCAGCCTCCTCAAATTCATTTATAAAAGATTGTTTCGCATTCTGATCATTATTTATTATCTGTCCTGATTTTCCCCTTGGTGCTCCAACCGACTGGATACTCCACTCAGGGCCTAATACAAAGCAATAAAATGATACGCTCGACATTTTAGGACACATCATCAGCTGCACATCTGCGAATCACCGCCGGAACGACAAGCGTGCGCAAACAAAGCATTTGACCAAGACTCAATGAATGGGGCAACACAGTTTAATTTACGCCAACGACTCTTAAATGACACAGAAGTGTCGATACTATTGATACTACTTCTGATGTAAAACAGCACAGTTTCCCACCTGAAGCGAGACAGCACTTCGAAACTGTCGTGACAGTATCCCGAAACTCGGAACATGGCCTTCAAAACTGACAGAGAGATTCCGAGAAATAACTCGTAATAGCCATGCAGAGCTACAGTTGCTCCCCTTTACCTTTACAATGTTCCTCCCCAGATAGAATTGCTCTGGCATCGTCAGACAATAAATTAAGCCCTACAATGTTGATTTCACGGCGCTGAAACAGGAATCTGACGTGGAGAAGAAACTGGCGATCGCTCACGATCAGAGTCACTAAATGAGATTTCAGCCACCAAATTACGAGTAGGTACTGCTACAGTATTGTGCCCCTCAATTATCTCCGATGTGTCTATCTCCTGGCGCCCTCAAAATGCTTCAGAGTACCTGACGCTCGACAAAAACGCGACTCCCGAAAGACGACAATTTGACCCCCAAAATGGCGGATAAACAAAAATCACGTGGTTTGTGACGTCAACTTGCACGAGCCCAATAGAACAACTGAACGAGTGAAAATTTCCCCCCACTTACAATAATTCATTCATTGCTTCGCATTCACAAGTTAAAAGGCACGAAAAGGCTTGCTCTGGGATGCTGAGAATAACTATGATTGCACAAATGCATGTATTAGAGATCCACTTGGCTTCTTGCCTACTTGCATAGTCAATACTGATTTACACTGACAACATTGGGTCATTTAGCTCAATGGCTACCAAGTACAGTGACTCGACATCAATCCAGGACAACAGCAAAGGTGATCGGTTTGTAATATTGTAGCTCGAACGTCGACTTCGGGCTTTCCATGTGCTCTTGGAGTACTAAACAATTTCCTGGCAAGGCTTTGACGATTCGCATCAATGAACTTTTTAACGAACATCGCAGTGAGCTGAGAAAAATATGAATTGATCTTACCGAGTAATTGCCGTCCACGCCCCACGCACGAAGTAACATGTCGAGAGCCCGCGATTATATTGGAAAGCTCTTTAGCTGAAGATAGATGAGTGCGCACATAGCTAGCAATGCTCTTGGCAAGCTTTTGATATGAAACTAGGGTGCGTGCGCACAATAATTATTCCAAATGGCGCAGATGTGGAACATCTTTGCCCGCCCGGCCAAAAATTCTCCATTCTTTACACTGGGGAAAGCACGTGAGAACGTGACATACATCCCATCGACCACATGGAACCGAAATCCGATTAAGATTAGGAATGCGTTTTTCCAACGTCGAAACTCAGCCATACCACTCAGCACTCCTCATAATTTTGGGTGGGTGTGTCATACGTTTCTCCAAACCCTTACCTTCTTTCAGACCAAAATATACGAGTTTCCATACCCTAATTTCATAGAACCGACTCCAAAATGTGTACCGTATTTCAGCTTCACCAAACCTACTACCCTATTCCCAGACCAAAAAGACAAAAACCATACCTCATTTAAGGTGGCTCAATAGGGTTTTCCCTTGCGTGCAGTATTTTTCCATCATAATTATTTAAATTGCCCTATTTTATCTTGGTTTAATTCTATGTCGTCCAAATTTACAGGGATGGCAGCCTAACAGGCCAGCTATGTATATGCAAGTTTGTTTTACTCCAGAGCTGTTTCTATGGAAACGACATGCTTTTGAATTAAGGGTCTTTTCAACCCCTTTTGAACTCTTAGCTCTATTTTCTAGAGTTAGCCTCGGTAAACTTGTCCGAAACTTTCAGTAAATATAAGAATTCTAACAAGGTAATAATAGGTAAAAAAAATTGGGGGTTCATGGATTTTCCGCTATTTGGCAATTTACGTTTTTTGACAAAATGTAACTTCCAACTTGTAGAATTTATAGAAAATTCTACTACGAAGAGGCGGGGCTTGTATCTTTGTTTGCAAGCAGTTTACAAAATGTTCACCAAACCAGCCGGAGAAAATTACCTGAAAGTTGTACTTTTTTGACACGTCCTGACGTCAACAATCACATTTTACCTGTGGAGCATGCGCACAACTGCATGTAAACACGCGGAGAAAGCCGGCAAGTACAGCAAGTTTTCTGGGTGCAAAACTAAAAGTGAGGAAATAACACCATGCAATTCCTGAAGTTCTGTCTTAAGAGCGAGTTCGTGTAAATATCACCTACGCCGTGCAGGGTAGAAAAATCAAAATTATCCAAACTTTGTCATGATGAAGGGTTAATGTATCTAGTTATAAAAATATAAGTTTTAGTTCGTTCAGTTTCTGATTTCATTTTTGCGGCAACAGTTCTTTCCCGGTGCTCTGCGAGAAGACAAAATCGACCTAAAAATAATGCTTCCCTTATCGGCTCTAATGGAAAAACTGGGATATAAACATAACAGCTTAAATTATGGCATGCGAGTGGGGTCTTTCCCGTATGCATAACCGTTGTCAAATGTAAATTTGATTAAAACCAAAATTTTTGACTGATTTTTTAGTATTAACCACTTTGAGCGACGTTTTCTCGCGCGAAAAATATGCTAATTTCATCAGCAAAAATCGCGTCCTGGTACATGGCTTTGCAATTAAAGACTATGTTCATCGGCAAAAGCAATGTTTCTTCTGTGATTCTGTGAAATAAAATCATGGGGTAAATGAAATGGTGAATTTTGGAAACGCCAAGTATACATGGTACTTGCACCCAAAATGTGACCTTGTGACCTTTGAAGACGCGTGACATTCGAAAACAATAACAATACGTGACCGCAGCATTTTTTGGATTGCATGAAATCGTTGTACAAATACCACCTAGATTTAATGTAGAATTGCCAAAAGAGTGTTCAGCTGAAGATGAGACGGCAATTTCGCCCGAAAATGTTCTTTCTTTTATTTGACGATTTGGTGGTTCAAGTTTACAAAAGAAAATTGCATTTGTAACGCTTGGAATTAAAGTTATCTCTTATTTGATTCTGAATGAATAAACGGAAAGGGCCGATGTATCTGTTTTTATGTAGGTCTTTCTCACCTCAAAAAGGACGAAATTCGAGATTCGCCGTATTAGAAAAAATGCTTGATCAACCGCACGTGTCGATTTCATTTTATCGTTTTAGAAAGCACCGGTATCCCCGACTATCAGTTATTTTGGTTCTATTTTCTGTCGAAAAATTCGTAGCTTTACAACTGTGTATTAACTGTCAACCTTATGTAATAGGATCACGTTCCGTGCAGCCATCTTAAGATTCGTGTTACGTCATCAATTTTATCTTTGTTTCCATTTATTACCGTATAAGGATTGTATTCTCTATTCATCTAGTTCGGAAACGCCTAGGAAATGCCTATGATATTTTGTAATGTTCGTAATCAACAGCCCTATTATTCTGTATGTTATATATATCCGTGCATCATTCGATTAGTTCAGAATTAGACTTGGATATTCCCTCTGTAAAGCCATTTTGCAGAAGCTCGGGAATAAAGTATCTGCCATCTGCCCATTATTTGACAACATCGACGGGCTTAAGTCAGTGGTGGTCTTTTCGAAGCACCATTGCTTCGTGTGGGTATTCTCAAATTGTTGGAAGAACTTGTGGCTCAAGTCCAGGCAATCCAGCAATTTCCCAATGCGTGATTGTTGGTGAATCCTGTAAAGATATCAAGGCGCATTTGAAAAGCCATGAAGTTCTGGACTCTTCCCTGGATTCAGAGGCGAGGCTCTGCTGGCACGGGCAGGTAAATTATATTTTTTTGATTCTACGATTTCCGTTACCCTGGGCCCACTTGTTCAAAGCTCAGTTAGGCTAATCCTGAATTCGAAATGTTCCCATTTTGTGCGTGCAACGCATCTTATGATTACCGGTACTTTTTTTTTCCAAGGTATTTTTGAGACAAGCGACGTTGTTCTTGGTGTCACGATATGCCCACGGCACCACGACACATTGGAGCAGTCATGTGAAGTATATTCACTTGTTTTCATTATAATCTTAATTGAAAATAATATTTTGAATAGTGAATTTTAATAATAATAAAAATTTTAATTTTAATTTTAACTTTTAAAAAAAAGTTTGTCAATAAAGTTCACCTACTCAATCAATCTTTTTAGCTCGCAGATTTAAAAATTTTAAAATGTGACCTTAAAATAGTCCGACTATTATATGTGTAATATTATTATGGCATAATACCTACTCCCGCAAAACTACTTTTTTCAAATTCGCAAGCTGACAGCTGCCTTGCTGCTTTGAATTAAACTTACGTGAAGCGACAGGGATCAGCACTTGAGTTAGCCGGAAGTCTTTCAGACTGAGCAAGGTTAATCCCGCGGTCTCCTTTCACGGCCTTGTGCGATGCCCACTCACTCGGGCACGTGCAATTTCTTCATTCTGTTGCAGCGCCATCTAGTGCCAAATGTGTCGTGGTGCCGTGGGCATATCGTGACACCAAGAACAACGTCGCTTGTCTCAAAAATACCTTGGAAAAAAAAAGTACCGGTAATCATAAGATGCGTTGCACGCACAAAATGGGAACATTTCGAATTCAGGATTAGCCTAACTGAGCATTGAACAAGTGGGCCCAAGGTAACGGAAATCGTAGAATCAAAAAAATATAATTTACCTGCCTGTACCAGCAAGAGCCTCGCCTCTGAATCCAGGGAAGAGTCCAGAACTTCTTGGTATTTCAAATGCGCCTTGATATCTTTACGGTACTCACCAACAATCACGCATTGGGAAATTGCTGGATTGCCTGGACTTGAGCCACAAGTTCTTCCAACAATTTGAGAATACCCACACGAAGCCATGGTGCTTCGAAAAGACCACCACTGACTTAAGCCCGTCGATGTTGTCAAATAATGGGCAGATGGCAGATACTTTATTCCCGAGCTTCTGCAAAATGGCTTTACAGAGCGAATACCCAAGTCTAATTCTGAACTAATCGAATGATGCACGGATAGATATAACATACAGAATAATAGGGCTGTTGATTACGAACATTACAAAATATCATAGGCATTTCCTAGGCGTTTCCGAACTAGATGAATAGAGAATACAATCCTTATACGGTAATAAATGGAAACTAAGATAAAATTGATGACGTAACACAAATCTTAAGATGGCTGCACGGAACGTGATCCTATTACATAAGGTTGACAGTTAATACACAGTTGTAAAGCTACGAATTTTTCGACAGAAAATAGAACCAAAATAACTGATAGTCGGGGATACCGGTGCTTTCTAAAACGATAAAATGAAATCGACACGTGCGGTTGATCAAGCATTTTTTCTAATACGGCGAATCTCGAATTTCGTCCTTTTTGAGGTGAGAAAGACCTACATAAAAACAGATACATCGGCCCTTTCCGTTTATTCATTCAAAATCAAATAAGAGATAACTTTAATTCCAAGCGTTACAAATGCAATTTTCTTTTGTAAACTTGAACCACCAAATCGTCAAATAAAAGAAAGAACATTTTCGGGCGAAATTGCCGTCTCATCTTCAGCTGAACACTCTTTTGGCAATTCTACATTAAATCTAGGTGGTATTTGTACAACGATTTCATGCAATCCAAAAAATGCTGCGGTCACGTATTGTTATTGTTTTCGAATGTCACGCGTCTTCAAAGGTCACAAGGTCACATTTTGGGTGCAAGTACCATGTATACTTGGCGTTTCCAAAATTCACCATTTCATTTACCCCATGATTTTATTTCACAGAATCACAGAAGAAACATTGCTTTTGCCGATGAACATAGTCTTTAATTGCAAAGCCATGTACCAGGACGCGATTTTTGCTGATGAAATTAGCATATTTTTCGCGCGAGAAAACGTCGCTCAAAGTGGTTAATACTAAAAAATCAGTCAAAAATTTTGGTTTCAATCAAATTTACATTTGACAACGGTTATGCATACGGGAAAGACCCCACTCGCATGCCATAATTTAAGCTGTTATGTTTATATCCCAGTTTTTCCATTAGAGCCGATAATGGAAGCATTATTTTTAGGTCGATTTTGTCTTCTCGCAGAGCACCGGGAAGGAACTGTTGCCACAAAAATGAAATAAGAAACTGAACAAACTAAAACTTATATTTTTATAACTAGATATATTAACCCTTCATCATGACAAAGTTTGGATAATTTTGATTTTTCTACCCTGCACGGCGTAGGTGATATTTACACGAACTCGCTCTTAAGAAGCTCGTACTAGATATGAAAGATGAGAAATATGCTGTGGGAACTACTCTTGGCGAAGCCTCGAACGATTTGAGGGTGATAGCGTCAACAACTTGATCCTTTCAAAGTCGTGAAGACCGTTCGAAATTCGTCAGTTGAAGCCGTCGTATGCCAGTCAACTATCTCCCAACAAGTTTGTTGGTAGTTGTGTCCCATCAAGTTCATTCATACTTAATCAGTAAGTTCGTGAGTATTTAGTTTTGCGACTGCTCACTTGAGCTAGTATGCCACAGACTGACACGTGATCAAACTCTGCAGGCTAATAGGATTTGCAGAGCTTCATAACAACGCCAATAGTTTCTGTCTAGGTTTGCGTACCTTCAAGAATTGATATCAGTGTTGTGACTAGGTCGAATGTACTGGTTTGTTCATTGCAATGATAACCGAAATAACCGTCCTAGCCGCGTTTGTCACGGGCTGTTCATTTCAAAGTCAAACAGAATTAAATCTGAATTGTAGAACTTGCTCATCGTTTGTTTCTTGTTTAGTTATTGGCCTGACAGGATGTGCAGACACAATACTTTCAAACTAATTCAGTAGAGTTATACGTTTGAAGGTAAAATGATAAAGATCGGCGTGTACTGAGTTTGATTGAAAGGCTTCGCAAGCTATGTTTACTTCGTGGCACAAAGAAGCGTGCACCCATCGTAAACTGCTTTATTTCGAGGTTTTAGAATTTCTTGTTAAATTCAGATTTCCTCCAAAGAATTACGAAAGTCAGGTTTTTATTTCATTGTGATTTTGCTGCCCACCCTGTGGAGCCACCTAAGACTATTTTTTTAAACGATACCCTTTGGCGCGGCACATACTATATGGCTCATATCCCTTGCGAAATGATTTTCGAGCTATCTAGAACATTCTAGAAGTTTCTGGAAATTTCTAGTCCCTATCCAGCTTTTTTTGGATAGCTATTCCAGTTTTTTCTAGTTCAAGAAATTCCAGTTGTTTCTAGCTTTCAAATCTTTCAGAAGCTAGAAATTTCAAAAATTGTTTTGTAGCCCCAAAAATTCCAGTTTTTTCTAGCTTTCAAGTTCTTTCAGAAGCCATAATTTTCTAGAATTTTGTCTGCTTCAGAAAATTCAATTTTTTTCTAGCTCATAAATTTCTTTCAGAAGCTAGAATTTCTGAAAAATAAAAATGAGGTTTTAGCTGATCCCTTACAAATCAATCTAATTTTAATCTTATTTTATGGCTATCTTAATGGTAGCACAATTATTTTTATTGGTGCCAAGTCCTATTCTATTACTAAATTAAAATATTACAAGGAAAATAGGGCATCTATCTTATTTGTTTTAATTTCATCCAAGTAGTGTATTGCTATTTTCTCAAAGCAAGCTTAAATAGTCATGCAAAATAGTCTATTTGAATTCTATTTTATAGCATGATAGACTCAAGTAGTGTATTTTATTTCTATTTCTCAAAGACAAGCTGAAACAATAGCATGCAAAATAGGCTATTTAAATACAAAAGATATTATTCTTCTACAAATGATGATAAAATATACTGTTTTACTCCATATTTTCCCAGGCAGTTCAGGTAAAGGCCAGTTCCTTTGTAAAATATTCTTAAATTAGGCTATCATAATCATATTTTAAGGTAAAATAACTACCACAGAATCCAGGGTATAAGCCCATCTACTTGTTAACACAAAAAAACATCCCAGTTATAAGACCTCTGTCCCCCAACTGTTTACTATATGCCATCACAGAACACTGTACATCAACTTCAATAGAAAATTAATATGAAATAATAACAAAAAGTTACTCATTGGCTGGATGGAGCACATGGCTTTTTGATGATTTGTACTGAGTTTGGGACAATTGATTAAAGACTGACAGCTGTTGGCTCATTTTAAAACATTTTTCATCCCCCATCTGCGAGAAGAATGGAATTCAGTAGAAAGGTTGCTTGGTGCTGGTTGCCATCAGTTTAGACTGTCAGACTGTCGTTTTGGTATACAAAGACCACAGGTTGCTACAGGTTATTGATCACTGTGATATCAGGTCAGTGATGGTTTGGCCACATTCAAAAATTGTCTAGCAAGATGTCAGATAAAGACTGTCATTATTTTCATGATCCTGCTTTCTGGATGTGTATAATTTTGCATTTAGTTACGTTGAAGGCATAGCCCCATCTAGGCTTGACAGTGTAGAGCAGCTAAACAATCCTTGTGCAAAAGGCTAACTTTAAATCATCAGTAAAGAGGGCTAATTGAAAGTCTTTGTGGAGATAGGCATGCATGTCATTTATGAATGATTGAGGAACATAAGGGGCCTAGAGGTTTTATTTTAAAAATTAATGTTTTACTGAAGACAGAAATAATATGGTCTGTTTCAAATCACATGCTAAACCTGTGATAGAAAAATGATTGAAAAACTATTTAAAGTGGACATGTGAAAACTCTGTGAAACACCATGCCTTAAATTTTTCTCAAGTAACCTGTGAAAAACCATGTGATTCAAACTGGATCAAAGAAAATATGTCCTATATAATTTGAAAACTGCAGCTGGAACAGAAGTTCAATTTCATTCTGATGATCTGCATGAACTGTTAAATTTACAAACCTTTTCTCTGGGCACAACTGAATGATACAATCATGCTGAGAAGTTCCTTCATGTACTACAAATTTATTATCAGACAAAAGACTAACAGAAACATTGAACCAGGGTGTGTGTACATAAAGCAGATGATTGTATACTTTTCTCTCTTTGAAATCTAGTAGGCCAGTCCTAAATAGCTGCCTCACAAAGGAAAATAATTTTTACTACTGTATTTTGATTCACACAATATTGTCTGAAATGAATCACACTGTAGCAGGATCTTGAAAAGGAAACTAACAGAATTATAGCAGACAATTCAATCTCCAGCCATAACAAGAAACCCAAAATCTCACAACCAAGTTCCATGAAAGTCAAGAAAACTCATTGACAAAACTGAAATGCATATAATCACCATGCTTTAAGACCATAAAAACTTGCAGATGATATTATTACACTCTAAAATAATAAAATACTATATGGGAAAACTTATATTGCTTTTGTGAAACAAGTACACCGGGATATGCAACAATTCATTTGAATACACATCATTACCAGATGATCACCAGATAACAGAAGTCGTACAGGAAGTACTGCAGTTCCAGGAATATATTAGAATCAGAATAAAAACAAACTCACCTCCACCAGAATTCTCTTATCATGTTTTTGTGGTGTGTCCTGGTTTAGCTCCAACAATTTATAGTCTATTTTGAGTTCGTGTTCGATGGAGATTTGTTCCCGAAGTCAATTTCAACCACGAAAATGATTCGCATAACATACGGCGTACATTGTAGCAACAGCTTTTCCAAAATTGCACAGGTCCATCTCTTTTTACTGAAGATTGCTCCAACCAGGTAACCATATTCATAATTTTAGTTAACCGCCTTTGAATTGACTTCGTTCGCAAACTATATTTCCTCACGTTTAAGATGGCTTCTCGTTGCCCCACGTTGGCACTGGGAGCGAGTCACATTAACCAATCAGAAGCGCTCTCTTTTGAGCGCCAAAATGTAAGCGCGGACGCGACGTTGTTGATTTTATCTTTTTCAAACTCAAGCGAGGAGGGTTTCTTTCATTTGTGAGAGAAATTTCTAGTCTGTGGCAATGGAAAAGCAGTTAAGGAATGAAGCTTTTCCCAAATGTTTCACCATGGAAAACAATTCACAAATCAACTCAAAATGAAGCAACTGGGCAGAAAAACAGAAGGCAAATTGTTTACAAAATTAGATAGTCGTACTTCTATGCATCGTTTTATACTGAATCATCAGACACTTTCATCTTCGGAAACCTATAGTTTTCCGACTGTTGTTTCTTGTCTTTCAAGCGCTCACGGCCGTGCCTCTGCATACTTCTTTTGTGTGGAGATCTGTGAAATAATCATGTTCTGTTCGCTATCCCCATTTTTCCCGATTTATCTCAAATTACAGTTTCTCGAAAACTCTTAATAGCCGACGTTACGCAATGTTTTGATGGCCAGCCGACGCAAATAAACAGAAATGCGTTACGATAACTTCCCATAAACTGATTTTATGCCTGTTTTGTCCCTATTTTATCTGTAGTTTTCACTATTTTAAAGCTGTTCTAAAGCTAGTTCTTGCATTTCTAGGGATTATAATTTCAAAGCATATTAAAAATTCTATAAATTTCTATCATAACCTAGAATAATTCTAGAAATTCCCAGAAATTTCTCTGCAACAAGTTGGAATAATTCTAGATCTCCATTATTATCATTTTGGTGAATTCTAGAACTAAAATAATTCTAGAAATTTCTTGAATTAGTGCTGGAAAAATCCTAGAATAATCCACCTTTATTATTCTGGTTAATGCTAGAAATTTCCAGATTATAAATTTTCCAGAAATTGCTAGTTTTGGTGTTTCATATTTAACATCCTGGTAATTTCCAGAAATTTCTAGATTTAGAGCTGGACTAATATTCTAGAAATTTCTTGAATAATACAGCTTCATTAATCTGGTTAATGCTAGAAATTTCCAGAAAATATTTCCAGCTTTAATTTTGAATTTTGTTTCATTTAACATCCTGGAAATTTCTAAAAATTTCTAGTCTTCAAGCTGGAATAATTCAAGAAATTTCTAGAATTAAAGCTGGAAAAATTCCAGAAATATTCTAGAAAATTCTAGAATCATCCAGCTTCATTTCGCAAGGGATATGGGAGTATTTGTCACATCTTTCTGAGCAGAAAACGATATAATTAGGGTGAGAAAAACGTTACCAAACAGGTACAGCATATGCATGCGAGGCTACAGATGTCATCTACATGGCATGCGAAGGCATAATCTCATTATTGATCACGCATTGTTGTACGGCTATCCATTTGCTTTGGTGGCCAAGCCAAATCGTTTACGGTCCCGTTTGCTGACTTTACGTTATGTTTTCGGCCTAGTACCTTCCAAGAGGTATTCTGTGGCGCCACAAAATTTAGTCGACACCAATTTAGCGGTCAGTGTTATTTGCGACTTAATCATAAATATTACAGTTTCCTCGAATGCGATTGGTTCATAACACCACCGATTAATCATTAATTGGACACTTACCGTTCTGTAATCGGATACTTCTTTGTTCTGTAATCGGACAGTTGGCTTAATTAATCATAATCAAGAGCGAAATTTAAATACACCAATCAGCCTTACACGGATTTTTCAGTGGAAAAAACGATTGCTGGTGTGAGTTTGTGGCATCTCGAAAGGCGAATTTTGTTAATTCTTGGACAACTTTTAAGTTAAAACATGCAAGGAACAGTTTGTGATCAGTCGAAGAACGTGAACAGTCACTATGGAACGAAAGAAGACAGGAAATTTTCGCCGATCGGACGCGTTTGTTTAGTTCACGACGTCGCCAGCAAGCTGTGCTATAGACACTGCAACTTACGGCTCAATGTTAATGAACATCGTTAATCCATTTCAGAATCATGGAAGACTTTTAACTTTGTTGTGATGGACAAACATTCCTCGAGAATTAAGCCGTCAAGAAGTCGGTAAGTTTGGATTTGCTGTGCCGACCCGCTAAGATACAGATTTTTTCAGTCTTGAATATTTCCTTTGAATGCCTTGTAAATTTCTGTGAAAAAATAAACTAGTATTCTGAGTTTTAAAGCACCTGTTCTGTTCAAAAATGTAAATCTGAAAAGTCGAAAGAAGCTGTCTTTCTATTTGTGAGTTCGCGATGGGTTTACTGACTTTTACTGAGTGTACAGAACTTACACATTTTTGACTTTTACTTCAAAAATCCGCATTCAACTCAAATCATTGGGTAAATTAGCTTCTGTTTCTCTCAAGTATTTTAAGTTGATACCCCAAAACAGAACAAGCGGTTAACGTGTTTACAAACGCCGAGCCGTGTGTACGTGCGTGTTAAAATCGATCGGCGATGAAGTACTTCTTGATGCTTTGTTTTTATGCTGAGCCTAAGGGCCCAGCATAATTGTTTTCACCCGAAAACCACAGCGTAGGTATCATGACAATTGGTAAAAGAAGTCCCTCCTCTAGGATTTTGAAGTTTAATTGACGTGTGAGCAAAAATACTACATTTTGATTGGATAATTTTGACGTGAAGCCGCTCTTACCAATTAATCATAAATATTACAATTTCTGAGAATGAAATGGTCATATAGCTTCAGCGTCTTATGCTGTACTATACATAAAAACAAAGCATTTTAAACAAGACAGGCCCGTGGCCAGTGCGCTTGTGACGTCATTAGTACAATGAATAGAGACACGCGGGGTCCCGGGAGAGGAACTTTTGTCGTGCGTTTATATGCAAAAGATATTATAGCCGAGTCAGTTTTTGCAAATGACGGATCCAAGAGCTCCCTTTATTTTTCTTGCCCTCTTTTCTTCTAATTTCGGTCAAACAGATATTCACGAAAAAGTGTATTATAATAATTGAGAGAAAACAATTATCGAAGGCCCCGTAGGAATATTCTTCGTTTGCAACAACCCAGTTTTCATTGCTTTCCGATGCACGTGACAGTACTTGTGTGACGCTTTCTATACAACCTGGCAACCTTGTTGAGTGAATTTTCAAGCTGACATGTTTTGTGGAGGAACTGTGTTGTCATTTTGTAATGGGATTGACTGGGGAATACCCGACATCTTAAGTAGCTGTAAGACAGCGTAATAGCCTTATCTCATCTTCCCAGCGTGTGCATCATGTTCAAGTAGCTGTAGCACATTAAGGCCCCGTCCACACTACGCCGGATAAATTTGAAAACGCAACTTTCACTCTGAAAACGCAAGAAATGTTTTCCGTCCACACTGGAAAACGGATAAAATGTTTCCGGGCCCAAATGTATTGTTATTGCTCTACAAACGTCCCTGACAATCTTTGAAACCACTTGACGTGACCACGTGAGTCAGGGTTTTCGAAAAGTTCCGTTTTCAAAATGTTTTTCGTCCACACCAAAACGCAAAGCCGTCGTTTTCAAATTTATCCACTTTGAAGAGCGTTTTCCTAACCGTAAGAATAAAGTTGCGTTTTCAAATTTATCCGGCGTAGTGTGGACGGGGCCTAAAACATGACACTTCCCATGATGAAATTACTTCGTATGAAAAAGCCATCTCAGACGTTACGCATCCTACATGTACAAGTCTGATCACTAATATGTTCAAGACTGCTATGCATTAAGCTTTAACGCAAAATTCTGGGTCGATACGAAATTAATCTCTATCGGAAGCTGCAGACGTTTGAATACCGTGACAACAAAGGCGTGCATCACGGGCTTGTGGAGCGAACAATTACGGCTCGGATAGTTGGATATCAACCTTGAAGACTTCGAGGTATTCAGTGACAAATATTCTCGATGTAATCGCCTGCCGGTCTTTCCTGCTTTTGTTAAAGCGGCGTGAGTGAAAGCTAAGTAGCTGATGATTCGTGATTCCCCGTTCTATGATATTATGCTCGTGACATTTCATTGACAGATCTTGTATCTTAATCTCGCGTGATATTTGCCTCAATCCTATTAGTAATTCAATATCCTCAGACAATAAACAAAGAACCTTTACTGCACGCAAAACGAAGTTAAACGCCGACTGTTCGTATACGCCGCGCATTACACAAAGCCGCAGAGTTTCCGACAAAGGGAGACGCTCTGCCCGCAGGAAAAAGTTCAAGTTCTATCAAGTTTCGACACGTCTTCTACTACTTATTCGATGTTCTTTCACACAAATATTGCTCAGAACACAGATACATTGGTTGAAGCGGTATCTTTAATCGAGCATTTGCAAAACACAACCCTTCGTACTTTACGGGGGTCCCGCTGGTAACACATCAAGCATTTGTGTACGGCTATTTTCAAGTCTTCCGACGCTTAAAAACAATGCAAGCCAAAATCGCTCTTAAAGTATGGCTTCCGCGATGATCGTTTTGTTTGGATCAACAACTGAAGGACCGGAATTTTTTTCTATATCCCTTGACAGAGAAAACCCATTGTACTTGGTTCTGTGATTTTGATCTCTGAATACGTCTGATCTTGCAATGCCTGTGTTTTAACACATTTTAAAATACAAACGTATCTTAGCACCTCGGTTACTTTTGGCAATCTTCTTTTTGAGCTTCTAGCTTTCTCGCAGCGATGGTTTAGTGATCCTAATTTTCTCTTTCCATTTCCATCTGTGGCTTTTTTATTGTTTCCATGTTGTTTACATGCACGTTCACGGAACGCATTAGCATTGTGAAGTACGTAAGCTCGGGTATAATCATGAACTTTTGACGACTTTGGGACATTCTTTGAAATGTATTCTTGTATTAGTCGCCTGCTTTTCTACTCTTGTTCAAAATGCGTGAAAGGTAATTCAATGGTACGTGGCTTGGCTCACGACTTCGTCTTGGAGGACTTCGGTTTTCTTTCACATAAACATTTGTGGGGATACAATAAAACTGAGCGAAGCAAGATCTACCAACGGTCACTTTTTCCTCAGCCATTTCCCAATTTTCAAATAATAACGCCATCTGTTCCACTGATTGTTTGACCTTCATGGCACCGAGCCAAAATGTCGCAACAACAACATAAATGCACGCAGAGTGAAATTTTGATTCCAAACAAAAGTCAGATTTTCTGACGCTTTACTTGTATCAGCAAGAATAATACAAAGTAAAAGAATACAAAGTACCTTCAAGTTCACCCTCATACTAAACAGTTCCATATAATCCGCTATCAAGCGCTTGTCAAGAATCGCCGTCTTTACACAGGTTCTCGTCTTTGTATCTCGAGCGCCTTCGTTCAGCTTGTTCCTTCAAGTTCTCCAGGTTCTGGATATCAGATTCTTCGTACATTTCTGTACAGTTGTGCATAGTTATGCAGTTCATTGATAAGTTCATTGCATTTGCTTTCATGGCTTTCAATATGGCTTTTGAGGCTGAACGGACCGACCCAAGCCAAAACCGCTCAATGAAATTTAGTATGGGTCTACCGCAGCTGGCGTATGCGTTTGTAAGTAAGATGAGCGGTCCATAAAATAATCCACAGAGCCAACTAAGGCAAGCAACACACAAGTCCACCTCCCACATCTTGCTGTCTTCAAAATGGCGAAACTGCTTGCTCGACAAGTCACGTGATCGCAACGTCATCACAAATCACATGATAATATCAACCAATCATCGCATGCAGATCTCTAACCCAGAAAAATAAAAAAAAATAAAAAATCGCTGCATTTTATAGCTTGTGACGTCACAAGCAATAAAGTATTTTATCGCCGATTCATTTTAACACGCGCGTACACTCGGCTCGGCGTTTGTAAACACAACGTTAACCGCTCGTTCGTAGTCATGTAGCTCTCAGTTTTATCAACTTAATATACTTGAGAGAAACAATAAGCTAATTTACCCATTGATCTGAGTTGAATGCGGATTTTTGGAGTAAAAGTCGAAAATATGTAAGTTCTGTACACTCAGTAAAAATCAGTAAACCCATCACGAACTCACAAATTGAAAGACAGTTTCTTTCGACTGTTCAGGTTTGCATTTTTGAACAAAACAAGTGCTTTGAAACTCAAAATACTAGTTTATTTTTTCGAAGAAGTTTACAAAGCATTCAAAGTCAATATTCAAGGCTGAAAAAATCTGTACCTTCGGCAAAGCAATCCAAACTTACCGATTTCTTGACAGCTTAATTATCAAGGAATGTTTGTCCATCACGGTCCATCAAAACAAACATAAAAGTCTTCCATCATTTTTTAAATGAATTGACGTCGTTCATTCATTGAGCCATAACTTGCAGTGTCTGTAGCACAGCTAGCAGCTGGCGACGTCGTGAACTCAACAAATGTGTCCGATTGGCAAGAATTTCCTGTCTTCTTTTGTTCAATGGTGACTGTTTACGTTCTTCGACTGACCACAAACTGTTCCTTCCATGTTAAATTGTCCAAGAATTAACAAAAGTCGCCTCTCGAGATGCTACAAACTCACACGGGTTTTCTTTTTTCTTAACTGAAAATCAGTGTGGCGCTGATTGGTGCATTTAAATTTCACTCTTGCTTATGATTGGTTAAGAGCTCGTCACACAAAGATTCCTCACTTTTCACAAACCAAACCCATTACAAATTGGATTAAACGATGGCTCTTGCCCATCTACATCGAGTTCAGCTCAAGAAAAGGTCGACACATGACCTGGGATTTACTTGCATCCAAACAAAGGTTTTAATAACCAAATAAACTAACAAGGGCCGCGTTAAAACAAATGCATGCATAGTTGGATAGAAGCTTCGTTCAGAAAGGCTGAGAGGGTTTGTAAAACTGGAAAACACTGAAAGCTAATAGCCCCTTTTTTCTTCTCTCCTTGTCTCTTTATCTTCTCATCTTATGTTGCGAGCCTGCAATAGGAAGCGGCAAAGAGTTTCCAAGGCAGACGAATCACATGAAACTTTCAGGAAACGTTCCTGGGAGTATAGCAAAGGTTTCTATATGAAATTGGTGACATTTCAAAGAGCGGGCCGCGCAAGTAACTTACTTGTTGATACTGCATTTAAACGAGGTTAATGAATGGCCCGTAAATCCTGTCTTTGGACCCTCCGATCCTTCTCCCACGGCATTCACGGACCCACAGAACACCAACAATAACAACAGCCAAAGTCCTCCAACTTTACCAGTCATTTGACCCATCGAAATAGATCGCAAACCAGACAAATTATAAACCAAATTGAAGAGAATTTACCACTCTATTCGAATTTTGCGGTAAAAATGCGATCCAAGCATGCGCAAAAGAGTACGGTCCCATTCTTCCGCGCCGGCCATGCCATGGACCTCGGGCGCTCTGTTAAATATTGAACAATCCGACTCAGAAAATTGGATTTTGCCCCATTAAATTTTGAGATTATGATAAATCATAACACCTTTTCTGGTAGCTACATGAATTTGATGGTAAAGATATTCTCAGTTAAATAGTTTCTGAGTAATGGAGTAAAATGTCTCAATTTTTGCGCAATCTTGAGTCAGACATCGGTGGCGGCGCGGTACCCGGAACTTGCTACAGGCTTTTGTTACCAGTAAGTTTCATATGGGTAAGAGCAAAGTTGCTTCCCGCTTGTCGTCACTCAAGATTCTTCAGCTCCTTCGTTCAGATTGTGTCTTCACGTTTTCAAGGTTTTGGGCATCTGCTTCATCGTGACATTTCTTTACATTGCATAATTATGCATTTGTGCAATTGCATTGCACACTGTTTCACTGATTTCATTACATTATTCATATTTGTACTTGTGGCAGTATTTATGGCAGAAATGACGTCATTGATGAACCCTCCCCCCATCCAATTAGCATCGCGACCCCGACAAAAATACCTTCCCTTTTTAATATTTGGTCCGCCTTCGGCAGGCCAAGTAATAAATAAAAGAGAATTGAATGAGAAAAACAAAAGAAAAACAAAAAAGAATAGCAGACTATATCGGATGGAAAAACTCAAATTATTACTGGCAGAAGCAAAAAGTTATGTTAACATGAAAAATACTGACTAAGAAAAAATATTGACGTACGGTAAATTACTTCGTACGTGGAGAGTCCTGGAGACGTGGAATATACACATAATTTGCATAGTGACAAACTTGAATAATAATAATAATAATAATAATAATAATAATAATAATAATAATAATAATAATAATAATAATAATAATAATAATAATAATAATAACAATAATAATGATAATAATAATAGTAATAATAATAATAATAATAATAATGATAATAATAATAATAATAATAATAATAATAATGCTATTTTAATGCCAAGACGGAATTAAACCTTGGAAAACTTCAACATTATTGCTAAACTGTCCAACGAAATCGTAAGGTGCGACAACTAAAATTAAAGCTCCGAGTTAGCACATTATGATGGCAGTATTGACGTTATTGTTCATCGAAGCTCATATTTTTTTACGACAAGTTTAATTTATTTGGGCCCGCAGTAACTGGCTACATGCTGCTGCGGTAACCCTGTCATAGGCCCGTTTCAAACGTCGCTCCACTGCCGTGCCGAAATCAATGCAAATTAGCTCAAACAGTGGATTTTGCTCATTTGCATTGAGTTCGGCACGGCAGTGGCGCGACATTTAAAACGGGCCACAGTCTTTCTTATTATTACTATTATTTAGTTTTCATTTCCTACATTTTCTTTGTATCAAATATGGCGAATCTAATAAAGTAAAATAAAACTAGACTGGCGTTGCCAGCGAGCTCGCGGCGTTAGTTGGGTCGAGAGCAGAATAAACTAAAATAGAAAGCAGGGACGAGAGCGGAACTCCCGAGAGACTTCCAGTTTCTCACCAGAAATATATCACACAGTATAGAGAACTTGGCTTTTGACACCTTGCTTAAATGAAACCTGATTAAACTATAAATTTATCATTACAACACTCATACACTTGGTTCTTAAAGGTTGAGCAACTCTGCATTTTGAGCTTAGAAGCGAAACGGTTAGCCACCGAGTAAACCTGAGTAATGCGTGACTTGTCTTTTTATGCACAATCGATTTCTAATCAGAGGAAACGATTAATCCAGCCTTCGCTTCAATACTAGTCTGTCTTGTTTTTTAACTGAATGCGTTTCACTTCTATCAGGCTTTCGAGTATTCGTGCTTTGTAACAAATATAAAATTGAAAACGAGGAATGTAACACGAGCCCAACACGAGACTTGTTTACAATATTATTGCAGTTTTGTTCACAGCGTGTTCAGTCCATTTGTGACTGCAAACTCAATGCTCAGGACTATTTCGGTGTATTTGCTTGTGGCTACACAAGCTCTAAAATGGAGACTGTTTTTTCTTTTTTCTGGGTCGAGAATCAGCACACCGTGATTGGTTCGCTTTATCACGTGATTTGCGATGACGTTATGTAATTTTCCTCACGAGCGACTTGAGATGTCGGCGATTGAAGCAGCAAGAGACTGAAATTAAATTGTGTTAAAGTTAGTCTGTATCCCATCCGAACTAAACATCGGTTGGCTCTGTGGATGCACGGAAGTCATATTTTAAAGAACGATTTTGGCTTCCATTGTCAAGCGTCAGAAGCGTCAGAAGATTTAAATGCTTGTGCTTTATATGCTTAATGCTTATGCGCTAGTGAGTACCAGGCTTTATGCATTACCAGCAGGATCCCGTATGAAGGGTTGTGTTTTTGCAGTTTCTTATGAATTTGCTCTGGTTTTTCTGACATCGGTTGTGTTCTCTGCTGTGTTTTGCGTTGTTATTGCGACATTTTGGCGCGATGCCATGAAGGTCAAACAGTGGCACCGATGGCGTTATTAATATATCGCAAATAATCTGAAGCAGTTGGTATAGTATCCGCCAAAATGTCTGCAGTGACAGTAAATAAAGTTTGGAAGATACTAGGCCCAAAAGATGTTGAATCTCCCAGCTATAAAAAAAGCCAAAAATAACCATTTCCGGTGAATGTTTACAAGTTTATACAGTATGCAAATTAGTCAGGTAATTTAATTCTTGGCTTGCATGTGACATTATAAAAAGCCGTCTCAAAAGTAACGTATCTTATAAGTCCAATACACTGATATGTTCAAGACTATTATGCCTTAAGACTTAAGCAAAATTCTGGGTCGATACAAAATAACTATTGGGAGCTATGGACGTTTGAACACCGTGACAACAAAGCCGTGTGACACGCTCGTGGCCGACTAAAATCGGTGCTTGTGTCTGAACTATAAAGTTGTCCATCACGAAACACTTTAAAATTGGCACTGCGAAAGATGTGAAGTAACATAACATCAAGCTGAGTCGCAGATCAGCTTCATTTCGTGTTCCAGTTCCACTAACATGGCGGCCGCATACAAACTCTTATCAAAACTCCAAAAAACAGATTGCCGCTGCTTCGCCAAAATGAAGCCTGGACAATCCAAAATTGGCATCTGGACTAATTCAGGCATGCTCTTTTTAGTTCTGTAATCTAAAAGGTATAATCTGTTATTTTGGAGGGTGCTGCGGTCGCGTGACCCGTGAAAATCCGTGAAAACCACGTTGCTGCAAACGAAGAATATTCCCACGGCGCCTTCGAATTGTTTTCTCTTAATTATTATAAAACACTTTTTCGTGAATTTCTGTTTGACCGAAATTAGAAGAAAAGAGGGCAAGAAAAATAAAGGGAGCTCTTGGATCCGCCACGTGCAAAAACTGACTCGATCGGCTATAATATCTTTTGCATATAAACGAACGACAAAAGTTCCTCTCCCGGAACCCCGCATGTCTCTATTCATTGTACTAATGGCACATGCCACAAGCGCACTGGCCACTGGCCTGTCTTGTTTTCATTTTTAGTATACAATGACCATTCCGAAACAAAGGCTACGTTACATAATCGAATGGAAGAAACATTTCAACAGGCAATTTACGATAAGCAGATTGAAGCATTTATGTCATATACAGTGTAAAGCATAGATCGCTTTTGTATTACGGCAAAAGCTCACTGTAATTGGTGTTCGTTTTCGACCTGTACTTATCTTCCCAGAAGTATTTCGTGTCGCCACAGAAAGTTTCTTCGGGACTAAATAATTAGCGGCGATAGAGTTATTTGCAATCCCTTAGCGGCATCATCCATCACATTTCCGCGGTGAACTTAGCAACGCAACCAAAATTTTTCCCTAAAATCTAGTTTATCCGTACATGTTCCACAGAGCCAAACGGTGTTGAGTTTGGATGGGATGCTGTGACAGTTTGACATTTTCAATTACAACAATAGCCGTTTAGTATCGTATCGCATTCGTAACATAATCCTATTGTGATATTTAGAATGATCAGCATGAACAGACTACAATAACCGATACATCAGTCAACTGTATGTACTCGGCAGATGAACATTAAAAAGAAAGTTCTTGTTCAATACACGTTGTTGTGTGTGCCTCTACGTAAAGCTTGAGCAACACAGATAACGTAACAGATGCAGTTAACTTTCACACACAAGTAACGAGCAATTCAATAGCCCAACTCTCAAGTTGTTTGCGAAGTCAATTTACGTCATTGCATATCACGTGACAATATGAACCAATCACCGTGTGCTGATTTTCGACCCAGAAAAAGAACAAAAAAAACCCCTCCATTTTTAAGCTCGCCGCATCCGCGAGCAAATAGATAAAAATATTTGTTTCATGTTTAAGTTTATTTACCTCGGACAACTTTACGTGACAGTACACCATCTTCACCACCAGTAGTCTAGAAGTTAGTGCTGTTGAACTGTGCATTCTCGCATTCTCCCTCCTCTTCCCTCTCATCCATCATTTCTGGTCTGATTTGGTCATCCGACAGCCATTCGTCTCCGGAGAGATAATCAGGATCAGAAGGATGATCCATTTTCCTGTTTAGGCTACGAAGTAGTTTGTTCTGAGCCTGCACGACACGGACCAGCGACTTTACACGTCGTTTTGTTTTGTTCACTTGCTGACGCACTTCGCTGTAGGTTATTTCCGTGCTGCTCTGCTGACCAATGAGAGACACGGAATCGCACGACTGGTATCTAATTCCAAAAAGCCACTGAAACGTCTTCCTGGAAAGAAGTGTTTTGATTAGTGTCGAGGATTAAAGTTTTTCAGAACAATATCTTTACCCAATTTTGCCTTGCTAATTTACAGTTAGGCAATAGATGACGTTAGATAAACGGCTAAGTATGAATGCGCATTTTGCATTTGTTATAAGTGTTATGGATGTTGGACTCCTTGTTGTCTGTTAGCAGCGTGTGGTCTGTATCGTAAATATCTAAGAATTAAAAACTGTTCATCATCGAAAACGCGGACATCATGCGGACGAAGAAATTTAAAAGCGAACACAAAATATAACCGTTTCCAAGATGAGGCATTACTTTACTTAAACACATACATGCGATGGTAAAATAAGTGATTGAACTAAGGCATGCAAAAACATTTGGGCTTTTTAATTCAATCACTTTCATGCGTTTGCCGACAAACCAGTCACTAATACGTCATTCTCGAGACGGATGTTATCTGTTTTAAGCGATGCCAGTGCAAAACCTTAGTTTTACTAGCATGTATAAGTCAAACTCATTTTTGCGCACTAAACCTCGTTTGAAACAGGGATAATTTGATGATAATCTATTCATGAACAGATGACTTACTGAAGCCTGTTTTTCAAAAAATTTGGTCTGGTCACTAGCATAGGTTTATACACCATACGCCTGATGCACATTGGGTATTTCTGCTCGACTTCAGCGTTGAATTCAACTTGCATAGCGAGTTTACGGAGAGTGGCGCTCCTCAGAACAGAGTTGATGTCTCCTACTGCTAAACCAATCTGTAAGAAGAAATATAACAGAATATCACACTGCAGTTATCTCGGCGGATTGATCAAAACACTATCTCACAGGGGGCTTAAGCGACTTTACTATTTCACTCCCAAGCTCAAAATGTACATTCTCCCAACCTTTTAAGAAGGAAATGTATGAGTGATGTACTAAGAATTAACGGTTTAATCAGCTTTCATCTGAGTAAGTATCAAAAGGCAAGTTCTCCTTACTGTATGATTACTGTACTTCTGGCGAGAAATTGAAGGAGAACATTAAAGTTGATCACTCTTAGGAACGAAAGGGTTATTCACTCAAAGTATAAGCAATACTCGGTAATACGTCTTTACTTCTTTTTAGATTGTGTATTTGCCACTCTCACGATTATGTGTAGTACCTACTAGTACCTTTTATTTCCCGTATAAACGAGTGTCTATCAAGTAAATTTCTCTGCTTAGCTTGGTCTTGTCCCCGAACGAAGTGAGGGAAATATTTACGACGCTAATGCAGTAGTATTATCGCCTTATCGGAGACTCCAAGCGTGTCGCCATCTCGAAATCTAATGTTCGTGTGTTTGTTTGTGTGTTTGTGCCATACGACCTCGTCCCAAGGCCCTCCGCGTCGAGCGATCACAGCAGGCGAGGTTACATCGGCAGCTTAACTGTAAACCGCCATTTTCTTGAAGACATGCGATAGAGTACGAACTGAAGTGATTTTGTACAACAAGATGCAGATACAAGGCCAAGCAGTTCGACGGACGGCTGTAAATTGCCCGGATATTTTGCCAGTGCATGGGAGGCAAGCTTTACTAGACGTAAAGCGGATTCTTTAAGGCCCAACTGGTCGACCTGAACACAATCCTAGACGCCAGTATTGTGTTAAAACGCAGACACTTCTTCAGAAAGGAATAGCAAAATACAGTCGGTGGAAATCGAACAATCACTGTGGCAAATTTCACCTTTCGCAATAACAGGAATGCAGTTTTCAGAATCCAAGTTTGACAAGATGACAACACAACACAATACAATGGAAAGTGGAATTTTCGTACTGTATGAGGACTGCCCTATACAGTGTATTTTGAAATCATTGAAGACGTAAACAATAGTGTTTTGGGTTTTGTTTCCTTTGCTGGAAAAGAGCTAAAGCTATGGCTTTCAGGAACCGGTGAGTTTTGAAAATTTACATCAATTAACGTTAAATACACTTTTGTTAAACGACGGTCGTGTTATCATTGGTATTTCAACAATTGCCGTATATTTTGTCGTTTGATGCCCCGGTAACTGTGATGAAGGCCAATTAGGATTATACTGTGATCTTTTCCCTGGTTTTCAAAGCTATTTCAGAGTGCCTTCGTGCAAGATTGTGTCATCCGATTCCTGACATGTTTGCATAATTTCATTGACAGTCTGACACATGCTGTGAAGTTTTGTCGCCGCGTTTGTTGGCACACTGTATTCAAGGATAAAATGTAACCGGGTTAAAATGCTTTTGCTTTTTGAAGGCTATTAAAGTAGAAAATATCCGGCCACTGCTTTCCAAATTAAACAATGTGTCTACTAGCGGGACCCCCGTAAGATACTCGCTCAACACAATCGCACTTTGTATTATTTAGTGACCGGGTTTGCTCGCTCAATAAAATCGGACCTTGTATTATTTAGTGACTTGATTTCTTTTTTCTGTCAAAGATTTTAAAATCGTCAAACGCAGTTTGAAAAGTTGTTGTGTTCAAAATTGAATCCCTGCCAAAATTCACACGATTCCGAGACTTCGAAAGCGTGTAAACAAGCGACTCGCTTTGACGGTTCTAAATTTGGCACACACACACACACACAAAAAAAAAACAAACACACGTATGTGGTTAGGATAAAGCATTGGCTGGAGAAATCGCGGCTTTTCTTGAAATTCATAAAAACTTCGGTGTCCAAGATCGACTTTGCTTGGCTTTCAAGCCTCGGGAGTATTCTGTAGTTGCGTGTAAATGTTTTCTCAGCGAATTTTGAAGTTCAGCTAGTGTCTACGAAAATTGCAGACTGTGCACGTTGTCTGAACTAAACCAGACTTCGTGTGACAAAGATTTTTTTTAACGGCCGACTGGTGACGTCGCTACACAGCCGTGGTTTGCAAAAAAATTTAAATAATCTCCGAACGGAAAATAAACAAGAATCCCGCTTTCCGAAAACCCACTACTGAGCGAGGGGATATCTGCGATTATCGTATTTCTAGTTTCTACATAATTGCATTATGACTGAAGAAGCAGTGCCACTTTGCTAAAATAACGTCAAAGAAGGGATACTCTATGATACAAAATCTTGCTGGTAGAGATAAATGACATTTTATACACGTCCATGTTAAATGTGAATTTTGTATAAATGACTTTACCAAATATTGTTTATGACTCTGCTGAACAGTTCCAGTCACAAAGAGAAAGAAATAACATGGAATACCTTCTTTGACGTCACGTTATTCCCATATTCGAAATATAAGCCTTTCTAACTTATAGGCGCAACGTTGAAACACAGAAAATACTTACTAATCAACTATTCACTTGATGTAGAATTGATCGTAAAGATATCATTTTTGAGCTTATAGGCACTTTAAGCTCAGGAGCCGCAACGAGTTTGCATAATAAAGCAGAGGCTTGTCACTTACCAATAGATTCATGAGGACTATTGCCATGAAAATGACAAATATGATTAAAAACACTACAGCTGCTTCTGGGAAGGCGTTAAGTGGGTGTCCCGTAGCGTCTCTTGTGTTTATTGTGTCCACAAAAGTGGACACAAACTCGAACTCTCCAACCAGCATCACCGTCACCTTGGCGATGGCCATTCCAAAATCATTAAACGCGGGCTGAAACGAAAAAGCATACAAAAGTTCGACTCAAGGGGTATGTCATATAGAACTTGATAAAATTAATATGTTTAGATTATTAGTTACTTTGAAACGTTCAAGGAGGTGGCATGTGGGAGGTAGAGAGATCTGCAACTGTTCCCCCACTTTGCGAGGGAATTAAATAAATCTAATTTGTGGTGAACGAAAGGCAAACGGGCGTTTTCCTATAAACTATTTTTACTGAAAAATGGCAGGCGTGAATGCGAGCAATAGAATTTTTGCCATGCGAACGTAATATATATTTTTGGTTGACTTTTACACCACTCCCAATTTAAAGAAAATCGCTTTGGCCCATTTGAGAAAATATCACTTCTGGCTTGAAGTACCAAAAACAATTCTAAAGTGCAGAATAATTACCAGACTGGCGATTGATTTGAGTTAAACGCTTACGGAAAATACATTTTTTCTCTTTGTTTGGCTAAAAAATGTTCAAACTGAATTTGTTTTGAAGAGGTGAAGTTCTCTGTGTAATTTGACGACCCTTCTTAACAATCTTGCAAACCTTATTTACTGTATCGAGAATCTAGCAACGTTTTCTGAATGCGCGCATGCCCTGTCGTTTATGTCATTGCTTGGCACAGTTTTGAGCAATTCTGCTTTAATATGTTTATCATTATGTTGTGTGAACACTGCGAGTATCGTGTTTATGACCATCGAAAAACAAAACCAAAGAAAGGCTGAGGATTGTAATGTTAAAGAACCACTTTCAACCAATCAGAAGCCAATTTAAGTAACTTGTGTTTGTCTTTACTTTAAAGAAGAAACCAATAAGATTAATGCGAGGAAACGCTATCACCACTTGCTTTCTTGTAAATACTATTAACATGGGCATGCAGATTTTGCTTTTGCTCCTAACTGGTCAAGCTTACTGCTAAACTTAGCTGGACAAATCGGAAAGCACAGCAAACACAAAGCTAAAACAAGTTTTGCCTCGTGAAAACGCGACAGATGCTGGGATTCAAGTTTGGTGTGGTAACTATCCGCACGCACCACTAGAATTTGAGTAATCTCTGGACTAGAGCGATACTCCCGAGAGTGATCAACTTCAATTTTCTCTTTCAGTTTCTTACCAAAAAATATTATACAGTATAAAGAACTTAGCTTGTGACGCCTTGCTTAAATGAAACCTTATTTAAAACCTATATACTATTATTATAAATCTCATACACTTGCTTCAAAAGGTTGAGAAAATTTTGAACTTGGGAGTGAAAGGGTCGGCCAGCAAAGAAAAGAGTAATGCGTGACTTATCTCATTTTTATGCAAAATTGATTTTGACAGTTTAATCCACCCTGCGCTTCATTACTTTTCTGTTGTCCTTATTCTAAAATGCATTTCTTCTATTAGGCTTTCTGAATTTCCAGTCCGTCTGTGGTAATTCACAGCTCTTTTCACCGAGGTGTAAATTCACGGTTGTTTGACACGCGTATGTTAAAGTTGAAAAACCTTGACAGCCGGGAGCGACTTCAGCTTGTCGAAATGTTTCTATCATTTGATTATATTTGCTTTGCTTCGCTTAGTTTTCACCAGAGATAAAAATACTGCACACAACTGGAAGAAGAAGAATGCGAAAGTGAATATAATTGAACAAAACCGTTAGGGCGTAAGTACATGTCAACAAAAATCTCACGTTACATACTTGAAAGTCAGCCAAAAATGAAAGGCTTCCACACTGCTTGCACGTAAACTAGTTGCTCGCGGGGGCCTGGGGCCCAGCGCGAGCTTAAAAACGCAAATTTTTATTTTTATTTATTTTTTCCTTTTTGTCGGTCGAGAATGGGCACACGGTGATTGGTTCATATTATCACGTGCTAGGCGATGACGTAATTGACTTCGCTAAACAACTCGAGATGAGGCCAGTGAATTGCTCGTTACTTGTGTGTAAAAGTTAACTGCATCCCATCCAAACTCAACACCATTTGGCTCTGTGGAATATGCACGGATAAACTGGATTTTCGGGAACGATTTTGGCTCGCGTTCACCGCGGAAGCGTTGAGAATAGCCGTAAACAAATATTTGATGGATACCGCTGGGGGATTGCTAATATCTCTGTCGCCGATAAATATTTAGTCCCGACGAAACTTTCTGTGGCGACACGAAATACTTTTGGGAAGATAACAGGGCGAAAACAGAAACCAAAGCTACGGTGAGCTTTAGCCGTACAACAATGACGCTTTATGCTTTACTCTGTACATGACATCTGTTGCCTCATAAAATTCTTCTGCATATCGTACATTGCCTGTTGAAGTGTTTCTTTCATTCGATCATGTAGCCTTTGTTTCGCAATGTTCATTAAATACCAGAAATGAAAAATACACCGAAATAATTCTGAGGATCAAGTTTGCAGTCACAAATGGACTGAACACACTGTGAACAAAACCGCAATAATATTGTAAACATATCTCGTGTGACATTCCTCGCTTTCAATTTTATATTTGTTACAGAGCACGAATACTCGAAAGCCTGATAGAAGAAACGTATTGAGTCAGTAAAAGAAAACACATAAGTAGTGAAGCGAAGGCTGGATTAATCGTGGCCTCTGATTAGAAATAAGAGTCAAGGTCAAACTGTCATAATCGATTGTGCATAAAAAGATATGTCACGCTGTGTGATATTTTTATGGTGAGAAATTGGAAGTCTCTCTTGGGAGTTGTCCCCTGCTCTCATTTTATATTCTGGTCTCAACCCAACTCACGCTGCGAGCTCACTGGCAAGGCCAGTCTAGTTACCCAATCAAATTACAGTTTTTTTGCTTGCACGTCAATCAAACTCCAAAATCCTGCAGGGGGGTTCCTTTTACCAATTGCCATGATACCTACGCTTGGCTTTCGGGTAAAAACAATTATATGCTGGGCCTAATAACCACACGATTACTTGTGACAGTCACTCAAAACGGTTCCAAAATGAGAGGGTCATTAGCCACGTCGCGTTAGGGAACATGTGCGAGTATCGCATTTATGGAACCTATATCGAACGTGACGCTGTGCTAGAAACAAAATGTACCCACCTGCTCCTTGAACAGAATATGAAACACAATGGCGAAAGCCAGCATGAACACAGAAAATAACACCATGAATCCAATGACGGTCTTCGAGACCTCATGAAACATCGAGACATAAAGTCCGAACGAGTTAAACCTTCTGAAGAACAACAGAAGGTTCACGTAACCCAGAAAGATGGACACCAATCCAAAGAGCCAGAGATTCCGAGGATCCTTCATGGAACCGAGAGTGTTGTTGAGATCGTCAGTTTCCAGGATGTAAGGCAACATGAACATGAGGGTGCAGATGTAGAGGCCCCAGTCTGTCAGGTTGGTAAAGTCCTTCAAATAGCGACGGCCCTGCATGAACATCTGCACCACTTCCTTCAGAATGTGGCCCAAGGCAAAGCACAAGGCGATGGCCAGAACTGCGCTATCCAGCTGTGTTCTGCGTTCAAACAAGTCTGAAGCTTGTATGTTACTCTTCTGACCGGCGGTTGTGTTACTCGTGCCTTTGAAGTCCTGTGCTGCTCTCTCGCTGATTATAAACAGAGTGTAGCTGATCAGGAATATGAGATATGTGATCAGGTTGAAGTAGTACACCTGTCGCCCAAAGTATTGCCATTTTACCTCCAGGAGCTTGGTAGTCAGAGGATGAAGTAAGAGACTCTCTCGTCGGTAAGCAGCCATTGTAGTGGGGCCAAAGAAGCGGTTTCCTTTAAAAAAGAATAGAGTCAGTGCCACGGCTTCCAATATTGTTTTTTTTACCTGAAACGTTTATGCTATATTCCGTGCATGCATAAATACATACACACATAAAATAGATTCCAAAAATCAGATACCGCCAAAGGTTTTATCTTTTTAGACTCGCAATTATCATCATTTGCGGATTATATTTGTGGCTTACTCATCACATACCCCAACCCAGACCAAAAAGACAAAAATGTATTGCACCGCCACATACTAAACGCTTTTAAATCACACTCGTTGGGGCGACACTTATCTATAAGCGTCTCCCCCCCCCCCCCCCTCCAACCACACCAGGCCTACGTTCACTCCGTAATAGCCCCAAAATAAATACCACTCTTATTATTATTGTTATTTTCCGTCTCTCCCCACTGGCGGCCTCTCTGTCCTGTCTGTGCGTTTGCTCGATTGTCCCAGTGCAAAGTTGGGACTGTTCTATAATCTAGTTACGCAGTAGCAAAGCATTTTTGTAGGTTTACCTTTCAAAGAAGCTTCATCTTCAGGGCCTGGATCAAGAAGGTGGAAATCGTAGGACACAGTATGTTCAGGGTCGGTTACCAAGAAACAAGATTGGATACAGCGATCCATGACCAGGTGGGCAGCCTCGGGGCAATGCTTTATCAGGTCCTTCATTGCAGTGTGACCGTCAAGATTCTTGTGTTCCATTATTTCTTTCCACCTATTAAGACGCAAAAAAACTGAACAATTCCTAAAATTATAACTCCAGGTGGCTTGAGAGCTTCATGAGCCTGGATTTTCAAATCTCTAGAGATATTGACAAGCAAACTGAAATTTAGATCTAATCCAGGATTAGCTTACTTGCCTTTTAAGGGGCATTTTCTATAGAAACCACATGCGGGTTTTTGCTTAAAAATGGATTAAGATAATTCCCCCCCTCCCCCCACAACTCAAGGCTGATATGCAATCGGAAAACCCTTTCGTCTGAAAAATGTTTTGCTTCCTCTGAAATATATTGAAGGTGATTTTACAGAGACTGCCTCTTAAACAACTGGACACATTTTTACAAGGCTCCAGACACCACTCTTGGGTGAAATGGTCTGTTAGAAAAGCTGGGAGTTTGCTTGCAACGTATTGAGAGAGGAAATTTGTTTACATTGAATTATAACTAAACTAGGGACTTGGGTTTTATTGGAACATTTTGCGAACTTGCACTTTCCAGTCATTCTCTAAGGTAATATTGGCGGACTCAGTTGCACGTTATTCGCGTGTTTGCCATCTTTATGAATTTGAAGCGTATATTCATTATTTTTAGTCGTTTCGTTACTAACCTCTTGTGTTTAGCTATTACCAGCGCCACATCGCACGCTCCAAATTTAATGGCCACAGACAGAAATGTTTGGCCAAGTTTGTTTCCCACGGTCAACTTAGCACCGCGCTCTAGCAGAAGGTCCACAACCGTAACTTGGCTGTACTTCGACGCTATGTGCAACGCCGTGTCTCCATCAGAGTTCACTAGATCCATCGAGGCTTGCTTGTCGAGCAGACACTCGCAGGTCTTGGAGCATCCACTTTTTGACGCCAGCATTAATGGAGTCCAGCGGTTGTTGTCCTTGCAATCGACGTCGGCACCCAGCTGTTCCAGGACGAGGCAAACCTTCCTGTGAGGGACAGAGGTGAGGGTCTTAGTATAGTATGCTTTAATCCCGGTCCACTCAGTGAGTATCTCTTCACCAAGCAGATAATATTTCCTAAGCAGTGGTTCACTCCCCTACGTTTCTTTAACGTTTTAACCCTTGTTCTTACTATTGGTTGTTAATGGTTCGATGGTTCGCATATTCGATATTTTGTACAACTGGTTCCTCCGTTTAACAAACCCCTGTAACTGTTTACTAAAAATATGGTTATCATCAATCTGTTTCTTACTTGTGCTTTCTCATGGCCGCATGATGTAGTGGCGTCAGTCCCTGGTCGTCGCGTTCATTAACTTTGGTTGCTATTCGCCCCAATGCTTCTACATGGGACGCTCGGCCACTTTCTGCCGCGTAATGGAGAGGAGTTTTGTGGTGTTCATCTTGATATGCAACACGCGTGTACTTCGTCAGTAAAATTTCAAGAATCTGTGAAAGGAACAAACGAAACCCTTGATGCAATGTGGGAAAAACAAGAAATGTTTCTTGATGAATCGTTTTGACTAGGAAATTAACCCAGTGAATGTGAAATCAGGGAAATAGTACGTTGTTGACATCGGTTATGTTCGCGCTCGCCGCTATTACTACCTAACTTGCTCATATTTGAAGAAAAAAATCCGCGATAAATATTAAGTCCAAGTAAGTGGTCTGCGTTTGGAGGAAATTCTCCTAGAGAGTGTCGAGAAACTTGAATTCCGACCTGAAAATGGCACAGTATGAAAGTGTATTGCAGTATGAAAGTGTATTTCAGTTGCGACTCCACATCCTCAGTACTAAACCAAATCAGAGCTCACGTGACACCCAGTTGGGGCGCTCTACTATATATTTTGTATCTGTACTTTGCAAAAGGATACAGCATACTTTGACTTGAAATTACATACTGTGCCAATCCAAAACGCAACTAGATGGGATCCGTCGTTTTGAGCTTTGCATAGTTACTTAATTATAGTTATATATGGCATACCTTGATGTCTTTTCCCATTGCGGCGTAGTGCAACGCAACTCTGTCGTCAGCATCCGGTTTAAACAGGTTTTCCCGGGTATTTTCGCATGTCAACAGCATTTGAACCATTTCCAAGTTTTCGCTTTCTACCGCAAGGTGCATGCAGTTTTTCATGCTAGAATCCAGTACACTGACGTCCGCTCCAGCTTTAATAAGATGTCTGGCACTTTGTGTTTTTCCCGTTGCTACGGCAACAAGGAAAGGCGTGCGCCTTTTAATAGCACATCCGTCCAGGTCGGCACCATTGGTTAGTAGGAATGTAATCATCTGGACTTTATTAAGTGCCGATGCCCTGCAGGATAATTATGATATTTAATTATGCGAGAATGTGAAACACTTCAAAGAGTGAAGAGACATTATATGTTGATACTTTCCAGATTTAAGCTGTGTAGTTGTAGACCTTCGAAATTAAAACTCACAATTAAGATTATCCGAGACCATCACCAAAATAATGCAAAAAAAAAAAAAAAAAAAATTCCACTGGCTCCAACTGACGTGGAATTCAGAAGTACTAACTGTCTTTTCGAAATACAAGTTTGCAATATTAAAGGGGCCCTCTCAGCATTTTCAATGATTTTGTTTACATCTGGAAAATCCAAGGCTGAATTTGGTTCCCAACACGAAAGAACGTAATTAATCAAAAGAAAAATAGGTTAGTAGCACTTTTAGATTATTTTCAGGAACTAATCTTCTCCTTAAACAGCCGGATGGAACGGGATTGCTATTTATTTTTCGACTTTCGGGGGCCCCAAAAATGGCGGAACCAAGGATTTCGGCGCGCAAAGGACTGTGGTTGAGAGGGCCCCTTAAAGTACATTTAATGTAGTTTGGGAGAGAAGCTACTGTATCTTCACGTATATTAGTTTTTGTGTCTACTGCTTCGAAGAAGCGTAGACACTATTCTATCGGTCGTGTAATGTAAGTAATGTGATGAAAGAATCGATAAATGATCGCGCGTTGATATTCGGGACCAATGAAAGGAAGCAATGGAATACCGATTGTACACGAACTTCACCATTGGTCGAGGAAACAATGACAGGGCGGCGAAGGCTGGTCCGTGACAAGCTCGTGATCACGAGAAACCCATGAGGTCACAGCGTTTTCAGCGAGGCGATCGGGTTAGTGAATATTTCATATGATATGAATTGCTTCAAGCTTACCAGGATAACTTACCACAGCTTTCGAAATATGTGTCAAACCGGTCAAACGAAAGGTTTCTTCAGTGTTGTAAATCGACGAACTTGGTGTCAACTGAACCGATAAGGAGTTAGAGCGACGAGTTGCCTTGCCGAGGGAAAGCTGCGGACGCTTGACGCGGATACGCAGAACAACATCGATTCCCTTTTGGGGAACTAAAGCCCCTTGTTAATTTTGTCTCAAATCACAGTTTTTGGAAATATGTGTGCCGAAAACGCTCGAATGAAAGGGTCTGGCCAGTACTATGCATTGCCCGATATTCCTGATGAACTGTGTACAGTATGACAACACGTTGCAACGGTACATAAGTCGACCAGTTATTTTTTTGTGTCGATGTTTCAGTCGACAGAGACAGTAATATGTGAAGCACCTATGACTCTTCCATTTGGTCATTCGCGTACGAATTAAAATAAATATATACTTTACTTGATCCTAGTTCTGCTTGTCGTTACTAATTTTATTTGCACGGCTGTGGGGTGAAATGTTTACAAAAACCGCCAATGGCAACTGAATAGTCATATTTCCTATCAATGGCTACTGCATCCTCAAGCACATCTCCGGGAACCTATATTTCTCCAGCAGTTCAGCCTCGCCTCGCGGCGCTCTCGGAATCGAGGTAACGCAAGTGCTTCTTTGTGCTGATCCGAGTTTTGATCTGTGAAATACCTTCAGTGTCTGGGCATCATTCCCTCTGTTCCTGCATTAAGTGTGTGCGTTTTCCCTATTCTTAAATTTCTTAAAAAAATCGTTTCTTATACAACAGTTTAACGTAAACACAGATGCGACGCGACATTTTGGCAGCGGGCCAGCTGATTCAAGCTAACGGAAATAAGTCACAAATTATCTTGTGGTGCAAAAGGGGTGGCCTGTGGCAAATGCCATTTCTTTATTCAAAAAAATAGAAGAAAAAATGCAGTAGACACATGCACCTCACAGGTGCCTATTTTTTAATATGGAAAACGAAAAGCATGAAAACGCGCGTTAGCTTACCTGTGCAGTGGAGACATATAGTCACCGTCTTTGGCTTCGATGTCCGCCCCTTCAGAGAAGAGCAGTTCAGCTATTTGTACGTCTCCTTTCATGGCCGCTATATGCATTGGGGTCATATTGTTTTCCCGTCTATAGTTAACGTCAGCACCGTGTGCCAGGCAGATCTCGACAGATTTCTTGCTTCCTGTTTCAGCAGCAAGGTGAAGAGCTGTACTTTTGTCTAAATCTGGATTATTCACATATTCTGCCACATCATAGCCAAGTGCAAGAGCTGAAGAAGTATTATTATTGAATGTTATTATTGCGTATTATTTTAATATATTATTAGTAGTATTGGCAATATTATAATAATAGTAATAATACAATACGATAATAATAATAATAATAATAATAATAATAATAATAATAATAATAATAATAATACAATACAGTGAACTCCCTCAAAGCAGCAGTCTGTCATTAGATTTTACAATAATAATGTTGACGTTATAGCACTCTTCTACTGTTTTCTTAGTCTTAGGAACAAAGCGTGGTTACACACCTTTACTAAGGATTTTTTCCGTGGCCCCTGTGCTACTACTAAACACAGACGAGTGCAGAGGAGTCATGCCGTCCGCGGACTGGACTCGAATGTCTGCCCCATGATCCAACAGGAATTGACAAATCTGTTCGTCTCCATGAGTGCAGGCCAAATGGAGGACAGTCATTCCAGATCGATTTGCAGAGTTGATATCGCTTGATCGCTTTGCTACCAGGATCTTCACGATCTCTATGTTCCGTCGTCTCACCGCGTGGTGGAGAGCTGTGTTCAAGTGCGAATCCACCAGGGATGGATCCGCACCTAACTCCAAGAGGAGTTCCAGAGTCGCGCAACTATTGAACCTATGAGTCAAATACCAGTTCGACCTTTTAGAACTATTCTTTGTCGACTGCTTCCGTGCAATAGTGAAACGCACAGTACACTGCAGTTCTGTACTTGCTTAACTTCTCGTAAGGAGCGCGAGGGGGCTTATAAATTGTGGAGAGGGCTTAAAATCTCAATAAAGGTTCGCGCGTACCTCGGAAAAAGGTCGTCGTACTAGCGTTGCGTACACACACGTAAAATATGTTGTTGTAAAGGTACTGGGCTGCAGATTGTAGATCTAGCTGTTATATTTTCCATGCATTTTAAACGTAGAGTGCGATTTTAATGAATTACATTCATTTAAAAATTGACTGTTTCGGAAACGGAAACGGAAATCAAAATCTTTTTCATTCAAAAATGGTAAAATAACTATTTTCCAATACTCGATGAACTAAAATACGTGTCAAAGATATTTTGATATATGTTTTCTTTCCTTCATTGAACAGTTTGTACAAAAGAAAAGTATATATTGGTTCCAGAATCACAAAGAAATAAAACCATTTAAACAAACCGGATCAAAAATCGCTGACACGGTATTTTAGTTCATGGTATTTTTCCCACGCCCTGCGTGGGTACTAATCTGAACACATATCGTTTTTGAATGTCGTTCACGGGGCGACCTCCCCGCGGTGTTTGCTGGGAAAAACCTCGGAACAGAATCACGTCGCCGCGCAGCGGGGATTGCTGGGTAAAACCTTCAACTTCGTTCCCAGGCTCTTCCCTTTCCCGGCCGAACACGTAGCTTTTTTGCGATTTGAATGTTGTTCGCGGTACGACCAACCCGCACCGCGGGGAATGCCGGGTAGAACCTCGAAACAGAGTACCTCGTTCCCAGGTTCTTTCCTCTCCCGGCCCAACACGAAGGCTTTTTTTGCGATTTGAATGTTGTTCGCGGGACGACCTACCACCCGCGCCGCAGGGTCTTTTGGGAGTCCGTTGCGAAGCAACAGACCATATCACTTCATCTGGGAAGGTACTGTACTAACACGATGGCCTTCAAAGGCGATGACAAGACAAGCGAACAACGGTACACCGAGAAGCAAGACGAAAAATCCGATCGGAGAAACACTAGCGGTTGATTTATAGCTGAGATAATCGGTCCACCGTTCACAGCTGACTCGCATTTACCTTCTTGGATCGAACTTTTATAAACCATTTGAACTGCCTAACATGGTTACTGGCACTTAAAAGCAAGTTATGATCAAGAGCAAGGCCCGAGAAACAATTCAAGACAGAAAATAGTGCTTGAAGGGCGGCCGATAGCTCCAAGGGGAAGGTAAGACACGTAAATTTACTTTGTTCACGTCACTCAATTCGTTCGTTCTGCATAATGCTTCGAGTTTATCGAACATTTTGTGATCGCGGTAAAACTTGGTTGTTGCAATGCTATACATTTTCACGACAAAAAATTGTTTTGACCGTTTGAGTCTCGACATTTAAATCAACTTCCAGTGTCGCATACAATGCAGAGGTTATTTTGCCACTTGACAACTTACTCAGACAAAATCACAACATATCTCTCACACAGAAGAATCTTGGTGTTTCTGTGCATTTGATTAGAGTAAACCATTTCAGTCTATCAAAGAACAGATCAAAATATTTGTCCTCTGTGAAATTATACCTGCAGTGCTCAGTCAAAGTTTTGAACACACTGGAGTAAAAAATCGTAAAACCTTTCGTATTTCAAGAACTTGTGAGTTTTGGTTTGAACATGCAGTTTTTTAACTGCCCAGAAATATGCCTCTCTCAGTCTAATAAGCTCCCTCCCCCCCCCCCCCCCCCCCCCCCCCTCCCTTTCCCTTGCTATAAATAATAGTACATATACTATTATGAAATGTACTGTATAAACAGAATGATGTTTCACTAAACTAGAAATTATTATGAATTATTATTTTATCAATTTGGCATCAGGAAAAGAAGTGTAATTTATTGCTGCATTTCCTTTTGCTTTTTTGAATTAGCTGTTTAGCTGTACTATACAACATTACTGTATATTAATTAATGTTCAGAAGAGATTAACTGTATTTAGTAGCTGGTGTGGGCAGAAACAAATTGCCATGATCTAAACAAGTTCAAATTAGATAACACTGATGAGCCAATGCCCCAATCAGTGACTCAAGGTCAACAATCAATTTGCAACTAAAAGATACATAATTATTCTGATTTATATGCCAGAAGAGTCAATTTGCATTTACCACAGTTTGTATCATTTTACTTAAGCCAGTACTTTACTACATACTTACTACTTAATATTAATTTCTTCCTTTTCCTAGGTAGATTTGGTGATAATTATAATTTAATAAGTTTTCCTTTGAACAAGTTTTTTTTTTCCAATGCAGCTGCATGACATTAATTTCTGGTGAGATATTATAATTTACATGCACATAATATCCACAATTAGCTTTCCCACCCACCCACCCACCTATCTCATGCGACAGAACACATTTTACAACATTCCTAATTATACTTTGATGCTTGTTTTGTTTGCCATAGGTCCCTAAATATCAAGACAAACATGAAGTTCACTAAGTCCAACTGGAACAAGTATCTTTCTGTGATTAGGAATAGTTAGTTTATAGCCATATGGCATAGGAAATGAGACTTTGTAAAGACAAGAATGTCAGTACAGTACTAAACTGATGCCCTTCTCGTGTCTCACAGTATCTTACAGTACTTGTGGTGGATAATGTGCAAACCTGACTCTCATTTGTCTAATATTCTGTAGAATTATTGTATATTTATAATGCATTTTTACATTTTCACTCACAGTAGAGTACAGGGGAGAGTATCGGGCTAGGGCTATATTTCACCTATGAATGTGGTGCTAAAACTGACTCTGTATACTTTCTTATGGGACAATAAATTACTGTGAAATGGACATGGGATGATGAATAATATCGTGAGAACTTCCTTCTTTCAAGACCATCCTACATATTATATAATGAAACTACTGTACTCTTCAAACAGCAATGGGACCCTGGTGGTGGGGGGTGGGAGTATATATATGCCATATAGGTATGTGCCACCCCAAAGGGTATTGTTTTCAAACATTTTTAGTCTGAAATAGGGTATAGAGTTTGCCTTTTTGGTCTGAAATAGGGTATCGATTTTGTGTTTTTGGCCTGGAATAGCATATATAGAAATGTGTCACCGCAGACAATGCATGGCAAATGGAAGAAAAAACAGGTGGAAACTGTTGCAAAAGAAAAAAGTCTCAAAAATAGGTCTGAAATAGGGTATACATTTATGGAGTATGGGTCTGAAATAGGGTATAGTAAATCAGATATTTTGGTCTGAAATAGGGTAAGGGTTTTCAGGTCCAGGTGGCACACCCCCACCCAAAATTATGATGAGTGTCCCCCGGAATGGAACACATGCTAATATCATGTAAATGCTAATATACTGAAAAGTGTGGTGTAAGCATACAGTACATGAGAGCTCTAAGCAATGTCATGCATAATCGATTACTTGGGCGTGGGACCTTTGCGAATATCGTATTTCTAGTAATTCACGTATTTTAATACTTAATTTTAGAATTTTTGAATAAAACCGACAAGAGTTTTATTCCTGATTACGAAATACTCAATTTTCAATAAAGCTAACTCACGCTCCACCTTTAAAATGCATGAAAAGTAACATCAATTCTACATTCTACAGTTTAATACCTTTACAACGATTAAATGCGACCATATGCACATGCGCCCGACGTCGTGAGGCTCCAGCACGTGCTCAACCGATCGAAAAAGAATAAGTGTAAACGAAACCGTCGGTCGGATATTATTCTGCACATGCTGTTAGTTCAATACAATTCATGACTGTTGCAATGCAGTCCGGAAAAGGCGTTTACCTTGATTTTAGAAACGTGCTTGTCGGCTACGCTCGTGAAGTGAGTGTTTACAGGGGCGGATTTAGAGGGGTGGATTGGGTGGCTAGCCACCCCCTCTGAAGTGGCAAAAAAAAAAAAAAAAAAAAGAGAGAGGGAATTTTGGGTATTTTGAAATAAAAAAATAATCAATCTGGACATGTGATTAAACCAGTGATAAAAATACACTCTTGATTTTCTCTTACGTGAGTCAGTCAATTCAGGAGTATGGAGTGCAGCAGAGTGAAATTTTGATCCCAACCAAAGTCAGATTTTCTGACGCTTTACTTGTATCAGCAAGAATAATACAAAGTAAAAGAATACAAAGTACCTTCAAGTTCACCCTCATACTAAACAGTTCCATATAATCCGCTATCAAGCGCTTGTCAAGAATCGCCGTCTTTTACACAGGTTTTCGTCTTTGTATGTCGAGCGGCTTCGTTCAGCTTGTTCCTTCAAGTTCTCAAGGTTCTGGATGTCAGATTCTTCGTACATTTCTGTACAGTTGTGCATAGTTATGCAGTTCATTGATAAGTTCATTGCATTTGCTTTCATGGCTTTCAATATGGCTTTTGAGGCTGAACGGACCGACCCAAGCCAAAACCGCTCAATGAAATTTAGTATGGGTCTACCGCAGCCGGCGTATGCGTTTGTAAGTAAGATGAGCGGTCCATAAAATAATCCACAGAGCCAACTAAGGCAAGCAACTTGCTGTCTTCAAAATGGCGAAACTGCTCGCCCGCCAAGTCACTTGATCACAACGTCATCACAAATCACATGATAATATGAACCAATCACCGCATGCAGATTTCTAACCCAGAAAAATAAAAAAAAAATAAAAATCGTTCCATTTTAAAGCTTGTGACGTCCCAAGCAAAAAGCCCGTAGCTCCAGTGTATACTGGTTGCCTTTGAGCCAACTGACCCCATGTGGTCTCAAACGAAGCCAATTGCATAATCGCGTTCTACTGATTTGGTGTGTGCAAATGGACATGGAAAATACAACAGTGCGGACAGTCAGCATTTCACTTTCATAGTGACGGAACTCCTAGTCAAACTCATAGACGAGACATACGTTAAGACTACTAACAGTATATTGCCTTGTCATTATAAAAACAAGGAATGGGTCATAAAGTCAACCGCCGGATCCTCCGCAAAATGACGTCAGAAGGCGCCTTTGGATCATATGTCATAAAAGCTTAGCACGCTGGTCGTATGCATAAAATAAGTTTGACCCTTTGGATCTTCTATTTGCATGCATTAAATAATTTCTCAGGTTAAAAGTGCATAACAGCAGGATTAGACTTTGTGAGTCGTCATACGTCTAAACAATGCGTGACACGCCTGAACAAATACTTGAACGGATTTCAATTATAATGACGAATTATCTGTCTCAGACAGTTTGTCGTTGGAGGCAAATGTTGCAATACTGTTTGAGGTAGGAAACCTAGAAAGTCCTTTTATGCCCTAAAATGCTATCAGTTTTACAAAATTAAATTTTAACTGTAATAAACAAAAGTTCATTGCTAAATCAACTTTCGGGGCTGTAAATAAATATCAAGTTCCCAACAGAGTGGTAAAAAGATATTGCTCTTAGTTTGCTGCCAAACCAATTTATATATAAGAACACCTAAACATCAAATATCTCAAATTTTCCTTGGGTACAAGAAAGTATTAGATGCAGTTGCTGAAACTTTACAACTATCATGATTTGCTTCGATCTCCACGGGGAGTTAAAATATTAACTGCCTGAAGTGATTATTGGCGATCTTGTGACATGATCAAATCTAATTTACTTCACAATCTAGACCACGATATTTATTGAACTGCACAAACCTTGCGGCGACTTGAAGTGGCGTCAACTCATCTTCCAAATCCCGCACTTCGATGTTCGCGCCTTGCTCGACTAATATCCGCACTGCTTCGGTAGAATCGGATCTCGCAGAGTGGTGAAGTAGGGCAAAACCAAACTCATCCAGTTCTTCGAGATTTGCCTTCTTCCCTATCAAAGCGAGAGCTTCTTTTAGGACGTGAACACGTCCTATTCTGATGGACTCCACAATACCACGCGAGCAAAGGGACGAACGACGTCGCATCCAAGTCATCGCAAATTGGTCCGGTGTCTTTTCCTGTGTACCAGTCATTTCTAGCCTCTTCCTCTCTTTTTTCGATTTAGACGGTTGGTCCATGTAGCCAGTTACACTAACAACATGCTATGATTGGCGATAAACTGGCTCATTGTTGAAGCGTACGGTGGTTTCCACTTGGTTTGTTGCGGAAAAAAAAATTAAAAAATTCATGAATATTTTTGTTCAGCCGTCACGGCAATATTCCTCCGGCATGTTATTGTATTCTATTGTTCTAAAAATTCCACCCACCCATCTTGAAGACGTGGAATATTGATCGACAACATTAAAACTTTTGGTACGTGTCACATACATATTACTAGAAATACGATACTAATCGGAATTAATATCCCCTCGCCCGTGCACGGATTGGTCTATTACTGAAGCAGTCGACGACGTCATATAAGATGGCGTCCTATATATTTTTTGTGACCTACAAATGGGGCATACCAGAGGATCACACTTTTTTATGCGCTAGCATACATATTTCTTTAATTTTACCGATGATATATGACCAATGTTATCAAATATGTGCAAAAGTAGCCTACAGGATGTCGCACAGTTACTGAAATTTGCATCTGATCAGTGAGTGGTACAAAAAGAAATGATTGTTCGATTTCCACCAACTGACCTTTACTTATCCTTTTTGAAGTAGTGCGTGAAGCAATAATCAAGGTTGTCGTACTTTGTTGTGCTCAGGTCGGCTCCAGTCGGTGCCTCAAAGAAATCGTTCATTCATTTTCCCAGCTGGCAAGCTTGCCTCCCATACAGTGGCACAATATCCGGGTCGTCTACGGCTTAACTGTCCGCAAGGCCGAGGACAATGTACATTCCTTTGGAACGCTCACAAATTTCAGTCGCGCTGTTGCAATTGCGGAGCCCGCTTTTGCTTCTGAAATTTTCAATCCGCTAGCCGTTGTCTTTGTGGAGTTGCTCTCTGTCATAGTATCGTTTCGTGGCGGCGATTTCTGGTCTCCGCTTTTGTTTCCGAAGGGTTTTCTGCTCTTTGATTTTTTGACTCTGTCAAATTTGACCAGACGTGCGCGTTCCTTATAAGGAACGAACTCCCTCATAGGGAGTAAAATAGCTTTCCGTATGTCTTTACATGAAGTGTTGTCTGCCCTTCGACTGACAGACAGATTGACAGAAGAAAATTTAGCCGACGACATGGCGTCACGTTCAGTAGCCCTCGCAAAGCTCGGGGAATAAACGATTACGCCTTTGACCTTCTCTGTTGAAGGAGAACTGTATGCAAAAAAAAAAAAAAAAAAAGCATTTTTTAGATGAATCTTCAAAGTGTGAACTGTCGATCGATTTCCAAAGTTATTTTTTACATGTTGCACTTTCCGATTTGTTTTTTTAAATCGTTATCTGTTCGATTTGAGGCGCTGACACCGCAGTGCAAATTCGCATGTCAGCGGATATTTTTGGAATTTATGACGTCAGATACGAGGAACGGAGGCGGAAAATAACAAGAAAGAGCTGAGAACGGTCCTTGCGAACTTCGCGTTACACGACGGATATAAAATGTTTACGTCGCTTCTTTGGTCGGTATACTGCAAGTTTTTATCTTAGTTTCTTTTCTCGCCAAAATGATGTGAAAGAAAAAAAGTATGTATTTCTTTAGTTTTGTTACGGGGCTATAACAGACTTTAGAGTTGAAGCTCACTTTTAATGCACTTCAGCGTCGATGTTCCGTTTTCAAGAACAAGTCTCACTATATCTCACTAGTTTCTTAGCCGACAGCTTTTATGCACCACAAGTGTTAAGTCGTCCCAGCGATTCCCAATAGTTTTCACACTAGCCGAATTAGAACACAAAGGATAGGAAATGGATTTTCGTTAGGACCAAGTTCAAAGTCACATTCGGAACTCACATTTCCGAATGGACTTTTCCGCTAGGATGTCGTTAACACTCGAGTGGCTCCTCTATTTGATTAATACACTTATTCTAAAATCACACTAACACATTCCAATGGACACGATTGGCTGTAGTTAAGATCTGAAGGAAGAGGTGCTGGCACGCCTACGGCAGTGTGCGCACTTGCTGCCGCTCATTTCCTAAAACAGGATCTTCAATTAATAACAAGATAACTTAGATTTCCTGGGGAAGGCCTCAGTGTTAATCACCAAACAACAACGTAGCATTTGATTAAACATCTATTCTAACTCTTCCAACTGTCAACAAAAGAACTCCAATTTACTAATTTATTTGCTTCCATAACTACGGGAAGATATTCCAATTTTCAGCTATAACAGTTTGAGCACCATGCGTGATCAAACACAAATGCACAAACATGACAGTTTAATAATTACTTTGAGCTGATCTACGTACAAGGAGCAAAGTATAACTTGCAAAAATATTTCAATAGATGTTAATATGTAATTTCTGCGATGTAAACCAGTGTACTTCTGCCATTCGAGTGGTGAGAGGTGCCCAAGCTCATTATGGAACGCCATCCCTTTCATCAGTCGTCAGACCAACTCCACCAAAGCTATTAATGGCCATAAAACAATGCTTTGATCAATAATGACGATTACGGGTTACAAATGTTATCTATTTTTGTGCGTTATTGCTGGTTACAGTTGATTTAATCTGTAGTTCTCCCCCATATTATGTTTGCAACGACGAAGCTTGGCGTCGCCAAATCTTATTTTGGAAAATTCGTTCGTGGCAATTTGGTTTTCTATTAAGCTGGTTTTTCAGTCGATTTTCGTTAACCCGGACAACTTTTAACGGCTATTTAAAATCGCTCACAGGCTGAAAATATTCATGTTTTTCAAAAACATCTTTGAGGAAGTTTTTTCGATAAAGCTGATTTTTGAGTCAGCAATACTTTGCTAAACTTCGTTGCCATGACATCACATGAAAACCTAAAGTGGTCAGTCCATCCCCGGGTTGTCGTCATGGAAATCTGCAGCCTGCGCTTCCTCAGGATTCTCCTCCGCTAGAATAACCTGTCCAAAATCGGTCTCGGGGTCAACCTTTTTAGCAATATGCTTCAACAGTGAATTCTGAGCTTGGATGACGTTAACCAGTGATTTGACTCGTTTCCTTGTTTTATTGATCTGTTCCTGCATCACTTGATACTCTGTACTCTTTGAATCTTCGTCGTTCAAAGTGAATTTCGTCTCTTTGGATCGCGTCATTCCAATTCGGAAGAGGAAGCTGCAGAAAGAAGGCAGACGCAACTACTGAACACCATATCTCTTTAAGGAGGATTTGATACATGATTCTTACAGTGCATGCAATTAATTATCCTTGCAACGCACATACATCCCGGAGAAGAGGGGGGGGGGGGGGGGGGGGGGGGGGGTGGAAGAGGGGGGGGGGGTGAGGAGGGGGGGAGAGTGTTCCCATATATAAGCCATAGGTATGTGCCGCCCCAAAGGGTATTGTTTTCTACCATGCATTTTCGTCTAAGGACGGAAGGTATACGTGTACTATTTGCGAATTTTCGCATGTAAACTTGCCATGATAGGATATAAAATTATCAAGAATGGAAATAACCAATAATATCTGACCTTCTGATCACCGAGGGTCTATTGGGTCTAACCACTTTGTATGGTTTGTACAGTCGGCGCGTAATGAACCTTGGGTATGATTCCTCAATTTCTGCCACATATGACACCTGCATGGCCAGCCTCTTCAGCGTTGCATTCTGGGCAATAGTGTCGATGTCACCCACAGCCAAACCCACCTGACAGAAATAATTAGAGTGATTTACAACCAAGCTTTATGTTGCCTCTGTTCCAAAACGACACTTGGTGATGAACCTTTCACATCAAACTGAGGTTTTATACACACAATTTTGTGCAAATCAAATTAATTTTTATATGAAAGGCTTTGGTACTAGAAAACAGAGGCAAAAGCCATCTAAAAAACTATAGCTTTATCGTGTGATTACTTTGGCTTTGCGTTTGCTCTCTTTTTGATTGGTCCAAAGCATCACTAACAATCGGGTCTTTTATTTGAAGTAAAAGCAACTGTAGTGATTGGCTTAAAGTGCTTACTTACGTATTAAAATTGAATACAAATAACATTCGAACGAAACCATTTTGTTTGGGAACTTGGTTATGTACATATTAATACCTCAGACAATTCCAAGGAATAAGGTAAATTTTGAGCTCATAACTCCGTAAAATTCAAGTCACAAGACTCTCTCAGCAGTTGGTCTGGTAAAAGAATACTTGCCCCCGGCTGCTGAATCCAACTCAGTCCCTTCCCCATTCTCGCCACCCACCAAAAAATTCACTCTTAGAAAACCATTAGGAAACAAACGGAACAGGCAAATGAAAACGGTTCCCGGTAATAGAACAACTATCTCAAAGACAGTGAAAAGACTAGCGTTGATAAAAGTAGTTTTACGGTACGATTCCCATTATGGTAATATGATGATGACAACTATAAACTGAGTACTACTGAATAGCTACCACTTATTAGTGATTCCTCAAGCAGTTCTTACCAAGAGATTCGTTAGAACGATGCACATCAGGAACACGAACAGGAAAGCAAATGAGAAAGCGGCGTCTGGAAAGGGATTCATCGGGTTTTTTGTTTCGGTGTTATTTTTACCCACAGATTCCACAAATGTGTCCTTAAATTCCAGCTCTCCAATCGTCATCACCAAAACACGGATGAAAGCGCGCCCAAGGTCAGAAAACGAATCCTAACAAACAAAAACAAGACACGGAAGAAAGAGAGTAAATGTGGAGCCATACTAATATTGAACGTTTTCCGGAATGTAGAAACATAACTATAGAAAAAGGTATTACTGTTAATGCCGAGCTAGCATGTTACATGTATAAGCACATCACAAGACTCATAGGACAAACATTCAGAAAACGAGTTGTCAGTACCCAAAGTACTCAACAATACTGCCACAGAACCATCCCGAAAAAGTACTTACATTTGTGTAAAACGAACGCCTGGGAATATAAATCAGTATCAATATCAATAAGGAAGGGGGACGGAGAGGTCGGAGAGGTCGGGGCAAGATAGAGAAAGACTATGAAAAAGAGTCTATATGACGAATTAGGATACAAACAACAAACCTGGTCCTTAAACAGGACGTAGAACACGATGGTAAATCCTAGGATGAAGACCGAGAAAACAAGCAAGACCTTGAGCACTGTTTTGGCCACCTCCACGTACATGGTGACGTAGATCCCAAGCAGGCGAAACCTGCGCAGAAACAGCACCAGGTTGACGTAGCAGAGGAAAATAGACACAAATCCATTTGTCCACATGAACCGTTTGTCTTTTGTTTGTCTGAATAAATCGTTCATCCATTCGTTGGGTATGGTGTAGGGTATCAGGAACAGGATGGTAGTGACGTAGAGGAGCCATTCCATCAAGTTGTTGACATCAGTGAAATATTCAAAGCGCTTAAAAAGGAGCTGGAAAATCTCCTTCACGATGTGGAAAAGTGCGATAACAAGGACAATGTAGCTGAAGGCCAAACTAAACGATTTTTGGCCCTTGAGCGTCTTCTGTTCAGTAAACGTCTGCACCGTCTGAGTTTCTATGAAAACTTCATCTATCTCCTCATCATATACCTCAACATCAACTTCTCCGGTTGTCGACACCACGAATCGGAGCCCTTCCCTTTCTTTGATTATGAAAACAGAGTACAAGGCTACAAACAGAATGTAGCTGAAGAAGTTGAGGTAATACAACACTCTTCCAAACGCTGACCATTTGTGCTTGAGAAGCTCCACCGTCAAAGGGTGTTGGAGAAGTTTCTTGCGGCCGTATCTCACCATAGCTGCTGGAGCAAAAAATCGTTTGCTCTTTATAAAGGATGGGTCGTATGGGCCTGGATCAAGAAGGTGGAAATCGTACGTGACAGAGTATTCGGGGTCTGCCACGTTGATACTTGTCGAGTGTCGAACACTGCGATCCATGACTATGGCTGCTGCCTCAGGGAAGTGTTGTATCAAGACTTTCAAGGGAGGGTGACCGTTACGATCTTTTTGTTCCGCCATTTCTGGCCATCTGTGAGGGATATAAATTTGCTAAATGAAGCTACACCACAAATCCCAGTTATTTTAACAAGCAAGACTAGGTCACTGTTCATTTTAAGCCACGGCAAGATAGTAAAAGAGTAAGAGAGGTAATCCCCCATATAGGTCTTATTCCAAGGCAATCTCTCCCAAAGTTATCCTCGAGCGAAGCAAGGGTAATAACCACGACGCTAATGCAGCAAAATCGCCTTATTTGAAAACTCCAAGAGGGTCGCCACCTCCAAATTTAATGTTCGTCTGTCAGTCTGTCAGTCTGTCGTACAAATATTTAGGCCAGGTGCCTAAGGCAATGACGTAATAGTTATCGATTAGCGTCTCCGCCAGTGTTTTTACTGATTTGGGAAAAAAAGTTTGAACGAAGCAATAATTGTACGTAACTGCGTTCACGAAAATGAATTTGAAAACTGGAAAATTTGAAGCAGAAAGGTCTCGCGAAGCTCGTCTTCAAAAGAGAAGGGAACAGGCACGGGCAAGGCAAAATCGTAAAACGATCGAACAGCGCCAAATACGTCTAGAGAAAAGACAACAAACATGATATGACCGACAGCATCATGAACCGAAGAAGCGGCTCCGCAAAGGGAACAGCGCTTGAAAGCAAATCGAAAGCTTCAGACGCCGTTTTGTGTTAAACTCAGATACTTATTCATAAAGGACAAGCGACAAAGGTTAGTCAGTGGAAATCGAACAATCACTGTGACAAATATATTCTACCCCGCATAGCTTGTAACTCGATCACTTCAAGAATGTATTAAAATCTGTATGCTGATCATTTTCCCTCAAAGTATTGTTTTACTACGCTTCTGTCGCTAGTTTCGGCTACCGTATTCGTTCAGAGCAATCGGAACTTGGAGTCTTGAATGATTTAGTCAGATGTCTTATTTTTTCTTTCAAGACTTAAACTGTAACAAATGCAGACACGTCAACCCCAAAAAACTTCCATGCGGGAGATTTTTAGGCCTAGGGCTTGGGTTCCACTCGGCCAAGGGACGGGGTCTGTGGAATTTCTGTTTGGCTTTATTTTTAGCGTGATTTTGACAACCTGTCGCTGCACGGAATCGTATAAAAAGGGAGTCTCAAGATCGGATCGCGGGAACTCCCTGATAAAAATCTAAAGAGTGTTTTTTCAACCGTGAAAAACGATTGCCTTAATTATTTTAACATAAAAGTAAAACAGCGGAATGCTGTTAGGAATCCATTCCACACAACACCAGCGCAGTTGTATAAGAGTCCACAGGTCCTCAGCTTCTACGTTCGTGTTGTATAACAGCAACTTTGAGATCGTAGTTGCGGTGAAGCGGAAAAAATAACAGTTATTGACTGTTTGTGTATTTCTTCTAGTGTGTTCACAATCTGTGGATTGATATAGCTTCTGTGTGTAGTCAGTGTTTCTCTGATTGTTTTGTGGGCGAAGGAATTTTCGTGTCCTTTAGAGATTTTTCCTTCCTGTAAGATACAATCGGCGGTTCGTTGAAGATCCGAGCAAGTTTTTGTTGACCTTCGATTAATTGCCAGTGTTTCATAAGAATCTGTTTTAGATTCGGTTTAGCCGAGTTGTAGTAGTGACGAACGGTAGGATTTCAGTTTTTTGTTTTCCTTTAGGCCGAAGTGACGCCGTTCTATCACAGAATTGAACTGAAGTCGAAACATTGTGTACGAGAGTGTAAGGATAGCCTCTGTTGTAGAGTCTGATTTCAAAATCTCGTTTAAGTTTTTCAAAGTTCGTTTTGACGGAGTTAGTTCTGAGTAGGCGTAATGCTTCTCCTTTTGGTATTAAGAGGGTGGCAGGATGAGAAGTGTGTATACTGAAAAGTTTCAGTCGGCTTGAAATGAGTTTGGACGTCCAGGAGTTTAAGAGTTGAAAGGTGTGGGCCTTTGAAAACTTTAGTGTCGAGAAAAACAGAGCTTACTGATACAATCTTGTAGGTAAATGATGGTGGGATGAAATGTATTAGCAAAGTCAACAAAAGTAGTGACTTCTGTCTTGGAAACGTCCCACGGAGAGAAAATGTCATCAATAAATCTCTTCCAAACTAAAGGTGCCTCAGCTGCCCTCGAACAATACATAGAAGATACTAAACTTGAACTAGTTTCAGCGTATTTCTAGCTTTTAGAATGTACCCAGTCCCCCGCGGATATATTACCTCGCGCGTAGCAGCGAGAAACGCGAGAACGGGTCTGGTCACTCGAAACACGTTGCCCCCTCGCTCTGCCATTGATGAGACTTTTATTTTGGTACTCCCAACAACAGTAGCCTTTGTTTACCGAAATGTTGACTCAATCTTTTCTTCGAAGTCAAGTGCTACACGCAAAGGAAGGAGAAAAGGAATGGTGTGTGTTATACTTTTGCGTTGAAAAAAGAGTCGATTGCGTGACGAAGTACGTATTTCCCACGGTCGGCACGTCACATTAATTCATACAGTCTGCCAAGCACGTTCTCAAAATCTAATACTCAAATTTTGAAGTTGGTCGGCCGTCGTAGTACGGGAAAAAAGGAACACTGATTTTCCAATTTTGAATTCATAAGCAGTACAATTAAATAGGCTTCCTGTGCGATTTGTTTTTACTCTGGACTGCATGCACCAGACTCAGGCATGCATATTTAATAAGCTCAAATTGTTTTGTATGTGAACCCGCTTAAAACAGCATGATTTCTCCCAAAATCAAAGCAAAACTTGAACGGTTTACTTCAAATTATACACGGGCTTCAGACCTAGTCATACTTCAAAGGGCTTGTGAACGATTCTCGCTGCACTCACCGCATGTCAGATTACAGCATTTGTTACAGTTTTAGTCTTGGAAAAAATAAGACATCTGACTAAATCATTCAAGACTCCAAGTTCCGATTGCTCTGAGCGAATACGGTAGCCGAAACTGGCGACAGAAGCGTATTAAAACAATACTTCGAGGGAAAATGATCAGCATACAGATTTTAATACATTTTTGAAGTGATCGAGTTACAAGATACGGGTAGAATATATTTGTCACGGTGATTGTTCGATTTCCACTAACCTTTGTTGCTTGTCCTTTCTGAATAAGTATCTGAGTTTAACACAAAACGGCGTCTGAAGCTTCCGATTTGCTTTCAAGCGCTGCTCCCTTTGCGGAGCCGTTTCTTCGGCAACGCTTCCGTTCATGATGCTGTCGGTTATAACACGTTTGTCGTCTTTTCTCTAGACGTATTTGGCGCTGTTCGATTGTTTCACGATTTCGCCTTGCCCGTGCCTGTTGCCTTCTCTTTTGAAGACGAACTTCGCGATACTGTTCTGTTTCAAGTTTTCCAGTTTTCAAATTCATTTTCGTGAACGCAGTTACGTACATTGCTTCTTCGTTTTTTCCGAATGTGAGTAAAAACACTGGCGGAGACGCTAATCGATAATTATTACGTCATTGCCTTAGGTACCTGGGTACGAATAGGTACGAATATTAAATTTCAAGATGGCGACACGCTTGGAGTCTTCATATAAGGCGATTTTGCTGCATTAGTGTCGTGATTATTACCCTCGCTTCGCTCGGGGATAAGGAAACAGAGTGTGTCAACTTGAGGTCAACATGCACATGCTGAATGCCGAAAAATGTACTGGGAAGCTCTGACGACGGCCGGCCTGATGCTTTAAACGTCAGTTAAGGTATTGGTTACGGCCTACTGTATCCATAGCAACATGAATGAATGAATAACTTTATTAACGTGTCAGAAATTCTTTAGCATCACTACTAATTGGGGACACTAGACAATACAAACTTGTCGTCAAGGCAACTAGCAGTCTATGGTATCGATAAATTGAAAAGAAAACCTACATTGAGAAATGCAGAAGAGCATTTTTTACAGTTGTAGAGAATAGCAATTTGTGAAGCATGTCATCAGTAAAACAAAAAACACACAATCACAGAAAAAAAAAGCGGAAATAGTAACAACAAAAGACAAACTTTTCTCGCGAGTGGATATAGGGATAAGGAATAGACAGGAAGAAGCCGGAAGTCAAGTAAAACTAGTTAGCTTCTTTTAAAAGTGCTGTTAGCTTGAAAAAAAAATGCATATTTAGTTCACACTCGTATGTTGTAATAACATGTACAAAAATGAATTTTACCTTATTTTGACTGAGAAAAGGAGGGGTTTACAGAAAACTAAATGCCAGGCAAGATTTTACAATAGAAATAATCATTCACCTTTTGTGTCGAACAATGGTCAAGGCGACATCAGACATCCCACCCTTGACAGCGACTCCAAGAAAAGTCAAGTCCAAGTTGTTGGTTATCGCTAAGTTGGCATTGTAATCCATCAGCAGATCGACAATAGGTAAACGGCCATAACGGGACGCTAAGTGCAGGGCGGTATCCCCGTCCGTGTTGACGTCATCAAGAAAAGCCTGTCTATCGAGGAGTTCTTGGCAGCATTTGACCCAGCCCATACGCGCCGCCAGCATTAGAGGCGACCACATATTGATGTCCTTTATGTTCACGTCAGCACCCAGACGCAACAACGTGGAACAAACCTTCCTGCACAAAAGAGAAATAGGGTCAATAAAACAATTTGTTAAGCAACCAAACAATAACCCAGTGTTTATTGTTTTGTGAGAAGTTGCTACAAGTCGCTGCAAGATGCAAATCTACAGACTACAGCAAAGTGCTGATTCTGGTAGTTGTAATTAAATGACGTGATCATGCAAATGTACTAGTAACCTAATTTGCCGTAGCATTCCATTATAGAACAATGCGGGAATACTTGCTTTTCGAATAAAATACAAATACAAAAAGATAAATACTAAGTATTAATTATAAAGTATGAAGAACGTGTACGTAAGCCTTCTTCTAAACCAAAATTAAATTTTAGATGTTTTGGTATAGCGACTGAAATGCAAGCGTCAAAATTAGATTTTCATGCACGAATTAACCAAGCTTAAACATCTACACTGTGCATCAAATAATAATCAAGAAATATTTCTTTAAATCCAAGGGAAGGATCACTCAGCTTTGACGGAATGGAACGATGACTATCGAAAGCAATCGTGTGATTGCTTTGATTTTGTGTTTGCTACATTTTCGGATTGATCCAAGTTTAGCAGCATTTTTGGTCAATTAGGAGCAATAGTAAAACCCTATTGCGATACTCTCACGCAAACAAGGAAGCTGCGAATTACTTTCATTCGGCTTCTGCGTGATTGTTTCTTGCAGTCAATTTGGTTTTGGTTTTCGACAGTCATCCGAAAACGGCTCTATTGTCTGACTTGATATACCACATGAGTGGCTAGAAGTTATCGAAAACGATGAATGAATGGGCCATTTCTGAGATGCCTGTTGCTTGTTTCAAAAGAAGGTCTAATGCGAAGCCTTTCTTATGAAAATTAGTTTTCATTTCATGCAAATCAAACTCATTTTCATAAGAAAGGTTTCGCACTTGGCCTCGGTTTCAAACAGAGGCAATAAATATCTCAGAAATGGCCTCTTACTATATGTGTATCTAAACTACCGTATCACACCTCAGTGTCATTGTCACAACAACAACAACAACAAAGTGTATATTTACACCAGTATTTTTCACACTTGCATAAGTGATTGCAAACCTGTTTCCATTCATAACTGCTTTGTGTAGTGGTGAGCGTCCTTGATCATCTCGTTCATTTAAACCAGAGGACAGTTGCACCAAGGCTGTCACGTTACTCACTATGCCGTGGCTGGCGGCCAAGTGTAGTGGAGTTTCTTGATTCTCGTCTCGGAACGAACATTTGTCGTATTTTGTGAGCAGTGCTTTTAAAATCTGAAAAATGATAAAAATATGTGGACTACACCTTATTCACGCTTGGTGATTTTTGAATTAGCAAGTTGAGAGATCTTTCACATTAAAATGACCAACTTTTATCTCAAATAGCATATACAAAATCAGCATTTTTAGAAAGTTTAAATTGCATAGGATGAATTCAAAAAAGTACGAAACGCGATTTATCCATGCGTGAAAAGCCTCGTTTTGATGTTTTTTACAGTCTAAAACGTTTTCAGAGTAAAGCCTATCAAAGAAACTTTGTTTGGGAGACATTTACTAACTCCTCAGCTTACATTTATCCCTTTCAAGAATAATCAACTTAAATTTCTCCCTCAGTTTCCTACCAGAGATAAATCACAAAGTATGGAGACCTTGGCTTTTGATACCTTGCTCAGATGAAAGATGATTGCACTATTGGTTCTTACTACATCACTCATAAATGTTTTTCTTATAAAGCTGAGAGAATCTGCACTTGATCTTAGAAGAGAATGGGTTAATCCAGGGTTTGATGCAATTACACTTTGAACATCTGGGCCCTGAGCGTTCTCCTTGAACGACCAAAAGTTGTGCACATATATACTTTCGAACTCTAGCAAACTGAAATAACACTGCGGTCCACAACAGTGCACTGGGCCAGAACAATATTTTTGCGTAGAAAAATTAAATGTGTTTTGGACTTTTACCGCCACCTATCTTATTACCTTGGGGTTTTGTCCAATGGCTGCATAATGTAGTGGGACTCGCTCGTGTACATCAGGTCTGGCCAGGTTCCACAGCACTTGCTCATTACTAAGAAGCACGTTAAGTGTTCCTAAGTTGTCGTTCTCCACTGCCAAATGCAAGCAGTTCTTCATGTAGATGTCACACACATTGACCGTGGCACCCTTCTGGAGTAGAATTGACGCGCATTGTGCCTGCCCAGTGTAGGACGCGTCCAGAAGAGGGGTCCGGTTTAGACTGTCACGCGGGTCGATGTGGACGCCTTCTTCCAGAAGGAGGCTAATCACCTCTACTTTGTTGAATAATGTTGCCCTAAGAAAAGACAAAGAGAGCGAGTTTTATCCTTAAAATCAATTGTACGTGAAGTAAATAGTTCCCATGTAGAACTTTTCTTGGTTTGAATGTCGTGCCCCATGACTTATGAAGGTATATATTTCGGAAATGATAATGACGTGACGTCAGCCCAGTTATATCTATATTTAGTACGTGATTAGCATATCACCTGTGCAGTGGCGTCTTTAGGTCACTGTCTTTAGCTTCGGGGTCCGCACCATTCGAGATAAGGAGCTTGGCCATGTTCACATTACCCCTTAAAGCAGCAATATGAAGTGGCGTCGATAAATTTCCTGTTCGCGAATTCACTTCTGCTTGATATTTGAGGCAGACTTCTGCAGTGCGCATGTCATTAGTATCCGCTGCGAGATGTAGAAGTGTATAGCCGTTCAAGTCTGCATCTTTGATCAGTTCTTGGACATCTTCCCCAATTCTTACCACTGGAGCACGGAGAAAAAGAATGTACATGTTAGTTAGAACGTGCGCATACTTTAAATCAACGAATCGTTTCCTTTATTTGACAACAAATTGCGCACATATCCCGTCACCTGCCTAGATTAGCCTCCTGGTTATTTCAGGGACAGAATGTACTTTCTTTGTTATTCTTCTATTGCAATGCATGTCTACTCTATTACTAGTAGTACTTAGTAAAGTTGTCTGTCTGTCTGTCTACTAAGCAATAAGATTACCCTCTTTTTCTTCAATGTTGACTGTGACGGCCGTTGTCGATAGGGCCTCTTTAAAATTAGGAATAGGAAGATCTTTGAAACTCGGAACCTGTTGTAGTCGATATAATTCTTATGAATCAACACTGAAACAAGCGCCATTTTAGGATCAAATTTACTGTATCTGACTATAATATCTGCGTTTCTGACCTAAGCAAGAACTCTTTCCTTTTACCTTCACCCAGAATCAATTTGGCAACGCGTGCATTTCCCTCACTGACAGCCATGTGTAGAGGCGTCTTCCCTTCTGCAGATTTAGATCTAATGTCGGCTCCGTTTCTCAGCAACAACACGCACATATCTTCATCTCCATTCACACAAGCCACATGTAATGGGGTCTGGCGAGCTCTGTCTTTGGCGTTGGTGTCCAGTTTGAAGCAGGTTAAGAGGGTTTCTGCAACTTTTTTGTTACTGCCACGCGCTGCCATGTGAAGTGCGGTGCTACCATTTGAGGTCCGCAATGTTACATCGGCCCCGCAGTCCACCAGGAGTTGAACTGTTTCACTGCAGTTAAATCTGTAAATATATTTAACAAAAAATGTAGAAAATCTGGCTTAAAAAGGAATAGTGCATTGTAAAAGCCAAACAGAAATGGCATTTATTTGATTATGTGACAAAACACAACTACGTATAAGTGTGGGCTGGGCCATACGCCATTTCGGTCCCATTCTGGTCGTTTCAATTTATCTATTTGTTTTGTATTTTTTCTTTCTTTCTTTACTTGTTTATTCTTTTCTTTACTTAATTATGTATTTATTGGATTATTTATTTAATTATTTAGTTCATCATTTAATCATTTATTTGTATTTCTATTCATTTATGATATATGTAGCTAGTTAGTTATACCGTCATCAAATGCAGCCATTGCTGACATAAAAAATGAGCAATATAGAATACCAGGCCTACAAAGACTATAGAAACGTGTGAATTTTTCCGAAACGTGAGGGCCCTATAACCACATATACAAACGAAGTTGACGGTATCTCTGGTAAGTAAGCAAATTTTGAAATGTGACCTGGGGCCAGTTCTAAAACCTTTAGCCCCGACACAAAGTATTTTTACAAATTCTTTATCACAAAACAGTAATTTTTAAAGACGCGAGCTTAATGCTGCCTTGATTAATAACTCAAAACAAAAAAACTGTGAAATATAAAATATAAAACACCTTGGTAAAAATTACGTTTGTTTGAGATGCGTCATACCTACAGCATTCTAGTACCCGAAAGTAACGACCCCTCAAAAGTAGCGACCCTCCGAAAGTAGCGAGATGCGAAAGGCTGCTAAATCCGAAAGTAGCGACCTCGTTACTTTCGGAACTTCACGGTAGTCCGGTCCAGATTTTTTTCAGATTTAAATAATGTAAACTAGCGGGACCCCGTAAAATACAGGGAAATTTGCTTCAACAGTTTCTTAAAAAATCAATATGCAAACTGGTTGATTATTTCCTTATTGTTTTCTATTGTTCATTCAAGTGAACAAACTCGCACATTAAGCATTTACTTGCAACGTGGTGCAGTGGGCTCCAGGTCAACACACAGATTGATCACAGTAACCGTCAATTGCAACGTCAACCAAGATTTGTAAATCCCTAGGAAGTATTAAACGAACAATATTGAGAACAGATTATGCTCGATAACAGTCAGACAGTTAATAATTGAAGACCTATTATCATTTACCTTAAAAAAGGACACTTCAACCATGACGTTCATAAATATGTCTGCGCCGGAATCAGATAATTTTCACAAGCACCGAAACTTTTCTGAAAATCTTCAGCAAGCAAAGAAGTGATTACCTAGAAAGACATTAAAGAATCTGACCTGCACGCGATGTGAAGTGGCGTTATGAGATCCTCTTTGGAACGAACATTGATCCGTGCGCCATGGTCGAGCAGGCTCCGAACGACGCCATGGTGGTTGTACCGAGCCGCTTGATGCAGTGCGCTGAGTCCACTCCCATCAAGCTCATCTAACTTGTTTTTGGTTTTCACTAAGGCAAGCTCGTTGTCCAGTTGTTCGATTGACCCCTCGCGTACGGCCTTAAACAAGCCACCGGAACGAAAGTCTGCAGGATGCTGTGCAAGCTCGCAAAGTTCCAAGCTCAGTTCGTCCTTGTACGTAGGATTAGTGGAGTTTTGGTTTCTGTCGTTCTCTTTTTGAGCTACAGGCACGCTATATTTTCGACTTGCCATGATTAAGAGCTGTTGACTGCGATCGGTTAAGTGGCACTGATAATCTATCGTGTCTACCTGGTCGATATAACTGAAGTCAGATGCGTGCGGTACGCAGAACTTGCCGGTATAGAAACTTGAACACTCAAAAACTCTTGGTGTGTGCCTGCACTTCAAGCGCTGCTGTCTCTGAACCGAGCCGCGGTAAACTAATTTACGTCTGCAAAACCCGGACTAGTTTTGCAATTAAAATGATGAAATCTGCATAATTGACAACTTGACAAAAGATTTGGGGAGTGATAAATGATATTTCATTCTTGCGGCGTCTGAGAAAGTTGACTTTAATCACTGCGGCGTAGTGCATAAAAACGATTTAAAACGGTTTCCGGTGAAAAACGTTTCTTATGGGTGTCAGTGAATGGTATCTGCTGAGTCGTCCTCCGTTATTTTGTTTGTTTGGATAAAGTTGCATGCCGAAACATGCACTAGAAAACGTGAACGGTTGAATGAACAAAGAAGAAGTGTACCACCCACCGAAATTGCTTTACAAGGAGCGGAGCGAGAACACTAGAAAGCACTTTAGTTGGACAGCTGTGCGCGGTTCCAACTGTGCAGCAGAGAATTCATTCTGGAAAGTTAAGCCTGATTTTCACGAGCGACGCAAGAACAAGTGCAGGCAAAAAAAAAAAAAAAAAAGGAAAATTACCGTGCTTGCTTGCGCTTGCATCGACCCGCCTCTTTTCTGACGGGTTAAACTAGACTTGTGCTTGGGTCGCTCGTGAAAACCAGACTTTACTTTACGGATTGTTTATGGCCCCCCAAGTCTAGGCAGATTAGACGATTATTTGCAACAATGAGACCGCTCTATATAGGAAAAAAATTGGATAATAAACCAGTGACATAACAACACAAAACAGTTTGCTATAAGCAAACTTTCAGATAAGTCAAACGAGTCAAACTGTGGACAGCCATCTTTCGAACAACTAAACCGTTCCATTGACCATTTCCGACATCACAGCTGTTAAAATTGTCTCAAAACGAGGCCTAATGCAAATATATCTTTTCATCACACGATGCTTTTTGCTTTTCTGCCTCCGGCATTGGCAAATAATATTGATCTGCTCGCCAGTAGCAAATCACGATATATTGCTAAACCTCGTCCAATAATTGCTTAGTGTGTGTATGCAGATGACCGTGCGAGTGAAACTAAATTTCGTAAGAAAGATTTTGTTCTGGGTTTTAAGACCTCAACCGAGGCAGAATATTTTGAACCTCTCTTTCCTCAGTCCATTCATTTTTTTAAAGACCCTTTTTTCCAGGTTTAAAATATCAGATCGCATCATTTTTCTGTGGCTTCCTTATATCTGGGGTCGGAGTAAATAGGGATCTCTTCCATATTGTAGAATGCTTCCAGCTCGAAACACTGAAGAACCTGGTTCACGTGCAAAGCAAAGCACTAAGCAGTGCTCACACATCTGAACACAAGCGTACTAGTGAAGCAAGTCTAATATCAAAAGCGCAAGAAATATTTTCATTTTGTTTTTTAGTTTGCTTCTCAAATACAATGCGTTGCCGCGACTATGCTTGCATCTGCGCTTGCTTTACGGGTGTGAACCCAGCTCTTATAATTTATACAGTCAGTACTTCAACACTAACCGAAACCGGAACGTTTTGAAAACGCTTAGCCGTTTATTCGAACTGATGCGCTCTTATCACTATCGACATGCAACAAGAAGCAAACTTATTCGACACACTAGCATTCTTTTGCTAGGGGCCTAATAAGCCCCAATAACCTGAGTTAACATAAAGTTATCATCATCAACTCCCTCTGATTTGTTTGGATAGCAACGACTGTCCGCATCTCTGCATAGTTTTCTCAGCTATTTATTATAGGTAGTCAGAGGGGAATATAATCTATTTCCAATGGAGAGCACCCATATCCTACGAAAAGTGTTCGGGTGGAAGGATATTTTATAGAAATTAAATGAGGAGAACACTCTTTGGGGGGAACACATTTACTTTGTCTAGTACACTGGCACAACAAATAATTTTGTTTTCCGCCAATTTTTTTTTTGCTACAAGAGTCGGATAAAAGACAACATTTTTTTTAACTTTAATGTACTCGTGAACGGCAGTGATCAACCATGTAGCTAGCGCATAACTGCTGTATTCCGTTATATCACGCAATAAAATACAACGGAAGAGGTTTCTCACGGCCTGTTAAACAATATTCAAAGTGGGACGGTTTGTTTACTTGAATCGGCGCAGTTTGAACAACTCTTGAGCTCTGAGTAAACAAGACAGTCACAAGTATAAACTGGAGTTGACTAATTTGCTGCCACATGTGTGCATATCAGGTAGTAGAGAGAGAAACAACTAAGAAAAAAAAAATGGAACTTTAACCCTTGCCTTCACGAGCTCAAAATACAAATTACCTTAACCATTCAAGAAGAAAATGGATGAATGATGCAATGAGAACATATTGACAGATCGATCAGCTTTCATCTGAGTAAACTGTCAGGTGACAAGTTATCCATACTTTTGATATGTCTGTGGTGAGAAACTGACGGAGAAAAAATGAAATTGCTCATTCTTCGGATCAAAAGGGTTGACATCCCGGTATCCCCAACTCGATTCCTTCCTCGTTCTATTTCTCTATTCTGGTGCAAAACAAATCAGTCCGGGCGTGATGGGAAAAAAACTATACGTAATATCATGAGCTCCCCTAAATTAATATTTTTCTACAAAATATAATTTTATGCGACTGCTGCCAAATTTACTCATACTGACAATGAAACAGAGTTACGGGCTGGAGTTGAAGAGATGCCCGGCACCTCTCAAGCCCACACAGTCCAGCTTATTTCTGCGTTTAGTCTTATTTCTTAGGCCCGGGTCAAACGTCGAACTTCACAAGAGTCGAACTCAATGCAAAACAAGACAGGTCTGTGGCCAGTGCGCTTGTGGCGTCATTAGTACAATGAATAGAGACACGCGGGGTCCCGAGAGAGGAACTTTTGTCGTGCATTTATATGCGAAAGATATTAAAGCCGAGTCAGTTTTTGCACGTGGCGCATTCAAGAGCTCCTTTTATTTTTCTTGCCCTCTTGTTCTAATTTCGGTCAAACATAAATTCACGAAAACGTGTTTTATAATAGTTAGGAGAAAACAATTATCGAAGGCCCCGTGGGAATATTCTTCGTTTGCAACAACGCAGTTTTCACGGGTCACGCGACCGCAGCAACCTTCAAAATAACAGACTGTACCTTTTTGACTCCAGAACTAACAAGAGCATGCCTGAATTAGTCCAGATGCCAATTTTGGATTGTCTAGGCTTCGTTTTGGGGAAGCGGCAGCAATCCGTTTTTTGGAGACTTGTTAAGAGTTTGTATGCGGCCGCCATGTTAGTGGAACTGGAACACGAAATGAAGCTGATCTGCGACTTAGCTTGGTTATGTTACTTCACATCTTTCGCAGTGCCAATTTTAAAATGTTTCGTGAAGGTAAACTTTATAATTCAGACACAAGCACCGATTTTAGTCGCCCACGAGCGTGTCATACGACTTTGTTGTCACGGTATTCAAACGTCCATAGCTCCCAATAGATATTTTGTATCGACCCAGAATTTTGCTTAAGGCATAATAGTCTTGAACATATTAGTGTATTGGACTTATAGAATACGTTACTTTTGAGATGGCTTTTTTAGACGTCACATGCAATACCTGACTAATTTACATACTGTATGAACTTGTAAACATTCACCGGAAATGGATATCTTTGGTATTTTTATAATAATATATATTCAATTCACACACAATTCAATTTCAGTGTCTTGCTTCAATCGCCGACATCTCAAGTCGCTCGCGAGGAAAGTCAATTACATAGCGTCATCGCAAATCACGTGATAATATGAACCAATCACCATCTGCTGATTCGTAACCCAGAAAAATAAAATTAAAAAACACGCTGCATTTTAAAGCTTGTGTACCCACAAGCAATAACCTAAACAAAGGCTTTGCTCATTTGCATTGAGTTCGACTCACGTGAAGTTCGACGTTTGACCCGGGCCTTAGTGACGTATTGATTGCCTGATTAATTGATATGGTATACATCCGTGGGCAAATAACAAACACCCATCGGCGCTAAAACGCCTTAGAACAAATTAAATATTTGTCTTATAGGTTCTTGAACAATTTCCCTCGGGAGAAGCCGTTAGCTTGTGTGACAGTTACGTCATTTCCGGGCTTACTTAAACTCAGCTGCACTGCATGACCATTTGCTTAGAGCCTCTGGGTAGAACGCAGTTTCTGGTGCTGGCGAGCATAATAGAACAGGATGTTTCACTTGGTTCGATTATGCCGACAAAGCTTAACTTATTCAAGCATTTGAATTCTGACATGGCTAATCACGAGTATCGTCGGCGTAAATCTGCGTTTAATGGCAAACCAAACAAGAAAAGCAGGTTCAAAATGAAAACCTTGTGCTGCACATCAGACTCGGAATCGGAGGAGAATGAGGAGATGGACATGCGACTTCAATTTCAGTTGCCAGATCCCAAAATGGCTCGCGCCTCGATCTGGAGCACGCAGAGTTATGGCATGGCAAGCGAACTCGCGAGTCCCACCGCCTTTTGCAGCAGGAAACTTTTTGATGCAGTTCGAGAGGATGAACTAGACATGGTCATAGAAGAACTTCACAAACTCAAAGACAAAAACGAAATTAATACTCCAGGAAAACGTGGGACAACTCTCTTACACCTCGCTGCCAGATATAATTTGGTAAATATCACTGCTGTGCTTTTGGAGTATGGCGCTTCCATTGATTTTCTCTCAAGCGTCGGAGGTTGGACTGCTCTTCACATTGCCTGCAGGTAATTAAACCTTTCGCTGCCGTTTCATTGCCCAAGTTACTTTCAAAAATCACTCAAAAATATCTTGAACACTGCTATTAGAATATAGCCATGGAAAACCTTCACACCTTATTTTTATTTGATAGTTCAGAAGCTGGAAGCAAATATTGCTGTAGTTGGAATATACTCGTTGGAAGCTTTAATTTGAGCGGTCACACCTTTAGATTTCAGTTGACGGTTCAAGGAGTTAGACGTTTTCTGGGTCGAGTTAAATTAGCCTTTGGCAGTGAAAAGGGGTTAGCCTCATAATGCTTATGGCTAACTGTTAAACTTAAGAGAAAATGATGCAAACATTACACAACTGATACACGAGATTCTGATAATTGTGCTCACTGCACCTTCCCATTTATCTGACAATAATACTACATCATGATTATCCTGAAGTCAATCTCTTTAGCCGCAGTTAAACTTGGTGTTAGCTATACACGTACCTTGACCGTGAGAACTTGCTAAAAATAAAATTCTCAATAAAAGAAAAAAACTGAGGATAAAAATATTTGAACAACTGTTTAACATGTTATTAAAATGCAAATAGGCAGGAACACTTTTTTTAAAGGTGTGAATCAAATATGTTCTTAGATCAACATAGCCTTACTGTTTTGTCCCATGCACTTTTTAACTCTTTCAAACTTTCTCCGCTAAAGGTGATACATTTTCAACTCCTGAACTGTCATAAAAATAAAAGAAAAACCAGAAAGGTGTGACCGCCCATGACAAATGAAAGCTCTCAATAAGTACATTTGTAGATATAAGTAACAGTGTTCAAGCCCTTGTAAAAGAGTAAAATGCCTAATTGCTCCTTTAGTCATGAATATCATTTTCGTCTGTAATGGCTGATAATCGTTCCCGCACTTTAATTTGATTCCTCGCTTTAAATTCTTGTTTTGAGAACTTTGCTCATAACGACTAAGCGTTGTATTTACCGGCATGTTTCTCTGTGCAAATTAAAAATATAAAATAAACTCCTTTCAACGTGAATACCATTATTATCAGAATACCATATTGACTCTCTTTTAAATTTTTAAAGACTTACTAAGGATCATATTTTAGTTGGAAAAGATATGATCTAAACACTGTAACTTTTATCCATACGTATCTATTTCAAATAGTATTTTAAATTCGCTAGGATTTAGCTAGGTTTTTTGGCTCGGGCTAAAATGTTAGGTTTTAGGTTTTTGACTTTGGGTTAATACTTTTAGACACGCTTTTGGAATTAGCTATGTTATTTTGTATGTTTTTTTGGTGGACAATTTCAAAGGAAACCTGCTCTTCCCTCAACATTTATCATAAACTGTACCTTTATTTGCTGATATGATTAAAGTAAAGTAAATGTACATTACTGTACATGCACTGAAAGCTCTCATATGAGTCATCTTTAGGTTCACTTAAGACTTTAAGGACTTTTGACTTTATGTCGAATTCCAGATTTAACTGCAAACAAACGGCTCTACTTCTCATGTCTCGGGGAGCCAATCCAACCATCAAGAGCAGCAACGGAAGCACAACTTTACACCAGGCAGCACGCAAAGGAAACAGAGAGATCGCGGAAATCCTGCTGAATCAAACCGAACTTGACGTAAACGCCAAAGACAACGCTCAAATGACGCCACTCCATTTGGCTTGCATCCGGGGCGACAGACAACTGTGTCAGTTATTGTTAAATCATGGAGCAAATATCCTAGCCAAGGCTGCAGATCAAATGACACCCCTTCACGTCGCTGTGTTCAGCAACCATTCGAAGGTCGCTAAGCTACTGTTTAGAAAAGGTAGGCAGACGTTTCCTGGTTGTGACGTCATGGCGGCCATGTTTGATGTTTTGCTGACAAAAGATTGCTTGTTAACTTCCGCAATGTCTTACTGTTCAGATTTCAGAAATTGGCTGTAAATCAAGAAAAACGTTCTGGGACAGGCAGCCAATATTTCGGCTAGTCGTTTTACTGTCTGGGCCTAATTGATCAAAGCTATCGTTTGAAAAGAAGACAAGTTTCATTTGGCCGAAAAATACCATTTTCCCATCGATTTACTATGTTGTGAACCAACACCAGCGGGATATTTTACCACGATGTTAACTAATATTCACGATCTGAATTTGTCTCAAACAGTCGTAGAACTCGAACTGAGTATATACGAACTTTTACTGGATACTGACATGGACAACAGCACTCTGCTTCACTTGGCGGCCGAGCGAAATGACATCGAAATCGCAGAGTTGTGTTTAGATCACGGAGCAGAAGTTAACGCCAGAAGGACCAACAGCACAACGCCATTGCACAGCGCTGCTGCCCAGGGGCACCTCCAGATGGTTGAGCTGTTGCTTAGCAACGGGGCAGATATGACAGCGAAGGACGCAGAGTCCAAAACTCCATTCCATAGGTCAGTACGAAGCAAGTCAAACAATAGATGTACAGCTCTTGTTTATTGGTAATGAGTGAAAGTATGAATGCTTATTCGACGTCAAAACGCAACCAAACGAACAATTAACGGATCCAAAGGACAAAAGAACAGCTGACCAATCACGCCTTAGTTCTCACGACCCACCGTATCACACACACACACACAAAAGCTAATGACTAATTAGATCAACGACCACAAACATAGATACCATCAACTAACGAAACCTTTTGACTCTAAAGATGATGTCCGAAGACTACTCTCACCCGAACGATCGACTATACTGACCTGGTGGCTGAGCGGTTTGGGGGTGGTAGACCTGAATCCGTAATGAAGCTCCAAGCCAGAAGGTCGTGGGTTCAATTCCCACGGCCGGCAGTAGTAAGAAGGTTTTTCGTCCGGGGGCAACTCCAACGATTTTTCCCTTCTGAACCTGTCTTCTTTCTACAGGTATTCCACCGGTCGGACATTTGAACTCGGGAGAATGGACAACCACTCCCTAATGCTTCGACTTTAATAAACGATATTTTTTAAATTTATTTTACCACAACCAACCTATTGCGTTCAAACTATTTGCCATAATGCGTATTTGTAGTTTAAAATTATTTGTGCAGTTTGATACATCTGAGCTCGAGTGCAAGAATGTATGTATCGCCCAATAGAGCTTAAAGGAATCTCTGACTGTTAATGCTTTGCAAGCCCATGTCTATACCTAAATCCGGGAGCTCGCCTTTCTGAGGCAGTCAACGTTGTGATTCATCGATCTGATTTTGTGTTGTTTTGCGCAAAATGCTGCCCGCAGGACAAGCAGAGCATTAACAGTATGAGGACCTCTATAATTTGCACACAAAAGAGCGATAACATAGTGCCACAGCACCAGCTTACACTTACCGTCATTTCTACAGAGCTGTGATGTACAACCGAACAGATGTTGTCAAAATGTTCTTGAGTAAACAATCATGCAAGATCGACACACGTGACAGTCGCGGGCGCACACCTTTCCTGGACGCCATCGCCGCCGGCCACACAAACTGCGGAATCCTCCTGATTGAGCAGGGCACTGATTACTATGCAACTGATCTGTCAGCAAAGAACTGCTTGCATCTGGCCGTGGAAAATGAACATCTAGAGACTCTAAACATGCTCTTAGAGAATGACGACGTTCTAGGGAATTTAAACAGAACGGACTGGCATGAGAGGGTACCACTGCACTATGCTGCTGTGACCAAGAATGTAGAGGTGTGTTTAGCATTCGATACTGCAGCTTAAAATGATACTTTTCAACTTATTTCTAGAAATTCAGAAAACACCAGAAGACATCGCGGCTATGCTGGAAATATTTACAATAAAATTTGATGGGCAATGTCTTGTTTAAGTTAATCCAACGTGGCCATCACGACGTTACACGAAAACAAAGAATAACTTTCGGATTGTTCTCGAAAACCAAAAATACAACCCAATTACAAACTAAGTCTGAAACACTTCGTCCTCTGATCAATCCCCATCAGCCATTTCCGAGTTGCCTTTTTCCTGATTCAAAACGAAGTTTATCGTCGAAACCTTTCATCATTATAAATTTGTTTTGAGTGAAAATGAACACGAGTAAAAAGTAAACTTCATATTGTGAAAGTTCTGCATTAGGGACGCGGAAAACTGACATTAGTAAATACCTTTGGCCCGGGATTTCAGTAAGATGATGATTCCGATGTTAGAAGTTTAGTCTTTTTTTTTCACTACTCTGTCAGTACAATGGTGAAAAATGTTCAAGTGTGTTAAACAAGTAAAGTATGTGTGTAAAAATACCATCCGAACGCTTTGGTTCTCATTTGGGAACGTGGGTATATCCACTGTATGTTCGTCTTACGAGGCGTCTTCCCGAGTTGGAACAAGTTGGCTGAAGTAAATAAGAAAACTTTTATCACAAAAGGTGTCCTGTTTTAGAAAGAATTAACTAATTGTTTATCTGCCTATCTTTTCTTTACAGGTGCTGAAGATCTTATTGACTCAACAACAGCAGTACGGCTTCCAGGACGATTCTCAGAAAACGCCCCTTCACCTCGCTGCCGAGTCATCATCTGCCAGTCACGTGAGCATACTGGCTGAAGTGTCCAGTGTTAATGAAAGAGATGATAAAGGTAGAACACCACTGCATTGTGCTGCCACGAGAGGACAAAGGTACGTGGAGAAGTACAAAAAACTAGAAGTAATTAATTGACTAAAACACAAAACACCAATTAGAGCCGGGAGCCCAGCTTCGTCATATTTTTCTGGAAGATTGGTTATTTTCAGAATCTGACCAAATCCAATCGGCACTGCTTCGCGTCAAATGTAACTCCCCGACGCAGAAGAAATAGGAATCCTTTCATTTGGGAACTGGTCAGGCAAAGAAAGTAAGGAAGATTGTTTCCATAGTTTAGTACCAGCAGATAGCCGAGCCTCTTGATTTCACGTCACAATGACTTTGTTTCCCTAAATAAAGCCGATAAAGCGAAACAAAGACAGCGATTCACAGGGAGAGGGAGGGGGTAATGTATGTTCTATTGTAACCGGTTGAATGCGGTGATTGACACATCATTGAATGGCCAGAGAAACCTGATACGTTCCTTAGCTTGAAGCAGGCAGTGAGAGTCATGTAGGAGTAGAGAATAAAAGAGGATAAGAAAATCTTTTCTTTTGGCTGTTCAGTAACCTTTCTAGACGTTTTCGGTTCATTTGATTTCGCAAACTAAAGCATAAGATGTCATTTACCAGGATTGAAGCTGTAGAGACAATTATTTAGACTAAGTATGTGTATATCCACCATTTTAAAATGTTATTTTCTATTGATATCTGTATCTTACAGCAAAGCATGTGTCACTCTCTTATTGCTTGGTGCAGACGTGGACTGCAAAGATTTCAATCAGTGCACACCTTTAATTTTTGCCGCAAGAATGGGAAACCTGAAGTGTGCAGAGATTCTCCTGGATAGAGAGGCATCACTTGATCACCAGGACATAGACGGTGACACGGCATTGCATAAAGCTGCACGCTATGGTCACGTGACCATAATAAATCTCTTATTGGATCGTGGCGCGAAGATGACCATTATCAACTGTATGGGGCATGCGTTCCTGGAGAGTGCCATAGCAGTTGGCGTTTGTGATGTTGCAGTCGCAACTGTGAAGCACAGCAGGTTAGCAAATCCAACAAGGTTTTGTCCAAAGTAATGTGCTATTCTTGGTTTCCACGTGAGGTCATGGGGGCCACGCTGGGTAAACTTTAACAAAGAATATATATTACTCGTTCTAAATTTATACAACAAACATGGCCGCAATTTCTTTGTATTTTGAAGTTTCTGGGATTGAATTTCCCAGAATGTAACTATGGACCAATTTAATTTGACGTTTGAATATGCTGAGTTTAGCCTGCAATACAGGCGTTCTGAGCCCTGCGTCCAAATTTGTCACGTCTGATCCGATTTCGTCACGACCGTACGGAGCGCCTGCATTGCAGGGTAGCTGAGTTCGATGGATTGCATCGGAAGAACGTGTTAAATAATTAACCCACATTCTCACACCAAAGCTCTCGAGCGCAATTCGACCCAAACGAATATCTATCCCGGGCATACATTTCCATATTTCATTCAAGATTTAACTATTTATTTACAAGAAATAGACCATAGAGAATAATAAGGATAAGGATAAACTCGCACACCCATAGTTGACCCTCATTAAAAGCTTGTGCGCTTTGTGTGCCTTGAGTGCTTCTAGGCAATAGTCAAGCCGTCCTTCCCCCTGTCCATTCTCTTTAGATATCCAGAGATTATGGAGTACACAAACCCAGAGGGAATTACCACTATGGAGTTGCTGATACAGTACTTCCCGGAATCAGCAGAAATTGTCATGAACCGATGCATCCGGCCAAGTACTTGTGTGCGAGGGTCAGATCCAAATTACTCAATCATGTACGACTTCCGTCTCCTGGATCCTCCCACCTCTTCATCGGGCAGATTATTCTTTGGGCCACACACCATGGTAAAATATGAACGCGAGAACCTACTCCTTCATCCTCTTACAACAGAACTCTTGGAACGGAAATGGGTTTCTCTGGGCCGCTTCGTGTACGCGTTTGATTTGGTGACGTATTTCATGTTCTTTCTACTGTTGACGGTATTCATGGTCGACGCCAGGGACCATATGCAGTTTCTGCCACTTAAACCAGTTTTCCCGCCAAATGTCGACCATACCTCGGATCTCGCCTATATCATAGCGCTATTCGTATATGGTCACCTCTTTAAAGAAATCGTGCAGATGGGCATCCAAAGCAAGAAATACTTCCAAGACTTTAGCAACCTGCTCGAGTGGGCACTTTACGTGTCGACGGCCATTTTCCTGATCCCGTACACCGTATCACAAGACTCAATAGGGGCTTATTTTGCAGACACGCAAAGGCCTCGGTCTTTCTGGACAGTTGGTATCCTGGCTTTGTTCCTCTGTTACATGAACATGGTGCTCTTCCTTCGGCGATTTCGCCTTTTTGGTATTTACATTTCTATGTTCGTAGAGGTCACCAAGACTGTGTTGCGAGTTATACTGTCCTTTTCAGTGTTCATATTTGGCTTTGCACTCGCCTTTCACTTGTTGTTCAAGGAGCAGGTACGTTCGGCTTAGTTTCTTCTTATCCACCATGTGATTAGGGTCCACTTCCACAATCATGCGCAGTAGCAAATAGTACTTTCTTGCTGGCTGTATAAACAGGTGTCTGTAGTAAATATCTCTGCTAAGCTTGGTTTTGTTTTGTGGGAGAAACAGTTTTTAATTAAACCCTACAAAAATGTGTCTCAATTAATAACCAATAATATAAAATGTGTATGTTTAGTCATTTGCTGCCATTAAAAAAAAAACTTTAATAGAAAGTGGTCATTTGGGGGTGATACTTTAAAGAATGTGTAATTATGAGGGTTGCACACTTAATATTTCACTAAATATTTTACTGAATTAGCCCCTGATATATCTTCATAAGTATTTGAGTGCCTCTCGTCGGCTAAGCTGAATTAGAACAGACTTTGTGTTATTTTCAGCACCTCCATAATTTTAATGCAAAATGAACTCAAAAAGAAAAGTGAAGATACTATATTGATAAATGCAGCGTGACGTGAAACACTGTATCTTAACCGAGTAACACAACGATTGCTGTTTTACTGCAAAATATGAGTGCACACGCAAAGCATGTGGAGCTTTTTACCCTGTTTACCCACAAGTCAACTGTATTCCATTGATCATGCGTCGTTCATTCTATTCTGTATCTATGTTTTGATTCTTGTTTTTTTCATCCTTCAAAACAAAAGTAAGAGAAATATTCACTGAAATGAGTAATATCTATGTAAAGCGGGACTCCCGTAAAATACAGAGAATCTTCGTTAGCAGTTTGTTAAAAAAATGATACGAGTTAGCTTATGTTTTAACTGCTATCAGTGCTCATGAAAATTTAGCGTTGGAAAATTTGCTGAACAAATTGCTGTCAATCCCAATGTTTCTAAATGTTCTCATCTACTAAGTCATAAATGTTTTACCATTACAATATGTTTTTGTCAGATTTGGTATAATTTATATATAGTAATTATTTAATTATAGATACTAAAATATACAATTTTGAATTAACATACAGGCAGCTTTTCGAGACCTCGCACTGTCTGTCAGCAAAGTACTCATCATGATGATTGGAGAAATGGAATACGAGTCAACGTTCATAGAAACTCTCAATTCCACAAGCAATGGAAGTCCCATGAATCCATTTGGGCGCCAGTCCCAGTTGTTCTTGCATGCGTTTGTCTTACTAATGGCCATTGTTCTCATGAATCTTTTGGTATGTATTGGCATTTTACCCTGGGGCGGGCACTCCCATATACAAGTCATATAGGTATGTGCCGCCCCAAAGGGGGTCACTTTCAGCATTTTAGTCTAAAATAGGGTATCGATTTTGAGCCTTTGGTCTGGAATAGGGTAAAAGATTTTGATATTTGGTCCGAAATAGGGTCTAAAATCGCAACTTTTGGTCTCAAATAGAGTCGAAAATTGCAAATTGGTCTACAAAACGGTCGAAAATCGCACATTTTGGTCTGGAATAAGGTAAAGGTTTTAGTCCCGGGCGGCATACTCCCACCCAAAATTTTGAGTACCCCCCTCCCCCCCTGGATATTATTTGTGCAATTTGCTTTGTCATATATAAATAATAACATTTTAGTTCAGTTAACCATGTTAGGATTTTATTAAGATTTTACTTAAGGTTAACAAAACCCCATTACTAGTTTGTCATGAATTTTTTATCTGTATATCATTGATGCCCTAATTGCCTCTCTACGTTTTGTCCGTTCTGAATATATTTTATCAAGTTTTAGAGTTACAGCGGAACCTTCCTGATTGACCACATCTCGTAAGCGACCAACTAACCAAAGTACCGATTGGTTTCTCGTCAAATTACTATTGGTGAAACATCTCGTAAGTGACGATGACTACCTTCGAGGCTCACCGTTTAGGTTTTTCTATAATCTTTGACCTCCGACCAACCACCGCACTCAAAACTCAATTTTCAAAGAAATGAGTAACTCCATTGCAGAAACCGAACCGGGAAAAACACTGACATTTGTAATGTGACGCGAAAAACACCACAGGGTTATTTCTTATGACTGAAGTAGTTATTCAGTCAAGAAAGCCGCGAAGTATTTCAAACTAGATGTGGATCAAAGCTCGTTCTCACTCATCCCTCCACGATGAAAACTTTCCTTAACTGACCAAGGGTGGTCGCTTACGGGAGGTTCCTCTGTAGTAACGTTTCAGTTATGTACATTTAAAAATGCAATTATCCAACTTAAACGGTTCTATTTGTGGTCTGTCTCAAGGTTGGTCTTGCAGTTGGGGACATTGAGGCAATCCGTCGCACCGCTACAGTGAAGAGAATGGCCATGCAAATTGATTTCATCCGCATTCTCGATCAAAGCTACCCTGGCTGGATCACCAAGAGATGGTACAAGCCCTTCTCAGTAGTGCGACCTAACTGTCTTACAAAACTCGGAATGTAAGTTATTATCGGCGTTAAATTGTCAAACAATTAAAAACTACAGTGAACTCTCTTTAAGACGGACACTCTCCGGACCTGGTCTAGGTGTCGGTCTTATAGAGGTGTCCAGCTTTTAGAGGGTTTAGATACAGACAAATTATTAAAATTGGACCGGCCGGGACCAACAAACCCTGTCTGTCTTACAGAGGTATCCGTCTTATACCGGTGTCCGTCTTGAGAGAGTTATGCCATAGTGATGGAATAAGATGTTTATGTAGTGGACGGTAGATGTCGTTGTCTTGTAGAATAATCGGTGTGAGTCCAGGCCGGGAGTTCTATAGTAATTTCCAGCACTGTGATTGAAGATCTCACTTTCTAGCCCTCTCTAAAACAAGGGTTATCACTACCAGATGTTTGATTACGTCCTCAATCATGGTTCTTTTACGTCCCGGGAACTCTTTAACCTTTCACTCCTGAGAGTGATCAACTTCAATGTTCTCTTTTATTTTCACCAGAGATATATTGTATGATGTAGTATGGAGAATTTGCTACTTGATAGTCCACTCAGACGAAAGCTGACTGACCAATCAATTCTCACTTTACCACTCGTACATGTTCTTCTTGAATAGTTAGGAGAAATTGTATTCTGAGCTCAGGAGTGAAAAGGTTATAATACTATGACAATACCTTCATAATCACCACGTGGTCATTCGAGCTACGACGTAGAGCGCCAGCATTTTACGCCATTCTTTGAATTCGTGTACTGGTGCCGACATCGAACCCGGAAACTCTAGCACGATACTACACCACCACGGGCTCTCGTGCCAGTGTCTAAGTGGAAATGCACCCACCTGCGTGATGCTTTGATCTGACTGTCGGTTCTTGCCATATTTACTTTGCTTTCCGAGATTTTTCTGACTTCTTTTCACAATAAAACGGACAAACGAGAAATGCTCGAAATGCGCACAGCAATCACAGTGTGGGGGCTTCTTCAAGTCTAATTTTCCAGAAAACCATGACAGCGAAAAATAAAACGTTTTCCGTTTCTTCGAACAGGTTCTTGCGGTGGATTGAGGGTCACGTGTTTCTGAGGCCAAAGGCACATGACCTTCCTTTGAAATCAGAGATAAATAATCCTGAGTACGCAGAATTACGAGAGCAGCTGATTAAAAGTAAGAAGCGCTCAAAAGCCATGATGAAAATGATGCGAACACAGACCGAAATGTTGCGCAACATCCTTTCCACAGTTGATCCACGCTCAGAAATGAGGGAAGTGGTTGAGAACGATTGGTTAATGGCAGCAGAAAGTGTTGATGTTTTTCAAGTTCCAGATACGGAGAATGAAGGTGGCGCACCGAGAAGGAAAGAGTCAAAACTGTTTGACGAAACTGCGCTATGACATCAGTTTACAGTGATTGTTCGTGAATTTTGAAAACCCGGAGGGGAGGGGGAGGGGTGGTTGCCTACACCCTCCGGTTTTTCTGAAAAATTCTTCGTGGTCTTCTTTTTAGCGGATTCTTTTCAGTACAGTAGCTGTTCATTCACCCTTTTGGCAACTCTTAGTAGTTATCTTGATGAAAATTGGTTATAAGTAACTTTAACCGCTCCGCTCGCGACTGGACACTTGCAATACCAATCTTGGAGGAAAAAGAAGGGACTGTTCGCAGTCTAGCCTGAGCTATTTTGGTGACACAAATAACAACTGTATTTTCCAAATGAGACAAAAATATGTACCTACAATCCTGGCCAAAAGTCGTGGGACACTTAGCCTTTTATCTAGAAATTATGACACTCCCTCCTCCCGCCCCCTCCCCCCTGACAATGTTGACTGAGTTTGCTCAAAGTGCACTCCTTTTATACAACATTGTATGGGGGGAGGGGAGGGGGGGGGGCGAGGATTAACTTTCGGAAAAGGAGCCGCTTTCGTTGTTAAAAAGAGAGTAGTGTTGAAAAATAGCATGTTTTCATAGTGTGCCACATACTTTTGGCCAAGATTGTAGATTTAGTATTCCTCATTTTGCTGTTTGTTTGCGTTTTTTAGCTTTTGGACAAACCTAAGGCCTTCTTAAAACAAACAACATTTCTTGATGACGTCAATGGACCCCCGCAGAATCTTAGGGTGAAGAACCGCCCACCTCCTGTTTTATATTTTTCACCTTATTTCCTCAATTCTTGTCAAACTGTCTTACAGTATTTACCAATTTTGCAAGTGTGTCGAATGAAAACGAAGTACTGATGACACACAAAGCACAACATATTAAAGTAAAGTCAAAGGTCACATTTCAATAGACTGAGCACCAGAAGGCAGTAACTGCAAAATCATACAATATTTTAACCTTTGGGACGAAAAAACATTTTTTCCTAGCAAGTCCATTGTTAAGTGTCCTTTCAGAATTAGTGAATCAGTGTCCTTTCATTTCCATATGTGCATCAATTTCAACCATAATTATATTGTATTAGGAAGAGGGTAATAAATGGAACATTTTCCACTTTTTTTCTAATCTCAACACCCATGGGGGGGGGGGGGGGGGGCACTGACCTTAAATTAAGTATAGGAGTGTGCCGCTGAGTCCCTGTGACCCTGGCCCCGTTCCAGAATAAAGAAAGGCAATTTTGCTACCCTGTTCAAGACAAAATGGTGAAAATAGGCGACTCCACAAATCGGAAACGGCATGCTTAAATAAACATGTGGCGTTGCGTGATTTAAAGCAACAGTTCAGAGCAGTTTTGCAGTGAGAGACTCGATTAAATCATCAAGGATTTTTGCAGATGGAAATATCAACCCTGTTCCAGAGCCAGACTGAAAAAAAGATATACCCTGTCCCAGATAAAAACGGTAATTTGTATACCCTGTTCCAGAGTCAGAGAGGTGAAAAGTATACCTGTTGAGCGGCACATCCTCGTATAGACCATATATGGGAGTGCCCCCCTCCTCCCCCGGTCTAACTTGTCTTCTGATAATTTGCTTGGATTAAAATGTCACTGCATGAACACTATCAATAATTATTGATATAATTATCACAGAAACAATAAACACATTTCTCTTCAATTGGAAGGTGTATGGTCTGTGCTTTTGTGACGTGTAGCACAATTTGCATCATAGACAATCAGTTGTTGTGAAAAAAGAACATTTGTAACCCTGGACACTTTGGAAATTTTAGTGTATTACAACTATGAGCCCAATTTAAGTTTCACTTTATTTTGAGGTTATCTGTGAGTATTGTACTTGCATGCAAGTGGTCGGCAACATATCTTCTGAACGAGTAGGACAAGCTTTTAAGCTATTTATATTGTACGTATATGGCTAGAGCAATAATCAAATTCAAAACAAAAACACTCACATATTTCCAACAACAGCAATATTAAGCAAATGAGGAACAGGATTTTTCTGTTTAGTCATTTCCGGTTGAGATTTGCCAACATATAGACAAATATAGACAAATATATGCATGACTGCTTCATTCCAAGAAAATAGGAATTTCAAAATATTATCAAGAGGAGCAGGAAAACGCTGAAGATGATTTAATCCAAATGCTTTCAGACATGAAGCTTGTGGTTGGATTTTAGCATCAGCAGCTGACTATGTGGATCAAACTTTGCCTGTTAAAAGGTACTTGTAACAGTAAAATTGTTTAACACACACACACATGGTTATCTTGCAAGAAGCTACATACAAAAACATGCCCATCACGAAGACTGAACAACCGTTGTTCGGTATAATTATTATAATTATAGCTCGGCACATCTAATATCTGGGGACGTCTTCTCATTTCACTACAAATTGAACTTCTTCTGAATCAGACACGTTAAATACCAAACCAACTTAATTTCTTTCTTACCTGCTCCAATTGCTTCCTGAACTGTCAAAGAATCACAACCATCTGTTACACTTCTCTCTGGCACTTCCCGTCTCTCTCACTGAGGAACTTTGCAGATAAGACTTCGTTCTAGCAAGGACAGTTAACCCTGTTTACGCTCAAACCCACCGTTCGCTTGTCTTGACACGTTTGTCTTGACGTGTATTGTATCGCTTTTTCTCCAATTTCAGTTTGATTTGCAATTCCGACAGCCGCTGACACTGATACACTGGGCAGTCGCAAGAGTCAGCGGCACGGAAACGCGGGCAAATTCGCGTGCTTCTGGCATGAAATTTTTGCGGGAGTTTAATTTGCCGATTGCCGATCTTTTTCGTGTCGCCGGAACAAATATATTTTTGCGAACTTGGATTTCAGACTTTACTGCTGGGGAACAAATTTTTGCGGATCTCAGGTTTCCTGCGGTATTTCATGTACGTTTCTAGTTATGGCAACGAGGGAATTTAACGTTGTCTTGTTTTTTTTTTGTTCTGTTTTTTTTTTCTTTGCTTGTTTGTTTGTTTGTTTGTTTGTTTTGTTTTACAGTGTGATTTACTAATATGTCGTCGATACGACTCAAAGCTAAGGTTAAGTTTGATTTCGTATGTCATCGTGCAAAACATGTTAAATATAGTACTGTAGGTCTATCAGTTAATTAAAATGATTTCAGGCTCCTCCTCAAAATTTTCCCAGAGACCGTAGAGATTGTTTGATATAAATGGAATAAATTTTCGCTGATCTCTTTTTCGCGGAAGGTTATTTTTCGCGAATCGTTGGAAATCGCGAAAACTGTATCCCGCGAAAGTTTCATACGGGTATTTGAAAATGGCTTGGTTGCTGCGCGTTTGCTGCCGTGAAAAGTAAAGGCATTTGTAGGTTGCTTTCTGCCCACTCTGCAAGGTCGGGACTGTAGTCCGGTTCATTGCTAAATTGGTTTACATCTCACCCACCCTCCACCCCCCCCCCCCCCCCCCCCCCCCCCAGTACATTTTTGATAAACATTGGCCACTAACCGACCTGAGCTATTGTTGAAAAACAGAAGATTATTTTGGAAATTTTCGTAAAGTTAAAAAAATTATTAAATAATGCCAGCGCGGATAAAAGAGTGTGATCCTGTAGTGTGCCCCATTTGTAGGTTGTATCTACTATTTACCTATTTGTTTTTTGTTTTGTTTTGCTTTGTTTTGTTTTGTTTTTTCCGTTTTTGGAGAAAAAAAAAGCGTTTGAAAATACGCTTCGTGTCCTGCTTGCCTACACTTGTGCAAACAAGCGACTCTTGGTCAGGTCATGTCTGTCAGTGTCGTAGAAGCGAAATTATATTCCATTTCTTGTCAAGTTTAGTCAGCAGAACTGCCACACGTCGCGCCTTTGTATTTGATGAGGGTAAACATCATTATCAATCATTGTATTGCTTATAAATTTGAAGTACTTTTGGCTAAACCTCCCGAACGTTTTCGAGCGTTCGCCCTTCGTCAGAGCAAGCGGCAGGCATTAAGAATGTAGATACAGTCATTTTAATGACTTTGCTTAAACATGACATTCCCGGCTGACGTAGAACACCAAACAGGTCCTGACACTTTGTCAAGTGTTGTTTCAATAGGTCGTCAGCCTCATCTAATTCTTTTTGATATTGTTTATGTAGGACATGATTTTCAGTTGCAGCGGTGATCATCTGTATCAGTGGTAAACCTAGTCCCTGCTTGACCGCTGTCTGTACTATCAAGCCAGGGCATCGGTACAGTACATTTCTTGAAATTTATGCAGTGATGTCACTGAAATGCAGAGCGCATATCCGCGCGGAAAAATGTTCCTAACCGAACAGCTGGCAAACAACTGTCCAATTCCAAAGATCACGAAATGATAAATATTCCAGATTAGTATATTATGCAATTATTCCTGGTGCAATCAGAGTACCCGACTACAATATATTATTAACCAATAGGAGGCGTTGGCTTTGTATATCACAATACTGTGTTAAATTAAATGCAAATACTATCATTGTGTTGTTCACAATATAAAAATATCACGAAGCTAGTATTTGGGTCTCCAATACCTCGTTGAGGTATTAGTTTTCTCGTTGGTATAGTAACCTCTCAGCCGCAAGGCGGATCAGAAACTATTTCAAGCTCGCATGAGGGGGAAACCATGATGGTTGCAAACGTATCCAACCTTGCAGAGAAACTTAGACGGCAGCGATTAGACGACTTAACTCTAGGAGTAAACGAACGTTTTCGTCGATCACAAGCAGTTCATGAAATTCCTTTCTCCGCTCCTCCAAAGGCTTTACTCATATGCAAATCGAGACAATTGGATTTCACTCCAAAGGCGGACGACTTCACGCCGGGCCGTTTCGAATGTAAGGAGGTCACGTTTGGAGGCAAGCCGACCAGTCGTCGACGCAAACTCGCCCCTCTGAAGTGTTGCTCTGCTTTAAGACACGGCTTCCTGTCATCGTCAGCTGAAAGAACAATCAGTTGCCCCTCCAGCAAACGATTAACGAAGGATTTATACTCTTACAATAGCAACTGCGAAAGGGGGTATCTTTCAAGTTCTAGTGATGATGAGATACAGGAGCTTTTAAAGTATTCCGAAGCGAGTCGCTTTAAGCCAATGCCGAAGAAAGGAAATACGGATGAAGGGAAGATACGAGCTGAACTGGAGCAGCCATCCATTAAACCCTCGGCGATTTTAACTCCCGGCAACTTGAGTATGGGTGAGACGGATAGCAGGCGAAAGCGCAATAAGGACTGTTATGGGTATAATTTGACAAAGAGACAAAAGTTTTCACGACCAAGTCTTGATCTTGAAAAAATGCTAACGACACAGATTAAGAGCAAAGTTGAGAACAATAGACCGGAAAGAGGTTTCTTTCCGATTCATAAGAAGCAGAATTGAAAACCTCGCAAAACAAAGGAACAATTGAATCATTTACCTATATAAACATAAGAAATATAGAATAAGTTTGGAAACGGGAAGCAAGGACTATCTAATTTAAGAAGGACTAGGTATCATCCATGCAAACTGTTCAGGGTTGCGGAAAGTTTCCTGTGCTGTGTGATTCAGGTGTGTAGGGCCTTTGTTTGTACTGCGCATTGTTATATGTACAATGCTGAATATTTCCATCTCTAAAGACATGTACGAATTAATGTCTGGGCTATTATCACGAATTTATGGGTACGTTATTTTACCGAAGCAAAGTCACTATGTTTTGGCGGTGTCGCTGTCATTAATTAGCGCCGGATTTTTCTATGGCTCTTATGCAGCTCCTGGTTGTCGAGTATAGTTTGCAGTAAGTGTAATATCAATACTTCACCGCTTATTTAAATGATTAAAGTCGAGATTTGTCAGTTATGGTCTGCCTTTTTGTGACCTCAGGTCCTATAATTTGGACATTACATCTCCCGTGAGCCTTGTGTAAGACAACTTATAACGCCAAGATAATGGAAGGATCGTCGAGTTGTTCTCTGGCAAGACGGTCTCTTGACACGAAGCAAACATTCTGTAGAAGTTTTCTGTGGTTTACTTTTCAACAATACCATCTTAAGACCTTGTCAGCCGCATCACTGACAGCTCAAAATTTATCAGTGGGTTTTCAAACGCTTTTGGTCTTCTAGCTCCACAGACGTAGTCTGAAAGATTTGAGTTTCATTGCAAACACGAACAAATATAAGTTTGTATCGGTTTAAGTACTCAGAGCAAGAAAGCCATCACGCTGCTTCTTTGCGGGTTGCTGTGTGGTTTATAATCAGTAGCTCTTAGTAAGCTGCTATAAGCCTATAGAACCCCTCCACCCTGCAAAAACTAAAATTATCCTACGTAGCAAAATATACGTGGTAGAGTTTAGAAAAACAGAATCGGTACCAGCTCTCATCTAGCAAGGTATCAAAACCCAAGTTCTCATTACTGTATGATATATTTCTGGTAAGAAACTAACCGTTTGGTCCACTTTCTTCACTTATTATGGTAGTATTAATACGCCAAATCGTAAATAAAAGTTCCTGTGTTTGTAATGGGTGCTGTATTATATAATGTCTTTATGGCGTATGACAATTTAGATAGCTTGCTGCCTGGTGCAATAATTACGGTACAACTCCGCAAAACAACCGTCCTTTTTGCTCAACAGCACTTGTGGTTCGTCGAACTCGACTATCTCTCCATCTTGTAACACCAAGATCCTGTCGTAATCCATGATAGTGTCCAACCGATGTGCTACGGTGATCACTGTGTAATCCTGGAAACTTGTGCGAAGGGTCTCCTGTAGTGAAGTGCATTTTTTAACATTATCAAACTAAATACTTTTTAGTGGGCAGATAAACAGAACATAGGTGGGCTGCAACTCCCATTGCTTTATGACTGGCATTTTCATGCCGTGGTCGGCATTTCAGGGTTCTCTGAGAGGTATTAAAAGGGGAATAGATCTTAATATTTGACTAAAGAGTCACTTTATGCATAAGATTTGGTGCATAACTCTATATAATAGTGACACCTTCCATTACATGGTTTAAGCCATTCGAAAACTTAAACTGCATGCAGGCATTCTTTACAAATAAAACCATGACGGTCACCTTAGTTAGTTTGCCATTTCGAATATAACAAGATAAAATAACTAATTTTCGTCACCGTCTGGTGACCAGGTGATAATTTCCGCTTTCTATAACCTGAACAAAAGTCCTCGCCAATCAAAGACAGAAATCGAAGAATGGATTCAAACATTTAATCCTTTTACGGCAATACCAAGGGCATCCAATCAGTACGAAATGGCCAAATGACGCATCGGCCAATCAAAACAAAATATTGAACGCCACCCGTGTATCCTTAATTGGGAGTTGGTTGACGAGCTGCCGTATAATAAGACCGTCGTTGTATATGAAAACTTAAATATAATTTTCCATTATTTCTTGTGTATGTAGTGTTTCAAATTGATATCTACATTCATATGTCTGAAAAGTGTAAATGAGGGCTTTCTCTAAAAAGCAGGTGATCCAATTTCTATATAATTTCCGTAATGATCCAGGAATCGTCAAAGTCCAGAAGGTATGGAAAGAATTTTAAAAATAGAACGAAAATGGTATATTTCTTTGTAGCTTCCATAAGACATAAATTGCATTCAACCTTAGGGTTGAGACTGCAAACCGTAAAAGTTTAATGTTGACAAAGTTTTGAAAGTATGCATTTGATCAATCCCAACTGTAGTCTTTCTTTTTGCAAACGAAGCGGATCTGGACAATAATAGGAACTGAAGGCAATGCGTCCGAAATAATCTAAGTCAAATTTGTAAAACAGTAAAACATGTCGCTATCATTTCTCCCGGCTACATTTACCTGTTTAAATGTCAATTTACCTGAATCAGACGGTCGGTCTTGCAATTCACGCTGGCCGTTGTTTCTTCAAGTAAAATGATCTTGCTTCTTTTCAGCAAAATAAGAGCCAAGCAAAGCAGCTGCCTCTCACCCACACTGAAATTCAATCCACATTCTTTGACTTCGTAAAGTAACTGCTTTGGCAAATTCTTTACCCTCGTTGTTAAGTGTGCTTTATCCAATGACTCCCATATGTCTTCATCGCTGTATTCTTCAAAAGGATCTAGGTTCATTCGTAACGTGCCGGTGAACAAGACAGGGTCCTGAGCAATAACAGAAATGGCCTTGCGACAGGTCTGGATGTTGAGGCTCCCGATATCGACTCCGTCTATGACTATCTGACCTGTAAACTCGGACATACGGAACAGAGCAGAAACAAGAGAGGACTTGTCTCCTCCTGTTCGTCCAACCACTCCGATTTTTTCGTGAGCTTTCACTGCAAAGGAAACATCTTTGAGTAGCGTAGGACCCCCGGGATAGTATAACTGTGACAGATTTTTTACTTCCAGTTTACCACTCCAAGGCCAGTTTTCAGGGGGTTGTTTTTCACTTTGGTAGCCAGGTTCCTGCTCCAGTTTTGTGTAGGTGATAACACGTTCCACTGCCTTCATAAAGTTTTCTAATTCAGCGCACATTCGTACAGCATATCGCGTCGAAGCAGAGGCTGCTTGAAGAGAGTAGATAACTGATAATGCAGTCAAGCCTGCAATATAAAATACGCTTGAACAATTAATTCTTCAGATTTGAATTTGTATACTTTTGGGACCCCGCATAGGATTAGAAGATATAGACATTAAAGACTGGAGATCAAGCCTTTTCAATGATGAATCCAGATCAGTTGGGAGAACAAACCAAGAACGTACTCAGTGTGAATTCAAAACCGTATACTAACTTGAGAGCTACTTAAATGATTGATGTCCAACACACACAACACTGCAGAGCGCTAACGAAACTGAGAATAAGTGAACACACACTAGTAGGGTTTGAACGTGGTCTTTATGACAGAATTACGTACTGAACCTTGAAAATGCCACTTATGGGCCTAGCAGTCGAGCAATCTAACGATTTCGAACTCGACCATATATGATTTCGAACTCTCGGCCACTTAACATTACACCTTACATTACATCTTTCCGAATTCATTTCCGACTTCTATCAGAACGCTTGCCGAGAGAAATGCCAATCTTTAACGAGTTTATTTCACTCGCATGTGACAACCACCTTAGATTTTTCATGAGGAGGCCTGGGAAAGAGCGTTACACACAGACACGCGGACCGACAGTCCGAGCACGAAGGCTGTATTTGGCAAAATACCGGGCCAAGGTCTTTGCAGTACTAAGCCTTTGTTATGACCATCGGTTAACACTTTGAACGGCCAATTAAAATTGATTTGGTAACAAACTCAAAAACGAACTAAATTTCTCTTCATTCCGTAAGCAACGTATATGTACTTCAATATACCAAAATGTCTCAATCCTACTGTCGATGGATCTCTCATTTACCAAAGTGTCTTGCCATTTTCTTATCATGTTAGATTTATAGATAGGCAATGTTGGATCACAAACACAATCACATCAACAATAGTTAGACTTACCTGGACTAGCGTGAGTAGCAACAGATGCATAAAACACGACCAATATGAAGAAACACAATATAGCGTCTGTCTGCATATTCAACCATGATGTACTTGATAATAATAGGAACCAAATACGGTTATGGGCATCTTGATGGCTTAAAAACAAGGAATTGTAGTGTGAATATATATCTTAGATGCATCCTGCAGTCGCACTAAATATACAGGGGACTCACACAACAAAGCACAAAACAGTAAGATTTATATTGATGTAGGATTAATTATATTATAAAGGTCCATATCTTATTGTCAAAACGAGTCTAAAGCCTGGGGCAAACGGCTAAGTCAAATCACAGCTAAAAAGTAAAATTACGCAATTGATTTGGTTTCGCTTTTAGACAAAAGCTATAATAATGCCAAAACCACTGTAAAAATAGCCTGCGGCACCCCAAACCGTCCAAATATAATTCACTATCGCTTGTGAAGAAATCTTCGACAACTGGAGCTAAAATAATCTCAGGGTTAGTCTGTTTCAGGCTCTCATGATACTGATAGCGACGCAAAATGGCGCGACACAAAAAGAATAGCGCAGAACAGGCCGGATTGGATCGCATAATCACGTATCATATTTAACAGAATGCACAGAAGGGGAAGAATAAGTAAGTTTAATAACTATAATTAGCAGTAGGACGCATTATTATATGGCTCACCGGTCCATGATGGAAATGGAGCATTCTAATTGGTTCGTTAGCGGTCCGTATTTTCTTGTACGGACGAGGCAGATGGACCGCTACATCACAGTTTAATTTGTTTGTCAAAAGTTTCACACACGAGGTAATGTGCGGTTCTTTGGTTTTGGTGAAAGGTGTCCGCTAAGTCTGTGCTGAACCAGAGCGGTGCAACGAGAATTTGTAAAGGAGATAAATTAATTTAAAATTTGGATGGTTTAACGTTGAAGGAAAGCAAAGTGATCGGCCAAAGAATGTGAACAGTCACCGTGAACAAATCTGAGAAGATACAATGTTTGTCGGACGCTGTTTTATGATCGTGGCGCCGCCAGCAGTAGGTGTGCTCTAAACACTGCAAGTATGGATTTCACAATGAATGAAAGCCGTTTCATTTCAAAATCATCGATTATTTTACGGAACTGGTGTTTATCTTTACTGTGATGGACGAATAGTCTTCGAGAATTAAGCCGTCGAGAGATCGTTAAGTTTTGACTTTTACGGGAGGCTATTGAGATATTGAATTTTCTTCAGCCTTGAATGCTTTCTTTGAATGCCTGTGTGATGCTAAATGTATTTGAAAAAATAGAATTCCGTTTCCTGTCTTAAGCTGCAAAGCGCTTGTTTAATTTCAAACAAAGAAAACTTGAAAAGTCGAAAGAAAGGCTAAACATTCACGTTTGTCATCGTGACGGGTTTACTGAGTGACTGTGTCGCTGTAAATACGGCTTGCACTTAAAAATCGTATTCAGCTCAAATCATACAGTAAATTAGCCGCTGCGGCTCGGTCCAAAAAGACCTAAAAAGAGAACTGGAGCATTATTTTCCCGTGCGGACCTCGCGCTCGGCCAATAAGATATATATAATTTTGGCTGTGGTCTTTCATTTTGAGAACCATCCTCTACTCTAGACCTCTTTTGCAACGAAGTTTTATTTCTTTTGAGCGTGTGTCTACGGAACGTACAGGGCGTGGTTGGTGGTTTAGTAAATAATGGGAGGCTCACCTGCAGAATTGGTTAAAAGTTAACAATTCCATCTTCTGCGCCTTTATCGTGGTCAGACCCTCAATCGTGTCCGTGAAGTGGGAGAGCACAGGACTTTTGCTCACGGCCTCCAGACGTGTCAGATCTTGTGACGATTTTAAGTAGAACCTCGCCACCAACGCGACGGTTGCGAATAGAGGCACAGCTCCAAGAGCGATCCACGGGTTGAGCGCTATGGGAAGGAGAACAGAGCCGATAACATACAACACCGACTGCATAGCATCCAGGAAGGAGTCCGGAAGCCTATCATCCATGATGCCAACGTCCTTTGAGAATCGGTTCAAAATGCGTTCGACAAGATTTGTGTCGTAGAACAGAACCGGGGCTCTAATTACCGACCCCAACATTCTCTCATGAAGGGTCTGCGATGACTTGATGACAGCATAGTAGGAGAGAAATGCTCGCAATAACGACAGCACGACCACTCCTCCTATGAATGCACCATAGATCCTCAGGTTGGCGTCTTGGTCTGATGGATTGTCACTCGTTGTCTTGAGAAGCCACCAGTCTGATGTGATGAAGATAGCTGAGTAGAGAAATCAGAGTACTTGGTTTTAGATAAGAGTTAAAAAGTATAATTTCTGACGTTTTATAATGATTATTTCCTGTCTCACTTGTACGATGAAAGATAAATCCATTATGCCCAGAGTGATTTTCTATCACATTATGCTTACAACACTCAATAGCATACGACAATACAAAGATTATCAGTGTAACAAGTAGATTTGTTGGTAAAAAAAAAAAACTAGCCATAAAAACGGAAATACATAGATCTTATTAACCGAGCGCGCGGTCCGTACAGTAAGTTATGGACCGAGTTTTTTTCGTCGCCTTAAGGCGACGAAAAAAACGAGGATCCATAACTTACGGTACGGACCAAGCAAACGAGGTTAATAAGATATTTATTATATGGCTTTAGATCTTTCGGCAAACATAAAACAAGGCCCCAACGAGTGCTCGTCTTGTTCATTCAACAACATCAATCGCGATCAGGCATGAATTACGCACGTTTGTTTTCACAACAAATCCAGTTAACAGCTTACAATTCTACCGATTTGAAAAACTTGAAAGAAAATAAGCGTCTGTCGAACCAACTGCCTAGATAAATACTAACTTGTTCTGAGCTGAATGAAATGGCCCATAGCGTATGTCAAACAACGACACTGCAGTGAGCTTTATTCGGTGAACGACTCGAACTCGCCCTTGCTCGCTCACTAAAGATTTAAAAAAACTGCAGTCCTATCTCTTTCCAGAAGAAACTGCTTTGTAACTCAGAGTATTTTTTATTCTTTTGAATAAGTTTCTTACACGTACAATAATGTAGAAGGCAAAATGGCACTAAAAGAATCATTTCATCACAAACTGCGACCGACACATCGTTGAAAGTTATATTATTCAAAACTCACCGCTTAATTTTCCTGCCTCCTCGTGGAGCGTTTAGGTTTCTTCCAGCAAAATAAACGTCCTCAAATCACCACGGCGTTTTTGTCCCAGTCAGTGATTTCGAAATACAGAGTTCTCGTGCATTGTGAAAAATTTATTTACAGTCTTCACAGTGCGCCATGACGAGCAAACATGTCTGCAAAACTTGATTCTTGCACGGTTTTAGTCATAACTGTTCACGGTGGATTGTTCGCTTTCCACTTTCTTCCTGGCAAGTGTGCAAATTTTAACACAGGGGTGAAAGAACCCTCCATACTCTGCAGCACTTGTTGTCAATGACGGCTAAGGTCGCAAGCAATTTTTTCCTCGGACGTTTTCCTTCTTCGTAACGGTCATTTTCCAAGATTGTAAACTTTCCCCGATCATCATAACTTAACAGTGAGTATCCGGAACGTTTAAACTCCCCATTGCACTTTTGGGCCTTTTATGACAAACGTTTAGCAACTTTTCGAGTAATCATTTGCGATCCACATGTGCAAACTGATTTTGCGGTCCGTACAGTAAGTTATGGACCGGTAAAATTGACCAATCAGAACGTGCGTAAAATCAATTTGCGGTCCGTACAGGAAAGTATGGACCGGTAAATTAACCAATCGTAGCGTGCGTAGTATCAGTGCCATATAATAATGCAAGTTACTTGAGTGAATAATACATCACACCGATAAAAAATGTGGTCCGTCAATTAAAACATTACGAATTAGAACATTCTCCGGGGCCAGATAAAGTGTTGAAAACCGTTTCCATAACCTCTGGAGGCTATGGAGCTGACGTTATGAGTGCTAGCCACTCGCTGGCACAAAGAGTCAATATGACATAAAGGCATTATGGCTTTCAAACTGAAAGTCAAAGACCGTTATCGCGACGTCGCAATATTTGATAGCCGAGAAAGGTTCTTTAAAGAATCAACTCCGGCCTTATTCACTAGTTGTTTTGATCACTGGAAAGATGGCGCAAGAAGTTCTGAAAATTTTATCATCCACGTGGAAAGCAACAAGTCCGTTGACGTGTACTGCGACTTCGGCTCCGAGTCCGGATGGGTCTAGACCCTAGTCATGTCCCAAAGCCACAAAGACAGCTTTTTACCAATGCGCCCGTGAACGAAAAATATCCTAACTGGGAGGCTTACAGACTCTCACTCGAGAAGATGAAACATCTGAAGTCCCAGTCCACTCACTGGCGCGCCACCCGCAGTTTTCACTCGCACGGCGTGGACTACACAGATTACGAGCGAGCCAACTTCGCAGAGTTCGACCCACTGACTTTTGAGCGATACAAGGTTGGATACAAGGTTGCAAGAAAGTCGAACACATGAATGTGAGAGGCCACAGCTGCACAGGATGTACGAGTGCTTGGTGGCAGTTACCTTACTCATATCTCCTTAATCACGACAGCGTTTTCCACAAGTGGGAGTTTGGAAGTACCGCTGGACATGTGCCCAGTGAAGACAACTTCGGGTCGTACGGCTCCACAAACCCCGAGTTCCGTTGTTCCAGCAGCGACGATGCCAGCACAAATCACTGGTTTGGAAGACCCTTGTGAGACAGCTCAAAAAACTGTTTTGGAATTTTCAGTCTCAGCTATGGCTATTTAAAGCCTTGTGTACCTTTCTTGTTTAAAACAGTACCACCAATTTGTTTGTTGTCAAGTATAGAACAATCCCGGGAGAGGAGAGGGGGAGGGGGAGGGGGCATTTTTATTGCTTTCCTAGCGATCTTCTGTACCTCAATGTTTATCTTGGAGACTTCAACACCAAGCACCACCCCTATATATCCCAAACCCCTTTCCCTCAGAAAACAAACAACAACAACAACAACAAAAAAAAAACAATGAAACAATGCAGGTACTTTTAGCTGTTAGTCCAATACGGAAAATGTAAAAGGATTTCCTTTTTATATTTGACTTGTTTGCGAACACAAGAAGAGATAAAGTACCGCAGGTAGATCTCAATAAAACTGTGTAACTATCACGTTGTGTTGTTGGTTTTGTTATATGCCAGCCTGCGCCTTTGCATATTACAAACTCCCACGTAAAACGAGAGAATTGGCCTGCGTCACTTGAATTGAAAAGGTGACGAAGAGAAAATCAGCTGGGCTCACACTTTTAAGATTTTTTTTTTACCAGCTCACACCCAAGTGTCTCGAGAGACACTTCTCCAAACCATTCAAAAGAAAATGTGCGAGTGGCGAATTAAAGTGATTGTGGGATTAAAGCCTGTTTTCCACCCGTGGAGACCAAGCGGCAAGAGATATGCGTCAGAAGCACAGAATTTTTCTAAAATTTGTGCTCACGATTGTGTCGAGTCTGATTTCAATTCCTACACTTTTTGCCGCCAAAAGGCCGAGAGAAAAGATTTCCGTGGTTAATCCTGCCAACTTAATTGATCTTTGAACAACACGGCACGACAGATGTATTGCTCCAGCAAGCAATATTTAACAAAAGAAAAATTGGAAAGGTAAACACTAAGGGGAGCAGAAAGAACCCACCCACTCAAAGCCAATAACTGATGAATACCAGCTGACAAATGTTTGTTTGTTGTACTAAGCCCGGTCAAGTAGAGTATATTTGGCGCGCTTTATACTATATTGACGATCAAACGGATATCAGGGCAGCATAGTCGGGCGTTTTGTATGATTCTGCTGGGACTTGTAAATTATAGCCCACATATTCTTCTTTTTGCAACCTGCGCTTCCAATTCGAGCAGCGAAGATATAAGAAAGCGACCGGGTCAACAATACATAAGTGCTGTTTAGCATCTTGCAAAACAAAATTACTTTTTCTCACATCAATAGTAAAGCTGACGTAAATGCAATGGAAAATTTAATTGAAAGGTAACTAGATTTTTGACTTCGTTGGTGTTGAGAAAGCCGTCCATAATGAATCGAGTAAGGGTCAATGCGTGAATGCCAGACGCCGTAAAAGAATTTGAAGCTGACGTTTGGAGTGCTTGCCACTGGCTGGCACAAAAGTGATTATGACATAAAGGCATTGTGGCTTTCGAACTGAAAGTCAAAGACCGTTATCGCGATTTCGCCGCAACATTTAGTAGCCCTCGAAGGTTCTTTCAAGAATCAGCTGTATTGCCTACAGGCTTTATGCCGTTTGAATTATTAATTCGCATAAAAAAAAATAACAGAGGTGCAGCGAAAAAGTGTACGAAATGATGTAAAACTATGACAGTGCAATAATTATAAGAGTTTTGTGGCCATTGAGTTACAGTCACTAGTAACATGGCAACACAAAAGTTTAAGACGAGGATCCAACATTAATTTCGTAAGTAACTACCTCAATGTCTTGCCTCTGTTTCGACACCAATCCCAGGTTTACATAAAAGTGAGTTTGATATAAATGAAGTTGAAAAAGTTAAAAACTAAATGGTTGACACTACTGAAAAAAAAAATCTTACACTTCAGTACACAAATGAGGCAATGAATATGGTGTAATAAACATCCGTTTACAGCCAGTTAACTATGGAAACACAAAATCAATTAAAAAATTGATTGTCAAGCAGTCAAGAAACCATGCAAACGCTGCAAAGGTTACTTCTTAAATGACCTGGTATTTATCGCTCGAGTCATTAACAAAATTATACAAGTTTTAGTTTTAACTTTTAGTTTAACATTTTCCATTAGTCAAATTTGTTTATGCAGAACTCAGACTAAAAGACACCTTACAATTATACTGATGTCATACCCTAAAAATTGGTGTTATTATTATAACTATTATTATGATTAAAGTAACGTCAATATGGGAACACAAAACCAAAAGCCACGCAAAAAATTTACAACGACAATCAAACACCAACGGCCAGGGTTTTTTTCCGTTTTAGTATAACCACTTACCGCGTTTAAAAAAAGGTCACGAAATTCGATGCCAGCTCATATTTGCGTGGTGTCATATTGCACCCTCACCTCCCCATAACGGCCACCTCAATACAACGGACAGTAACCTTTGTCCCCAGGTATCCGGTTTTAGAGAGGTTCCACATTAACTGAAGAATGTCTCGTGTGTTTTGTTTTCTGGCCTGATTAAGCTTGGCCGAAAAATCATTAAACAAAGAAAACAAACTAAAAACTCAAGACCAGCCCAGAAAATAGTTATTATTGCAAACTTTGAAAGATGAAATTATCGACCTGATATAAAAAACCAACAATAATATACACACATTGGCAAACACTGCACTCATTGAGCACATAATAAATTTGGCCACTTTATTACCTTTTTTCATCCTTCTGTTGAAAACATCGGATCTCACTTAGAAAACAATTAGCACAATCTGTAAACGTGTTTTGTAAACACCTAATGAATTATTGACCAATATTTTTATTATTAACAGCTGTTACATACAGCCAATCATACTGTCCTCCTTGTAGTGCCAAATCAAATTATTACCGGAACCACCTACAAATTCTGGGATGACAGAGCCCATAACTTTCTTAATTCAGTGTATGTATAAACTGACTAACTGAAAGGCTATTTCACAACTCGTTCCTCAACATGTCGCCAAACCGCGCAAAACTATTGGGTTTCTCCTCCTTACCTTGTTGCCATTTTCGCTCCAACAATCTTGTGAGTCTTTCGGTGGTGTGGAGGTACACGACTACGCGTTGCTTGGTTACAGCTTCGACTCTTCCAACACAGAAGATTCATATTCCGATCTTGTGCTCATCGATGTTTGTCTCACGACCAGTGCAAATCCTACAACTACGCCCTGTCCGGAGCACAGCAAGGTTTGTGTGAAATCAGCAGTGTGGAGAGGGACGCTTCAAAACCTCTCCAATACAGACCTGGCTTTGTGTTTGTTCAAGCTTTCATGAAACAGGTGAGTAGTGAATCTTGGTGATAAAAGTGTTGTCTTGGCCAATTTTACAATGACAAAGTTCTGAGAAGATATAAAATTCGAGTCACACTTCATGCAGATTTTCTGCTTAAATTTGTGCTTCTAGAAAGTAGATATTATGGGTGTTGTCTTTTATCTGTAAATAATTAATGTTAGTCTTCCCCTCTCTAATTCAGTTGCATTTCGGTGAAACGTTTCTACTTTTAGTTCTTTTTCCTGCTCTGTATTTTAAGAAAATGCTCTGCCATTCAAGAAAAACAATACCCTCTGAGACAATTCTTCAGAAGACGCCGACCAAGGCATTTCCTCAGGCATCACCATCCAACACAATTCCTCAGGCAACACAACCCAACACTGAGACCTCTCAGAAAATTGTACTCGAGAAACCGACAAAAACAATTCCAGAGGCATGGCCATCCAACACAATTCCCCAGACAACACCAAACACTGAGCCCTCTCAGACAATTCTTCCGGAAACCTCGTCTACCAGTCTTCATCAACACGCCATCCATGACCGTCCTTCCGGCCACGCCGTCCCAAAGCCACAAAAACAGAGCAATGACAGAATTCCTGTTTACTGCCTTCTATGAAAACACGGCGGTGAATGAAGAAAATCCCAACTGGGAGGCTTACAGACTCTCACTCGAGAAGGTGAAACATCTGAAGTCCCAGTCCACGCACTGGCGCGCCACCTGCAGTTTTCCTGCGCACGGCGTGGACTGCACAGATTACGTGCGAGCGAACTTCACAGAGTTCGATCCTATGACGTTTGAGAGAACAGTGGTTTGCAAGAAGGTCGAATACATGAATGTGCGAGGCCACAACTGTACAGGATGTACGAGTGCTTGGTGGCAGCATTCCAATATGTTCCTTGCCCACGACAGCTCTTTCAACTTTTGTGAGTTTGGAAGCACCGCTGGACGTATGTCCAGTGAAGACAACTTCGGGTCGTACGGCTCCACAAACCCCGGGTTCCGTTGTTACAGCAGCGACGATTCCAGCACAAATCACTGATTTGGAAGACGCGTGTGAGACAGCTCAAAAAACTGTTTTGGAGATGTTAGTTTCAGCTATGGCTATTTAAAGCCCTGTGTAGATTTCTCGTTTAAAACAGTACCACCACTTTGTTTGTCGTAAAGAATAGGACGATCCCTGTCACTGGTGCGATCTACTTACTGACGTGCCACCTGCAGTTTTTTCACGCACGGCGCGTGGACTACACATTTGGACCCGTGCGAGCCAAGTTCACAGAATCGACCCACTGACTTTTCAAGCAAAGAGGTTTGCAAGAAAGATGAATACATGAATGTGCGAGGCCACAACTGTACAGGACGCACGAGTGTTTGGTGGCAGCTTTCTAACGTGTTTCTTGTCTACGGCAGCTTTGAGAACGGGTGTGAATTTGAAGAAAGCACTGGAGCTGTGTACAGTGAAGACAACTTTGAGTATTACCATCTCACAGTCCCAGGTTCCGCTGTTCCAGCAGTGACAGTGCCATCACAAATCACTAGTTTGGAAGACGCGAATAAAACAGAACCGCGTTTGGAAGACGCGAATAGAACTGACAGAACCGCGTACTAGCTGTGGCGATTGATATTTTATCCCTGGTGAACTTTGCAGAGTTGGCCTATATGCTGTACCCTTCACTCAAATGACCGGATATATGATTGGTATATCCTGGAAATAGGCTGTATATAAATAGGTCGTATATAAATACGCTGAATAGCTTATAATTATGCGAGAATATCGAAGGTCATGTCCATACGTATCTGTTTTTTGTTTGGAAATATATATATATATTTTCTGTTTTCATACATTTCTCTGTTCACACGAAGGATTTTTTATTCTTTTTTTTTTGCTCGTTTGTTTCTATTTTCAAAAATGTCTCCGTACTCATGTAATCATCGTGACGTCAGCATTTTCTAAAATGACCCTTTTTCGTATGAAAACGAAGTTTTTGTATTTTGGCGGTGTCGGTGACCTGGGCTGAGGCTTGATTTACGTCTCAACTTTAAAGTGTTCATGTAACTTAGCCGAAACAGTGCCATAAAGCTTCTAACTGATTTGGTCATATTTTGCTCCAAGAAGTAATTTGAAAGGATCATTCTACCACTTTTATAAGTATGTTTAGGCCTACTCCGGGTCTAAAGTGGCCTCAAGTCGCCTTAAATCGCCTTAAGTCGCTCTAGGTCGCAACGAGCAGAATCTCCTGAAATGTTTTAGTCACCTTAAATCAACGAAAGAAACAATAGACCAGTTGGATATTTTTAGAGTTGCCCTATATCGCCTTTAGTTGCCATCAGTAGCCGGGGAAAAATATTGATGGATTTCCTTAGGTTGCTTTAAATTATGGCGACTTTAGGACCAGTGGGCCTTTTACTGCATTCTGCCAGACACCACGGAAATACATTTTATGGTCGTACAGGCACCTTATTTATGAACCAACGGCCATCTCAGGGGGAAGAATAGAAAAATTACCTTATAGGACATGATAAATGTATAAATTACTGTAAATATTTCACCAGTGACGTCACTGAACGTCTTTGCGTTATGTCAACAGTGTGACATCACGGCCGATTGTAAGACTGAGGGAGTTTTAACATTATATAATGGAATGCAAACACAAATATTACTTACTGTAGTTTTTAGATTTCTTATATCATATTTTGTAGGACTGATGCCCAAACACAAATAGTACTAAATTTGTGTTAATAATTATTTGTTATAATATTGGCTGTATGTAGTTTCTAGCTTTCTTGTGTATTATTTTATAGAGCTGATCAGATGGCCAAACACAACTTACTGAAATTTTTAGATTTCCTGTATCATATTTTGTATAAGTGATGGCCAGACACAATTATTACTGTAATTTTAGATTTCTTGCATCATATTTTGTAGGAGTAATCAGATAGCCAAACACAAGTACAAGTTTTTAGATTTCTTGTATTTTTTAGACTTTTTGTAGGACTGATGGCCAAACACAATTTATATTACTGTAGCTTTTAGATTTCTTGTATCATATTTTGTAGGATTGATGGCATGCAAACACAAATATCACTGTAGTTTTTAGATTTCTTGGATCATATTTTGTAGGTCTGATGATGGCCAAACCCAAATGTAGTTTTTAGATTTCTTCAGTAAAATGTTTCTCTTAAGATTGTTTTCTCAATCGTGTCCATTTGATTTTATGACATCATTATTACATACAATTATTATAAAAAATTAGTATTACAAAAATTGCAAAACAGAGCGGCCAGAGTAATTACCAACAAGTGTTATGATTACGATGTTTGTTCAACAGATATACTAAAGCAATTGATTTGGATAAACCTATCCCAAAGAAGATATAAACATAAGGCCATTACTCTGTATAAGATTATACATAAAATCTATCCGGAATACCTCCAAGGTCAATTTGAAATGAATACTGTGAGTAACGTGTACAGTCTAAGAAATAGTGAATTAAAACTTACCCTCCCAAAGCCTCGTACAGATGCCCTCAAAACAGTTTTGTATATAGTGGGGCTGCTCTGTGGAATAACTTACCCTTCCATATCAGATCAGCTCACTCTATGGCATCGTTCAAAAGGTTGCTTGATCACCATTGTGATGCAATTTTTAATTGTACATAACTTTTATCTTGTATAGGAAGTTTATTCATATTTATATTGAATTGTAATTATTTAAGTTATATATAAATTTATTAGTATGTAGTACGGCTTTCATGGAAAGCAATTTGTAAAGATTGATGAAATTCTGTAGTTAAATAAAGTTTCTTCTTCTTCTTCTTCTTCTTCTTCTTCTTCTTAGTATTTAATTTTGACAACAGCAAAAAGAAAGTATCTTCTAGTAATACATTTTCCACTTTGGAGGATTTACTCTTCACATCCCATATTTTATTGACTGTGTTGGCCACAACAAAAATGTCTAATAAATTGTTCTTTGTGTGTTCCGAAGAACATTTTTAACTTTCCCCTGTTTGTTTGTTTGTTTTTATTTGTTTGTTTGTTTGTTTGTTGTGGTTATCATCGGACAGCGAAATCACGAAATGTTTCCACTTCGTAAACGTGACGAAAACACGGTCCAATCATGATACTTTCTTGTTTTGCGCGTTTCCAGTGAACGAAAACGTGACGGAAACGCTTAGGTATATGTTTCCCTTGTGTTTCCGAATTGCGGAAACGTGCAATTTTGTCCTGTGCATATGTCACAGCTCAACGCTAACGTTTTTAAAAGTGGCACAATAAGCATAGACTTTTATCGTTTTACCCTACCTTGAACAAAGCAGAACAGGACTATAAACATCAAAATAGTCGGGCCGCTCAAGCCTGCACGGAGGTATTCCCAATAAAGTGACATAGTGACGGAACCAGTCATCTTGTCCTCTCCCTTGATCTCCAGCCCAGAGTCTCCCTGAGCCATGTTCCCCGGACAATTCTCTCTTGTTTGTTCAGCAACCTTTAATTCCTCTTCTGTAGAAATGTCAATAACATCTAGAAATCCTACTTCAAGTAACTCTGGATAGGTTCCTTCTTGAACGATTGTGCCGTCTTTCATCACTACCAGTAGATCAGCACGTTTAATAAACTGCAGCCGATGTGTTACTAAGATGCGAGTTTTTTCGGACAAAATTCCGCAAATGCACTTTTCGAAGATTTGTCTTCCCACCTTGGCGTCCACCGCACTCAAAGGATCATCCATGAGGTAGATATCTGCGTTCATGTAGACTGCACGTGCCAGGGCTACACGCGACTTCTGACCACCACTCAGCAAAACTCCACGATCACCAGTTGTAGTCAGATCCCCATCTGGGAACGCTGCAATATCTGGCACCAATTGACATGCTTCGATCGTCATGTTGTAGCGCTTAAGATCCATTTCTAGACCAAATAGGATGTTTTCGCGTAGAGTACCCGAAAATACCCAAGCTTGTTGGGATATGTGGGCAATCTTTCCAGAGCAGAAGATTTCCCCTTTGGAGATTAGAAGCTCACCGAGGACGGCCAGTAAAAGAGAGGATTTCCCACTTCCAGCCCTACCTGTAACGACAACTAGTTTTGATGTGGTTGCTGTGAAAGAGACATCCCAAAGTGCAGGCGATTCGGAATAAGTATTATTCCAGTGACACCACACTTTTTCAAAGACAACTTCAGCAGAATTTCTGTTTGTCTGTTCTTGAACTGCATCATTGGAATGCTCTAAATGCTCTTTGTAACTTTTACGAGAGTCCCTTTGATTGTTCTCAAGCGTCAGCTCCTCGCGAAAGGAATTGTCTTTCCATTCTTTTGGTTCAAGCAGTTGTTGAATTCTGCTTAATGCGATGGAGAAATCGGCAAGGTATTTAGTTGGTATTCCTATATCGAATGCCATGACCTGCATGACACTCAACAAAACAACAGTCACAAAAGTGTTGTAAAAGTTTAGTTGAGTTCCTGTTGCTGCAAGAGTTCCGAGAGAAATGGCGACTGCTGCTGACCTGCAGGTAAGTGGAGACTGTTTCATGGCGGCCGAGATGACGCTCTTTAGTCGAATGAGGTACATTTCTCGCCTGAAACAATTAAACAATCAAATTATAAGACACATGTGTATCTAAAATTAGCCTATGGACGTTGTGTTTTGCCTCTTCCACAGACTGGGGAAAACAACAAGAGGGAACCGAAACATTATTTATAGCTGGGGTGATTCATAATCATATATAATTCAGATTTGTTTGAGGAATAGTTTAGAAACAAAATGTTTTCGATGATCTTCTAGCCTTGCAAGGAACTAATTGAGACGGCTATATCGTATGTTTTGGATTCTTTTCTGGTCAGGAAGACCTTTATGTGAAGAGTTAAGGAAAGTCTGCTATGAAGCACAACAATATTATATAGTATAAATTACAGATGTTTTAAAAACATTCTTATGCGAAAGCGAAAACAGAACCTGAAATGTTTAGGAGCCAGGACAAATCAATTTTGGGCGCTTTAACGATTCACTCATGGCTCCTGATGTTTTGTTCAATTAATGGGGTTGCGAGAGGAAAAACTCGTACAGGCTAAAACTTTACTTATTTTTGAGCTGTTATGGAACGGAATTATAGCCGATTCAGGACTTTATAATTATTTGTTGTCCAAATTCAAGACAATGACAAAGTCGATCCTCTTGTTTTGATTTACAAGTTTACAGACAAGTACGTTGGGTAGAGACAAAATGGTCTAGCTGGTGTTATACCTTCGCAATTTTCCAATGGCTCCAATCAAAGGCCACTCCCACGCATACATCTTCACTGTGCGTATTCCGCATATGATGGCTCTCATGAGAGACAAACGCTCCCCTGCCGATTCCGCGACCTTTTTGCGGAGCTTGGCGCAACGAAAGCCAGAAACGATCAAGTAAGCGATCATAAAAATCATCAAAAGGAATCCAGAGAGAGTTCTAAATCCAACTAGTAATGCTGCCATCACAACGAGAACGAAAACCAAAATGACTGACCGACAAAACGCGTCTAATGCCCCGATAGCATACTCGAAGCGCATGGCGTCGCAGGAAACCAGTTCGATTATGTGTCCGCTTGTGATCTTTGCTACCTCAGTTTGTTTCAGCTGAAAGACCTAAAAGATAAAATTAGATATTAGGATAAGTGTGGGAATTATATTATTGATAAGTTCACATGCAATAACCCCTCGTTTCTCTTTGTTGCAGTCCTTTTTGACTGCAGAGTAGCCATCAAGAGATATTTGACTGTGACCGCGATGCCAATACCGTCAGCACCGTTTTGTTGAACTTCCAGTTCTAATTTGTCGATCTTCAGCAGTTAGGACCCAATGCTAGAGAAAGAAAGACTTCGAACGTGGAATTGGTTTGATTCAAGGTGCTACATTGAATTCACTCTGACGTGGATACCCTCGGGACTAGCATTAAAGAAGTGTCCGCCTTAGAGAGTGCTGATGTAACCTGACACCCAAACGTCAAATTGCAGTGCACGTTTGCGTGCCTTTCAGTCCTAACGGAAAGTTTTAAAATATATTGTATCGTAACAACGGCTCATATGCACTTTAAAAGTCACAATGACATAACCTTGACAAAGCTTGTTTGGATCGCTTGTTATTTTACTTGGAGCGGGTGAGTTTAGAACTGTTCGCTTGACGTTCCATGAAAGTACACGCTTTGAAGTATTCCACAAGGATTTCCTGGATCACAAAGTTCATAACGAAAGAAAAGTAGAAAACTACAAATGCCTTTGATTAGAATCAAGCGGAAAAAGCGAATAAAAAGAGTGCAGGTGACCGTAGTAAAGACTGCGCAAATGAGTTGTCTTACGACTGTAAAGTAAAATGCAATAGGCTGATTTAAATAGTGTCTACGCGGTAGGTCATTTTGAGATAATACCTGGCGTGTTATAAAATTTTGTAGACATTTTTTTATAGTTATAGAGAAACAATTGAAATTCGACCGGTCCATAACTTACTGTACGGACCGCAAAATCAGTTTGTACGTACATGTGGATCGCAAATGATTACTTGAAAAGTTGCTAAACGTTTGTCATAAAAGGCCCAGAAGTGCAATGGGAAGTTTAAACGTTCCGGATACTCACTGTTAAGTTATGATGATCGGGGAAAGCTTACAATCTTGGAAAATGACCGTTAGGAAGAAGGAAAACATCCGAGGAAAAAATTGCTTGAGACCTCAGCCGTCATTGACAACAAGCGCTGCAGAGTATGGAGGGTTGTTTTACCTCTGTGTTATAATTTGCACACTTTCCAGGAAGAAAGTGGAAAGCGAACAATCACCATGAACAGTTATGACTAAAACCGTGCAAGAATCAAGTTTTGCAGACATGTTTGCTCGTCATGGCGCACTGTGAGGACTGTTAATAAATTTTTCACAATGCACGAGAACTCTGTATTTCGAAATCACTGACTGGGACAAAAACGCCGTGGTGATTTGAGGACGTTTATTTTGCTGGAAGAAACCTAAACGCTCCACGAGGAGGCAGGAAAATTAAGCGGTGAGTTTTGAATAATATAACTTTCAACAATGTGTCGATCGGTCGCAGTTTGTGATGAAATTATTTCCTTTTAGTGCCATGTTGCCTTCTACATTATTGTACGTGTAAGAAACTTATTCAAAAGAATAAAAAATACTCCGAGTTACACAGCAGTTTCTTCTGGAAAGAGATAAGACAGCAGTTTTTTTAAATCTTTAGTGAGCGAGCAAGGGCGAGTTCGAGTCGTTCACCGAATAAAGTTCACTGCAGTGTCGTTGTTTGACACACCCTATGGGCCATTTCATTCAGCTCAGAACAAATTAGTATTTATCTAGGCAGTTGGTTCGACAGACGCTTATTTTCTTTCAAGATTTTCAAATCGGTAGAATTGTAAGCTGTTAACTGAATTTGTTGTGAAAACAAACGTGCGTAATTCATGCCTGATCGCGATTGATGTTGTTGAATGAACGAAACGAGTACTCGTTTGGGCCTTGTTTTGTGTTTACCGAAAGATCTAAAGCCATATAATCCCCGAACGAAGTGAGGGAAATATTTACGACGCTAATGCATCATAGTCGGCTCATTTGAAGACTCCAAGCGCGTCGCCATCTCGAAATCTAATGTTCGTGTGTTTGTTTGTGGGTTTGTGTGTTTGTGCGATGCGACCTTTTTAGGCCAGGTGCCTAAGGCAATGTCCAAATAAGGCTATCGACTACCGCCATGTTTTTAAGAAAGATTTGAACAAAGCAACGATTGTACGTAACTGCGCTCACGAAAATGAATTTGAAAACTAGAAAACTTGAAACAGAACGGTCTCGCGAAGCTCGTCTTCAAAAGAGAAGGGAACAGGCACTTCAAGAGCAAAAGCGGACCGAAGGAAAGACTCCGCAGAGAAAACAGCGCATGAATGCCGATCGAAAGCGACATGAAGAGAAGCGGGTAACACAGACAACTCCGCAAAGAGAACAGCGCTTGAAAGCGAATCGAGACCTTCAGGAGAAAAAGCGGGCCGAAAAGAAGACTCCGCAAAGACAACAGCGCATGAATGCCGACCAAAAGCGACATGAACAGAAGCGGGTAACACAGACAACTCCGCAAAGGGAACAGCGCTTGAAAGCAAATCGGGAGCTTCAGACGCCGTTTTGTGTTAAACTCAGATACTTATTTAGAAAGGACAAGCAACAAAGGTTAGTCAGTGGAAATCGAACAATCACCGTGACAAATATATTCTATCCCGTATAGCTTGTAACTCGGTCACTTCAAGAATGTATTAAAATCTGTATGCTTATCATTTTCCTTCGAAGTATTGTTTTACTACGCTTCTGTCGCCAGTTTCGGCTACCGTATTCGCTCAGAGCAATCGGAACTTGGAGCCTTGAATGATTTAGTCAGATGTCTTATTTTTCTGTAATCTGACACGCGGTGATTGCAGCGAGAATCGTTCACAAGCCCTTAGAAGTATTACTGGGTCTGAAGCCCGTGTATAATTTGAAGTAAACTGTTCAAGTTTTGCTTTGATTCTGGGAGAAATCTTGCTGTTTTGAGTGGGTTCACATGCAAAACAATTCGAGACTATTAAATATGCCTGCCTGAGTCTGGTGAATGCCTTCCAGAGTAAAATCAAATCGCACAGGAAGCCTATTTAATTGTACTGCCTATGAATTTAAAATTAGAAAATCAGTGTTCCTTTTTTACCAACTTCAAACTTTGAGTATTAAATTTTGAGAACGTGCTTGGCAGACTGTAGGAATTAATTTGACGTGCCGACCGTGGGAAATACGTACTTCGTCACGCAATCGATTCTTTTTTCAACGCAAAAGTATAACACACCATTCTTTTTCTCCTTCCTTTGCGTGTAGCACTTGAGTTCGAAGAAAAGATTGAGTCGTCATTTCGGTAAAACAAAGGCTACTCTTGTTGGGAGTTACCAAAGTAAAAGTCCCATCAATGGCAGAGTGAGGGGGTATATGCGATTATCGTATTTCTAGTAAATATCTTATTAACCTCGTTTGCTTGGTCCGTACCGTAAGTTATGGATCCTCGTTTTTTTCGTCCTTATAAGGCGACAAAAAAAACTCGGTCCATAACTTACTGTACGGACCGCGCGCTCGGTTAATAAGATCTATTTAAATGACCACATTTATAACGGAAACGGAAATGAAATTTGAAGAAAACCATACAAGTGCGGCTGTCAAATTTGATGAGCATTTGACGCTTGCAGCCAAGGTTGAATCGTCGAGTCTGCAGCTAAAAAGTTTTTGTAGTTTGAATTCTTCTTACTGACTTGTGAATGGTGAAGAGGATAACTGGTTGAGTTCTGCGGAAAGTAGCATGGAGGAAGTTAATGCGGAAAGTTTCTCGTAACTTGCTGAAACGGATGGCAACGAACAGAGTCGCTCGCAAAACTTGACATTGTCTTCTTCAAAGTTAAGCGAAAGATATAAGTTCTCCTCGGAGCCAGAAACAATCTTCATGTAAGTCAGTAGCCTTTCAGTCCTGAATTCTCTAATTTCTCATCTCCAAAAGATGTACATTTTAACTGCTTGTCGTTCCAACAAAGCTTCCTGGGACTCTTACAGGACTACTTTCAAAATGGTGGTGGCGGTCACCGCCATTTTGTTTTGAATTCATGAATTTGCCGAGGTGCGTACTGAGCTGAGTAGCAGGTAAGGATTGGCGTTTTTAAACAATTAAAATTGTTTGTTTTCTACGACAGTACAGAGTAAGACTGGCCAATCTTCGATCTTCCTTCTGATGCATCCGCAAATTGTAGTTTTTGTCTTTCAACCCACTCGTTTTACTTGTTTCCTTTGGCTTCGCTAAAGTTGGTGGTTTCTCCTGTACTTTTCTATCACATTTTGTTCACATAAATAAAAGAAAAGTGTAGATCGGGTCTGTATGTTCTAAGCTTGCGAGATTTGTACTCTGAGATTTCTTGTTTACGACTTACGCACGGCATAAAATTTTACCGATGGTGCAGGTTTCAATGATCACAAAGTCGTGTAATAAATCTCTTATTGACCGAGTTTGCTCGGGACCGTACTGGGAGAATATCGGCCCGAGGTCAAGACCTCGGGCCAATATTCTCCCAGTACGGCCCTCGCACTCGGTCAATAAGATATATATATATATATATATATATATATATATATATATATATATATATATATATATATATATATATATATATATATATATATATATATATATATATATATATATATATATATATATATATATTTATTTATGACCCATCAAATATTTCCTCCCGCGCGTGATTGGTGGAATCGTGACACCCATTACGAGATGACTACCGAGGAGGACATCAATTTATTGGTCGAAAAAGCAGCTCCAGATGCGAGAGGAAATATTTGAAGGATAATAAAGACAATAAACTACTTTTGGCTTCGGAAATATGCACGGATAATTGTCCTTGGACATTATCTATTCCTCGGATAATATCCTCGGACAATTATCCGTGCATATCTCCTCGCCAAAAGTAGTTTGTTGTTTATATATATATATATAGAACAAGGGTGAAAGGCGCGTGGACCCAGTAAAAACACAGAATCAATCAGCTTTTTACCAACATGTTTCGGCTACGTGCCGTTCTCAAGGTAAACTGATTACAAGTGTTTCTTAAAATTAGATTACGTAACAATACAGTGTATAATGATTTGGTAATTAAGCTGAATTAGTACATTGACGTGTGTAAACGTCACTGTGTTCAATTATATGCTCACTCTACCGATCAATAAGTAATGAAAAGAGAACAAATAGTACGGTAGAATAAATGGAGCTAAGTGTACGTGAATCTGGGTTAAATAGTCATAGTTTAAGGCTGGATGTCTCTTTAGGATGATTGAGTTCTTGGTTTAACCCAAGCGGCTTGAGAGTCTGAAGTTTGATGATCCAGTAGTCTTCTCTTTTCTCGAGTATAGATCGTTGCTCTTTCTTAGGCACGTCCGTTTTTTTGAGTTGTTCGATAATTGTGAAAGTCGCATGCTCACTGAAGTCATGTCCGGTTTTGCTGAAGTGTTGTGATGCCGGTATTCCATCTGGTCGGTGGGCGTCCTTCCTGTGGTTGTTTATCCTGATGTTCATAGGAAATTCGAATTTGTCGATATATTGTAACTTGCATTTACTACATTCCATGATGTAAATAACAAGCGTGCTCTTGCAGTTGACGCGATGGTAGATATTAAACCTTTTACCAGTGCTTACACTCCTTAAGGAACTCGTGTTGGCTATTTGTTTACAGCAGAGATTCCCTGTCTTAGACATGCATGGGACGCATTTCCCTATTGTAGGTGTTGATTGTCTACGAAAGACTCGGTCGTGCTCGATGATGTTGCTTCCCAGGTAATCTTTTAGGTTGCGACAACGTCGATAGGCTAAGATAGGTGGTTCTTTGAAATGATCGTTAATGTCAGGGTTCAGTTGTGTTACGGGGCTATAACAGACTTTAGCTCACTTTTAATGCACTTTTGCGTCGATGTTCCATTTTCAAGAACAAGTCTCACTATCTGATGTCTCTAGTTTCTTAGCCGACGGCTTTTATGCACCACAAGTGTTAAGTTGTCCCAGTGATTTCCTAATAGTTTTCACACTGGCCGAATTAGAGCACAAAGGATAGGAAATGGATTTTCGCTAGGACCAAGTTCAAAGTCACATTCAGAACTCATATTTCCGAATGGCCTTTTCCGCTAGGATGTCGTTAACACTCGAGTGGCTCCTCTATTTGCTTACTACACTTATTCTAAAATCACACTAACACATTCCAATGGATACGATTGGCTGTAGTTAAGATCTGAAGGAAGAGAAGATGCTGGCACGCCTACGACAGTGTGCGCACTTGCTATTGCTCATTTCCTAAAACAGGATCTTCAATTAATAACAAGATCACTTAGATTTCCTGAGGAAGGCCTCAGTGTTAATCACAGTAAACAACAAAGTAAAACTTGATTAAACGTATATTCTAACTCTTCCAATTGTCAACAAAAGAACTCCAATTCACTAATTTATTCGCTTCCGAAACGACGGGAAGATATTCCAATTTTCTGCTATAACATTACCCCCCTTTTTCGAAGAGTCGACTCCGTTCGACAAAACTAAAAAGGAATATGGAAGAAAAGGTGTTGACATTCAGAGAGTAGTTACAAGCACTGGGCAGCTAACGCCATGTCTGAGCGTATTATTTAACTAAAAGGTACAGGCTCAAGACTGTCTTAAAGTTTACAATTACAAGATAAGCAATTACATGGATTGGTGACATTACTATTCAGGAAGGAAAACATGTTACTACATGCGTGAGGATTTACGCAATAATTTTTTCCTCTTGATTCTGTACTTGAAAAAGCATGTCACTTGTTACATGCTGGAATGATCAAAGAATTTCACAAAGATTAATTTCAAATCAGTAGTATGTCACTGACATACGACACGTGATATAAGTTTAACAAGTTAGTAGTAAATGGCAATGTTCAGTTCTAGTTTCCGTGGATTCGCAGGTAATGCTTGACTGGTTTATGTCGTGAGACATACAGTAAGTCCAGGGACTTGCATGTAATAATGTCCATCTCGTGGTTGCGCCAGTAGAAGAACATATTTGCTGTTATGGTGCTGTTTGTAGTGGATCGGTTTATAGGTGCCTTTGACCTTGGTTTGACGCTGGACCCGTTTTTGCTCTTATATAGTGTTCAGTTGTTGTATTTGGTATTGTTTAGGCGGTTTGTTGGTACAACATGCCGCTTCTGAGATGAAAGTTCGCTTCTTTCGTATTGGACTGATTTCTTTGGCTTTTGCTAGTTTGCTGTAACGAGGCTTTAGTGCGTCAGCAAGGTGTTCTTGTGTTTACGGAAATCCAGTAAATTCAGAGTAGATGATCTTTGCATTTTGGTGGCAGGGTCCATCTGTAAGTTGTAGTAGTAGTAGTAGTAGTAGTAGTAGTAGTAGTAGTAATAGTAGTAGTAGTAATAGTAGTAGTAGTAGTAGTTCAACAGTATTTGGCGCAAGCAGAGTGGCATCGTTGAAGTGTGAGTTTATTGTCAGGGTTAAAAGAAAATAACCAAGCCATACTAACTAAAACAAGTACTCTTTCTATGCTTAACTAGATTATTGTCCTTTGACCAGTATAATACTATGCATAAAGTTTACAGAGCAATTGGTAACGAGAATAATTTTATGTAAAGTATATTAATAGCATGTGCTGCAAAGGTGTTCACTTAGCAACCGGAAGGTCGATCTAACCAACCGAGTTTTGACTTGTACAGTAATAGCTTACTTGTGTACATGAAGCGCGAACAATGTATGTTTGCAAAACATTTCTTTTGTGAGTCGCATGAAAAGATGCTTTTAAAATTATACAATTGGGTTAGTTTGTCTGTGAATCAAGAAGGGTGTTCACGGACGGTATTCGTTTACCAGGCAAGGTTCGGTACATTGATAATTCGAGAAGTTGTCCGGTTGTTATAATTATTTTAGCACGGTGTCATTATTTCTGTTTCGTGTGTGCTAATAGACCATGTGAACGAAATGTACATTATTTTTTCTCGTTCATGTTTGCGCAAAAGCCACTCAAGTTCTCCATTTTGTGTGGAAGGCAAATTGTAGGCCTTCAGGATTTGCTTGCAGAATTTCCGTGTAATTTCCTGCTTTTGTAGTTTCCTGGAAATAACCGACTTCCAAATCATTACAAAAAGAATGGCGCATACAACATAAGCGGGACATGAATCATTGTTCTTCTCCAGTTTTGCCTTACTGCTTGGGGCAATTTCCAATTGTTGATCATCTGCGGATTGGATCTTTAAGAAGTTGTTAAATGGCTGAAAATGAATTTGTTGAATTATGTCTTGCCGAACTTGGACTGTTTGGGTGGTTGTTACTCGATCTATGTTTAAACGAGCAAGCTCTGGAGGGTGTTTCGTGGGCGGTGGCAATCGGCGCCACACATCCGCTTTGATGGCAGTGACATTTGCGCCAGTGTCAACAAGGAAAGATAATTTCGTGCCACAAGTTGAACCTTCTATTGAAAGACTATTCTTAGACTTCGAAAACTGAATAGCATTTTGACATGTCTCTGTAATTGACTCTATCGTCTTTGGATTGTCATCTGAAGAAATAATGTGCTCGGCACCTGTCACTTGTGTTTGTTCCTTCTCATTCGATATGCAATCCTGACCACTTGATGTATTCAAGGCAAAATCTGCAGTCTTGGTTTCAATTTCAATTATTTCGCTGGGTGTTTGTGTTGTCTTAGCAATCTGAAAATCATTAATTGTTTTGTGATCTGAATTCTGGGCTGTTGGTTTAGCAACTTGTTGTGTTTGATTTGCAACTGGGATTGTCATCTCTTGTGACACATTTTGAGTGGTATCTGGAATTCCGGTTTTAACTATATTTGTTTGGTCAGTTTCCTCTGTGACTTCTAAATTTAACCGTGGTTTCCTTATTAGAACAGATATGTATTTCATCAACTTCATATACGACATTATTTTCTCAAATTGGTTCAGCGCGGCTGATTGTGTATTTTCTCTGTAAATATTTTCCACGGTGGGTTTTAGCGGTTCAGATACTTTTTCGTCGACTTCGATTTTGTTTTCTTCAGTTTCCACTCTTATCTCCTTGCATGAAATGCTTGGTTCTTCAAACACAATTTTAGGTTCTTCAGTAACAAAACTCTCTTCTTGTGGCATTATTGTTTCGAACTTTTCTTCCGTTTGTTCTTCTGCGGTTATAGTGAAAGTTTCAGGTCTCCTAACATGACTTTCCGTAGTGATCAGGGAAATAGTGTTAATTCGAGGAACGTTTTGAGTTCTTTCCTCTGAACAATTTATTAATTCATCTTCAGCAAAACGCACTTTTAGTTTTGAGGCAGGAATTTGCATGACAGGTGTAAATGATTCGTGTGATTCAACATTTGTGGACATTGGTTTGTCACCTTTAGTTTGGGTCATTTTTTCAAGTTCTCTGCGTTTGCGCATTCTCTCTTGCATTTGCTGAGATCTCGCAGGATATCCTTTAACTTCAGTGTCTTTACTGTTGTCCTTTGAATTCACGAGACTGTTCGGGACTACAGGCTCGTGCGCTACTAAATCATTTTGGCTTTCCACTAAGTGGTTCATTACTAAGTGGTTCTATGTTTGTTTGTGGCGTTTCTGCTTTGGCGGTCATATTTCCATTGAGTTTACGATGTACAGTGGCCTCGCTAGTTTCCCGTTCTAACAAGACCGAGGGGAGTTTAAAGGCGCCGCTTGGTTTGCTGGACGATATTCCGGTTGGCCTGAATATCTCGGATTGGGCTGGCGGTGTTCGTAATTGTAATTTGGGAGTCTGGGATCTCTTTGTCCCAAACGTTGGCGACAAGCATAAGCAACATGGCCTGTCTTGTTACAGTAATTGCAGATGGGGCGCCCATCGAAGGTGCGTCTATTCCGATTTTGAAATCTCCCGTTCTGATTCTGATTCTGATTCTGATTACGCTGATTATTGTTGGCTTGTCTCAATTCTTGTCGGACCTGTTGTGATACAATCTGAGCAATATCTTCCATATTGATATTAGGTTTGTCTGGCTTTGGTCTTGCTTGTTGGGCAACACTATAAGGATCAAAGGCAGCCACTGTTGGAGTTTGGGCTTGTTTCAACAGTGGAGTTATCACTTTTATCAGATCGTCAATTTTATCATCTGTTTTCTTTTCTGGGACAGACTTTTTTAATTTGGCGTGTGTTTCTGCGTCTTCTAGGGTTTCAGGTCGTTGTAGGACAACATAATTCTTTATTTCAGGTCGCAATCCCTGAATAAAATAATTCACGCACTCTGAACGTGGCAATTCTATGCGATGGCAGGTTCGTCTTATTTCTGCCGCATATTCGGCCACAGATTCTGTTGTCAACTGTTTTCGTTCATTTAATTTCTGTCGCAACAGCCATTTGTCTGAAGCGGAGTGAAACTGTTCTCTTAGTGCATTTGCCAAGTCATTATATGATTTGCCTGACAACCCGGGAGTTGTATTAAACCAAATGTTTGCATTATCTTTCAAATGTAAGGGAAAAGCCTGCGTTCTTTTATCGTCATGCCAATTGTGAAAATCAGCCGCACGACTAAAATCTACATCCTCATTTGGTTTTCCAGAGAACGTGGGAAACTTGACTCCATTGTACTTAGGTGTTGCATTTGATGAGGACTGCATCATTTGTTCCATCAATTTTGTCAAAGCTTTGGTTTGCTCGGACCATTGTTCGGAGAGTTTTTCATTCTGTTCTGACATTAATTTGTACATGTCTGCCATTAATGTTGCTGTTGATGGTGCCTCACCGTCGTGTGCCATAGCTGGTTGTTCCGAAATTTGGATGGGTAAAGTAAGTTCTGGTACAATCAACTGGCGTGGTTCGTCGCTAGGTTTAGTTTTTGAACCTGTTAATTTCGGTCTAGGGCAATCACAAAACTTACTCTTTTTCCCACTTGGTTTTGCGTTCGACGAGTTTGTCTTTTTCGTCTTGCTTCGAGTCAACAGCTTGCTTAGTATTTAATTTGACCACAAAGAAAATGGTTGGTCAGCTCTCACAAAAGGATCTAAGAATTGTTGTCCAATTCAATTCGAGAAAAAGCAAAATGCTCCTCGAGCAACTCACAAAAATGTCGAAAATGCACAAAAATTAACTGACAAGTAACCCGAAAGATGTCAGGACCTATAATCAACTCAATCGGTCGACTATTGAACACCGAACAGCACAACTACTACACAGTCAAATAGTTTGACTCGCATTCACACTTACTTTCGAGAAAAAAACTTAAAGCTGTTACGCTAACAAACACTCTTTTTTCCTTTTCTTTTTCTTGTTTTCTTTTTTCCTTATTTCTAAACTCTAACCTACATCATTTCTAATGGAACACGGTTTGGCTTGGTTTTCACTAAAAACCCATAACACTCACAGAGATCATTGTGTAAAAGAAAGTGGCTTCAAATACCTCGAAGGTCCTCTTGCGAAGGTCTTTTTCCAGGATCGATGCTCGGTTCTCCGCCACAAATCTGTTACGGGGCTATAACAGACTTTAGAGTTGAAGATCACTTTTAATGCACTTTTGCGTCGATGTTCCGTTTTCAAGAACAAGTCTCACTATCTGATCTATTTTCTTAGCCGACAGCTTTTATGCACCACAAGTGTTACGTCGTCCCAGTGATTTCCTAATAGTTTTAATAGTTTGGCCGAATTAGAACGCAAAGGATAGGAAATGGATTTTCGCTAGGACCAAGTTCAAAGTCACATTCAGAACTTATATTTCCGAATGGCCTTTTCCGCTAGGATGTCGTTAACACTCGAGTGGCTCCTCTATTTGCTTACTACACTTATTCTAAAATCACACTAACACATTCCAATGGATACGATTGGCTGTAGTTAGGATCTGAAGGAAGAGAAGATGCTGGCACGCCTACGACAGTGTGCGCACTTGCTATTGCTCATTTCCTAAAACAGGATCTTCAATTAATAAAAAGATCACTTAGATTTCCTGAGGAAGGCCTCAGTGTTAATCACAGTAAACAACAAACGTAAAACTTGATTAAACATATATTTTAACTCTTCCAATTGTCAACAAAAGAACTCCAATTCACTAATTTATTCGCTTCCGAAACGACGGGAAGATATTCCAATTTTCTGCTATAACAGTTGTAATAGATGCCAGTGTTTATGTAGCGTCCTTGCAATTGGTGGAAGGGTCCTATTGTAGGTGACGACGAAAGGTATTCTGTCTGATGTCTGTCGATCCTTTGTGTGCAGGAGTGTTGCGCGTGGTAAGTTTGCTGCTCGTTCAATTTGCTTTGCTTCTTCATCTGGCTTGTAACCTCTTTTGATCATGGATTCCTTTAGGAGTTCACAGTTTTTAAGGAATTCAGAGTCTTCAGAGCAGATGCGTTTTATGCGAAGGGCTTGTCCGTACGCGATACTTGATTTGAGAGTGTGTTGATGATCTGAGAGGCTATGAAGATAATTCTGTCTATCTGTGGGCTTCCCATAGAGTTTCGTTTGGAGTTTTCCAGTTTGGTCAATGTATAGTGTTGTATCGAGGAAATTTACTTCTTTGTCTGAGATCTCGTAGTCGAACTTGATGGACGAGTGTTTAACGTTGAGGTCTTTGATTAAAGTTTCGCAATTGTCCTTCGTGTCGGTCCATATGAGAAATATATCGTCAATGTAGCGCAGGTATAGTTTGTAATGTGTTGAAATCATTGGGTAAATGTAGGTTTCTTCAAATCTTCCCATGAAGATGTTTGCGTAGAACGGAGCACAATTTGTGCCCATGGCACATCCTTTTATCTGGAGATAGTTGACGCAGTTGAAGATAAAGTTATTCAATGTAAGTATTAGTTCCATGAATTTCAATAGGACGGTTCTGTTCGCTGTATAGGATCCAATTTGTCTCTTTTCCAGTGTATGTCGTAGTGCTTCTTATCCTTCGTCATTAGGAATGTTTGTATATAATGATCTGACGTCCATTGACACGAGGTATGTGTTGGTGGGGACTATATCCACATTCTCAATTTTGTTAAGAAAGTCCGTGGTGTTTTTAACGTAAGATGGCAGTTTTGACACTAGTGGTTTAACGTGGTGATCGACGTATGCAGAGATTTTGCTTGTGTGACAATTAACAGAGCTGACAACTGGCCTGCCTGGATTGCCTTGTTTGTGAATCTTCGGGAGAATGTAGAATCTTGGCGTCTTAGGGTTTTCAGTTCGTAGGGCTTCCGCGAGTTTTTCCGATAGTAGCTGTTGTGTCTTGAATGTTTCTATAGCATCATTTATCATGTCACTATGGTGTTCTGTAGGTGACCCAGGAAGTTCTTGGTAGAATTTGATGTTTTGCAACTGGCGTTCTGCTTCGGTAATGTAAACTTGTACGTCCATAATGACAATGGCTCCGCCTTTATCCGCTTTAGTAATTACTATGTCATTTCTTTTGCTTAAATCTGATAGAGCTTCACGTTCTTTGGGGGTAAGGTTATTCTTCGGCAGTGGTCTCATCTTTGAGTTGTTAATGTCATACTTAATGCCTGCAATGAATGTTTCCACTGTGTGGTCCGTGTAACTTGGGGTCCAAGTAGAGTTCCTTTTTGCAAATATTTGTTCTTCAGGGAGTTCTTCCTTTGTGTTAGAGCCAAAATGTGCCCGAATTTTGATACGTCTACAAAACTTGTTTATGTCATTGTTGAGGTCTGATCGGTTGAATTCTTTTGGTCTTGGGCAGAAGTTTAAGTTCTTGTTTAGAAGTCTGAATTCGTTCCTGGTAAACTTTTTTTCAGTAAGGTTCATTACATTTCCTGCTGGGTCATTGTGTATTCGTAGAATTGTTTGAAGCTTCTTCCTAAGTCGGTTAAAACCCTTGTGGCTTGTGTAATGTCCTCCAGTGCGTTCATCATTATTGTTGTGTGATTGCCTTCTGTGGAGAAGGCAGTTGGGCCGTTTTGATGCATTCCGAGTTTGCCGTCGACGGTTAAGATATTGTTGGTTCGCAGTGGTGGCTGGTTCAGTTCCCTTTGCTCTTAATTGTGTGCTGGATGTGGAGTGTGATATCCGGTACTTTGGATCCTCATCCCGATAGTTGCTTTTTCGTCGATTTCCCCTCTTGATTATATCAGCGTATGTTGGAGGTCTCCTTTGTTGTGCTATGGGTTCGTTGTCTTCAGCTGGAGGTTGTGTTGGTGGAATATCGGATCTCCACGATTTCCGTGTGTACGTCTGAACTTTTTCGTTGCTGCGTTGTCTTCGAGGTTGTTGTTTATTGAATCTTATTGCGTTGAGCTTTCTGTTTTTCTTTAAATTCAATTGTCGTGTGTTGTCCCCAATATTCAATTTGATTATTTTGGTGACTTCAGCATATTCGGTTTCGTGGATAGTATTCCGAAGATCTGTGTCGACATGCGTATATATTCACGCATATATATTTAAGCAATATAACACGAGTTTCCATGTCTATGTACTCTTATATAAACACGCGGGATGTTGGGAGAACACGAGAAAAAGTTCAAAATCACGAGCCGCTTCGGCGAGTGATTTTGAACTTTTTCTCGTGTTCTCACAACATCCCAAGTGTTTATATAAGAGTACATAGACATGGAAACGAGTGTCATATTGCTTTTATAAAATAACGAAGCTTTTATTACCTGGAAGAACTTTATATTGAAAATGATCAAGTTCAAGATTCTCCCGAAAACCGTCAAAACGCACGCTCGTCCAATCGGAAAGTCTGTTTCACGGCACTTCGCTCAAGTCAGTCCATGAATGAAAACGGAACACCACTCCCGTTCACTTGAAAAACTTGACAGGCTGCTAAATGAAGATGAATTTCGCAAGAAATGTGTCGGATATTACTACCACTGTTTGTCAAGAATTCAGAAGAACCGGCGAGAATGTTTTGAGCCGTCAGGTTTCAACTTTCAGGACAATAGTGTCACTCGACGTAAACATGTCTGCACAACAACACTATTCTGCTGAAGAAGGTAGTTTGTACGAGCCGACAGCCGAGACAGACTCATTAGCGAAGACTGTTTGTGCCTTCATCACCATAAACCTACAATTATTCGTGTGAAACTCCGGTGATCTAAGCCATCTGTTACTAGCTACGAGCCACAGGAGACGAAGGTATAAAGGTTAGAAACTTTAGAGAATGTTCTTTGACTGTGTAATTGTTGGCTTTCTGTCTCACGGTTTCCGAATTAAATTTCATGCAATATTCAGACAACTTTTCTTCACGCTGCTTCACTAATTGCACATGATTTGCACACGGCTTCACTATTTGCTCTAATAGCCCACTGCAGTTTCTGTAACACATGAATCTTTGAAGTAGGGGACGACACGCAGGCTTTTTATTTCAGGATTCGTCATTTCCATGTCTTTGTACTTATTTATAAAATGGTTTTTTAACCAATCAGAGCGCGCGTAGTATCATAGTTATTATATATATATATATATATATATATATATATATATATATATATATATATATATATATATATATATATATATATATATATATATATATATATATATATATATATATATATATATATATATATACAGTCAATCCTGAAAAGGTTGTCCAGTCTAAATATATAAATATACAAATATATCTGTCACGTGACCACCTAAAACTAGCGTTTTTAAACTGGAAACACTCCAAAGGCTCTTGGTTTTACCATTCTAATGACTAGCACTCATAAAATTATATAAACATGCTGACTTAATGTTATTTCTTTGTAGTTATACGGTTTTTTCAGTGGTCACGTGATAGATATAATTGCCTAAATATATATTTCAACTGGACAACCTTTTCGGGAATGACTGTATATATATACTAAGTATGTATACACAAAAAGTGTGCTATTCTCTTTAGCAGGGTCACTCATTTCATTATCTGTCTGAGTTCCTTTTTGTCAGTTGCTCACCTTTTTCAGTATCAGCCCTGTAATGGCCACTCTCCACCTCATGGACATCACTCGTGTGGTTTGATACACGTGCGTGGCACCCAGATTGGCAATTAGACTGCTGAACCCAATCCCAGCTCCATAGAAGTAAACTCGCCAATAATCTTGCGCTTTACCATACATCATCAAATGCATCACCAGGCTTATAAACACTGGCCGAAGCAGCATGAAAATAGAGAACACAAAGGACATGCCTAAAATGGAAGTGTAATCCTCCCAGCTGAACATGTGCAGTAAGGCTCGGAATAATTTACGTTTTCCCTTGGAATGATGGACTTGCTCGTTCCAGTTCCTCTCCAGGCTCTCTACTTGCCTTTGAGTTTTATGTTCGTCCATAAGTGGATATAAGTCGTCCAGATCCAGGTCTCTGTTATAACCTGTACTTAAAATATCATTCATCCACCAAAACATGAGACGGGAGAAGATGGTGGCAGTTGACTTTGGGTGGACTTCATTCTCCACAGATTGTATTTTCTCGTACTTAGCAGTCATTTTCAAAGTGACCTACAGAAAGAAAAAATACGATCCAAGCTTAACACTGTGATACTTTTAAGGGCAAATGCCGTAGGAACACCGACGACTGTAGAAATAGAAATAGAAACATGTCTTTAAACTTTTTGCTGGAGGACTTGGAATCCTAGATGCATGTATGGACGAGATTGCTTGAGTGTAGGGTGCACGCTTCCACAAGCTTAAATTTAAGACATCTTTTCATGTTTTTCTTTGACCTGGAATAGTCTTTGAAACATGTATTCACCTTGGACTTTGGGGCTTTTTTTTGAGCATGTCCAAGTCAGCGTTGCGGATTGAGAGTACAGCTTTCTTGATGCGAGGGAGGACACAAAACAGTGTCTATCCATGTTCCGCTCTAAACAGTTCGTTGAAGAAATAGACGATTCTACAGTCTTGCTTCACTGGTGGAAGCTGGTAAATCTATCGGTCCGTAAATACAACACATATGCACAGATTGGCAAATTGGTACTTTGTTCCTCTCACGTATGCTGTAACTAGTTGTCCAGCCGGAAGGGCAGAATTTGTATCTGAAGTCAGTGTTATGTCGTCATCTACGTGTACATCTATATCAAGTTGAGTCGGTAAGCTGAAGTCGCATTGACTCTTTAATAGGAAGATCATGCATCGAGTTTATATATATTTTTTAACATCCAGAAGCACATCGCCAGAAATTCCGGACATTTTGCGTCCACGATTGCTTCCGGTTTTTCCCAGCGGTGTGCGGTATGAGTATGCGCCATTCATACATTCAACATTGTTACGTATTTTGCCTCAGTGGGGTGGGGGAGGGATGGGTTTCTCCGGTTCAAAAAGAGACTGCTACGTTTAGGAGATGTGCCGTTGACCGACCCAGTTGAAATTAGCTTTTGTTTGATGCAATTTTCATGCGATTTGGAGCTTCCTAGCCCGAAATATCAACATCCGAAGTCAGCGTATTTCACGGGAGGTATTCGCCACGGCTGGCTGTAAACTGCAAATTCAAACGCAAAAAAGTACACATCGAATTTGCTCCAGGGGACTGACTGAGGCTTCACAGGAGATGTTCAATCCTGGACAATCAGGTACAGGGTAAACATTTTGCGTTGTAACCAAACCTCTTGTATTAAATGCAGCTTAAAAGTGACAATAACCAGTTTTGAGCGTATTCTACTATCAATCCCTTCTTACGTCGGCCGAAATTTTAAATTCAAAAAAGTACACATCGAATTTTACCGCAGATAAATATTTTTTGTACTGTTGTGTTTAGGAAGCTTTCCTCTTCCGAATGCTGCCCAAACATTTTTACGAACGTGCTTCAGTTAAGCGAAAAGCGCAATTTATTATCAGATCCCATACATTTCTTTGTTATTTCTTGAGCGGCTTTCAGCGTGAAACCTGATGCCTTTTCCAAGATGGCGCAACCGGATGTCTGAAATTTCTGGCGATGATTTGCAACTGAACCCTTCTGTGGGTGACAATAACTTGGTTACAGTAAATGCTCAGTGAATTTTTACGGGATTCGGGGAGACTAGGGTCGCGTAACAACCAAGAGAACCCCATATGTGTACGTAAATGCCCATCGTATCTTGCCAAAAATATATTATTTCGAAATACTGCAACCCTTGTTACAAAATGCTTCAATTCTAATTACAAAATACTTACGTTATTACAAAACGCTGCAGAAGATGGCACTTGATTTGGTGCGAGATCGAATTAATTAAACAACAGTTAATTCCCAACCAAGGGCGCACTGGTGGCTGAATTGAAACATAGGACTAATAAATATATTTGTTGCTAGAAAAGTAGCAACAAAAAAAAACAATGCTGCAACTTACTGGTGAATCGAAATTATACTAAAATTATAATAGTTTCCATTACCTACTTACCGAAGAGTGCCACCGCACAATTCATCATACCGAGAATTTCCAATTGCGTTACAGACTGAAAAGATTATCCCGAAGCTCTGCGAGTGTAATAATCGAGACGCTAATGGGGTATCTCGCATTTTCGAGACGCTAAATGAGGCCGCTTTCTCAAATTCTAATGTTCGTCAGTCAAGCGGGCGACCTTCAGGCGTGGTAGCTAAGCTTCCAAGTTTGATTCATTGCGGCTAAGAATTGATGGAGCACGACGGCAGTGTAGTTCTATATCAAGATGCAGGTACAAAGCCAGGCAGTTCGACGGATAGCTATAAAATACACGTATATTGTGCCTTTTTATGGGAGGCAAGCTTGCCAGCCATAAAATAAATAAAACGATTTCATTACTTCTTCAGAAAGGATAAGCAAAATTCAGTCGGTGGAAATCAAACATTCACTGTGGCAAATTTACCGACTGATGTTTACAAGACTGAAATTTACAGAAACCAATTGTTATGGCAAGACGCGCCAGGCGCTCAATTCAATGGAAATTGGAATTTTCGTAGTGTGAGAGGACTGCTCTTTATATCGAAATCGTTGAAGAAGTAGACGACAATAATTTGGGTTTGTTTCATTTGCTGGAAATGAAGAGCTAAGACTATGTCTTTCAGGAAATGGTGAGTTTTTAACAGATAACTTTGCCTGCGTGACATTATTATTATTTGCATATTTCGCTGGAAGTGACATGGAAATGGATTAATATTTTCTCTAACCGGATTGAAATGCTCTCCGCTTTCTGAGGCTAAAGTAGAGAATACTCGGCCAGGCGGCCGCTGCTTTCCATAACAATCCCAGTCTAGTGTTTTTCCCAAAGAGTTTTAATAGAATTTATGAGTGGTCGGGGGCGCTCAGTACAATCGAACCTTGTATTATCATATTTTTAAGACTCGTGTTGCAGTTTCCACGCTTTCAGTTTGAAATCTGTTACACTCTCTGACTGCTCTGACTTGCTTTCTGAAGGCTAAATTAGAGTATATTCGGCCAGGCGGCCACTGCTTTCTATAACAACATACACAGTCTAGTGTTTTATTAGAATTTATGAGTGTCCGAGGGCGCTCAGCAAAATCGAACCTTGTATCATCATAGTTTAAAATGGACTGCACTTTTTAAACAAAATCGCACCCAGTGAAAATGAATTTTCTTTCTGCTCCGACGATTTTAACACGGGAGGGATATAATCAAACTTTTTACGCACCTACAACGTCTCGTTTAGGTGTCGAAGCTGAGTGATCGTCGATCCCTTTATCGAGCTCTTGTCTTCCTGAAAGATGAGATACTGGTTCACTGTTATGACCTTTATGAATATCAAATTATATGCGCCATGGTAACCATTTGTATTCTATGGAATTTTGTTTTTTAAGCGGAGAAAGCCCTGTGTCAAACAAAGGAATCCATCAGCGCTTCGCCGTCTATTGTTTCCTATTGACTATGTAGCCTCCGTGTGCGTTGACGTTTTACAAATACGTTCCGTGTTTAGCGGTACTTGTTTACCGTTTATTATAGCCGACTAAATCACGGACTTTCACGGGCGATTACACAAGTCAGCTTGTTCTGGCCATGCTTTCCTTCTGCCACGGTCCAGTCGTGAAAATTATTGCGGCTCAGACGAGAAACTGAGCCTCGAAGATATAAACAAACGAGAAACAAAACAACATGTTCGATTGCGAAACAAAGGTGAGCCTCGAAGCTCTACCACGTGCTATCTAAATATGGGAGCGTGACGTAATCGAGCTAAACAATAACGCGAAAGTCCTGGGTCTGGTAACCAACATACGTTTGCCCTGGTGGCACTAACATGGCTCCCCTTGAAATCAAAGGATTTCAAACGACAAAACAAAACAACAATAGTCTAACTGAGTTCGTTTTAGGAATGTTCCTTTTAACTGTGCAGGTCTTTGCGACCACGTGGCTCCCCGTCTAGGAGTCATGGCTCGGGCTGGGTGGCTCCTCATCTGGGAATTCCTTTGTCTCTTCGCTTGGTAGCAGCAAAACCAACTTCTGAACGTGTCGTTCAAGAATCGACCGAGGGCGTTGTCTCTTGCCCGAGTTGGAAATAGTGGGGTCTCCAACAGCTACTGCGACGTTTCTCACGAAGTTGGTGTCATCAGGATACGTCCTTATCACTCTACCAAGGTGCCATTGGTTTCGCGGAGTGTTCTCATCCTTAATGATGACGATGTCATTTGTTTGCAGATTTCGCCGGGCCTTGGTCCACTTGGATCGTTCTTGTAGCCTTAGGAGATACTCTTTCCTCAAACGATCCCAGAACTCGTTTGCTAAGTGTTGCACTGTCCGCCAACGCTTTCGCAGGTACATATCTTCTCTTTGGAAGATGCCAGGTGGAGGCAGCACTGGTTTGGCCTTCATTGTTAGGAGACGCATTGGCAATAAGGGCGATGGTGAAGTTGGGTCGCCTAAGTTGTCCACGGTTAGAGGACGGCTGTTTACAATAGCTTCTGCTTCGCAGATGAATGTTTGGAAGGACTCGTCGTTGAGGCGATTCCCGTTCTTCTCTATCAAGGCCGACAGCACGCTGCGAAGGGTCTTGATTTGCCGTTCCCAGACTCCCCCTGCGTGGCTTGCGGAGGGAACATTAGTTTTAAATTCGACCCAGTCGCAATTCTCTTTCAGCATCTCCGCTCTGATCTTCTTTCGATCCATAGTCAGCAGGGCTTCGTGGAGTTCCTTCTTAGCTCCCATGAAGTTTATCCCCTGGTCGCTTCTAATCTGTCGTGCGGGTCCTCTTCTGGAGATGAATCGGCGAAAGGTATTAAGGAAAGAATCTGTTTCTAGGCTGTGGGAGACTTCAAGGTGAACAGCACTTGATGCCATGCAAGTGAACAATGCAATGTAGCGCTTCACCTCCTTACGTCCCTCTTTGATGTGCCATGGGCCACAGTAGTCTACTGCGACGTAGGTGAATGGTGGTGATGATTCCAGGCGATCCTTTGGCAGGTCGGACATCTTTTGCTCTTGAGTTGTTCCTCGTGATTTGTTGCAGGTGACGCACTTTGAGATTTGGTGTGCTACTGCTGAAGTGCCGCCAACGACCCAGTAGCCATTGGATCGGATCTCGTTGAGCGTGATGCCACGGCCTTGGTGTTCAACTCTTCCGTGGAAGTACCTGATGATGAGGCTGGAGAGGTGAACTTTCCTGGGTAGAATCACCGGGAACTTCACTTCATTTGGAAGGTTGCTTCGCCTAATGCGGCCTCCAACTCTCAGAACGCCGCTGCAGTCAAGGAAGGGGTCTAAACGGTGCAGTGAACCTGCTTTCTTGTCTTCCTTCTTCTGACCGTCTCTCAGGATGGATATTTCCTTCTCGTAGGACTGAGCTTGAACTGCCTTGGTTATCTCGATTTCCGCTGATCTGATCTCCTCCACAGTTACTGGTTCTTCTTTCAGGCACTTCACTTCAGTAATGGCTTTATTCTTCTTCCTCATCACAAGTAGGTGGAGTATCTTCAGGTAACGCAGACATATGGCTAGGGCTCTTCGGGCACGATGCCAGTCAGAGAAGTAATCCATGCGTTCGACGAGGTTCCATTTCTCTTGGGCTTTAGTTACACGCGACGTTGTCTTCTTGATTTCTGGATCACTTGAAGACAGGATACATTCTTTGTTCTTCTTGGGCTGGGGCCACTGCTCTTCAGGTTTCCAGAGAAATTCTGGTCCATGAATCCATCGTGATCTGTCGAGCAGCTCACTGGCAGTTAACCCACGCGAGGCGTCGTCAGCTGGGTTATTCCTTGTGTCTACATGTCTCCACTGCTCGGGGCACGTTAGGGTTCTGATTTGCTGGACACGGTTGGCCACGAAGATTTGGAATCTTCTTGCATCATTTTTTACGTAGCCCAACACAACTTCACTGTCTGTCCAGAAAACTTCTTGCATGTCCTTGTACTGAAGCTCTTGCCGTAGCAGACCACTGACTCTGGCTGATACCACGGCGGCTGTAAGTTCCAGGCGTGGCACAGTCACTACTGTCAGTGGGGCTACTCTGGCCTTGCCAATGACAAAGGAGCAGTGAACTTCACCTCTGTCGTTCTCTAGGCGGAGAAACGAACATTGGCCATACCCGGAAGTGCTGGCATCTGAGAAGTGGTGAAGCTGGGCAATGGCTACGGGACCAAACTCTTCTGGCTTGAAACACCTTGGTATTGAGAGTTTCTCAAGCAGCTGCAGTTCGCTTCTCCATCTTTGCCATCTTGCTATCGAGGGTTCAGGGATCTCGTCGTCCCATCCTACGTTTCCTCGGCAAAGCTCTTGAAGTATTCTCTTTCCGGGAAGTAGCAGGGGGGCCAGGAAACCGATTGGGTCGTAGATTGAGCTGATAGTTGATAGAATGCTTCTTCTGGTTAGCGGTCGGTCCTGAAGTACTATGCGGAACTTGAAGGTGTCTGCTTCAATGCACCAATGGACGCCTAAGGCTCTTTCTATTGGCAGGACGTCTTCTTCCAGATTCAGGTCTTTAATTCCTTTAGCACGATCTTCGACTGGGACCGACTCAATAACCTCCCTCTTGTTGCTGATAAATTTGTGGAGGTTGAATCCCCCACGGGTACACATTTTCTTGGTTTGGCGGATTAGGGTGATAGCTTCTTGCACAGTGGCCACAGACTTCAGGCCGTCGTCGACGTAGAAGTCGTGTCTTAGGAAGTTGGCTGGTTCGGTGCCGATCTCGCTTTCGTAGTCATCAGCTGTCTGCTTTAAGGCGAAGTTACAGCAACCAGGAGAGGATCCCGCTCCAAAGAGATGAACTCGCATCCGATATCTTGTAGGTTCTTTACTAGTGTCACCATCCTCCCACCACAAGAATCTTAGGAAGTCTCTACACTCCTCAGATACTTGTACCTGGTAGAACATTGCCTCTATGTCGCTCATAAGGGCAAAAGGTTCCTGTCTGAACCTGGTAAGGACTCCAATCAGCTTGTTGGTGAGGTCAGGGCCAGAGAGCAGATGCTTGTTCAGTGATTCTCCCTGAAACTCAGCAGAGCAGTCAAACACTACTCGTATCTTTTCCGGCTTCTTTGGATGATACACCCCATGGTGTGGAATGTACCATGTTCGTCCGTCGTCGGTAGGCTCTTTCTCCATAGGTACCTTCTCAGCATAACCGCTCTTAATCATGTCTGACATGAAGGTTGTGTAGTCACTCTTGTACTTCTCGTCCTTGCTGAGCCTGAACCTCAGCTGTTGTAGGCGATGAACTGCAACCTTCTCATTGTTAGGCAGTTTGAGGTGTTCATCCCGAAGAGGGAGGGGGATCTCGTAGTGGCCATTTAGGGTGGTGGACGACTCCCTTCTTTATCTTAGCCATGAACAACCGGTCTTCCACCGAGAGAGACTGACAGTTCGCGTCCTTTGTCTCATTGAAATCTGCCTCAAACATTCTTCTTACAGCTGCTGTGGTGAAGATTTCTTTAGCATTGGTCTTGAAGACGAAGCTGTGGTGCGACGGGTCTTTACTGCCGACCTCCTTGATAGCAATTCTGCTACAGGAAATATCTGGAAGGTCTTCCTGAGGATCTTGTGTGATTGGTCCAATGACTCCCCACGCAAGGACAGTTCGAATGGCGTAGGGGTCGTTGCTTCCTCCAGGGATAATCTCCTTTGGCTTGATAGCGCTGGGGCAGTTCGAGCCAATTAGCAGGCCCACTACTAGATCGGCCTCATACTGGTGCATCTTGCTTGCAATTCTGTGAAGGTGAGGCCATTCTGTTGTAGACTCCGGTCTTGGAATTTCGTCCCTCTTAGAAGGGATCTCTTTTCTTGTGTATGCCTTGGGGAGTTTGATTTTGAGTTCCTTGTCCACCGGACTGACTAGTAGGCCTTCCACCTTTTGAGTTGGAATTACTTCAGTGCCGTGCATGGTGTTCAGCAGTAGTTGTGTGCTTACACCACCGACTTGAAGCTCTCTCATGATATCTTCCCTGACTAAGGTTCCGTTGCTGGCGGGGTCAAGTAGGGCGTACACCCTGACCTGGAGATCTGGGTTGTCTTGGTGATGAAGGTGTACAGGAACGATCATCGTGTTTGTAGTAGCTTTGTCGGTACCGGTTGCGTTGCATGAACTTGTGCAGGTGCTGGTTGCTTCGTCAACGTTGGTTTCCTTAGTGGAGCTCTTGGTTTCATCGTGGAGGGCTGTAGGATGCGGCTTATTGCATGTCTTGCATTCCCTTCTTTTCAGGCACTTCTTGGAGATGTGACCAAAGCGAAGACATCCGAAACACAGTCCACGTGTCTTAATGAAGTTCTTTCTTTCTTCCAGTGACTGTTTCTTGAAATCAGGGCAATCGTCTAAGTTGTGGTGTTTAGAGCACAGGGAGCATGAACTGTGTGATGGGGGAGACTGTGTCCTGCCCTGGCCTTGTGATGGAGATACAGTTGTAGAAAAGCTAATGGAAGTCTTGAAATTGCCCTTCTTAATCCTCCAGATCCGATTGTCACTGCTTGGTGACTCATTGACTCTCAGTTCCTTGAGTGTTTTGGGTGAGAACACTGGATCTGTAGCCAGTGTCGTCTCCTCTTTAACAAACTCCACCATATCGTGAAAGCTGGCAAGTCTCTCCTCAGATCTCAAAACCTTGTTGGCGCGACGACACCACCTCACGCCCGAATAACTGGGCAATCTCGAAGCAATCTTCTTGAGTGTGTCTTCTGAGTCGAGGCCTTGCATGTACTTCAGGGTTTTCATTGCTTCTTCGCAGTGCACCAGAAAGTCAGAGAATTGCTGCAGACCAGTACAGTCTCCTTCCTTGATGGGGGACCAGGTGTTGAGCTTTTCCTTGTAGGCTTGTACAACTCGATAGGGGTGCCCAAATCTTTCCTTAAGTGTGTTCCTAGCCTTGTCATACGAATCTGGGGCATCAAGGGTGATCAAACCTTTGATAGCGTCCTTTGCGGCCCCAGATGTGTACTGATGTAAGTAGTGTAGCCTCTGTTTGGGATCAGTGACTCTACTTTCGATCAAAGCCTCAAATGCGCTGATGAAGGTTGGATACTCGAAGTAATTTCCAGAGAACACCGGCGGTTGTTGGGTTGGAAGTAAGCTCATTCGATGTTGCTCGACCAGCACCTTCACGACTGAGCTGAGCTCACTGTCCTTGTTATCGGGTGAATCAGAGCTTGTATTGCGCGTCGGTGGTTCACTAACTGGATTGGCGACTGGGATGGTTGAGGTCGGATAGGAGGGCGCAAAGGGTTCAACTTGTGGATTGAGCGTAGCATCGTTTGCTCTATGGAACTCTGTCTTGGGAAATGAGGGTATTGGGTTACCAATTGGCGACGGTATCTGACGTTTCCGGTTCATTTACTCTTGTTTGTCTTCTTCCATTTTTCGCATAATCTCTGCTTCTGCCTTTGCCTTGGCTATTTCCTTACTTAATTGAATCTTCTTGAATTCCGCCTCTCTGTCTAGGAATTCCATCTCTACTTGAAGACACGCGGCCCTCGCGGCTGCCTTGGCTCTTCTCGAGCGAACAGATGAAGACGAAGATCGCTTTGAAGATGTTGAACTCACCATTGACATGCTTTTGCTGGCGAGGTTTTCTTCGAGACCTTGAATTAGCCTGTTCATCTCAGTACGGCATTCAAAATACTCGCGGTCGCGAGCGTCTAGCCATTTGTATGCCTTGTCCAGATCGGTTGGATTTGACAGTTCCTTGCAGAAACGTTCGTTCTCCTCATTCAATTTCTCTCGGTGCGAGTCTAGAATGTCCCGCTCTTGGTCTAAGGCGCTCAAGTCCGCACATTTGCTCTCAACGAGCGAGCTCGCCTTTGAAATCTGCTTTCGGAGAACGGCTCCCGCCGCCGCTTTCGCTTTCTCAAGATGTCGAAGCCGGTATAGTTGCCCTTTCTCGGTCAAAGTTAGTTTTCTTCCCTCGGCGCTTTCTTCTGGGTTACTTTGTTGCGACTGGATTGTTGGATCTCCTTGTGAGTCCGCCATGTAGAAGCGTCAGATCTCGTCTCCTCCTGAACTTGCTCCGGGAGTTCTTAATTTTCACTGTAGCGGTACTTGTTTACCGTTTATTATAGCCGACTAAATCACGGACTTTCACGGGCGATTACACAAGTCAGCTTGTTCTGGCCATGCTTTCCTTCTGCCACGGTCTAGTCGTGAAAATTATTGCGGCTCAGACGAGAAACTGAGCCTCGAAGATATAAACAAACGAGAAACAAAACAACATGTTCGATTGCGAAACAAAGGTGAGCCTCGAAGCTCTACCACGTGCTATCTAAATATGGGAGCGTGACGTAATCGAGCTAAACAATAACGCGAAAGTCCTGGGTCTGGTAACCAACATAAGTTTGCCCTGGTGGCACTAACACCGTGTATCTGAATCAGTGATATTTCTTCTCCTGTACGGAATGCCAGCGTGCCAAATCTTATACAGAAACTAGCGCTAAGGATAACTATAACGACAACTACGAGAAAGCCACAGTAACAATAACTGGGATTATTATATGACCGTGACGTAGTTTTACCATATAAGGTCACAACAGAGTGCCGGTACGGGAGCGTATTACACACTTCAAATCCGTATTACACTGTAGAAAACAGGTTTGACCGGTTTAGACGCGCGCGTATCACAAATGAATCAAAGATTTTTCTGAGTACAAAGTAAAACGGTGCAACAAAAGTCTGACTTTTCAGAGGCCCTTCCATCGAACGAAACTGTTACTGGATAATTTGTCAAGGAAGAGAAAGCACAGTTCAGTTAGTGGAAAGCGAACAATCGCCATGGACAAACGGCAGTTCTGATTCCGTAAAGTTTTCCGCACGATGCCGTCCCTGTAAACACTGCAAAATGATTTTCGCCGTGTACGAACACTGTTTTGAGTGGTTCCTTTGCTGGAAGGGGTCTTAAACTTTCTACAACCAGGCAGGAAATCGGTGAGTTGTTGATAATCTATAACTTGATAACGTGTCGGCGGTAAAAATCCTAGTTGTGTTATGAAAGTTTCAGATTCTTCAACGTACACATTCGCTGGCTCTGTTCTTGTGTTTATTCCTTAACTACTCCGAGAAAATAAAAACCCTGTTTTGAGTACAAAGCTGCTTGCTATTGAAGAACAAAAATGGTTAAAAGTTTAAGCGAAGTGATCGATTTCAACCGCTCGAAGCACGTTTGTTCGCTGAATATTTATTCTGTCAAAGCAAGCATTTTTGTCTCCAGCGCATTTATCTCAGCACATTTAATCTGAATTGAACTTCGATCATTTGGTGGCATAACTTCTTTAATTTTCTCTGTCAAGATTTTTAAATCGATGACCGGATTGGAAGCTGCAAGTGAACCTTTGTGTAAATGAGTGTGCGTACATTTTGCCTGGGATTGAGTGAAAACAGTTTTGCTCGAAGTCTCTGTTTTATGTTTGCTGAAATATATTTTATATAGCGGGGCTCGGAAAATATATTTTATATAGCGGGGCTCGGAAAAATACGGGCAACTCGTAAAATACCGGCCCGTATTACGCGCTAAACCATCGAATAAGATGTATATATTTAACATAACATGGCTTTTAATTGCAGGAGAAGCCGTAAATATAATTGTGAAAGCCCCTCTTCCCTTCCCGCACGGTGGGAGTGTGTCGCTAAGTTCCCAAAATCCTTACCCGATTTCAGACCAAAATACACACGGACCAAGGATTTTGAATAAAATACACCAATAAGCCACTTTCACAATCATGCACTGTAGCAAATAGCATTTTTACCTGCCCGTTTACACGAGTAAGTAAAGTCCTCTGCTGAGCTTGGTTTTGTTTCTACATAATTGCATAATGTTCAAAAAACCAGTTCTCCACTCTGCCCGCCAGATTTTATCATCAGGTGGCCCGCAAAGTATCTCAGCTTTGCCGACTCCGCGTGATTGTAAAAGTAGTTTATTGCTTTAATATCTCGAAAACTGCTAGGCGATACAAATCTCGCTCCCAGTCAAATGTAGAGAAAAGTGAACAACCTGTCAAGTCTTTGTAGATTAACTTGCCGCTCGAGCGGTTAAAGGATGAATATTTATTAGGAGATAGAGTATTTCACACGGTTTCATAAGATTTGCGAACTTGAATCGGCGCGTTTATTGCTGACGGAATGTAAAAATGTATCATTTCAGGCAGTTGTTCGCTCTTCGCTCCAGAAGTTTTGTTGTGGCTTTGCCAGCTCTGATATTTTCCCACGCGCAACTTCCTTGGCGCAAACTCTACAATCTTGTGAGTCTGAATAAGCCTTCTTTGTGACTTGTAATTGCCGTTTTTATGTTCACATTAATTTACCGAGTAAAATCATTTCGCCCATCTTAAGAAACGCTCCTTTTGCGTCGAATAAACGGCCCCCTCCCCAGACCCCAATGCATCAACACGTAAATAATAACTTCTAAGTTCCACTATGTCTGTAATGGGTGTCCCATAATGCTGTCTATGATCTATACAGCTTGTTGCTTGGTGCAATAATTACGGTACAACTCCGCAAAACATCCGCCCTTTTGCTTCAAAAGCACTTGTGGTTCGTCGAACTCGACTATCTCTCCATCTTGTAACATCAAGATCCTGTCGTAATTTATGATAGTGTCCAACCGATGTGCTACGGTGATCACTGTGCAATCCTGGAAACTTGTGCGAAGGGTCTCCTGTAGTGAAGTGCAATTTATTTACATCATCAAACTGAATGCTTTCTAATGAGCGGATTGACAGTTTAACAGTCCTCAGTTTTATCAAGCAAATAGTGTGACGTCACAGGGAGCAAAACTCGCGTCAGTCTCCAGTACCTAAAACTGAGCAATATTTCAGAGGAAAAATATATATGTTTTGCCATTTCTTTTCAAATAATCAAAATTGTAAATGGAAAAAGCGTGACTATCTCCTATCTGTTTATACGTCAATTTACCTGGATCAAACGGTCGGTCTTGTAATCCACGCTCGCCGTTGCTTCGTCAAGCACGATGATCTTGCTTCTTTTCAGCAAAATACGAGCCAAGCAAAGCAGCTGCCTCTCGCCCACACTGAAATTCACTCCACATTCTTGGACTTCGTAAAGGAACTGCTTTGGCAAATTCTTCACCTTCGTTGCTAAGTGCGCTTTATCCAATGACTCCCATATTTCTTCATCGCTGTATTCTTCAAAAGGATCCAGGTTCATTCGTAACGTGCCGGTGTACAGGACAGGATCTTGAGCAATAACAGAAATGGCTTTGCGACAGGTCTGGATGTTGAGGCTCCTGATATCAACTCCGTCTATGACTATCTGACCTGCAAACTCCGGCATACGGAACAGAGCGGAAACAATGGAGGACTTGCCTCCTCCTGTTCGTCCAACCACTCCGACTTTTTCGTGAGCTTTCACTGCAAAGGAAACATCTTTGAGTACCGTAGGACCCCCGGGGTAGTATACCAGTGACAGGTTTTTTACTTCCAGTTTACCACTCCAAGGCCAGCTTTCAGGGGGTTTCTTTTCACTTTGGTATCCAGGTTCCTGCTCCAGTTTGGTGTAGGTGATAACACGTTCTACTGCTATCATAAGATTTTCTACTTCAGTGCACATTCGTACACCATAACGCGTCGAAGCGGAAGCTGCTTGAAGAGCGTAGATAACTGATAATGCAGTCAAGCCTGTAAGAGAATCTGAATTTGTATACTATTTGGACCAAACGTATGGTATCTGTGCACAGGATTATAAGTTATGAATATACAAGTTGTATGGCATAAATATAAAGATCAAGCCTTTTTTATGATGAATCCAGATCGGTTGGAGGGAACAAATTAAGAACGTACTGCGAATAGCAAAACCAATTACAAAGGCTCCGGTCGCACTCGTAACTTTGATACCATTGTATTCAATATCGAAATTCGCATCATTTGAAGTGGAAGCAGCGCTTGTCACCCGAGACATACTCATGTCAGCAAGTTGCTACCAAACATTGGAGATGCCATTGTATTGCTCTCGATGCTGAGATATTATCGACTAAACTTCCTAATGCTACCGGGCGCTAACTTCAAAAGCTACCTAAATAATATCAAAAATGTGACAGAACACTCAGTGTATATCTCAATCACATCTAGCGCCGTTTTAGCATGACTGTCGAAGGTAATAGTGTGATTGCTTTGGCTTTGCGTTTGCTACGCTTTCCGATTGGCCCTAACAAGTTTAGCAGCATTCTTGGCTAATTAAGAGCAAAAGCAAAACCTGGTTACGATAATTATTCTCACGCAATGGTGTGTTCTCGCACTGCTATTTGGTTAGTAAAACCAATCGCAATTACTTGGTTTTGGTTTTGGTTTTGCTCACCTCATTGATTAATATATATATATACACAGCCCTTTGCAAAAATTTTGAGCCCTCAATACAGATCACTATATACAAATATCAAGTGCATTGTGGGAAGGTAATGGTTCTAAAATTGCACACAAACCGCACAAATCAGAACAATATATTTTGAAGCGGCGACTTGAAGCGTTCATCTTCAACAATTGTACCGTTCAAAACATTTACATCGTCACGAATTCCAAAGTCAAGGTTGCTGGCTTTCACCACGCCAGGTTAACAGGACTTTCGGTGTTTTTGTCGATTAAACGACATCTTTTTCTTCGACACTCATCAACTTTTAGCTGGCAGAAATGTTAGTAAGTTGTGGCGTGTTTTCAATCATCCAATGAGAGAGTTTGTTTTGCCTTTTGCGCGTCGAAAGAGAATTTTGCATTTAATCATAAATGAAAATTTGTTTTCGCTCGTAATTTTGTGTGTCTATTTTATAAAAGAATTGGTTCATGCTTTTAGCTGTGCATCTATCGAGTTATGGATGCACTTGGGAAGTTGGGAGAGCACTCGTGAAGCTAGACTCTTACGCTTCTCTCGTGCTCTCCCAACTTCCTGCGTGCATCCATAACTCGATAGACGCACGCTAAGCATGAACCAATTCTTAAATATATATTTTTACCACAACACACTAGTTTCTCGTTCTCTGATTGGTCGATTTACCGTGGTAAATAAGAGTCCAGACAACGATGCTGACGCCAGCATGTCACGTTTTGCAGCAAAATACAACAAAAGTTTCCTGTATATTTCTAAATGTTGTGGTAAAAAACAAATTTCCACTGGTTTGCCGTGGTGTGGACTCTAATTTACCACGATTTACGTCATCACATGGTCAAAATTAGTTGCGGACTCACTCGGCGAAGCGCCTCGTATATATATATATATATATATATATATATATACAGCCATTTGCAAAAAATACTGATCACACCAAATATATCAGCATATACAAACATCGGGTGCATGATGGGAAGGCTAATATTGCCAGATTGCGTGCAACGCGCGAGATCCACATACTCTAAAATGTTCCATGAAGACTTGCGATGGCGAGTTATATATCTGAAGCTGGAGTCGGGCTATAGTGCCAGGAGAATTGCGTCCCTATTGAAAATGCACAAGAGCACTGTAAAGGAAATAGTATGAAGGTGGTTGTTTTCGGGTGACGTGTCATGCCGTAAAGTTGGAAGACCATGTGCCGCAGCGATGCATCCTCACGAAACGTTCGTAATTGTCGAAGCAATTCTTAACAACCCTTCGTTGATGCTGGAGGAAATGCGTTGGGAAATACGAAATTCGACTGGCTCTTCGTACGACCTTTCTACGACATGGAGAAATCTTAAAAGGCTCGGAATTTCACGCAAGCAGGTTTGTTTCATTATTTCTTGTGTAATCAGGAGTGTTGCCGAGGACGGCGCAATTGGAGCATAAAACCAACGGATATCTGTTTTGTTTTGGCAGCTCACCAAGATAGCCTTGCAGCAGAGTTAACATGCTAGGGCAGAGTTCCGGGCTACCATGGCTCAGTACGACCCCGAGACGGTTCTATTTGTCGACGAGACAGGTTTTGTATGTACCGACAAAGAAATTGCTTGATTCTGAAAATTTCCATGTTTCTGAACCCGTAGTTATATCTCTAATATTTTCATCATCTTTTTCATTGCCCGTTTCTTCGGGATAAACGCCTTGTAAGAAGGTGGGGTTACAATTTTCGCGGAACAAGAGCCCAGATCAAAGGATATCCTGCCTGGTCTCCCCGCGTTTCAGCAGTAGCCGCGGTTGGGCTCAGTAATATGCACTGCGTGAAAACGGCTAGAGGAAGCGTAAACGCACAGAATTTTCTGCAGTTCGTTCAAGATGACCTTGTTTCCATCCTAGAGCCCTTTAACGGAATCAACCATAATTCTGTTGTAGTTATGGGTACGTATTTGTGTGACTGAAGATGTTCATGTCCGTTTATCACACTTTTATAATGGGATTTATTTATTGAAATGTACGTGAATTTTATTATTTTATAGTTCAGTGAGGTAAAAGTGTGAATAAGACATGCGTTTGTTTTTCAGATAATGCTGCCATTCATCATGTCCAAGAAGTACGGGAGGCAATAGAGCAGGCTGGTGCACGGCTGATTTTCCTTCCACCGTACAGCCTAGACTTTAATCAGATAGAGGAAGCATTCAGTAAAGTGAAAGGATACGTAAGAAAGAATGATATTGTATTTCAAACTTGCGATATGCCTGAAAACTTAATTATGGAAGCTTTCTACCATATTACTTGTGAAGACTGCTATGGCTATTTTGAGCGTGCGGAATATGTTTAAACGGTGCTACTTGCAACGCAACATTGTTTTACAAGTTCCGAGAAAATGTTACTTGTATTACTTTGCTTTCACCCGCGGTCGAAATGTTGCTAAAGAATCGGCCATAGAAGTATGATCAGGCTGCAAAGATACACCTTTATAAGTGACATTTATTATACATACTACGCTTTCATTTCGTTAATAATAGCATTTTTCTGCTCTTCGTACTCAATATCGGATAATATTCCAGCATCTTTCAACTCCTTGATTTCTTTTAGTTGTGATATCAACTGGCCGCGGATTGCAATCTGAAATGTAGCAACAGTATATAATCAGAAATGGGTGAAGCCCATAGGGCTTTAATAATCTGTGAAGATTACCAGATGTATTGAAAGTGCAGGACTGATTCATGCATCTATTTAGTGAATAATTAGAAGCAGGGTTGCAGGAAGCGAAACACTATTTCATCCTAGCTAATGTTTGACTTCTAAGTAGATGACTGCATTAATTTTGAAGCTATGATGATTTTGTGCTGCTGAAGAATAATGTAATATATTTCAGAAACATAGCTGTATTGTAACTTTGATGATTCGGGTGGCTGACAGTAATGTGTTACTCTCAAATATATACCGACCCTTTTGTACGAATCTCTTTTTTACGACTGTTATACGCGAGTACATGTTAAACTATTAACACACACATCAGTCCTTATTGAATGTTCAGGTATTCTCCAATCAAATATCTATGATCTTGCAACATTAAACAAGGACTCGCATTCTAAAAGAAAGCACCGCACAGTTGGACTCTCGATTTGCATATTATTTACTGACTGCAGTGCGTCCGCCCGCAGCCTTCACTGAAACTTGCAAAATTAATTACAAACTCTACTCCAGCTTGGCGCCCAAAACTATACCTAAAATTCACCCTGAAAAGCCACTGCAATTTTTAGCTAAAACACTATATTTTGAGGTGAAATTGCTACCTAGGTTGCCAAACTAAATTTTCAATTTCGCTTCACAACTGCGCCGCCCTGCATATTTAATTTTGTTTACAGTTTTAGCCCAGTTTTTACTCAAAATGAATGTTTTTTTTTTTTAATATGAAGTTGTGAGACAACTACACTTTGTTTTGCGTCGTTTTCAAATACGTAGAAAAAAGAGTCTTAGATATTTAACTTTTCCCTAATTATATAGGAGCTCTTGTCTCGGTCGGCCAACGAGCTTTCGGACAGCGTGGGTCCTTTTTTGAATATGTAATATGAGATTGGATTGATAACAGCGACATGTGTACTATTGATGAGACTCCGTAACTGTGGTTCTCGACTGCTGCTGGAGCTTGGCTGTTGTGTCCCAATGTTGTGATAGTAGCTGCAACGGCGGCTGCCACACTTTCAGCTATTTTCTTCAAAGAGGCATTTTCTCTGAAATAAGGCACATTCGGTGGTTCTTCTACGGACGTATGAGTCCCAATAGCCTGCAAAAATATGGAATTCAAGCAGTCAGAAAACTTGACTCTCGTTTATTATTCAAACACGCAAACTACTTTTCTTCATTGTCTTACATATATACGATTATTACACAGACAAGCAACATGGCCCAAATTTTCACAGCAAAAACTAGTTTACTCTTACCAACATATTTGCCCAAGAGCGCAGATTGTAGTCAGGCCACTTTCCCGGGTGCTTAGATTGGAGTACTTCGAGCTTTTCTTCGATCTTAGCTCACTTGCGAGAATGTGACTGAAGCTCTCCAGATTCTTTTTCGTCGGAGCTTTCGGCAACAGGAATAGAAAACTACGCCTTATAATGTGGCAACTGTTTTTTTACAAATCGAATTCATTGAAAATATTCATCAATAGTTAGCCGTGGCGAAATACCACTTTGTACGTACGTGTAATGGGTTTCCTTTTTGACTTTGTTTTCGTCATATTACTGTTCTCATAGCAAGGAGAGTGAGGGTCCACCCAGAGGCAAATGCGGCCACTTGACTCCAAGCTATACGCTTGTTGCAGTGTCGTTTGGTCCACGATGTCAAATCTTTTGTTTCCGCGGCCTTCCACGAAGTATCCGAGTTTAAAATTAGTTCCTTGGACTGGCTGTATGGCATTCTGGTGGTTCTCAACTAAATAGCTCTTAAGCTCTTCTGGATACTGAAACTTCTGGAACATTCTCTATGATGAAGTGTAAAAATTTCGTTTTCTTTGACTTGTCCAGCACTCTCAGATGAACCGTCGTGACAGACACATTGTCCATTTTATGAATATTTTGAATTGCGCTCGGGTCGCGCACGATTTGGACGCGATCCCTTCCCATGATGCACTCGATGTTTATATATAATGATATATTTGGTGGGTTCAGAATTTTTACAAAGGGCTATATATATATATATATATATATATATATATATATATATATATATATATATATATATATATATATATATATATATATATATATATATTTAGTTAATACATGAGTGTTTTCAAATTAAGAAAAACCTATAACCTTTGTTGTATAAATGCTATACTATACTATACTATACTAAAATCAGCCGCATGTTTCTCTAATAGAGCTTCTTCTAAAGCCTTACTGTAGGTAGAAGCGGTAAGCCGAGTGCAAGCTCCTTATTGGGTCGAGAATATCGGGTCAAGGTCTGTACAGTACTAAGGTGTGACATTACCGCTGACCATCGGCTTACAGTTTGAATGGCCAATTGAAATTGATTTGGTTGCAAACCCCGAAACAGCCCAAATTTCTCTACATTCAAGGAACGTGTGTATTTAATTCAATGTACCAAATGTGCCAAATGCCTCCGACAATCCTACTATTGATGGCTGTCTGTTGCTATTGTTTATCATGTAGGATTAAATAGGCAATGTTGGATCGCAAACACAATCGCATCAAACCTACGATATTAAAAGGCCTACCTGGACCTGCCTGAGTAGCCATAGATGCATAAAACACGACTAATATGAATAAACCACAAAGAGCGTCTGTCTGTAAATTCAACCATGCTGCACTTGACATTAACAGGAACCAAACACGGTTATGGACATCCTGATGTCTGAAAAAAGGAACAGAGTATAGTGTGAATAACTACCTCTGATAAATCCTGTAGTCGAACTAAATATATAGACGGTGTAACAGAAAACAAAGCGAGAGGAATCTCAGATGTACGAATAATATCATATTATAAAGTCCATGTCCTATTGTCAAAATGATTCTACAGCCTGGGGCAAAAAGTAAAGTCGATTGATCGCTTAGAAGCCCAAATATATAACCTACAAAGACAGGGGATATTTAACTTCTCTTTAGTACAAGAGTTTAACCTACACTTGCACATGCATGGCAGTCATAATGTATGTCATTTCACATAGTTAGAACGTCAAATACTTTGTGACAAACATGCTGTAGAGTATTTTGTGACATTAAGAAGTGATAAAATTACGACAGCTGAAAAGCAAAACTGCGTAGCTGCGTTGTTGATCCTGTGTAGCGTTTAGACTGAAATTATGCCATACGACGGATCGCATAATCAAGACAATATTAAATTTAGGAGAAAGGGAAGAATAAAATATATTCAATAACTATGATTACTGTAGCAATTAGTAGTAATCATTTTGGCTACGCTCTACAGTTTCATTTTGAGAACCATTCTCTGCTGTGGACCTCTTTTACAACGACGTTCTATTTTTTAGAGGGTGTGTCTAAAACGTACAGGGCGTGGGTGGTGGTTTAGTAAATAGTGGTAGACTCACCGGCAGAATTGGTTAAAAGTTAACAATTCCATCTTCTGCACCTTGATTGTGGTCAGCCCCTCAATCGTGTCCGTGAAGTGGGAGAGCACAGGACTTTTGCTAATGGCCTCCAGTCGTGTCAGATCTCGTGAAGATCTTAAGTAGAACCTCGCCACCAACAAGATGGTTGCAAATAGAGGCACAGCCCCAAGAGCGATCCACGGGTTGAGCGCTATGGGAAGGAGAACAGAGCCGATAACATACAACACCACCTGCACAGCATCCAGAAAGGAGTCTGGAAGCCAATCATCCATGATGTCAACGTCCTTTGAGAATCGGTTCAAGATGCGTCCGACAAGATTTGTGTCGTAAAATAGAACAGGGGCCCTGATTACAGAACTCAACATGCTCTCGTGAAGGTTCTGTGATGACTTGATGACAGCATAGTAGGAGAGGAATGCTCGCAATACCGACAGAACGATCACTCCTCCCACCAGTGCACCGTAGATCCTCAGGTTGGCGTCTTGGTCTGATGGATTATCATGTGTTGTCTTGAGAAGCCACCAGTCTGATGTGATGAAGACAGCTGAATGGAGAGATCAAAGTTAGTTTTAAAATAAAGTTAGAAATTAGAATTTGTGACATTTTATAATAATTAATTCCTTTCTGCCTTGCATAACAATTTGCCTCGTAATTCTTCGATGCCAAAAGATCTGCGATGATCAGAGGGATTTTCTGTCACATTGTACTTTCTGCATTCGATAGCATACGATAACACGAAGATTGGCCTCATAACAAGTATATTTTGCTATAAAAGTAGCAAGGACACGGGGAATAGATGCACCAGATGCAAAAGGACCGGTTCATGTAAAGGTCGACGCTGCTTCTCGCATGTGTAGAACCTGATACAAATGAGCGAAAACCACGGCCACCAACTTTAAAAATCACTCAGAAAGAATGCTTTGGTTCTTAATTAGCGCAATAAGCATGGACTTCATCGCTCTACTCTACCTTGAATACAGCAAAACAGGACCATAAACATCAGAATAGTCGGGCCGCTCAAGCCTGCACGGAGGTATTCCCAATACAGTGACATGGTGATGGACCCAGTCATCCTGCCCTCGTTCTTTATCTCCAGCCCCAAGACTCCCTCAGCCATGTTCTCCGGACGATTCTCTCTTCTTTGTTCAACAGCCTTTAATTCTTCTTCTGTAGAACTGTTTATAACATCTAGAAATCCTGCTTCAAGTAACTCTGGATAGGTTCCCTCTTGAACGATTGTGCCATTTTTCATCACTACCAGTAGATCAGCACGTTTAAGAAACTGCGGCTGATGTGTTACTAAGATGCGAGTTTTGTCAGACAAAACTCCACAAATACACTTTTCGAAAATTTGTCTTCCCACCTTGGCGTCCACCGCACTCAAAGGATTATCCAGCAGGTAGATATCTGCGTTCATGTAGACTGCACGTGCCAGGGCTACACGCGACTTCTGACCACCACTCAGCAAAATTCCACGCTCACCAATTGTAGTCAGATCCCCATCTGGGAACGCTGCAATATCTGGCAACAATTGACATGCCTCGATGGTCATGTTGTAGCACTTGAGATCCATTTCTAGACCAAACAGGATGTTTTCGCGTACAGTACCGGAAAATATCCACGGTTGTTGGGATACGTGGGCAATCGTTCCAGAACAGAAGATTTCTCCTTTGGAGATTGGAAGCTCACCGAGGACGGCCAGTAAAAGAGAGGATTTTCCACTTCCCACTCTACCTGTCATGACAACTAGTTTTGATGGGTTTGCAGTAAACGATACATCAGAAAGAGCAGGCGATTTGGAGTCAGTATCTTTCCAGTGACACCACACTTGTTTAAAGACAACTTCAGCAGAATGTGTATTTGTATGTTCTTGTACTGCATCATTGGCATGCTCTAAATTTGCTTCGTAACTTGTACAATAGTCCCTTAGATGGTTCTTTAGCGTCAGCTTCCTTCGAAAAGAATCCTTATTCCATTCTTCTAATTCAAGCAATCGTTGGATTCTGCTCAATGCGATGGAGAGATCTGCAAGGTGTTTTGTTGGCATTGCTATTTCGAATGTGATGACATGCATAAAACTCAACAAAGAAACAGTCAAGAAAGTGTTGTAAAAGTTCAGTCGAGTTCCTGTTGCTGCAAGAGTTCCGAGAGAAATAGCGACTGCTGCGGACTTGCAGGAAAGTGGTGACTGTTTCATGGCGGCTGAGATAATGCTCTTTAGTCGAATGAAGTACAGTTCTCGTCTGAAACAATTAAACAGTCAAATCATAAAAACCATGTTCATCTAAAATCAGCTTATGGAAGTTGTCTTTCTATTCTACAGACTGGGTTGTTATCAAGAATAGATAGGCGACAATTAGGAGGGAGCTGAAACATAATTTATAGTGTTTCATATTTATAATTTAGATTTGGTTGAGGAATAGTTTCGAAACAAAATGTTCCCGATTAATTATCCCATCACTTTGCAAGGAGCTAATCGAGACGGGTATCCATCCTTTATGTAAAAATTGAGGAAAAGTCTGATTTGAATTACAACAATTACAGTAAACTAAATAAAGAAGTCAAATATCTGGAAGATATTTGAAAGAGACTACACCTTGACAAATTTAACGACTCGCCCACCTGCCTGCTTTTTTGTTAAATTTATGGGATCGTGAGAGCAAAACTTGTACAGGCAAAACTTCATTTATTCTGAGCTGTAATTTAGTTGTTATCCAAATTCAATAAGGGCCCGGTCGCACTATGAAGTTCAATCGATAATAACTCAACATTGAGAGCAATACGACGGCTTCTTTAATCTTTGGTAGCAACTTGCTGACATACATTTCTGGTGACAAGCGCTGTTTGCACTTCAAATGATGCAAATGTTGATATAAGTGTCGTCAAAGTTACGAGTGCGACCGGAGCCTAATATATAAATTTGAAATTAATATATTTACAGAAGAATGCGTTGGTATGTCGTCCTGGAACTGAACAGAATTTTAGCACAATTCACTGGCAAAAAAATTGTGGAAAACAAGCAGGTAAGTTTTGGTTTATAGCTTTTACACGACACTGATTTCGGAGAAAATATGCCTGCTGTGTTTTTTCCAGGCTACTTTAACTCACATATACACATTTCCTGCATGAGAATCACCTGAGACAATCCCTATATTAAATACCTATTCCAGAGTAGAGAAATTTCCACAAGTTTACCAAAAAATTACATTTGATCAAAACCAATGCATTCCGCATCCAAATTTACTGGGACTTTCCCACACACCAGGGATGACAAGGTTCCTCTTGGCTGTCAGATTAGAAAGGGATTAAAACTGGGGTTTTCAATCAGAAAAAAAAATCATGTTTTGTGCTGAATTTGTAAAGGCGATGTCCTAAAACTAACTGAAAGCACTATATCGCACGGTGATTTTGTAGTGAACGAACAAACCTACGACCGGGAGCCGTACTGTATCATGGAAGTCGACCCCAACCTCACCTTATTTTTAGTACATTTTGAATGGCCAAGAGAAAATGCTTTCATTGACGTCATACCTTCGCAACTTTCCAATGGATTCCGTCAAAGGCCACTCCCACGCATACATCTTCACTGTGCGTATTCCACATATAATGGCTCTCATGAGAGACAAACGTTCCCCTGCCGATTCTGCGACCTTTTTGCGAAGCTTGGCGCAATAAAAGCCGGAGATAAAAAGGTACGCAATTACAGAGATCAAGAAAAGGAATCCAGAGAGAACCTTAACTCCAACCAGTAATGCTGTAATCCCAATGAGAAGAAAAAATAAAATGACTGACCGACAATACGCGTCTAATGCCGTGATAGCATGATCGAAGCGCATGGCGTCGCAGGAAACCAGTTCGATTATGTATCCGCTTGTGATCTCTGCTACCTCTGTTTGTTTTAGCTGAAAGACCTAAAAGACAAAATTAGCCGGTATTAGGTATGCAAAAATGTAGGAATTATACTATTGATAAGTGCACATGCAATAACCTTTCGTTCTTCTTTGTCGAAGTCGTTTTTGACTACAGAGTATTCATCAAGCGATATTTGACCCTGACCGCGATGCCAATACCGTCAACACCGTTTTGTTGGATTTACAGTTTTAAATTGTCAAGCTTGAGCAATAAGGACCCCATGCTAGAGAGGGAGATTCTTGGAAGGTTATATCAGTTGGATTCAAGGTAGAAGATCATTTTGCACCAATATCTGGCTGTAATCTCGTAGTCATCCGCTGTCCGCCTTGAGAGGTATTTTGAACAAAAAAGTCGAAAAAAATAGATGTCCGCTTTACGCCTTGGTGAGGCTACAGAGGAACAAGGCAACTTGGCAGGGACCAAGTCTGCTGTCCGTCTTAGAGAGGTTTCCGCTTAGAGCGAGTTGGCTGTATTTCAAATGAGAAAAACCAATAACATTATTTGCAATTTGATTGCAACGGAATATACAGAATTGAGTGTTTTGATGCTTACTGGACAGTGTCTCAACCCTTTTGTACGAGTATGGCGATCATAATGTACACTACCGTAATGATTCGAATAAGCGCCTTCCTTCCAATAAGCGCCCCCTCTACAGCGTTTTTTTTTCATCGCCAGAAATTCCGGACATTTTGCGTCCACGATTGCTTCCGGTCTTTCCCAGCGGCGTACGGTATGAGCATGCGCCATTAACACATTCAACATTGTTACGTACTTTGCCTCAGTGGGGTGGGGGAGGGATGGGTTTCTCCGGTTCAAAAAGAGACTGCTACGTTTATGAGACGTGCCGCTGAATTAGCTTTCGTTTGGTGCAATTTTCATGCGATTTGGAGCTTCCCAGCCCAAAATATCAACATCCGAAGTCAGCGTATTTCACGGGAGGTATTCGCCATGGCTGGCTGTGAACTGCAAATTCAAACACAAAAAGTACACATCGAATTTGCTCCAGGGGACTGACTGAGGCTTCACAGGAGATGTTCAATCCTTCGACAATCGGGTACGGGGTAGACATTTTGCGTTGTACCCAAGGTTCTTGTACTAAATGCAGCTTAAAAAGTGACAGTAGCCGGTTTTGAGCGTATTCTGCTATCAATCCCTTCTTACGTCGGCCGAAATTTTAACTTCAAAAAAGTACACATCGAATTTTACCGGAGATAAATATTTTTTGCACTGTTGTGTTTAGGAAGCTTTCCTCTTCCGAATGCTGCCCAGACATTTTTACGAACGTGCTTCAGTTAAGCGAAAAGCGCAATTTATTATCAGATCCCATACATTTCTTTGTTACTTCTTAAGCGGCTTTCAGCGTGAAACCTGATGCCTCTTCCGAGATGGCGCAACCGGATGTCTGAAATTTCTGGCGATGTTAAATAAGCGCCCCCACCCCTTCTCTTGCTGTACCAAATACATACAAGCTCCTGATGTGGTGTGGAACAAGCCTTTCAAAGCAAATGTGACGGATCAATACGATGAGTGGATGGCTGGTGAAGCCCACTCTTTTACGGCCGCTGGAAATATGCGTGCCGTTGACTGAAACGACACCAGAGTACTCTGGTAAGTCCTTGTTATTGTTCCAGTTCTTGTTAGATTGTTATTAAACTTCTGTTTCTATGGACTCAGATTGCAGTGGTTTTTAAAAAAATGAAACAAGCGCCCCCACTCTACCCCCGAAAATTAAGTAAGCGCCCCGGGCGAAATTATACAAAATTTGTGCAAGTCTCTTCGGCAGGGTCACTCACTTCATTATGGCTCTGAGTTCCCTTTTGTCAGTTGCTTACCTTTTTCAGTATCAGCCCTGTAATGGCCACTCTCCACCTCATGGACATCACTCGTGTGGTTTGATACACGTGCGCGGCACACAGATTGGCGATTAGACTGCTGGCCCCAATCCCAGCTCCATAAGTGTAAACCCGCCAATAATTTTGAGCTGTACCATACATCATCAACTGCAATAACAGGCTTATAAACACTGGCTGAAGCAGGATGCAAATAGAGGACAAAAAGGACATGCTCAAAATGAAAGTGTAATCCGCCCAGCTGAACATGCGCAGTAAGGCTCGGAATAAATTACGTTTTCCCTTGGGATGATAGACTTGCTCGTTCCAGTTCCCCTCCAGGTTCTCTACTTGCCTTTGAGTTTTATGTTCGTCCATAAGTGGATATAAGTCGTCCAGATCCAGGTCTTTGTTATAACCTTTCCTTAACATATCATTCATCCACCAAAACATGAGACGGGAAAAGATGCTGGCAGTTGACTTTGGGTGGACTTCACTCTCTACACATTGTATTTTCTCGTACTTAGCAGCCATTTTCGAAGGGGTCTACAGAAAGAAAACTTACGATTTAAAATAAACACTGTGATGCTTTTAAGCGGAAATTTCGTAGGAACACCGACGATTATTGAAATAGAAATAAAGATAGAAACATGTCTTTGAACTTTTTGCTGAAGGACTTGGAATCCTAGATGCATGTCTGGAAGCGCTTCACAACACAGTTGAGTTAATTGTTTGAGTGTGGAGTGCCCGCTTCCACAAGCTTCGAATCAAGACTGTTTGTTTTTCTTCTGTTTTTCTTAATTTGATCTGGGATATTATTTGAACCATGTATTACTTTTCAGCTTACAGTACAGAGTACAGCTTTCTTGATGCGAGGGAAGACGCAAAACAGTGTCTATTCATGTTCCGCTCTAAACAGTTCGTTGACAAAATGGATGATTCTATACAGTCTTTCTTTACTGGTGGAAGCTGGCAAACTTATCGGTCCGTAAATAAAACACATATGCACAGGTTGGCAAATTGGTACTTCGTTTCTCTCAAGTATGATGTAGCTGGTTGTCCAGCAGGAAGGGCAGAGGTTCGCATCTGTACGTGTCACATCTATATCAGATTGATTCAGTAAGCTTAAGCCACATTAGGTTTATATATATTTGGTGCGAGGTCGAATTAAACTTAAGAATTGGTTCATGCTTAGCGTACGTCTATCGAGTTGTGGATGCACGCGGGAAGTTGGAAGAGCACGAGAGAAGCGTAAGAGTTGCTTGAGGCGTAGCCGAGAGCAACTCTAGCTTCACGAGTGCTCTCCTAACTTCCCAAGTGCATCCATAACTCAATAGACGCACAGCTAAAAGCATGAACAAATTGTTTTATAACATAGACACACGAAATTACGAGCGAAAACAAATTTTCATTTATGATTGAATGCAAAATTCTCTTTCGACGCACAAAAGGCAAAACAAACTCTCTCATTGGATTATTGAAAACACGCCACAACTTACTAACATTTCTGCCAGCTAAAAGTTGATGAGAGTCGATGAAAAAAAAAAAAGTCGTTTAATCGACGAAAACACTGAGAGTACTGTTAACCTGGTGTGGTGGAACCCAGCAGCCTACGGTGACTTTGGAATTCGTGACGATGTAAAATGTTTTGAACGGTACAATTGTTGAAGATGAACGCAGGAAATTCAAGTCTCCGCTTCAAAACAACGTGAGGTTCACCTTAAACTATAGCAGACAATGCGGGTCTGGAGAAGCAAAGTGATCCGTCGAAGAATGTAAACAATCATAAGCGAAAGAGATACAAATGTTTGCCGAACGGACTTGTTTGTTATTAGAGCTGCCAGCAAACTGTACTGTATACACTTCAAGTATGGCGGCTTTTGGAATGAATGAACGCCGTTTCATTTCAAAACCATTGAAGGCTTGACGGATATTTATCTTTGCTGTGATGGATTTCACTGTCCATGAGACTTAAGCCGTCGAGAAATAGGTGAGTTTTGATTCATACAATTTTCTGTGCCGACCGTTGAAATACAAAAATTTTCAGACTATTACCGATTTCCTTTGGATGCTTGTTTGACTCCATGTAGTACAAATTTCTTCAGAAAATAAAGCTATTTTCTTTTTAGTTGTAAAGCGTCTGTTTTAATTTTTAAACAAGGAAAGCTAGAAAAGTCGAAAGAAAGCGGCATTTGCTCACGTCATAATTTTGAGCACGGGCGTGCACAATAAAGTTATGGAGCACACTCTTCGACCAATCAGAACATGGCTTATATCGTGACTATGTTATAAAACTTATTATTCCCAACCAAGGACGCACTGGTCTGAATTGAAACATGGGACTAACAAATATATTTTTTGATAGAAAAATATAAATTATACCAAAATTATGACATTTTCCATTACCTACTTACTAAAGAGTGCCACCGTACAATTCATCATACCAAAAATTTTTATAAGATAAGGTGGATAGTACGCACAGTCTGATTGGTAAACGCGCGTGCATTATAACTCAACATACCCACGCGCGCATCAATTTGACGTCAGCTAGCGTCAAATTTGTTTTCTCCTCTTTTGTTTTTTTATAAAATTTGTTTGCCTTATCGGCGGCCTCGTGCTTCTCCAAACTTCTCTCGTGTTCGTTCAAATTCCCGCGTGCATCTGTAACTCAACTAGACTGGCCTTGCCAGTGAGCTCGCGGCGTGAGTTGGGTCGAGACCAGAATATAAAATGAAAGTAGGGGACAAGAGCGGAACTCCCAAGAGAGACTTCCAATTTCTCACCATAAAAATATCACACAGTATAGAGAACTTGGCTTTTGACACCTTGCTCTTTTGACACCTTGATAAAACTAAAAATTATTATTACAACACTCATACACTTGCTTCTTAAAGGTTGAGCGACCCTGCATCTTGAGAATTCGTGACATATCTTTTTATGCACAATCGATTATGACAGTTTGACCTTGACTCTTATTTCTAATCAGAGGCCACGATTAATCCAGCCTTCGCTTCACTACTTATGTGTTTTCTTTTATTAACTCAATACGTTTCTTCTATCAGGCTTTCGAGTATTTGTGCTCTGTAACAAATATAAAATTGAAAGCGAGGAATGTCACACGAGAGATGTGTGTTCAGTCCATTTGTGACTGCAAACTCAATCCTCAGAATTATTTTGGTGTATTTTTCATTTCTGGTATTCAATGACCATTGCGAAACAAAGGCTACATGATCGAATGAAAGAAACGCTTCAACAGGCAATGTACGATACGCAGAAGAATTTTATGAGGCAACAGATGTCATGTACAGAGTAAAGCATAAAGCGTCATTGTTTTACGGCCAAAGCTCACCGTAGCTTTGGTTTCTGTTTTCGCTCTGTTATCTTCCCGAAAGTATTTCGTGTCGCCACAGAAAGTTTCGTCGGGACTAAATATTTATCGGCGACAGCGGTATCCATCAAATATTTGTTTACGGCTATTCTCAAAGCTTCCGTGGTGAACGCGAGCCAAAATCGTTCCCGAAAATCCAGTTTAATCCGTGCATATTCCACAGAGCCAAATGGTGTTGAGTTTGGATGGGATGCAGTTAACTTTTACACACAAGTAACGAGCAATTCTCTGGCCACATCTCTCAGCTGTTTAGCGAAGTCAATTACGTCATCACCCAGCACGTGATAATATGAACCAATCACCGTGTGCTGATTCTCGACCCACAAAAAGGAAAAAATAAAATAAAATAAAAATTTGCGTTTTTAAGCTCGCTGGGGCCCCAGGCCCCCGCGAGCAATAACGCACGCTGACGCGTGCTATATTTCTTCACTAACCGATAAATAGTTTGAGATAGCGGGGTTCTACCAAGGAAAATTTCTACCAAGTTCACTTCCAAGGGAATTTCGGATTCTGTTTGGGGATTTCGAGATAACCGAGTTCGAGATAGCGGGGTTCTACTGTAATGGAGGCGCTAATGGGGGATCTCGCATTTTAGAGACGTTAAATGGGGCCGCTTTCTCAAATTCTAATGTTCGTCAGTGAATCGGGTGACCTCCAGGCGCGGTAGCTAAGCTTTCAAGTTTGTTTTATTGCGGATAAGAATCGATGGAGCACGACGGCAGTGGTTTTCTACAACAAGATGCAGATACAAAGCCAAGCAGTTTGACGGACAGCTGTAAGTGACACGGATATTGTGCCATTGTATGGGAGGCAAGCTTATCAGCTATAAAATGAATGGAAAGATTTCTTTAATCCGACCGAGCACGGTCCCAGCACAGCAGCTTTGCGAGTTGCTTGAGCCAGAAGTATCAAGGAACTTCTTCAGAAAGAATAAGCAAAATTGAGTCGGTGGAAATCGAACAATCACCGTGGCAAACTCACCGTTTAATGCTTACAGGACTGAAAGTTAGTTACAGAAACCAAGTTTTAGAATTGCGTTATAACATTGTAAAAATGATGTGGATCCACGAGGCGCTTTAAATCGAGCTCTTGTCTTCCTGAAAGATGATATACTGCCTCACTGTTTATGACCTTTATGAATATCAATATACATGCGCCATGGCATTCATTTATTTTCTCTGGAAGTTTGGTTTTTAAGCGGAGAAGGCCTGTGGTACTGTGGAACAAAGGAATCCATCAGCGCTTTGCCGTCTATTGTTTGCTATGAGTATGTAGCCTTTGTGTGCGTTGACATTTTACAGATGCGTTTCGTGTGTTATCAGTGATGTTTCTTCTCCTGTACGGAATGTCAGCGGGCCAAATCTTATACAGTAAAGCACTAACGATAACTGGGAATATTTACCACGACATGGCTGTTAAAGAAGAAGCCGTTAATACATTTGTGAAAGCAAAAATTCAATTAAGATATAATGAAAGAAGACCTGAGGACAAAGGCAATCTATTTTAATATATTTAGAGGGTGAGGTTGAATAAAGTGCACTAATAAGCCACTTTCACAGTCATTCGCAGTAGGAAACAGCACTTTTAACTGCCCGTTCACACGAGTTACAATCTCGTACCCAAACTCTTTCGCTGTCATGATGAACTTCATGCGACTTTAACAACGCGGCCCCCTGCCGATGTTCCCGATTTCAAATCGGGAACATCGGCAGGGAGTCGAATTTGAGACGCGCAACTAACTTTCAGAAGTTATCACTCTTAGTGTGAAGAGTTCTGCGAGGTGATTAGATGAGCGACGGGGGCCTTGTTTTTAATTAAAAACTGGCCGGAAGGCGTTTCTCTGTGGCATGTTTTTCACCGGCTTTGTAAAAACGCGCGTAATACGCAATCGAACAGCATGTTCAATTTATAAATAATCAAAGCTGCGTGGCCGCTGTAAGGTCGCCCATATATGTTATACTGCCTGATCGGGATTAATTTTTTGCGCCAAAGTAAGAGAAATTTGTTTGCGCGAAATCTGTGCAATCTGGTACCTAGACCCTCCAATGTGCACGAAACTCGAAGGCTGGGAGGATGTTTTAAGAATTGGATCGCTAGTTGAACCCGTCAAGGGTAATCTAGTTTTAAATAGATCTCTGTAGTGCAAAGACGACCGGGAAAAGTACCAACGGCCAGAAATGGCGAGATTTCTTGAACGATGAAATTGCAGGGACCAAGTTGATTTGGCGTTGCCAGAGAGCTCGCGGCATGAGTTGCGTGGAGACCAGAATATACTAAAATGGACAGAAGGGACAAGAGCGGAACTCTCAAGAGAGACTTTTGTTTCTCACCAGAAAAATGTTACACAGTATAGAGAACTTGGCTTTTGACACCTTGCTCCAATGAAACCTGACTAAACTATAAATTATCATTACAACAATCATACACTTGCTTCTTGAAGGTTGAGCGTCTCTGCATTTTGAGCTTAGGAGCAAAAGCATCAGTCGGCAAGAAAAGCTGAGTAATGCGTGACATATCTTTTTATGCACAATCGATTTTGGCAGTTTGACTTCGAACATTTATTTCTAATCAGAAGCCACGATTAATCCAGCCTTCGCTTCAATACTTATATATTCCTTTTATTAACTGAATGCGTTTCTTCTCTCAGGCTTTAGAGTATTCGTGCTTTGTAACAAATGTAAAACTGAAAGTCCGCGGGACTGAAAGCAAGGAAGGAATGAAACACGATACCTGTTTACAATATTTTGCGGTTTTATTCACAGTGTGTTCACAGCGTGTTCAGTCCATTTGTGACTGCAAACTCAATGCTCATGACTATTTCGGTATATTGTTCATTTCTGGTATACAATGACCGTTGCGAAAGAAAGGCTACATGATCAAATGAAAGAAACATTTCAGCAGGCAATGTATGATAAGCAAAAGCATTTTGCTAGGCAACAAATGTCATGTAACAATGTAAAGCATAAATCGCTATTGTTTTAAGGCTAAAGCTCATCGTAGCTTTGGTTTCCGTTTTCGGCCTGTTATCTTCCCAGAAGTATTTCGTGTCGCCACAGAAAGTTTCGTCGGGACTAAATAATTAGCGGCGACAGAGTTATTTGCAATCGCGTAGCGGTATCCATCAAATATCGAATCCACGAAATTTCCGCGGTGAACTTAAGAACGCAAGCCAAAACCAGTTTATCCGTACATGTTCCACAGAACCAAACGGTGTTGAGTTTCGAGCATAATTGCCTCGCTGTGTCAACCTCGATATGCGTTACAGCTGTAGAAGCACCCTCGTTACAAAAGAGTGGCACAATGGTTGCATTTCATGATCACGGCATAATAGCCATGCAGTTTCATCATCTTCGTTTGACCGAACATTCTCGCTCAATTTCGGTATGCTTCGTAATCACAGTACAGTGAGTGCCCAGCTGTAGGAACACTCAGGCTCAATGGCCAAACGACAAGCTTCAAATGCTTGACCACCATGATAAATAAATCAGAAGAAACTACCTTCGACAAGTTAACCCGTTCGTCACTCCCAAATTTGGAATGCCCAAATTTGGATAGAACACAAAAGAACACATCTTTATATGGATTTCCATTGTGGACGCAGAGTGAATGGGGGACAACTCAATCCCATAAAGGTCGCCTCTCCACTTCGTGGAGTGGGCGACCTTAAAAACCATGTTCTTAAATGCAGGCTCACTAGAATAAAGACTTTTGCTCAGATCTTCTAATGCTTAACCCTATTCTCTCTTGGGCATGTGGCCGCCAGTTCTGGCCGTGTAAGGACAGCCGCGCATCACACGAAGAGTACACAAGAATGAAACTTTATTGCTACTGCCTCGGACAACTTGCCGTCGTCGACTCGTGCTTCTTTACAATAATACTAAATAACAATAACAGATATTTTGTTAGAGTAAGTATCAAAGGTAAAGAACAAAAAGTATAAGCCGAAATAGACGAAATTACTGGAACGCCAGACTGGAATTCGGTCCCGAATTCGGTCGTGAAAAACCCGCCGTAATATAGCTAGCGCAGCTATTCGACCCAATTTAGGAAAATTCCAATAGAATTACTGGCTAAATGTATTCGGTAAGAAAGCGAGCAAGTTCATCGACAGTTGGCCTGTCGTCTGGATTTTCTTTCTTTGCCTGGGAAACTAGACATTCCTCTGCTGTTTCGAGATGTCCAATTGATTTTAAACACAGATTGTTATAAAAACAAATTCTATCTGAAAAAGATCAAAATCTTCTTATTTTAGTACCCGGTGAAGCATCAAGAAACAATATAATGTTTCGCAGAGTCACAGCCTTTCAGCCAAGTTCCTCTGCTGCCTCAAGGCGTCCAATTGATTAAACATACAACTGTTATGAAAACGAATTCTATCTGAAAAATATCAAACGCTTTTTAGTACCCAATGAAGCATCAAGAAAGAAAAATATGTTTCACAGAGTCACAGCCTTTCAGCCAAGTTCCTCTGCTGCTTCAAGGCGTCCAATTGATTAAACATACAAATGTTATGAAAACGAATTCTATCTGAAAAACATCAAACGCTTTTTAGTACCTAATGAAACATCAAGAAACAAAAATATGTTTCACAGAGTCACAGCCTTTCAGCCAAGTTCCTCTGTTGCTTCAAGGTGTCCAATTGATTAAACACAATTGTTATGAAAACAAATTCTATCTGAAAAAAAAAATCAAACGCTTTTTAGTGCCCAATGAAGCATCAAGAAACAAAAATATGTTTCACAGTCACAGCCTTTCAGCCAAGCTCCTCTGCTGCTTCAAGGTGTTCATTTGATTTAACATACAATTGTTATGAAAAAACCTTTTTATCTGAAAAACATCAAACGCTTTTTAGTACCTAATGAAGCATCAAGAAACAAAAATATGTTTCACAGAGTTACAGCCTTTCAGCCAAGTTCCTCTGCTGCTTCAAGGTGTCCAATTGATTAAACACAATTGTTATGAAAACAAATTCTATCTGAAAAAAAAATCAAACGCTTTTTAGTGCCCAATGAAGCATCAAGAAACAAAAATATGTTTCACAGAGTCACAGCCTTTCGGCCAAGCTCCTCTGCTGCTTCAAGGTGTTCATTTGATTGAACATACAACTGTTATGAAAACTTTTATCTGAAAAACATCAAACGCTTTTTAGTACCTAATGGAGCATCAAGAAACAAAAATATGTTTCACAGAGTCACAGCTTTCAGCCAAGTTCCTCTGCTGCTTCAAGGTGTCCAATTGATTTACAAAGTCACTTGTCATGAAACCCTTGCTACGGTGCAATTTTTTATATCTGGTTAATAAACTACAAAGGTACATAATTTAATGCAAGAGACTGGCTTTAAAAAATATTTAAAGAAAGGTGACAGAGTATGATATATGTAGGAAAGACACTATGCAAGATCAGGAGCACAGTTTGAATGGCATGACTGAGAGTACATCTATGCAATGTCGGAACAACATTTTGAGGGTTGGGGCCAATTCAGGGCAGTTAATATGATGAAAATTCAGTTACAAGATGTTGAGCAAGCGAAACAGAAGAAAACGTCTCAAATATAAATACCGCGTAAAGTCAAAGAATCTTGCTCACCCAGGTCTGTCCAACATTGAAAGCATTTTGTCAAGCTTCGAGATTGAATTCCACAGGGCGCCGGTGCCTCTTTGCTGCTGTCTCTGCGATTATGGCTCGTTTTATTCACCAGCGTAAGGCGAAATTGTGCCAATTGCAGATTGTAGATCCTCCACGGCGGACAGCAGCTCCTTCGATCGATCAGTTCACAAAAATGGCGCGAACATCGCCATCTCGTTCCCGCGCTTCGACAAACAAACTCATTGCGCGATAGAACGGATCGGAACTTTATGAGTGAAAAATCGTCCATTTCCAGTTTTCTCTTTCTCGATGAGTGTGCCAAAGTCCCAAAAGATGTCGCCACATTTACCGTGTCTCTTAATTTCTTTTTGTGACGAGCCGAACAGGCCGATCAGGCTTCGAAGTCTATTTCCATAAAATCGAAAAGAAATGCACAAAGTTTTCGCTGCGAGTGACACTACGAGATTTAACGGCATCGAGAGTTTGACCAAAAACGCAGCTGAACAGCATTTTACACTACTTTCACGGAGAGATCGAACGGAGCGACAACACTTCGATCGCGCGTGGTAAATAACTAACTGTGCCCTTCTCGAGTTTCATTCTACATGTCAACACCCCATCCGAAGCTGTGTGGGTTGATGGAAACTGTAATTTAATTGCGCGCGTTTCCATGCTAACACCGGAAATTTGACCAAACTCCCGCAGAGTGCGTTAAAGTCGCATGAAGTTCGTCATGTACGGCGCATGCTCGATGAACACGAAAGACTCCGGAACGGACCTATTTTTAGGCGATCTTGATTGGATATCTCAAACGAAAACTGCTAGGCGGTGCAAGTCTCGCTCCCAGTCAAAATGTAGAGAGAAAAGTGGATAACCTGTCAAGTCTTTATAGATTGCCTTGCCACTCCAGCGGTTAAACTATGAATATTTATTAGGAGATTAGGAGATATCACAGTTTCATTAAGATTTGCGAACTTGAATCGACGTGTTTATTGCTGACAGACTGTGAAAATGTATCATTTCGACATCCCAACATCCAAGATTTACATCGATCAATATTTGAAAGCAAAGTTGCAACAGAGCTCCTGGTTGAAACATGCGTGTTGTCTGTGATTGAAAGTAAACAATTAAAACGCCCATTTTATGCTCCAAATAACCGGCCTTTGAACACCACAGTTTAAAAACTGCTTCCTGTCCAACTTTGCAGTCATCGTCTTACAAAAAATGACACATTACCAGTTGGCAAGAAGTTACCGGGTATATTTCTTTTCCTTGAGGCTTATTACTATCACGGACAATGACTTCATTTTCATGCAAGAGTGATTACAAATTCCTATGGTAATACACGGTGCCAGCTTATCTTTAATTCGCCGCTAAATTTTTATTACGAGTTGATAAGACTTGCTCAAATCACTTGCTCACCCATGCCAAAACCCGTTTCACTGCTTTCGACTTTCTTGTCAGAGTTATATTGTCTCTAACAAGAGGATCAACAAAATAACATAGCTGTAAATAATTCAGTGAAGGTGACTGAAACGAAGCGATAATCGTTTCATTCATTGCAAATGGCTTTCCAAATTCTCAGTGCTTTGATTATGGAAGTACCAGAAATATCGGGCCAACCACTCGAAGTTCCAAAGTTAAATGCAGTACGTCGAATTCCGAAGGCTTCCAGGTCATTGAGGTGTGAATGATAAATATTTAACTCCTTACATGAAGGATCCTTTTATAGGCCATAGAACTGGCCTTCAACAACTTTTGATAAAAGTAACAAGCTGTTGGCACTTGGTATCTTGCGTGGTGCATTTGCTGAGGTTGACAGCTCGTTTTCTGATTGGGCATAAGTTTCCTAGCTGAAGAGTATACTTAACAACCGCAAACTACAAAGGCCGGCCGTTTCGTTGGCATTTAACTTTGGAATTTTACCAGCTGTATGTGGCGGATAAAGTTCAGCGCGACACTGGATTTCCCTGACCGGCTATATGCAGTGGAAGTTTAGCGCGGTGTCTTCATTGCAAGGTTTACGACTTTATGGAACAGTGAGCAAGCGGTTTTGCAGAAGATGCACACATTTGTAACTGAATTTGTTTTCTGTAATTTGCTGTACGGGAAATGAACATTAATTTAAATGACTGGACAAGTTCCAAGTGCATACGATATCCAAAGGTTCCCCCACTGATAGAAGTGTGTAAATCGAGCAGTATCCTTGCCTAAATTTATCACCCTTCAATAACTTCTGAAGACGCAGACGTTAAGTGAGTCTTCCACTACTACTAAGAAATTTTCTGAGTTAATTGATATTTCATCTACCGTTTTTCTACTGCTTTCCAAGCATTCTGCACAACATGGATTCTAGTATCCGCTACTGGAAGAAATATCTATATGGACTTACCTTTGATGTGCGTGAGGTCTTCAGAAACTCAATTGTTTCACGCAATATTGATTCGGCAGGCAACTGTATTCATTAAAGATCCAAATGGGGTCAAGGATCAATTCCTCCTTTCTATTGATAATCAGCCAAATGTGGCTGACTATGGAAAAAATGGCAGGTGATCTATTAATTGGGCGCGTCTGATTAGGAATATTCTGGAATACACTTGAACGGCCACCTTCCAACAACGACCACCTCTCTTTTGATAGGTTGTCTTTTTTCAACATAGGTAGTCCAAGCTAAAAATGGCACATTAGCCTTTAGAAAGTGAGAGAACTACAATCTTTGATTACAGTGTACCAACAAATATGGATCGAAAATATCAAGCCATTTCCCAAGTGACGTTCAACGAATATGCCGCAAATACTAGAAATACAATAATCGCAGATACCCCTCGCTCTGCCATCGATGGGACTTTTATTTTGGTAGGTCCGTGGGTCTTCCGTCCATTCAATTTTCGTATAAATTACAAAATCAAAAATTGAATATCGAAGTTTCCAATTTTCATATTTTATCGTTTATGCGGCAATGAAAATTAGAAATTCCTCTAGGACTTTGCATCGATGTATATTTTCAACAATCCAAAATTGAATTTGGTTTTCTGATTTCTCCTTTCTGATGTGTTCGAAAATCAGAAATCTAACCACCAGTTTCCCTTTTCCATCCGTTGAAAAGCGACAAAAACGAACGCATACTTCGTATGATTCGAACGGGAGATCAATTTTCAATTTTTGTACATACGAAAATTGAAACATCGAATTTTGACAAAATTTCCCGAGGGGGAGGGTATGGCTAGTCTTTTTCGGCTGCTAGTTTCCCGAGTGTGCGAGGGAACTTGGTTCTTCGTTTGCCAAGGGGAGGGGACACGGGATTTTCTGGACCACTCTTAGCCCGAAAATGGCGGCGCGCAAGAGGTTTAATTTGTAAAGACGACAAATTGATGTGCGATTGCCTGAGTCTAAACGAGTCCGAACGTCGTAAAAAGAAAAACCCAATACCTAGCAAGGTGAAATAAACTGCACGAGTTCGGTCTCTTACCTGTCATTACGACGTTCGACGGCCATACTTAGCCCACATCGACGCCTAATCTTCGGCGTTTCTATTCCACAGTCATTACCACACTTTGTAGACTTAGGCAATCGCACATCAATTCATCGTCTTTACAAAATAAACCTCTTGCGCGCCGCCATTTTCGGGCTAAGAATGGTCCAGAAAATCCCGTGTCCCCTCCCCTACAAACGAAGAGCCAAGTACCACACACTCGGGAAATTAGCAGCCGAAACAGACTAGCCATACACTCCCCCTCGGGAAATTTTGTCAAAATTCGATGTTTCAATTTTCGTATGTACGAAAATTGAAAATTGATCTCCCGTTCGAATCATATGAAGTATGCATCCGTTTTTGTCGCTTTTTAGCGGATGGAAAAGGGAACTGGTGTTTAGATTTCTGATTTTCCAACACATCGGAAAGGAGAAATCGGAAAACCAAATTCAATTTTGGATTGTTGAAAATATACATCGATGCAAAGTACAAGAGGAATTTCTAATTTTCATTGCCGCATAAACGATAAAATATGAAAATTGGAAACTTCAATATTCAATTTTTGATTTTGTAATTTATACGAAAATTGAATGGACGGAAGACCTACGGACCTTGGTACTCTTAACAAGAGTAGCCTTTGTTTTACCAAAATGTTGACTCAATCTTTTCTTCGAAGTCAAGTGCTACACGCAAAGGAAGGAGAAAAAGAATGGTGTGTGTTATACTTTTGCGTTCAAAAAAAAAAAAAAACGCCGATTGCGTGACAAAGTACGTATTTCCCACGGTCGGCACGTCAAATTAATTCATACAGTCTGCCAAGCACGTTCTCAAAATTTAATACTCAAATTTTGAAGTTGGTCGACCGCCGTAGTAAGGGAAAAAGGGATCACTGATTTTCCAATTTTTGAATTCATAGGCAGTACAATTAAATAGGCTTCCTGTGCAATTTGTTTTTACTCTGGATTGCATGCACAAGACTCAGGCATGCATGTTTAATGAGCTCGAATTCTTTTGTATGTGAACCAGCTCAAAACAACATGATTTCTCCCAGAATCAAAGCAAAATTTGAACGGTTTACTTCAAATTCAGACCTAGTCATACTTCTCAGGGCTTGTGAACGATTCTCGCTGCAATCACCGCATGTCAAATTACAGTATTTGTTACAGTTTTAGTCTTGAAAGAAAAAATAAGACATCTGACTAAATCATTCAAGACTCCAAGTTCCGATCGCTCTGAGCGAATACGGTAGCCGAAACTGGCGACAGAAGCGTATTAAGACAATACTTCTTGGGAAAATAATCAGCATACAGATTTTAGTACATTCTTGAAGTGATCGAGTTACAAGCTATACGGGATAGAATATATTTGTCACGGTGATTGTTCGATTTCCACTAACCTTTGTTGCTTGTCCTTTCTAAATAAGTATCTGAGTTTAACACAAAACCGCGCCTGAAGCTCCCGATTTGCTTTCAAGCGCTGTTCCCTTTGCGGAGCCGTTTCTTCGGCACGCTTCCGTTCATGATGCTGTCGCCGGGTTATAACATGTTTGTCGTCTTTTCTCTAGACATATTTGGCGCTGTTCGATCGTTTCACGATTTTGCCTTGCCCGTACCTGTTCCCTTCTCTTTTGAAGACGAGCTTCGCGAGACTGTTGTGTTTCAAGTTTTCCAGTTTTCCATTTTCGTAAACACAGCTACGATATACTGTATCTAATTTCTTTTATTGCGAGTAAAACTACAGGGCCACACGTGATCGATCCGGCCTTTGTTATTGGTTAAGCAGCGATAGGAACTCGGGACGAGGTCGTACAACAGACTGACAGACGGACAGACGAACAGTAAATTTCGAGATGGCGACACGCTTGGAGTCTCCGAATGATGCGGTACTACTGCATTAGCGTTGTGATTATTTCCCTCGCTTCGCTCGGGGATAATATTGTGTCACACAACACGGTTTTGGAGGACACAAACGCTGACGGAAAGGGTTATCTTGCACGAAGGCATTCTGAAATAGCTTCGAAAATTAGCGAAAAGGTCACATTCATACAATCCTACTTGGCCTTCATCACAATTCTCGGGGCATTAAACCACAAATATACGGCGACTGTTAACAACGACATTTTCAATTAGTATACTGTACGTCAAATTTGATTAGTAACAAGTTTTGTCGCGTGAAAACACGACAGATGCTGGGATTCAAGTTTGGTGTGGCAAGTGTCCGCACGCACCATAAGAATTATTGAATAAGCAATCTCTGGACTAGAGCAAGACTCCCAAGAATGATCAAAGTAGTAATGTTTTGAGTTTTGTTTTATTACTGAAATTGAATAATATTAACTACAGTCAGTCGCTTGACTGCAGCTATTTTGTGTGTAGATCAGATATTTGATTTTAGCCTCTCCAAAGTGAAACATAGGACTAACAAACAAGTTTGTTGCTAGAAAAGTAGCAACAAGCGGGAATGCTGCAACTTACTAGTGAATAAAAATTTAATCCTCGATGGCATTTTTCCTTACGGACACGCTCGCTCAGTGGATTACCTAAAAAATTAGAAAATAAATAAGGAAAAACGGACATGTAGTCGCTGCGGTATCTGTGGGCAACGAAATCAAAATACGAAATGAAATAGGAGAGCCCAGTATGGATGCAAGGACAAAAGGCAGTAGTGGTGTTCAATAAATACCGTTTTCCCGTCGAAGTCGCAGATGTTGCTTTCGACTTTTCTTTCCAAACAGCTTAACTTTCTGGCAGCATTTATCTCTCTCCTCCAAGGCAAAGATCCACTGCGGTATTTAAACCCAAATTTCAGCAAATCTCCATGTTCTTGACTCAAGCAACGAGCGGACTGCCGTGAGAAAACATGTCGGTCTTCACCCGCCATGTTGCCTCTGTTATCAGTTTCCAGGTTTTTTTCTTCCATTTCTGTCCACAATAGCATGGGAAACTGGACCGAGACACTGGTGACAAAAATGAAATCCAGATCGGGAAAATATTGATCCGGCATACTGACTCCGGCAAAGGAAAAATAATTCACGTAGTGCTAATTACAAAATGTCAAACACGGGAAGACAGACATTTCTTGATCTTTATTGAAATATTTGATGCGCGCTTTACATTTTGCTCTTTCGCCGAGCCGAGTTTGAGCTCAAGCGTTGCGTGAGCAACTATGAACCAATGACCAGCAGGTATTCAAAGAATGATTGGCAGATAAGTCAGAGGTCACTGAGACTCGACACCTCAATCCGTAATTTCTCCACATGCGAGAAGTGCAACCGCATATTTTATCATATCGAGAATATCGAGAACTAATACAGACAAAATAATACACCTACCCAGCCAGTTTAGGAGATGTTGAAAATAGCCGAGCCCTGACCAATGTTTTTTCCACAGTTTTACAAGGGATAAAAACGCGTAGCTTTGCAACAAGAGTTTTCCGGAAGGTTTGAAATCATATAACCCTCCCCGCCTCCCAAAAGTAAAAAATATACGATAATGAAGAATTTACACTTTCGACTCTTATGATTATGATTATGAATTATGATTATCGAAACAAATTGACTAAGGCAGTCGTTCGCTCTTCACTCAAAGTTTTGTTGTGACTTTGCCAGTTCTGATATGTTCCCATGCGCAACGTCCCTGGCGCGAACTCTACAGTCTGAATAAGCCGGCACTGTGGCTTGCAATCCCCGTTTTTATGTTCATATCAATTTGCCGAGTAAAAAAATGTTGCCCATCTTAAGAAACGCCCTTTTTGCGTCGTATAATCGGGACGACCCCCACCCCCCATTGCATCAACATGTGAATAGTAACTTCAAAGGTCCACAATGTCTGTAATGGGTGTCCCATAATGCCGCCGGCGTCTATGATCTAGACAGCTTGTTGCTTGGTGCAATAATTTTTTACGGTACAACTCCGCAAAACAACCGTCCTTTCTGCTCAACAGCACTTGTGGTTCGTCGAACTCCACTATCTCTCCATCTTGTAACACCAAGATCCTGTCGTAATCCATGATAGTGTCCAACCGATGTGCTACGGTGATCACTGTGCAATCCTGGAAACTTGTGCGAAGGGTCTCCTGTAGTGAAGTGAATTTATTTACATTATCAAGCTAAATGCTTTCTAGTGAGCAAATTGACAGAACAATTCTGGCCTTTGTAAAATATGTAAACAGCTTCATCAAGCAAACCGTGTGACGTCACAATGAGCAAAACTCGCGTCAGTCTCCAGTACCTAAAGTTAGGCAATGTTTCAGAGGAAAAATATATATGTTCTGCGGTATCTTTTCAAATAACCAATAGCGTCTGAGATCATCTCGGTTAAAATTGTAAATGGAAAAAGAGATTAAATGTAAATTTACCTGGATCAGACGGTCGGTCTTGTAGTCCACGTTCGCTGTTGCTTCGTCAAGTACGATGATCTTGCTTCTTTTTAGTAAAATACGAGCCAAGCAAAGCAGCTGCCTCTCACCCACACTAAAATTCAATCCACATTCTTGGACTTCGTAAAGGAACTGCTTTGGCAAATTCTTCACCTTCGTTGCTAAGTGCGCTTTTGCCAATGAATCCCATATTTCTTCATTGCTGTATTCTTCAAAAGGATCCAGGTTCATTCGCAAAGTGCCGGTGAACAGGACAGGATCTTGAGCAATAACAGAAATGGCTTTGCGACAGGTCTGGATGTTGAGGCTCCTGATATCGACTCCGTCTATGACTATCTGACCTGCAAACTCCGGCATACGGAACAGAGCGGAAACAAGAGAGGACTTGCCTCCTCCTGTTCGTCCAACCACTCCGACTTTTTCGTGAGCTTTCACTGCAAAGGAAACATCTTTGAGGACCGTAGGACCCTCGGGATAGTATACCAGTGACAGGTTTTTAACTTCCAGTTTACCGCTCCAAGGCCAGTTTTCAGGGGGTTGCTTTTCATTTTGGTAACCAGGTTCCTGCTCCAGTTTGGTGTAGGTGATAACACGTTCCACTGCTGTCATCAAATTTTCTACTTCAGTACACATTCGTACACCATATCGCGTCGAAAAGGAGGCTGTTTGAAGAGCGTAGATAACTGATAATGCAGTCAAACCTGTAAGAGAAAATGAGCTTAAACAGTTCATTCTTGAGATCTGAATTGGTATACTATTTGGACCAAACGTATGGTATTCCCGCACAGGATTAAAGTTATAAGTGTATGTTCAAGTTATGGATATGGAGATCAAGCCTTTTTAATGATGAATCCAGAGCGGTTGGAGGGAACAAATTAAGAACGTACTGTGAATTCAAAACCAAATACTGAGTGTCCGGTCGCACTCGTAACTTTAATGACATTAATATCGACAGTTGCATCTTTTGAAGTGCAAACAGCGCTTGTCACCAGAAATATATGTCAGCAAGCTGCTACCATGCATTAAAGAGGCCGTCATATTGCTCTCGATGCTTTGCTACCTAAGTAATGTCCAAAATACAGAACACTGTTTATGCCAGTCGCATCTAATTTAATTGTTAGACCTTCCTGGACCTGCCTGAATAACATATACATATGTCTACATTTGAGTGTTTTCAAATTAGGAAAACATCTGTATAACCTTTGTTGTTTAAATACTATACTATACATCTACTTATATTATTAGAGTAGGAAAACCTAGATGTGCAAATCAATTGCATGTTTCTCTATAAAGTTGCTTCTTATACCTTACTGTAGGTCGAAAATTTATGCAACAAATTTGTGCTTTGGCATTTTATATGATTAGTAAGAAAAGCCGCACCAAAGAAACTTGTATCGGTATTTTCATAAGCCGGGTTCTAAACTCGTATAACAAATATAAATTAATATATATTATTAACCGAGTGTGAGGTCCTTATTGGGCCGAGAATATCGGATCGAGGTCTTTACAGTACCAATCCCGAGGTGTGGCATTGCCGATGACCATCGGCTTACACTTTGAACGGCCAACTGAAATTGATTTGGTTGCAAACCCCAAAACGGCCCATTTTTTTTCATTCAATTCTTCTTCATTCAATTAAACAACGGGTGCATTTAATTCAATGTACCAAATGACTCCGACAATCCTACCATCGGTGTTTCTCTCATTTACCAAAGTGCTGTTGTTATTGTTTATCATGTAGGATTGATAAACAAGCAATGGTGGATCACAAACACAATCACATCACATCTACAATATGTAGACCTACCTGGACCTGCCTGAGTAGCCATAGATGCATAAAACACGATTAATATGAATAAACCACAAAGAGCGTCTGTCTGTATATTCAACCATGCTGCACTTGATAATGAAAGGAACCAAATACAGTTATGGACATCCTGATGTCTGAAAAAATAGGAGATACAGTGCCAGTAAATACCTCTGATACATCCTGTAGTCGAACTAAATACATAGACTGTGTAACAGAAAACAAAGCAGAAGGATTCTCAGATGTAGGAATAATATTATATTATAAAGTCCATGTCCTATTGTCAAATTAAATCTACAGCCTGGGTCAAACAGTTAAGTCGAGTGATTGCTTAGAAGCCCAAATATATAACCTAAGACAGGGGATGTTTAACTTCTCTTCAGTACAAGAATTGGGCCTTACACTTGCACATGCATGGCAATCATAATGTACAGTCATTTCACATAGTTAAAACCGTCAAATACTTCTCTAACCAGGTTTTGACTCCATGACAAACATGCTGTATAGAGACTCTTGTGATATTAACGGTCCATAAAGTTACGACAGCTAAAAAGCAAAACTGCGTAGCTGTGTAGTTGATCCGGTGTCGGATTTAGACTAAAATTATGCCATACGACGGATCGCATGATCAAGACAGTATCAAATTTAAGGGAAATGCACAGAAGAGGAAAAATAAAATAGATTCAATAACTATATTTACTGCTAGTAGCAATCAGTTCGGCTACGGTCTGCAGTTTCATTTTGAGAACCGTCCTCCACTGTGGACCTTTTTCGCGGCGACGTTCTATTTCTTTACAGTGTGTGCCAAGAACGCAAAGGGTGTGGACGGTCGTTTAGTAAATAGTGGTAGGCTCACCTGCAGAATTGGTTAAAAGTCAACAATTCCATCTTCTGCACCTTGATCGTGGTCAGCCCCTCAACCGTGTCCGTGAAGTGGGAGAGCACAGGACTTTTGCTCACGGCCTCCAGACGTGCCAGATCTCGTGAAGATCTTAAGTAGAACCTCGCCACCAACACGACGGTTGTGAACAAAGGCACAGCTCCAAGAGCGATCCACGGGTTGAGCGCGATGGGAAGAAGGACAGAGCCGATAACATACAATACCGCCTGCATAGCATCCAGAAAATAGTCTGGAAGCCAGTCATCCATGATGTCAACGTCCTTTGAGAATCGGTTCAGAATGCGGCCGACAAGATTTGTGTCGTAGAACAAAACAGGGGCCCTGATTACAGAACCCAACATTCTCTTATGAAGGGTTTGTGATGACTTGATGACAGCATAGTAGGAGAGGAATGCTCGCAATACCGACAGAACGACCACTCCTCCCACCAGTGCACCGTAGATCCTCATGTTGGCGTCTTGGTCTGATGGATTGCCACGTGTTGTCTTGAGAAGCCACCAGTCTGATATGACGAAGATAGCTGAATGGAGAAATCAAAGTTAGGTTTAAAATAGGGTCAGAAAGTAGAACTTGTGACATTTTCTAAGAATTATTTCCTGTCTGCCTTGCACAATGATGTGTCACGGAATCCTTTGATGTCAAAAATTCTACGACGTTCAGAGGGATTTTCTCTCATATTGTACTTTTTGCATTCGATAGCGTATACGACAAAACGAAGATTGGCCTCATAACAAGTACATTTTGCTATAAAAGTAGCAAGAAAACGGGTAATAGATGCACCAGCTACAAAAAGACCGGTTGATGTAAAGTCCAACGCTGCTCCTCGCATGTGTAAAACCCGCCCAATGCAAATGACCAAAAACCATGGCCACCAATTTTAAAAATCACTTATAATGTCAATGCGTTGGTACTTCATTGGCGCAATAAGCATGGACTTCATCGCTTTACTCTACCTTGAATACAGCAGAACAGGACCATAAACATCAGAATAGTCGGGCTGCTCAAGCCTGCACGGAGGTATTCCCAATACAGTGATAAGGTGACCGACCCAGTCATCCTGTCCTCGCTCTTGATATCCAGTCCAGAGTCTCTCTCAGCCATGTTCTTCGGACGATTCTCTCTTGTTTGTTCAACAGCCTTTAATTCCTCTTCTCTATAATTGTCTATAACATCTAGAAGCCCTGCTTCAAGTAACTCTGGATAGGTTCCCTCTTGAACGATTGTGCCGTCTTTCAACACCACCAGTAGATCAGCACGTTTAAGAAACTGCGGCTGATGTGTGACTAGGACGCGAGTTTTGTCTGACAAAACTCCACAAATACACTTTTCGAAAATTTGTCTTCCCACCTTGGCGTCCACCGCACTCAAAGGGTCATCTAGCAAGTAGATATCTGCGTTCGTGTAGACTGCACGTGCAAGGGCTACACGCGACTTCTGACCACCACTCAGCAAAACTCCACGCTCACCAATCATAGTCAGATCCCCATCTGGGAAAACTGCAATATCTGGCAACAACTGACATGCCTCGATCGTCATGTTGGAGCGCTTGAGATCCATTTCTAGACCAAATAGTATGTTTTCGCGTACAGTACCGGAAAATACCCATGGTTGTTGAGATATGTGGGCAATCTTTCCATAGCAGAAGATTTCTCCTCTGGAGATTGGAAGCTCACCAAGGTCGGCCAGTAATAGGGAGGATTTTCCACTTCCCACTCTACCTGTCACGACAACTAGTTTTGATGGGGTTGCAGTAAAAGATACATCACAAAGAGCAGGCAATTCGGAGTCACTATCTTTCCAGTGACACCATACCTGTTTAAAGACAACTTCAGCAGAACTTCTGCTTGTCTGTTCTTGTATTGTATCATTGGAATGCTGTAAATGCGCTTCGTAACTTTTACAAGAGTCCCTTTGATTGTTCTTTAGCATGAGCTTCTCACGAAAAGAACCCTCAATCCATTCTTCTGGTTCAAGCAATCGTTGAATTCTGTTGGCATTGCTATTTCGAATGTGATGACATGCATAAAACTCAACAAAGAAACGGTCAAGAAAGTGTTGTAAAAGTTCAGTTGAGTTCCTGTTGCTGCAAGAGTTCCGAGAGAAATAGCGACTGCTGCGGACTTGCAGGAAAGTGGTGACTGTTTCATGGCGGCTGAGATGATACTCTTGAGTCGAATGAAGTACAGTTCTCGTCTGAAACAATTAAATAACCAAATCATAAAACTCATGTGTATCTTACATCAGCCTATGGACGTTGTGTCTTCCTATTCTACAGACTGGAGTTTTATCAAGAATAAATAGGCGACAGTAGGAGGGAGAGAACCGAAACATAAGTTATAGCTAGGGTGTTTCGTATTTATAGTTTAGATTTGGTTGAGAAATGGTTCAAAAACAAAATGTTCCCGATTAATTATCCCCTAGGCTTGCAAGGAGTTAATCGAGACGGGTATCTATTCTTTATGATTAAGGGAAAGTCCACTTAAAGATTGAGGGAAAGTCTACTGTGAAACACAACAATTATAGTACAGATGTCAAATATTCTCACGCGAAATTGGATACAGAAAAAAAAAAACATTTAAATTCTGGAAGTGATTTTAACAAAACCACACTTTGACAGAATTAACGATTCGCTCACCCGCCTGACATTTTCTTAAATTTATTGGATTGTGAGAGCAAAACCCGTACAGGCTAAAGCTTTCCAATCACTTGTTTTGACCTGTAATGGAACGGTAATGTAGTAGATTCGGGACTTACTTGTTAGCCATTTGTAATTTAATTATACATTTATAGACAAATGCGTCCGTTGTCGTCCTGGAACTGAGCATATGTTAACAGCAAAATTGTGCCGCCGAGGTTATCAGATCGACTCTGTCGGATAGTTTTACTGGCAAACAAATTGTAGAAAACGAGCAGGCAGGTATGTTTCTTCTTTTAGCTTTTACACGACACTGATTTCGGAGAAACTGTGCCCGTTGTGTCTTTTCCAGAAAAGGCCCAGAAGTGCAATGGGAAGTTTAAACGTTCCAGCTATTCACTGTTAAGATATGATGATGGGGGAAAAAGCTTTATATACAATCTGGGAAAATGACCGTTATGAAGAAGGAAAACATCCGAAGAAAAATTTACTTGCGACCTCAGCCGTCATTGACGACGAGTGCTGCAGATCTGTGGAAGGTTGTTTCACCCATGTGTTAAAATTCGCACACTTTCCAGGAAGAAAGTGGAAAGCGAACAATCGCCGTGAACAGTTATGACTAAAACCGTGCAAGAATCAAGTTTTGCAGACATGTTTGCTCGTCATGGCGCACTGTGAAGACTGTAAATGTACTTTCACAATGCACAAGAACACTCTTTATTAAAAACCGGACCACGGATATTGGATTTCTAGGCTCTTGATTGGTTCCTTGGACATGGGGTTATTTAACAAATAAACCAGCTTCAAGCGTGCTCCGTTCAGAAATAAAGCACGCAGCAAGTGACGAGAGCACGAAAGAAGTGTAGTGTGTTTTCCCCACTTCTTGAGTGCTCTTGGCACTTGCTAAGTGCTTTATTTCTGAACGGAGCACGCTTGAAGCTGGTTTATTTGTTTTATAACACAGAACTTCAAAAATTTCAGAATAAAACTGTCTTTATTCATCAAAAATGTTGGAATGCTAACAGCGATGAAAAACTAGATTCTCCTAAACGGCTTGGCGGTCCGAATTGCCAAGTCAGTACAGTTTCGCTTCAATTTTTCAACCAGACCGTCTGTTCTACAAAATTAGACAACATCTCACAGTAAAGAACTATATTTCCTGTAGAACTTTGGACTACAAGTACATGAAATAATACAGTCGGCTAGTGCATAAAATGCAAATTTGAAGGGAATCAACAAATGCTCCAACGGCCGACTCGAAAATTGTGTGAATGAAAACGTACCGATTTCTTGACTCTACCTCGTAGTACAATCATTTGAAGTCCGTCCGAAAATTCTTCAATAATTTTTTTCAGTCACATCGTTTCAGTTCAGTCAATTCTTTCTCTTGCATCACTACAAACACGTCTGTTCGTCTGTCTTCGCCGTTCATGTTCAGTGATTGCTCACGGCTGATCTTCTTCAACTGAATGATTTGCTCTCTCCTTCCTTGTTGGAGCATTCAACTTCATTCAAACATCCCACTGATGTAATTGTGACTCCCAAATATGCTGTACTTAGGGACAGTGCTTAAACCAAGTCGCTTTCCACGACGCTGAAACTTGCCTTTCTTCGACATAGATTTTCCCTCTCCAAACTGTTGAAGTGCTTTTTGATGAGGTCACGTTCTTTACCGATTCACGGTGAACCGTACTAGCCGGTGCCTTCACTTAAAGCCAAATTTTATCTTGAAGTTGGGTATTGGTGACTCCATTCTCGCATTATTTTCTCTTTTTTGCCAGAGGATGACGTAAGCGTGGTTTATAACTCATAAACCACGGGTAAGTGTGGTTTATACTCTGGCAAACCACGGTCTTCGACCAATCAGCGCGCGGCTTGTTTCGTGACTATGTTATAACAGCTCATATCCAATGGGTGGACAAATATCGTCAATGAACGCGGGCGACAAAGTAATGTGGAGAAAGTTTTTTCAGATTACACAAGTAGCTTGCAAATCCCGGGTGAGACAAATTTACAACAGCAATTAAAGATTGAGCAAAGAGGAAAAAAATGCATGACCCAAGTGTTTTTACACAACAGCAAAGGGAACAAGACGGCACCTTCGCTCAAGTTGATACGAGCAGCCATTGATCGATCGCTTACTTCGGGTGACCCTAAAACGCGGAATGGCGGAACGGCGGAATATACACCCAAACATTAAAATGCGGAACGGCGGAATATACCCCCAAACACTAAAATGCGGAATGAGAAAAATTAAATAAAAGAAAGAAGAGAATAAAAAGAAAAATACACAAACAACAATAAAAAATTTGTCTGTTACTTAGCTCACATATTTTTTTATATACATTGTAAATAAATTCTTTAACAAAAAAGGTAATAAACTTGCTTGAAAGACAAACGAGATAGGAAGATATTCCGGAAATTGTAATATTTCGTAAATACATTGTGAAAGACCCCACGTGATTACAGTTTCCCGTGGGAAGTAACACTAGCAACGCGTTTCTACCCAGAAGTAGAAGTAACGGCATCATATCGCGAGGCAATACGCATCTACGAAATGAATTTGGGCTGTGAATTGGTCCTTTTCCCTACTCCGTAAATCTGCCTATATTCAGCAACTTGTATTTTTTTTGTAAGAAACAAGGATTTTATAGCTGATCATTTTATATCTTTGGTATATATACGAATCTTAGACCCTGCTAATGTTCCTGGTGCTGTTTGATTATTCTGATCGATTTTTTTAGCCACTTTTGGTTGTAAATTTTTAAGCTGATTACGGATTAGCTCTTTTTCGTATATTTAAATCTGATTACGAAATAGCAAAAATAATTCATACTTTTAATCGAACGTAGTTCGGTTTGTTTTCCTGTTCAAATGACGGACCTTGGTAAATAGTTCTGACGACTCAAATGGGTGACTATATTTTGATATATTATATTTTAAAAGTCCCTTAAGAACCTGATTACACGAGAACCGGCTGTGAGATACCGCGATCCCGGCTAACCGGGCTGACTTTTCCTATGTAATCGTACGAGCCAGCAAGGGATTTCGCTTCACAGCAAAATGACCCAACAAATGGAAAAATAGGTCACATTTCAAATGTAATTTGTTTTATTTTCATGTTCAAATGCATGTTCTGTTCTGCAACTTTTATATAAGCTCTGTTTCTGCATTGTCCTGTGTTTAGTGCCCTAAGAATAAACGTAAAGAAACATATATTCCGCCATTCCTCATTTTAGTGTTTGAGGGTATATTCCGCCATTCTTCATTTTAGTGTTTGGAGGTATATTCCGCCATTCCGCATTTTAGTGTTTGGGGGTATATTCCGCCGTTCCACATTTTAGTGTTTGGGGGGTATATTCCGCCATTCAGCCGTTCCGCCATTGCGCATTTTAGGGTCACCCCTTAGTTCGGTTCGCCTCCGCGATGTAAACAGTTTTCCATCACCACCGACTCTGCCCTCACAGAAGCAAATATAGTTTTCTTCTTCAATATTCCTTGCTGATGTTCAAGCATCTCCAGCTTCAGTTCTCGTTCAGCACAGCCAGTTGTCAGTTTCAAGCAGCATCACAAACGTCGCATATGGCGAGCAAAGAAAGCGATTCCCTCCGTAATGCGATGTTTTCAACTGTACCAATGTCCAAGTTTTCAATAATTTTGGTACATAATCTTTTGAAAACTCTTTCTGAGAGTGTTTGTGCGGTGTAATTCCATGATAATGTGTTCTTCACTCGATTTTCATTCATTCAGCTGTCAGCCCGTTCGCAAAGACGTTGTCATAGTTGCGGTAATCATGTGGTCATTGTATTTTTGGAGCGGAAGTTGAGTCGTCTTCCGGTCTTTTTTGCGTCAAATAAAATCATTTTGGAGAGTATTTTGTGGTCCAGTTTTTAATAAAACAATTATCCTACTCGGGCTTGCTGAATGTAGATTGATAATAACCGACTCGGCGCGGCGCCTCGTTGGTTATTCATCAATCTATATTCGGCGCGCCCCCGTAGGAAAATTGTCAAATATTCTAGTTTCGAAATCATTGACTGGGACAGAGACACCGTGGTGATTTGAGGAAGTTTAGTTTGCTGGAAGAAACCTGAACGCTCCACGAGGAGGCAGATAAATTTATCGGTGAGTTTTGAATAATATAACTTTCAACGCAGTGTGCGATGAAATAATTTTCTTTTAGTGTCATTTTGCCTTCTACATTATTGTATGTGTAAGAAGCTTATTCAAAAGAATAAAAAATATTCCGAGTTACAAAGCAGTTTCTTCTGGAAAAAAGATAAGACTGCAGTTTTTTAAAAGCTTTAGTGAGCGAGCAACCGCTCGTGGGCGAGTTCGTTTTTACTGAATAAAGTTCACTGCAGTGTTGTTGTTTGACACACGCTATCGGCCATTTCATTCACTCAGAACAACTGGGATCTATTTAGGCAGTTGCTTCGATGGACGCCTTTCTTCTTTCAAAATTTTCAAATCGGTAGAATTGTAAGCTGTTAACTGAATTTGTTGTGTAAACAAACGTGCGTAATTCATGCATGATCGTGATTGATGTTGTTGAATGAACGAGACGAGTACTCCTTTGGGCTTTGTTTTATGTTTGCCGAAAGATCTAAAGCCATACAATAAATATCTTATTAACCTCGTTTGCTTGGTCCGTACCGTAAGTTATGGATCCTGGTTTTTTTCTTAGCCTTATGGCCCTCACGCGAAGCGCGCTTGGGCCATAAGGTGAAGAAAAAAAAAAACTCGGTCCATAACTTACGGTACGGACCGCGCACTCGGTTAATAAGATGTATTTATATACACTATATCGCATTTTGTAGTGAACGAACAAACGACACCTAAACCTTGTGGAGTCGTGTTGCATCCTGAAAGTTGACCTGAACCTAGCCTTATTTCTAGGATATGGCCAAGACAAAATGCTCTAATTGACATCATACCTTCGCAACTTTCCAATGGCTCCAATCAAAGGCCACTCCCACGCATACATCTTCACTGTGCGTATTCCGTATACAATGGCTCTCATGAGAGACAAACGCTCCCCCGCCGATTCTGCGATCTTTTTGCGGAGCTTGGCGCAATGAAAGCCAGAGATGAAAAGGTAAGCGATGATGAAGATCAAGAAAAGGAATCCAGAGAGAATTTTAAACCCAACCAGTAATGTTGTCATCCCAATGAGAACGAAAACCAAAATGACTGACCGACAAAACGCGTCTAATGCCGCGATAGCATACTCGAAGCGCATGGCGTCGCAGGAAACCAGTCCGATTATGTATCCGCTTGTGATCTTTGCTACCTCAGTTTGTTTCAGCTGAAAGACCTAAAATATAAAATTAGGTATTAGGTAGGCATAAGTGTGGGAATTATACTATTGATAAGTGCACACGCATGCAATTCCCCGTTTCTCTTGGTCGCGGTCCTTTCTGACTACAGAGTATTCATCAAGGGATATTTGATCGTGACGGTGATGCCGATACCATCAACACCGTTTTGTTAGGTTTCCAGTTCTAAATTGTCAAGCTTGAGTAGTAGGGACCCCATGCTAGAAAGGAAGAGTCTTGGAAAGTTATATTGTTGGATTCAAGGTTGTTCTCAAAGGATAGAACGGACGCTCTAGGAATTTTATCTACTATTCTTGATCACACTGTGGACACTTCTCTCGCGTCTCTCTTTTCGAATCTTATACGTCAGAGCGTCTTCCGGATATGTCAATCTAAGCCTAATCTAATTAAAACGGTCAAAATACAAAAACTAATCACCAACAGGAAATACAATTAATTATTCAACACTTCGTTCGGAGACATATCCCCTCCTGAATACAAGGTATTCGTACTGCGCCGAATGAAGTCCTTGCCCAAGTAGGCCAACAAAAAAACTGTAAGAAAAGTAGAAACACGGCTATAATAAAGTTCCATCTGATCATTGGTATGTCTCTTTGGTCATCAAGTGATCAAAGTCAACATGTCTCTTAAGATTATCGATCAGTTCTCTTGCACTTGATGTTCAAGAGGACACAAGCGGTTGACGGGTCGTAGGTACTCGCTCGTTCCCACTCGGACCCTTGCAGCCCGAACCAGTCCATCTGCTCCGGCATGAGTTTGTACAATACGTCCAAGGGGCCAGTCTCCTCGATGAGCGTTAGGTTCGACCAACAGCACAATGTCTCCCTCTCTTACATTTCATTTTGGCTGAAACCATTTTCTTCGTACATTGAGGTTTGGCAAGAACTCTCTTCGCCATCTCTTCCAAAACTGCACCAGCAGCTGTTGAATGCGATGCCATCTTTTCTGAGGGTTGATGGCTTCAATGTGTGGGATTTCTGGTGCAAACTGACCACCCAACTGGCCAATGATAAAATGGTTCGGCGTCAGCGGGGTCAAGTCGTTGGGGTCGGAACTGACATACGTTATTGGTAGAGAATTCATTAGACTCGCTGTATGAAGTTCTTCGTCCGTGATGCCAACATTGCCAAGAATCACCTTTATCGCTCTCTTTGCGCTCTTGATCATGGCTTCAAACACTCCTCCAAAGTGAGGGGCCGACGGAGGATTAAACGTCTACTGTATGCGATGGTGCCGCGTTGTTTGTCGAGTGATCTGGTCATGGTCAAAGGCACCAACTAACTGCCGTAGTTCCCTCTCTGCGCCAATAAAGTTTGTTCCGTTATCGGAAACTACGAAGCTCGGCGTCCCCCTCCTTGATGTCCTGCGGACAAACGCATTTACAAATGAATCTGTATCGAGGCTGTACAATATCTCAAGATGCAGGGCTCTTGTGGTGAGGCAAGTAAATAAGCACAAATACCGTTTGGCTCTGGTCTTGCCACGCTCTTGTTTGGTCATGTATGGCCCACCAAAATCTACACCGACGCGCTCGAAGGTTTTTAGTGTCGCCTTCAGTCTCGATCTTGGCAGAGGAGCCATCATTTGGTTGATAGGTCTTGCAAGGAATCTTCGTCGGCACACACGGCAGGCTTCTACGATGTTTCTAACAGCACGTCTCCCTTTGACGACCCAGAATCTTGTACGTAGCTCTGTCAACAGATGTTTGACACCGGTTCCATGCCCAAGTCGTTCGTGCAAGTGAGCAATAATGAGCCTGGTCACGGGATGATCTTTGGGAAGGAGGCTCGGGTGCCTTGCATCATAAGGAGGCTCCTCCGCAAAGCGTAGGGGATCATTCATTCTCAAGATTCTCTCTTCGTCTTCCTGTGGACTCAACTGCTTCAGGCTCTACTCTTGTTCGCCGCCCGGGAATGATTCAGCTTGAGTCCACCGTAACCAGATGATTTCTGCCTTTCTCATGTCATCTTCAGTAACCGACAGGGCCTTCTCTCTTGACTCGCTTGGTAAACGGCAGTTCTTTATGAATCGTAGTATCCACCCCGTTACGTGTATCAGGCGGGAGAAACTTGAAAAGCGGCTGGGGTCAATGCAAGGCTGAACATTAGTCTTCTCGTGACTTCCTTGGGTCACATATATCTGCTCTTTCCTCCTCTCGGACTAGTCGGCCTGGTCTTGGGTACCATAGGGTAATCTGTCAGGCCACGTGGACTCGTCGTTCTTCAACAGCTCTGGACCTTCCAACCACATTCTGCTCTCTACCAAGCCCGAGGCTGCTAGTCCCCTCGTGGGCAAGTCTGCAGGGCTCATCCCTCCGGGGATGTGCCGCCATTGCTGGGGTTCTGTGGACTCGTGGATTTCGCTGATCCGATTGCTGACGAACGGTTTGAAGTTTCGGCTCTGATGCCGGACCCAGAATAACACATTTGTCGAGTCAGACCAGAAAGTAGTCTTTGACACTGTCAACACGTTCAGAATGTTCTTTGCCAATCTGGTTGAAAGAACAGCTCCCATTAGTTCCAGTCTCGGTATGGTCATGGCTTTCAGGGGCGACAAGTGACTCTTTGAGGTAATAAGACAGGATGTGGGCGCACCCTGGTCGTAACGGCAGACCAAATATGCAGCACTGGCATGCGCGCCCTTGGACGCATCTGAGAATGCATGTAACTGCAGGTCGGTTGGGAAGGCTTCTCGTAGACGACGCGGTATCTGGAAGGCTGACAGTTCTGGGAACTCCGCGATCCATGCCTTCCATTTCGTCTCGAGATGATGAGGTAGAATGTCGTCCCAATCAATGCCAGCTGCCCAGGTCTCCTGCAGTATGATTTTGGTTCTTATGGTGAAGGGGGCCAGTAGCTGAAGAGGGTCAAACAGTCTTGCGATGGCACTCAAGACGTTCCTCTTCGTTGATTTCTCGCTGGCTTGAGGTGGCTTGACGTTGAAGGTGAAGACATCCTTGCATGCCCTCCAAAGCACTCCTAAGGTCCTCAGTGACGGGAGACCTTCTTCAGTGACCTTGAGGCTTGAAAGTGTGTCTTCAGGCGGGACGTCTGCTATCACGGCTGCTTCATTCAACAGCCACTTCCGGAGTTTGAACCCGGCCTCCGCCAAGAGCTCGGAAAGTTGATGTCTCAAGGTCTGCGCTTCGGGGACAGTTTTGCAGGAGTCTAGAACATCATCTTCGTACATTGAATTGGTTACTGTTTCGGCAGCATTTGGGTAGTCAGTGGCATGATTTTGTGCGTAAACCTGAAGGGTGAACTCTCCACAGAAGGGCGATGCTGTGTTGCCAAACAGAAGGCGACAGAACTCGTAGACCTCTGGTTCTCTTGTTTTTGTCGAGGTTACGCCACAGGAATCTGTGATAAAGGCGGTCTTCTTCTTTGAGAACAACTTGCAAGAACATCTCCGAGATGTCTGCAGAAAGAGCAACAGGCGCGCGGCGGAATCGGATCAAAACGTCCACCAATTCTCTCTGAAGTTTTGGGCCTGGCAGAATTGCATCGTTGAGACTCTTCACGTGGTGCTTCGCTGCTGCGTCAAACACCAGGCGAACTTTTGTGGTGGTCCTGTCTTCTCGTACCACTGGGAAGTGTAGGAGGAGCCACTGGTCCTTGGCTTGTGACACTTGCTTCATGTATCCCTTTCTCTCATAATCTTTGATCACTTGGCCGTAGGTCTCGGCGATCTTTGGATCCTTTTTCAGTAGTTTCTTGACTGTTGAGTCTGGTTAGAGCCATGTCGTAGTTGTTGTCGAATGTTGGCTCTCCTTTTCTCCACCGAATCCCATTTGGTATCTCCCATTCTTGAACTGATGCGTTTGTGTGACTTGCTTGATTGCGGCTTTCTCGTCCGGTGTGAAAGACTGGTCAGCGGTTTCTCTGATCCCAAGCGTTTCTAAGTCCCAGAACTTCCGCAGGAGGTTATCTACCGACTCTTCATCCGCGACGTGGCAAGTACGATACGTGCGGGTGAAGTGAGACTTGGACTTTCGTCGAAACTCCTCTACCAAGGTGGGGCCAAGGCAAACCCAACCTAAGTTCGTCAGCCGTGCAACAGGATCAGCATGCTGGCTTTCACAGGTCTCCTTTAGTACACGGTGGAAGACGGGATGGTCGCTTCCAATCAGGACATCAATTTGCTGACGTCTGGCTACACTTTCAAAAGGAACTGGCTCTAAGTGCGGCCATTTGCTCTTCAGTTCGGACCACTGGAAGGCAGGCGTGTCACCAGTTATGTTGTCCAGAACGTTCGTATGCAGATTAGCTGAGAATCTGCCGTCGAGGCTGGCTACAGGAAGTTCAACCAGGCGAGAGGGCTTGTTTACTTCAAAACCTCCAGTACCAGTTGTTGTTAGACTTTGGTTTTGTCCCTGTAACATGAGTTCCGCTGCGGCTTGTTCTTTCATATAGGAGCCTAACACTGGTCTAACATCACATTCACTTTCAGTTTCTTACTTCCATTTGTAATGAAGGCGGGTAGGACCATCGGGGACACATTTTCGGGATGCTGGTTGGTTACATGGGATTGCGTCCTTGTTCTGGGTGTAAATTCTGGTGGTGTGGATCCTTCTACCCCATCCGTATTTGCCCAAATTACTACAGTCTGAATCTGACCTTGCGAAAAGTCCACGGTTCTAGCACGGGTTTGGTTGGCGACGGTCTCTTGTGTTCGACGGTCACGTTCATGAAGTTAGCTACTGTGTTTGTTGCTCGGGCAACCATCAACTCCACAGCGTCTCGCGTTGGGGCAGTCCCTGTTAAAGTGGCCAGTTGCTAGGCAACAAAAACAACGACCTGCTCTTGCAATATGTTCCTTCCTTGTGGGAACGGTCATCTCTTTGAAGACTCTGCAGGTCCATGAGGGGTGATCTTCTCTGCAGTGCTCTACTATGCACTTTCTGGCTTTGCGTGAAGTGTTGAATCCCTTAACACGTCTTCTGTCATCTTTCGTGTCGTCAATTCTGCTGGTCTTCCTTCCATAAAATTCTCCTGCTTCCTCTCTGTCCTCATCCATTTCCTGAACTCTCATTTCTATCCACTGCACCAATGTTTCAAATGTATCTCGTTTGTACTGGTCGAACAACCACAGTTTGTAAGCCTGTAGATCCTCCTCTGGAATCTTCTCCTTTGCTGTCAGGTTTAGACTCTGGCCTGTGAGTTCTCCTATCCCAGTTGCTTGCGTCTTTCTCCGTACTTATTTTCTAATTTTTCCTTTGCTCTCTCATAGGCGTTTGACGAGTATCCAAGATCTTTAACCATCCTGAGCGCTTTCCCTTTTAGGTTGCTCTGTAGTCGCAACATCTTCTCTTTTACAGATATGTTGGCTTCGTCGACGACAGATATAAAGGCGGCTTTCCACGGCTCTCCACTTTGTCTTCACCGGTAAACACTGGTAACTCAACACCTTTCAACTTGATGGGAGCGACTTTCTGTGGGTTTTTATACAATCGATGTTGCCCGGGAAGGTTTAATGGCTGGCTACGTACGTCGTTTCTGTCAGCACCTGGAAGAGTAAGATCAACCTCCTTTTGAGCGGCCATAGCCCTAGCTTCGTTCAAGGCGATGAGTTTTCTTGCTTCGTCTGTTCGTTGTTTTGCTATTGGGTTTGAGTTCCCTTTTGTCAGTTGCTTACCTTTTTCAGTATCAGCCCTGTAATGGCCACCCTCCACCTCATGGACATCACTCGTGCGGTGTGATACTCGTGCACGGCACCCAGATTGCCGATTAGACTGCTGGCCCCTATCCCAGCTCCATAGACGTAAACCCACCAATAATCTTGCGCTGTACCATACATCATCAACTGCAGTAACAGACTTAGAAACACTGGCTGAAGCAGCATGCAAATAGAGAACACAAAGGACATTCCCCAAATGAAAGTGTAATCCTTTAAGCTGAACATGCGTAGTAAGGCTCGGAATAAATTATGTTTTCCCTTGGAATGATGGACTTGCTCGTTCCAGTTCCTTTCCAGGTTCTCTACTTGCCTTTGAGTTTTATGTTCGTCCATAATTGGATATAGGTCGTCCAGATCCAAGTCTCTGTTATAACCTGTACTTAAAATGTCGTTCATCCACCAAAACATGAGACGGGCGAAGAGGCTGGCAGTTGACTTTGGGTGAACTTCACTCCCCACAAATTTTATTTTCTCGTACTTAGCAGCCATTTTAAAAGTGGCCTACAGAAAGAACAAAATACAATCCAAACTTAACACTGTGATACTTTTAAGCGCAACTACCTCCAAATATGACTTCGTTGTAGATGACATAATAGTGATGTACTTTGAGTACACAAACAAAAGCAAAATAATAGACACACACACACACACCAAGCCAATGACAGTATTCATGAAGGGACTGCATGCTTGTTAGACGCAGTCATCACGTAGTCATCACTGTGAGAGCACCAAATCAGGGGCCCGACAACTATTGGTTAAATAAAAACATGTCTTTGAACTGTTTACTGAAGGAATTGGAGTCCTAATAAATGTCTAGACGCCGATAGAGCCATTTTCGGATGACTTTCAAAAACCAAAATCAAAGTAGCATACCGCCAATCACAGAGGCTTGTGTAAAAATCTTTCAAGCAATCAAATACCAAAGTAAATGGCGTTTGGTTTTGTACTTTGAAAAAGAAACTAATCCGCAGTGCAAGGCACTTCCAATTGTGTAAAATTATTGCAATCAAGTTTTGCTTTGCTCCTGAGTGGCCAGGAATGCTGCTAAACTTGTTTAGACAAAACCCAAAGCGCAGCAAACTCAAAACCAAAGCAATCTTACGCTTAATGGGCTTTCGACAGTCATCCGAAAACGGCTCCACACATTAGCAAAACATACTAGCCAAAGATACCAAGCGTATTTTACCGCAAGCAAGTAGGTGCTTTAAAGGTGAAGTAATACGGTCAACAAAAATCGTGCAACTTGTTGCGTTTCAAGCTGAAGTCGATGCATGTTGCGCGCATTACCGCCCTTCGCCTTGCCGCGCGACATTTTTGATGCTGCAAGTTGCAAAATTTTGTTACAGAAGTAGAACGAGCTTCTACTTTCTGCAACAAAATGTGAGTTTGTTTCGCGTATTACCACGGTCGTTGCAACTTGTCATGCAACAAAGTTCCTCGGGCGCCATCTCAGTTCGTGTCTAATTGCAACATAGTCATGCTACAAACTTTTGTTGTTCCGTAAGCAGTAATAAACTTGCGTTTGAGTTCAAATTTGAATCCTCAGGAAAAATTAACATTTTTATGAGACTTCCAAAGAATAAACAAGCCGGCAACTCTCGCTTTTAGATTAAAATTTGTTACACTCAAAGAAACGTATTTCTAATTTATAAAGTAAAATAATAATATAATAATAATAATAATAAACGACTGCCGTGCGACAAAGCATGGTTTGTAAAATATTAATAATCTCCTAGTCAGAATCCGGCATCCCGAAAACCAACCTGTATAGGACGAGGGGATATCTGCGATTATCATACCTTTCTAGTGAATAATTTTACAGATGATATTTTTCCATTACCTACTTACCGAAAAGCGCCAGCGCCGAATTCATGGAGAATTCCAACTGTATCACAGACAAAAATATACGCACACCAGTTCTTGTTTACAGCGGTATATATATTCTTAAATCACCGTCATTATGGAGTTTAAGATACCTAGGACGGCAACGGCAACGCGAGGAACCAAAAAATAGTGTCTCCGTTTTCCTTATGTCTTTGTAACTTTGTCTATTCTTAGGGCGCTCAATTGTTCCGTTTATGCCGAGGATCTATTGCTTTCATCGGCTCCTACTAAGAAGAACGACTGTCTTAAACTCTCGAAATATTGTCCATGTCCTGACAACTACGTAAAAAAGAAGCATTTGAAGTGGCACGCGAGAGCACGGCGACCCCGAGATCAGGTCAATTTCAGATGTTCACGAGCTCCTTTTGTCTTCCGTGACTAGTTGTATTGTTTCACCAACGTTGCCGTCGTCCTCTCCCGTCCTGTATCTTTTCAGTGAAACTTGCCGCGCAGTAAAGTTGCACCTTAATATCGCGGCAACTACCACCATGTTGCAAGTTGCAGCAACACTTCCAGTAGATGCTGTCGAACTTGTTTACCAATCTCATGTACATGGGAGGGATACAATCGAACACTTTATACGCACCTAACGTCTTGTGAAGGTGTTGGAGATCGTCGATCCCTTTATATATTCCTTGTCTTCCTGAAAGATCACAGCTTTCGTCAACTCAATAACATGAGATATTGGCTCATTTTTTGTGACAATTTTGAATATAAAGATATATGCGCCTTGGCAACCCATTTGTATTGCCAGCAATTTTGCTTTTAATAGAGAAAGCGCCCGGCGGTACTGTCGAACAAAGGTATGCATCCAGCAGCACTTCGCCGTCATTGGTTGCTATGAGTGTGTACCCTTTGCGTGTGTTGACGTTTTACAAACTCGTTTCGTGTGTTACCTGAATTAGTTATGTTTCTTCTCCTGGACGGAATGCCAGCATACCAAATTTTCTACTACACATGCCTGACACACTCAAATATTAGGTCGAGATGGCGACCCCCCATCGGGTGTCTCGAAAAAGCGAGATGTCCCATTAGCGTGTCAATCATTACCCTCGCAGAGGTCTGGGAAAATAACTGAAACTTGCCTTGTGTGTTTATCTGCTCTTGGACTGTCTGTGCTCGCAATTTCTGCTGGCTGGGCCGAGGATTTTGCCTTGCAAAAATAACGATCACTGCTATTCTACTGCCTCTCCAAGTTTACCTGCAGTTGACCTCCCACTCTGTATATGATGGACAAAAGATTATTTTTTACATTACAGAGCTTTTAGGCGCTGCAGAAGACCACGGAAACTTCAGAAAAATCGAGCCGCCGCAATACAATACTAAAGGACTATGACGTCAAATCCAACATGGCCGCCGTTTGATCAAACTCGCCCCAGGGAAATAGCTCAAGAGGCTGGGGACCAGTATAAATGGCTGACAATGTTTTGTCTTTGTAGGTGTTTGCACAGTTGAGTCGGGTGGATAGTGTGGCATCTCTTCTCGACATCTTGGGGCGATTTTTATTCCGACTTGAAACTAAAAATGTTTATAAACCAGGGGTTAATTTGACAAAAAAAAAAAAAAAAAAAAAGGAAGAAAAGAAAAAGGTACTGAAGCGGAACCGGAAGACTGGTGAAAAGTGCAGTGTCATAGGGAGCCGACTAGTATTTGTGTGCAAGAGTTGCAGTCATGCTCGGCCAAGTTATTATCTTCTCCATCTCTGGTTGTCCTTATTGCATTCGTGCAAAAACGAAGCTTGAACAACTTGGACTCGACTACATCGACGTGAACCTCGATACATGGCCAGATCGCAGGGCAGAAGCAAAAGCACGGTCCGGGAGGAACACAGTGCCCCAGATTTTCTTCAACGACAAACACATCGGTGGCTTTGACGATTTGGACAAACTGGTGAGTCGAAATTTATCCCGTTGATGTCCGTTAAATCACACGTTCTTTTAGTCGGTAGTTCATGTTTCGTGAACGTATCAAATGATAATCAACTTTGGTTTCGAGCAGGTATTTCAAACTGTGACTATAAAACGATAATCGGTGTCTCAGAAAAGGTTAAAACATGCCATGATAACACAGCAATTGCCAAAACACCCTGTTTGATCGTAAATGTATAAAATTATGTTCATGTAAGTGTTATAACTGCCGTTTCAAATAATTCAACAAAAGAATGAACCTCGAATAATATGTGGTCACGTACAAGAAGGTTTGGTTTTTATTCCGAGTCCAACTCGAACGCAAAAAATAGACACTTGGGCTGGTAAATTATATGAATCTACCTTTTGAATTTGAAAATATGTTTTAATCTTGGAGAATTAAACGCACTGCGGTCAAAGTCAGAGTTAAGTTTAGGGTTAGACCCAGGCTCCTGGGGTTGAATTAAACCATGATTTTTTTGTTTTGGTCTGTGTGTTCAACTCGAACGCAAAAAATAGACACTTGGGCTGGTAAATGATAGGAATCTACCTTTTGAATTTGAAATATGTTTTAATCTTGAAGAATTATTAACACTGTAGTCAAAGTCAGAGTTAGTTTAGGGTTAGACCCAGGCTCCTGGGGTTGAATTAATTCAAATTATTTTGGTCTCCATGTTCAACTCGAATGTATAAAATAGGCATGCGAGCTGGTAAACAATAGAACTCTGGTCAAAGCTGGAGTTAGTTGTAGGGTCAGACCCAGCTTATAAGGCTCCTATGGTTGAATTAAACCAAAATCTTTTGGTTGCACCTATTACTAAAAGGGAAAGTACAAGGTGAATTTTGATGGATAATCTGTTTTTTTTTTTTACTTAAAATGAAGAGGTTTGTAATCTGATTATGTGACATATTCTAGTCATGTGTTTTAATGTATCCATGGCCATCTACTGCACAGAATCTATCCAGTGGCTTGTGTACATATTTTAGGTTGCAAAGTTTATAGTAGTCATATAGTTACTTTATACCATCTAAGAAATCTATCTATTTATAATTGGGTATTTAAACAGCACATGGGCTTGCTGACCTGAAGCAGAATAAACAATTTTGGAACAATGATATGTACAATATTACAGTAAGTTGTACAGTTGATTGCCATTAATGTGACCACCAATGAGCCAAAAAAAAAAAAAAAAAAAACTAGGGCCAATTCAATAAACATATACAAGTGTAGTTTACAAGTTGGACCATTACACAAACACCTCTAAATAGACTCTAATCTGGTAAAAATCTGCAAAATATTACAGATATCGGCCTCGAATGCATAGCAGCATCAACTGTATTTGACATGGCACTGGATTGTCTTAACGTGTGGGAAAATTGGCCCGACTTGTAAACTATAGTTTTGTAAATGCTTTATTAAATTGGCCCTTGGTCGTATTAATGGAGTGGTCGTATTAACAGAGCAGGGTCAAGTTTTGTAGCTGGCCTCTTTCAAATGACATCATGAGATGTATGATGAAATTTCACTCTCCGTTGACTGTTTGCGAGCATCCAGAACACAGATGCAATTTATTGCAACAGAACTAAGAGTTTTTAAAACAGGAACAAAATGCTACAAATTTCTTGTTTTGAAACAAACCTCTCAATCTCAGCATTTTGTTTGGTCGTATTAACAGGGTGAATTTATAAAGGAAAAGCCCATTGGGATTTGAAAAAGTGGTCGTTGGTCACATTAACGAGATGGCCAGATTAACAGGGTTTTCTGATAAGAAAATGACTGGGCATTTGGTCAGCACAAAAAAAGTGGTTGTAATAACAAGGTGGTCATATTAATGAGGTGGTCGCAAGGTGGGGTTCCACAGTACTAACAATATTATTTATAGCAAGTTTATTTTCAAAAAAAATTTAAAATACTTTGTGAAATTAAAATTATGCAGTTCACTATTTGTGACTGATGCATGCTGACTGGAAAGCTATTACTTTCACACACAGTATCAATATCTGTCTATGGCATGATTGTGCCCAGCTGCCAATGTGTAGCCTGTGTCACATCCAAATGCAGTGTAAAATTATAGTTTTAATTAGTTTGGGTGTGCACAGATACAGGCTACCAATGTGCAGCATTAATAATAATTATATGAATGGTAGCTAGACTGGGAAGCCAAGGTTAATTGTACGTTAATTAATGTATTGTGTAATAAACATACAATTTTATCAATATTATTTTTCTTATCCTGCAGAGTGAAGAAGAGCTGCAGCAGCTCATTAGAGAGGTCAGGGAAAATCCTGCACCCCAAGATGCACCACAGCCTCCCCCTTCACAAACGCCCACTGATCCTTCAGGTAAACCATAATATTATATACTGTACTGTGTGGGTTGGAGAACATGTGTGAATACATTAACTCCCCACTAGTATTAAGCAGAGTGATTCTAGGAGCAAACAGTATGACTGTACTGACAGGCATAATATGATATGTGATGCGATGTGATGCGGATTATTAAAGGGCCACCCTCTCAGCCTTTTCAATGTTTTTGTTTACATCTGGAAAATTCAAGGCTGAATTTGGTTCCCAACACAAAAGAACATAATTAATCAAAAGAAAAATAGGTCAGTAGCACTATTAGATCAAAAGAAACTAATCTTTCCCTCAAACGAGTTGGATGGAAGTGGATTGCTATTCATCATTCGACTTTCAGAGGGCCCAAAAATGGCGGAAATAAGGATTTCGGTGCGCAAAGGACTGTGGTTCAGAGGGCCCCTTTAACCAGTGATTCTATCTGTGAAGTGTGTGAAGTGTCAAGAAACTAGACTAATTCACGACATTCTGCAAAATCTTCAAGTCAAATTGGCTGTATAATAATTTAACACATGGTTTATCTTTTTGTAGCAAAAGGTGAAGACATTTCTTTCTCTTGTGAGCTGGATGAGTATGCCAAGCTTGTGAAGGATTTAAAAGAGAGTGGTATTGTGAAGGACCATCGCCAAGGCTTGCGTTCATACAAGAATTCTTTTGTTGGCAAGGAAGCTGTTGATTGGCTTGTCAAATCGAAAAGTGTTGGTAAGTAGGGGTGTGCAACGTTGTTTTGAACTGTGAACGTATGACTGTACATGTACCATGTTCTCTCTAGCCTGCATAGTAGGCGAGTAGAAGACTGGAACGAGTACAAAGGACTGGGGAAGAGAACAAAAGCTTTGGAAGTGGGGAGGGGGGACGGGGAGTAAAATGTATACTATATCTTAGAGACAGAAAGAGTGACCTTCGTTTTCTTTATAACTTCAAGGTTAATACATGTTCTGTGGACAATGCTCACAACGTGCATGATTTACCGATTACATTCTAGCTTCTATTAAGCGGGCACTCTATTTTCATATCTTTGGCATTCGTTTCAGAAAGAGAAAAAGCTGTAGAGATGTGTAAGCAGATTGTTGAGCGTCACTTTGGCCATGCCGTGAAGAAAGGAGAGCAGGTTGAATTCAAAGATGATCACACAATCTACCGCTTTCTGGAGGATGATGAAAACAACGCTCTCAATGCTGGCATGAGCTCCCTGTGTGAACCGAGACCTGGCCCTGAAGTTGCCGAGGAGCTGAGGCACTTGATATTGAAACTTTATGGACAATTCTTGTCGAAAGACGGAAAGGTGACTGTTAAACTAAGGCCATGCCCACCCGTATCCGTTTTTGTTTGTTTTAGTGCGGTTCGGCCTTCCGTTCACACGTAAACGGTCATTGAAAACAGACCTTTTTGAAAAGTATAAACGCAAAGTGGAATTTCGAAGACGCCGTTTGATTGCGTGATTCGAAAACGCTATAACATGGAAGGAAAACGTTTTCAAAACGGAAAAGAAAGCTGTGTTTTCAAACAGAAACGGGTTAGTCGGAGAAATTTTTGAAAACGGACAAAAAATCTGCTTTCAAACGAAGACGGATGTGTGTGGCGTAAAACTGTCCGCCTATAAATTCCACAGACATTTCACCCACACTACTTGTATCTGCCCTTCGTCCAAGGCCTTTTTACACTTTGAGTTGGTAGGTAAGGGAACTAATTTCAGTACGTTTTATTGATTTTATACGAGGAACTTGGCAAAAATTTCATTTGGATCCATTTTAGGGTGTGGACTATGCCGCAATGGGGCAGAGTTCAGAGTTCCAGGCTTATGTGAAACACACAGCGGAATTACAGCGAGTAAAACTTGAAGGCATGACGCGACAGGAAAAGCTGGCGTTTTTCATTAACATATACAATGCTCTTGTCGTTCATGCCAACGTAGCAAGAGGGCCGCCCGTAAACTTATGGCAGCGCTACAAGGTAAACTAATAATATGTTGTAAACTATGTATGTATGTATGTATGTATGTATGTATGTATGTATGCTTATGTATATTGTAAGATAAGGTGGATAGTACGCGCGATCTGATTGGTTAACGCTGACGAATTCCGCCTGCATTATTATAACTCAACGTAGCACAGCGTGTCAATTTGACATCAGTTTGCGTCAAACTCTTTTTCTTATTGTTTTGGCAAAGTTATCGTTTTCCTTATCTTATAAAGGAAGCGGAGTACTTCTGCACACTTCTCTCGTGTTCTTGCAATTTCCCATGCATGTATGTATCTTAAATAAACTTACTTACTTACTTATGTACATGTATGTATACATTAGGGGCTGTATAAATAAGTAACTTACTTACTTATTTATGAATCCTATACACTTATTTATGTACTTAATTATGTGTGTGTATATATATATATATTATATTATATATTATATATTAATTTATTTACTTATGTATTTATTTATTTATTTATGCAAATGCAACATACTGTACAGATTTCTTTTGATATATTGACAATTATGTAAATAGCTTCAAAATGCAAAATATGTAATTTGGGGCATCCTCTCGATTAGCTTGTGCTATAAGTGATGTCCCGTTCTCGAAAACTATGTAAATCATTCTAATTTTAGTCTTGTATTTTTTTATATTTTTCTCGTCTATCTATTATATGTATTTCTAATATTGTTATCAGTCGATAATCTCTTGTACTAGGCCCTCTTGGCCCTAATCTGTATAAATAACTTGTACCTCGAGTCAAATAAACTTACTTACTTACTTATGTACATGTATGTATACATTAGGGGCTGTATTTGTACATCATGGAACAACAGTGCTTACCACGTGTGTCCACCTTTCTTCTCAGTTCTTTAACACTGTCAGCTACGTTGTTGGAGGTCTGACGTTCACCCTAAACGAGATTGAGAATGGCATCCTACGGTCAAACAGAAAGCCTATCGGTGCATTTTCCAGGCCCTTTTCCAAGAATGATCCTCGTTTAAAAATTGCTCTGGATAAGCCGGAACCCAAAGTACATTTTGCGCTGGTGTGCGGAGCGAAAAGTTGCCCTCCAATCAAGACCTACTCATCAAAGGTGAACAGAAGTGTAACCCCACGATCTTTGAACGGCAAACAATGTGAATAACTCCTCCAGTGAAGAATGTGTGCTCTCAAATGATCCATATTGATGCATAATTTACATTGCCGTGTTAGAGCCGTTTTCGGACTGTCGAAAGTAATCGTGTGATTGCTTTCGTTTTGCGTTTGCTTTGCTTTCTGATTGGTCGAAACAAGTTTAGCAGCATTCTAGGCCAATCAAGAGCAAAAGCAAAACCTGATTGCGATCTTCTCACACAAGAATACAGGTGGCGGATGGCGTGTTCTCGCACTGTTGATTGGTTTCTTCTTCAAAGTAAAACCAAACGTGGATTACTTTGGCTTTTGATTGGTTGAAAGTGTTTCTTACAACCTCTGTGATTGGCGTCGTATTTACTTTGGTTTTGGCTTTCGCCAGTCATCCGAAAACGGCTCTTTAAATGTAAATTGTACTTTTTTAAGAATAAATAATCGTGGTCTTATCATTTCTAGAACATCGAAGAGGAGTTGAAGTTGGCGTCTGAAGCTTTCTTGGAGGGCGATGACGGCTGTGTGATAAATATGCCCAAGAGAGAGGTAAGGCCGAGTGCTCGTGTTGGTGGGCTGAATGGAAATTAAAGTAGGATTTGACCCCCGATGCTTTGCGCGCCGGCATGTTCCTATTTACATCCGGAAGCTTGGCTTTTCTGAGAGGTCCACTTGATGTAGACAGCTGAATAACGCATTGCGCATGTCGGTGATGTCATCAAACTCCTATCCTAAACAGTGTTCCTGAAGCCCTACAAAGGCACAACAGTGCGTTTTAGACAAGCGTGGCAGAATTTTTTACAAATTGAATTCTAATACTACATCAACTCCCCTATTCGACACACTAAAACTAAATCTTAATAGTTTAAAAGTGAGCTCAACAGACGGCTTTCATTTCACTCGAGTGTCGCTTCAACCGTACATCCAGGGTAAATGCGCTTCTCTGCAAGACTCTTGAGAGGCGATCAGAATGAGGGAACAGTGGGGTGGACCTCCTCGAGTGGTAAAAGCAGGAACAGGAGCTAGGCGATGCTTGTGCCCTTCGTGATTGTTTGCCTGGCAGTCACAAAGCCGGTCCCCCTGGACGTTTCTTTAGTCGTTTCGTTCTTCCTGACGTACAGAAGATTCTTTCAGTGTTGTGGTACCTCACCAGGCTCGTAGTATGCAAGGATACTCCAACAAGCAGCAGTAGGAAGTCGGTACGCCGGGATATATCTTGTTCCATAGTCGTCCACTAATGTCAACTTACTATTTACGTTTTTTAGT